>CM030360.1:231987445-232608983 GCA_017893485.1 Hemerocallis citrina
CCTTCTACAAAAATCTTATCGGCTCCTCTAAGCCTCGTTTGATATCGCTGGACTGGCAGCAACTCTATGGTCCCCCATCCATAGATCTCTCCTCGTTAGAGGCTCCATTCACCTTAGATGAAATTAAGTCCGCTGTCTTCGCCTTAAAAAGTGATTCGGTGCCTGGTCCGGACGGCTTTCCGGCCTTTTTTTTCCAAAAATTCTGGTCTTGGCTGAAAGATGATCTCCTTGCACTCTTCCAAGATCTGCATAAGGAATCTTTTTCCTTCGACCGCATCAATTACGTCCACATTGTTCTTATCCCTAAGTTGGCAGGGGCCAACTCCGTTTCCTACTTCAGACCTATTAGTCTTATCAATACTTCTTTCAAAATTATCATGAAAGTTCTTGCAGCCCGGCTTAGCGCTGTGATTTCTCCTCTTATTGACCCGGCCCAATCGGGCTTTATCAAAGACCGCTTTATTCTTGACAGCGTAGCTGCAGCTCAAGAGATTATCTCTCTCTGTCACCATCGTAAATTAGAGGGCATACTCCTTAAACTTGATTTCCAAAAAGCTTACGATAATGTTAACTGGCTGGTTCCTTTCAGTTCATATCATCATCTGGATTACCTGGATGGAAAGAAATCGTCGAATTTTCTCGCATAAAGCGTCCTCTATTGCTTCCCTTATGGAGGACCTTATTTTTCTGTTTAAATTTTGGAGTTCTCAGACTAAAGATGAGTCTCGTAACCGCCTTTGCTATTATCGTCTCGACGAATCCCTCATTGTACTTACTAGTCTTAATGCATTTTGAATTTCTCTTTCTAGTTTCTTAGCTTTATTTATGATGTTGTTCAGATTTGATTATGCTCTTTGCTTCTCACAGTTTTTTCTATGTTTACTTAGCCCTCTGGCTGGCTCTTTATTATTGTTGCTATTCGGTATTTCTGCAGGATGGTGATGCAGCTCCTGCCTAGACCTCCCAGTTTGGTCTTAGTTCTTTTGTTCTTTTGCTCAGAGACCTCTTTATTATGGCTTCCTTTTGATCAGTTTGTCTCGGCCTTGGTCGGGTTTTCTGCTTTTGTTGCAGCTTCAAGTGGTCAGAACAGCTCTTCATCTAAGTTTCTTACTGTTTAGTTGGTACCTTCTCTTGTTTGTAAAGGAATCCTATGCCTGTCTAGCTCAATTTATCGCTTATATGTTTCTAAGGGCTTCTGTGACTTGTGGGTGGTGCTTGATGTTCGACTGTGGCTTCAAGTTAGGTGGGTGAGCGTGAAGATGTTTATCTTAACGTTCTAACTCCTGGACTTGTAATCTGCTCCGGTGTATTTTTGTAGTGTTTCACTGTTTTTTGTTAGTATGTTGCTTTACTGTGTTCATCCTCATCCATTTACTGCATTGTTGCTGAAGCCTATTTGCTTGTTTTAAATCATACTCTATCCTGTTCTTCTGTAGTTTGTTAACTACTAATGTCTCTTTTGTTTATTGAGCTGTGTGACTTAACTATTATTTCTAAGTTTTAGCTTCTTGATGAGAGCTGTTTTGTTTTGAGGATAGCTGTATTGCTGCAAGAATCCCGTTTGGTTATTTGATTTACTGTGTTTGCTTGCTCCTGTTGTTGCCTCTCGCTTCCTGAGCCGGCATGGCGACGTGAAGTTCGTTCTCGGGTTGTGCACCTCCCCCCCTCCCTTCGACAGAGGCCTGCTCTTCATTTTTCCCGCCGCTACTTGATCCCTCGATGACTGCTTGCTGCGTTCGGGTAGACCAAGCTTGTAGCCAGGCTTAGTTCCAGACTTGTTGGCGTTTGCGTCCCCTGCCCGTGCCATCAGCTTCATCGATTCACCGTTTTATTGCTTCTTTGTCTTGTTCAGTCTTCAGCATTATTATTGTATTTATCTTCTCCTTTTTGTGTTCTAGGTTCGCTATTGTTTTACTTCTTGTAAAACTTTCCATGACTATTTTGTACTGTAATTTTTTTGAACTATATATTTTTGATCTGGCTGGAGTCGTTTGACTCTATCCGTTAACATCAAAAAAAACGAAACATGGTACATGTACAGATCTATTCCATATTTTTTTTCAAAGAATAAAAATATATATATTCAGAGCTGAGTTGACATGATGTTGGTAACGTCCAGGTTAAATAGAGATGCGTCCTTTGGATTTGATAGTTAGGTGTATTGGAATGAAAAAGCAAATGTAGTGGAATCTTACTGTGTGGTTCATTGTACATAGTCACTATTCAGTGTAAGACCACTGGAGTTGCAACTTTTGCAAAGAGAATCTTTTTGATTGACAACTAGTTACAATGAGCAAAAAAAGGGGGGGGGGGGGGGGGGGGGGGGGGGGGGGGGGGGGGGGGGGGGGAGGCGGGGGGGGGAAAGCACAGTTCTCTTCTTACGCTATATTTTTCATAGGAAATGCACTGAGGTTTTAATCCAAAAAAAAAAAAAAATGCACTGAGGTCGCTTTTTTTATATCGAGAATACAACGTTCACACAAAAGAATTAGAGTAGAGCAAAAGCATCAGAAAGCACTTTCGATGTCAGTGTTGTGCTAACCAAATATAGGAGAAGCCAACACCATTAAGGGAGGTAGAATTGGTACACTTGCAAACTTGCGACGTAGTCTGCACTGCCTCAGTCTTTCCACCTACTTTCATTTACTTCCATCAATTTATTTACTCACTTTACAGTAAGAACAGCATATCGTATGAATATACTTCCATGGGGGATAGCTCGACGAGCATTCATTAAAGACTAAAATCATATCATACGAAAAAGACATCTTATCTTATTAACCAAAAACACTACTGAATCCCACAAAACCCAATTTATTCAAACCTCTATACAAATACAATAAACATAGCTCCAATGTAGCTAAAGAGAGAAAGGAGATGACCGAGAGGCCTAAGCTTCTGATATTCTCATCAACGATCTGGGATATTTTGGAAATTTCAGTACATTTGTCGAAGAAGAGTAGAATTCTACTAGCTGCTACCAGTTATTAATAGTGGATTCCAACTATTTCCTCGTGAATTTCTTGAATTTACATGATAATTGGCTTTGGGACCTCTCGTTCTCTTCAGTCTTTGCAAACCTCCCACGAACACGGGGCTGGCTGTCTGCTAAAGCCTTCCTGCAGGCATACTGCAAAATTTACATGAAAATGGAGTACCATTAGAAAAGAAATTGCACATTTGTTCATACTAAGCTTGTTTTATATTTTATAATATAATGTAAACTGTTCGATTCGGAGAAGAAAGGAAAATTCGAGGCTAATACCTTGATCTTCCTTCCAAAGTTACGCTTAGTCTTCTTCTTTCTATATCTGGAAAGTTTCTGCTTTCGCTCCTCTGTCTTGAGTTCGCTTAAGGTCAGTTGCCTCTCCAATGAAGCATGAACAGTGCTCGTGTTACCAAATTTGTCGCTATTATTTCCAAGGGCCTGTTCAGGAAAAACTCAAATCAATGACCTCCGACATCCTGTGGAATTGCCAGGACATCCTGTGGAATATGCAGGAACATCTGAACATCTCAGTTTTCAACCAAACTATACCATGAACTCAACTCAAGAGTACATATCATATGTTGTGTATCTATATATAAGGTTTTTATTTCATTTCAACGATAATACCATCTGAAAAATATGTAAACGGACTTAAGGAACCACTATGCCAAGAACGCGTTAAGAGAAGGCTAAATTACACAGTAAATGGGTAGTATATGCATTTCTTAGAGTAAGTGGACGCATATCACATTTAGCAATGTTTGACCTAGTCTTATAAAGATTACCAGATGTTTCATATTCCCTAAATAATTCAGAGCCCGACTGTTCTGCCAAGTAATTGTTCTTTCCACTAGTTTAGCTGTCAATTCAATTTGGTATTCAGGTTTCATTTTCTGATTCCAATCTCTATCCTGTATAAATTGTTTGGTCATGCAAAATCAACTGATAATACTTTTGCAATCACTGTGTTTAATGATAACACTCAACTTGACCTCTTATTTATTAATCTTTGGAGGCATGAAGACTTGCAACCTGAGTTTTAGGACAGACAATTCTTTCTTTATATTCTTCTCCATAAAATTAATCCAGCAAAAGAAAAAACAATGTGATGGAGAAACTAATCAAATATAGAACACTAAGCTATGCTGACCTGAATGTCCCCTTCGCTGTATGATCTTCTCACCCCGAACGCTGTTTCAAAATCCATGTCGTGAAAATCTAAAAAATTTGGTCTCATATTGCAACCATTGATCCATGAGTTGAGACACCCAGAGCTCACACTTTTCTGCAATTGCCCTTCTGCACAACCTAAACCCAACTTATTCTTCTCCTGACTAGGAATTTCCTCTGTTGGCATGTCGAGGATCTTAACTTCTAGGCTTGCCTCAGGAAGCGGTTCGATAGCGTACTTCGCTAGGAGTTCCTTCTTGCACTCGTACAAGAGGTCGTTTAGATTCTCATTTTGGATGGATTCCAAGTCTGCGACCTTGATTGTTTCGGTCATGACATCTTGTCCACTAGATATAACATCTTGTCCGTTAGATATGATGGTCATGGCAGCGCTAATAGGATCAAGAGTAAGTGCGGGCTCTTCCACGATCAGTTCTGGAGCTTTAAATAGATCTCCTTCCCCTCCCAGGTCGTACTCCATTACTGTGGACGACTGGACCAGGTTGCCCTATACAGGTAAAATTTGCAACAAAAACTTAAAATGGCTTCACTTTGTTGCAAAAACAGTTAGGGTTTTAAGTAATTATGCAAACATGTCAAAATTCGGGTAAAACCATAAGAAAAGGGCATTCTTTTTGCTAATCAATATAAGATACATGAGTAAATTATTATTTGAAATTATATGTATGAGTTTATAATATATAGTTATTTAGTTACTAGGTTTATTTTCATGAAACTCAATTTAATCCTGTTATAATCAAAATCATCATACTATTTCTACAAAGTTACCAGTGACAAAATTCATAACTAAAGCAAACCTTGTATGTGCCCCCCCCCCCCCCCCCCCCCCCCCCCCCCCCCCCCAAAAAAAAAAAAAAAAGTACAATTCTGAAAAGAATAAAAAAAGATATCACATAGTGAAACACTGAAATAGACAGCTAAATCATGTCCACATGTCAATTTACCCCACCAAAACAAATGATTAACACAAAATATGTGGTACATGTATCATATTTTGGATCCAATGATCCTGTTCGATTGTCCTAAGATAAGATAGAGAAAAGGAAAGACAACCGCGACAAGAAATGAAATTTCAATCCCCTCGATGACAAAGAGATTGATGTGTTACTCAGAGCCGGCCCCCACCTTGAGGCAAGTGAGGCGGCTGCCTCAGGTCCCCAAATTTTTTGCAATTTTAGGGACCCCAAATTTGTAATCCCCTTGTAAATATAGGCATGTATTTTGCGCATAAAAAAAATTGTAATTAGGGATCCCAAAAAATAATTATTTGAACATTTCGCCTTGGGCCCATGGGAACTCAGGGCCAGCCCTGGTGTTATTCAAACATCTTTTCATGTTTTCTCCTCATCATCAAGAATTTGGTGGAGATTGTTGCAAGTCGATATACCTTTCAGCACTAAAATTCCAAACATAAAATGTAAATCATTATACCTTCCTAAATCCTAGCTTATGCTAAATATACACTTCAGCATCTATAAAACTATACTTTAGTAAAAACAAGTTAAACAAGAAGTTTGGCAAAACAAAATTGTTTGTTCTCTTTTAAGCTCCAGGTAAAATTTTCCAATATTTTGCATAAATAATCAAATGAAGACAAGTGTTTTGAGGAACCTAGTAAGTTAATTTATAAAAAAAATTGCCTTAATAATGGCAGGATACCACCCGGTTTCATTAAAGAGAATGAACGAAACAATATTTTTGTACAACCTAGTAAAATATGTGAGGAAATGCGAAACTGATTGTCTAGAATAGAAATGCAACAAATATATTGAGGGCAATAGCCTCATATATATAGGCAAAGGCTATGACAACTTACAATATAGACCCCAACAATCTCCATGATACTCATACATTATACACTCAACACCTCCTTTTTTTTTTATTGTATTCAACACCTCTTTTCAAACTCAAGGTTGATCAACCAACATGAGTTTGGATACAGATGAACTAAACCGATTAAGCTAAAAACTACCGATCAGACTTGAAGATGGAAGATCTTGAATCCAATCAAACAAGGATGCTCCGAAAGGGTATGAGAAGCGGCTTATCGGATTAAGATATGGATTCTGGCTAATCGGATTAAGATATGGATCAGCAAGAAGATGAAGAAGCCACTTCTAGTAAGGATAGATTCATACCGAAGAAGATCCAAATCGAGGCTGGTTCAGATCCAAAATCTGAACCGGATCGGGTTCGGTTTGGTCGAGACTAGCCCACGAGTAGACCCAGAATGGTTGAACCGGCTCGGTTCGGACCGGATTCGGTTCAGTTGGTCTGGGTTTGGTTGGACCGGGTCGGATGCTGGATCGGGTCAGGTTGCTGGATCAGGTTGGATTGCTGGATTGGGTTTGGGTTTGCGGGTCGGGGGTTCCGCAAACATAACCAAACATACAAAACAGAAGGAGCAAGGGGCGGCTAGGGTTTCGGTGAAGAGCCCTAGCAGCAGCATTGGCAGGGCAAGACATTGCCAGTGTAGGGGGAGGTCGATGGTGTGTTAGGGTCGCCGGAGTCTCAACCATCACCGGAGTGATGAATGAACCCATCGGGAGGCCATGGTCCAATGCTGGAGAAGATAGTTGTAATCAGTTGTAATCTGCAAAGAGTATCAGATATATCTGTAGTTTACGTAGTATGCACGTACTTTTTAAACTGTATTAGTGCGGGAAGACGTGTGCGCTTTACACGTAGAAGAGTTTGTCGTTTAGTGTAACAAACTCTTCTACAGCTATAAAAGGCCATTGTAATTGATATTCTGTTTCAAGTAATAGAAAAGATCTTAATCCTTCTTCAACCTCAGATCTAATTCCCTTTCTTCCCATCCTCAAATTCTTCTTCTCCATTAATGCCGAGGTCTAGAGCTGGGCGAAATCTTGATCCTAACAATCTGGTATCAGAGCGAGGTGGCTCCGATGGTGATGGAAGGGATGAAGGTAGCACCACCATGGAAGGCGACGTAGATGTTCTGAAGAGTCAGATGGCAGAGGTTCAATTACAGTACGGTTTCCTGACGGAGAGAGTGGAAGCAATAGCTCTCAGCATAGGGGAAAGGTTCTCAACAATGGAATCTCAGATGAAGGAGCTGGTAACGACGATGCGCCAAACTCAGGCTCGTATCCCTAATCCACCATTACTTCCCAATCCCAATCAGCAAATCCCACACCGTGAGGTATCAAACTTCCACTCAAACTCTGTTAACTCCTCAAGTATGTACCATAGCGAAAATACATTCAAAACTCCTTTCAAAGTGGAATTTCCTGTATTTGAAGAAGGAGATCCAACTGAGTGGATTTGTGGAATTGAACAATTTCTAGAGTTCTATGAAGTGCCGGAGCACAAGAAATTGAAATACGCTGCTTTGAACTTGAGGGGAAGGGCAGCCCAATGGTATCGCAGAAATATTAAGCCTAAACTGCTAGAAATCACCTGGGCAGGGTTTTTAGAAGAGCTCATTAATAGATTTGGTCCTACTGTTTTCCATGATTATGAAGAAGTTTTAACTAAACTAGAACAGAAGGGAGATTTAGAAACTTACATCCAAGAATTTGATCGATTATCTAATTTTGTGAAAGATTGGACTGAGTCTCATTACCTCAGTGCCTTTGTGAGTGGGTTGAGAAATGAAATCAGATGGGATGTAAAATCCCAAAGGCCAAAAAATGTGAACGAAGCGGTGGGTCTAGCCAGGGGATATGAAGAAAAGATAACAAGTATGAGGAAGAGCTTCCGACCTTCTTTTGTACCCAAACCTACTCCTACTTTCAACCATTCCCCACCAACCAAGGCCACCAACAATGTGAACTCTGTAACACCAAACTTCAGTGTATTCCCTAGGAAGCTCAATCTACAGGAGTTGAGAGAAAGAAAAGCTAAAGGGTTGTGTTTTAATTGTGATGAAAAATATGTCCAAGGTCACATATGCAAGGGTCAGAAGTTTTACTTTTTAGAAGGCTTGGAGGAAGATGAAGAAGAAGTTAGTTATGAGAATAACTATGCTGAAGAAACTCCAACTTTCCAGTACACTTCCAATCCTGCTACTCCACACTCACAGCTACAACAATCCAATTCCCAACCTATTGAACCACATGAAATCTCCCTTCACGCCCTTATTGGATCCCAGGTATACCCCCAGACTATGAGAGTAAAGGGGAAGGAATCTCCAAAGATTTGAAGACATTCATCAAGGAGTGTCTTATCTGTCAGAAGAACAAGCAAGAAACTCTACTACCTGCAGGCCTTCTACAGCCACTACCAATACCTGAATTAATATGGGAGGAGATCTCCATGGATTTTATAGAGGGGCTTCCAAAGAGTAGTAACAAAAGTGTAATCATGGTGGTAGTCGATCGACTTACCAAATATGCACATTTTGTGGCATTATCTCATCCTTACACAGCTCAAATGGTAGCACAGGTATTTGTGGAAAACATCTATCGATTACACGGCATGCCAAAGTCAATTGTGAGTGATCGAGATCCTGTTTTTATCAGTAGATTCTGGAAGGAATTTTTCTCTATGCAAGGGTGCAAGTTACACCATTCTACTGCTTACCATCCTCAAAGCGATGGGCAAACGGAGATTGTCAATAAAACACTGGAGATGTACTTGCGATGCTTCTGTGGACAGAAACCAACAGAATGGGTTAAATGGTTGCCGTGGGCAGAGTTCTGGTATAATTCTAGCTGGCATGTGTCAACAGGGATCACTCCTTTCGAAGGAGTATATGGTAGGCCTCCGCCAACGCTGTTGCATTATGTGAAGGGAACATCGGCTTTACCCTCAGTTGAGGAAGCTTTAATGTCCAGAGATGTAATTCTTCAGCTGCTCAAAGATAACATTCACCTGGCTCAAGAAAGAATGAAGAGGTTTACAGATAAACGAAGGAGAGAAAGGAGTTTTGAAGTTGGGGATTTGGTTCTTCTTCGCCTACAACCCTATAAACAACTCACTCTACGCAATCCTACACCACAGAAACTGGCAATGAAATTTTTTGGGCCATACAAGGTATTGGAGAAGATAGGAACTGTAGCCTACCGCTTAGAACTCCCTCCTAACACATCAGTTCACCCTGTTTTCCATGTTTCCAAGTTGAAGAAATACTATGGTTCTCCGATGATAGATACAGCAGCTGATTTGCCACACTGGTGGGCTCCGGTAGCTAATTTCGACACTCCGGAAACTGTTCTCGATAGAAGAATATTCAAGAAGCAAAATAGAGTGGGGGTTCAATTACTGATCAAGTGGAAGGATGCAGGGGTTGAAGAAGCATCATGGGTTGATATTGATGAGATTCGGGCAAAGTATCCGTCCTTCGAGCTTGGGGCAAGCTCGCTGTTAAGGGGAAAGGAGTTGTTAGGGTCGCCGGAGTCTCAACCATCACCGGAGTGATGAATGAACCCATCGGGAGGCCATGGTCCAATGCTGGAGAAGATAGTTGTAATCAGTTGTAATCTGCAAAGAGTATCAGATATATCTGTAGTTTACGTAGTATGCACGTACTTTTTAAACTGTATTAGTGCGGGAAGACGTGTGCGCTTTACACGTAGAAGAGTTTGTCGTTTAGTGTAACAAACTCTTCTACAGCTATAAAAGGCCATTGTAATTGATATTCTGTTTCAAGTAATAGAAAAGATCTTAATCCTTCTTCAACCTCAGATCTAATTCCCTTTCTTCCCATCCTCAAATTCTTCTTCTCCATTAATGCCGAGGTCTAGAGCTGGGCGAAATCTTGATCCTAACATGGTGTGGAGCAGGGAGGTCGACGGCAGGGGGCGGAGCAGGGAGGTCGACGGATTTGGAGACCTGTTGCTCGCCGGAGATCCGTGGGTCTGGGCTGCGGCGCAGAGGGTGGAGCAGGGAGGTTGGATCTGGATTGGGAGTCGGTGTCGGGTGTCGGATTGGTTGTATAGATTATGTGAGAAAATGAGAAACTGATTGTATAGATTAGAAATACAGCAAAGGGCAATAGCCTCATCTATAGAGGCAAAGTCGATAGCAATTTACAATATAGACCTTTCAACAATTCCAATATTACACTCAAACATCATTCACCGAACAAAATACACATCCCAAAATAAAAGTCACCAAAACCCCTGCAAAGAACACCAAACAAATTCAAAGCCTACAAAATGTTCTAGTGAAAGAAATGACTGATAATATATAGTAACAAAAACAATATTCTCGTATACTATCCATCTCATTTCAGCTGAAAATCAGATCTGATATTTACCAAATTACCAACAGATATTTCTTTCTGGAAAAGGAAACCAACTTTGCATCAGCATCTAAAAAAGAGTTCACTCAAGCTGTTACTGTATGAAGAGCTCAATGGGTATTCTAGCAGCTAAAAAGAGAATAAAAAATGATAGATATTAAGAAGTCATTATTGCCAATGGCCCCCCCACACTGCAACTAGACTTTCTCCCTACAGGCAAGTGGCAAGCTAAGAATTACCAAGCTACCCATAAATATCCCAGAAATTGCCCTCTAATACCTTTCTAAAAATTGAGGGGGGAAAAAAGAAATAAAAAATCAGACAACGATCTTGCCATGTTAAAGAACAACTATAAATAAACAAGAAAAAAAAATAGAGAGGTTGTTAAAATTGACATATGAAAAGGAAGGAAAAAAAAAACTATAAATAGAAAATAACTGAGACTGAAATATATACCATGATAGTAGTATCAGAGAGGGTCTCTGTGTGGAATTGGCAGACGAACTCCTCAGCAGGTTGTGGGAGGTGGTGAGGGGAGAAGCCCTGCAGTGATGGAAACATGAGCCCAGCCTCTGCATGCATGTCTTGCTCACTCTCGTTTCTCTACAACTTTTATTAGAATCGTTTTTTTAATAAAAAAAATTCTAATTTTTTTTTGGGTTCTGGTTTCTCTTTTTAAGAACTTTAGTTGTTATTGTTGAATGGAGGTGCTGTTTTGTGTTATTAGGCGAGGAGTGAAGGAAAGAGCAGCAAAGACAGACGAAATAAAAAGAGAACAGGAGGCTAGCCTTTTATTTATAGACAGAAAAGAAAGAGAATGGAAAAGAGAGAAAGAGATGGACAGCAAGTCTCAACTAAGGGATGCTAGCTCCTTGGTGCTTTCCTTTTTCTTGGCTCTGGGAGCATATAGTTCGGTTGGCCATTTACTCAAAATTTTAAAAAAATAGAAAAAAAAATGTTACTATCGGTAACTATATATCCAAAATTTGAGTTTATATAGGATTTTGCAAAAAAAAAAAAAAGCCAACGAATTATTATTTTTCGTCCGTTCAACGCGACGCTTTATTTTTTTAATTTTAATATTGGACGATGAATCATATCTCTCCCATTTTTTTTATTTTTTAAAAATGATCGGCCGAGAAATCATTTCCCGTCCGATCGATTTTTTAAATAATTGATTGGAACGGTAAATGATTACCTGTGCCAAAAAATAAATCCAAAAAAAATATGGGATCTGTCGTCCCTCCCTTTAAAAAAAAACAATTTAACTCTTTATTGAATTACATATATACCCTACTTCTCAAACGTTCACATTTCCTACTCCATCGGCTATTTTATTTAAATGATGCACAACAGATATAAAAAATCGACTAGCTATGAATTTCGTCCTTACTGTATGTGGTTTTCATTTGATTTCTAGACAAAATTTTAATAAGTCTACATTCGATTCTCCCCCAATATTATTTTTTGCATCTTTCTCTACCTCCTTATTTCGGTGTTTGTTAATTGCTTTCATGGCGAATCGTTCTAATAGAGGTCGGACATCTTCGGTATTGAAGATGTTATTTTGGCTCAAAGCTGAGTTGCTATCACCCAAGATCCATTGATCGGTAGCGATCAAACTGGGACATAATTTTGGGATCGTATTTATCTCACATTTATGAGTCTCTTAGGCACTACAATCGATAGAACAACCGGCTCACTTTCCAGTCGATTCCCGGCTATTTCAAAAGAAGTTGCTTTGTACAGCGAAATTGAGCAGTGTCACAAATAGAGCAGCAAGCTGTGTTACATAGGCGGATAGGTATGTATTATTTTTAATGGAGTGTATTAAGAATTTATTGTTTTCATAAATGTTATTACTTAATCTAGATTTATTAATTGTGATAGGTACGTGATGCTCGAATGGAATACATGCAAATAGTTGGAAAGCCCTTCAAATTCGAAGAGTGTTACGAAATTCTTAAAGATCAACCAAAATTTTTCTTGCGTACAACTCATGTCTTTGAACCAGTCTCGAGTTCTCAATCTGAGGAAGGTGGTAGTACAAAACGTTCGCCTACAACTGTCGACTGAGATTCCGATATACCAATTGAGGTCGATGCACCTACACCACTCTCTCGACCACCTGGCCAAAAAACAGATAAGAGAGAAGGAAAGTGGACCGCCGAATAATCCGATTTTGCTGCAATAGTTGAAGAGACAAAATTTTTAAACTCTTTTCATAAAGAGATGGATGAAAGGAGGATGGCGATGAAACAAAAAGACTACGAAAAGAAATAATGGAAGAAGATCGCATAATGAGTATAGATCTGACTAGCTTATCTGAAGGTCAACGTTATTATTTCATGTGTCGACAAAATGAAATAATTCAAAAAAGAGTCTACCATCCGGGATAAAGTAGTATTTGATTATTAGTTATTATATGTTGTCGTATCTTCTCTTTCATATTAATTTGCTTCTAAATGAAAAAAAATGTATTAGTCTTCTATTTCATACTTATTATATCTCGTATTCTATTTTGTTGTAATATGAAGAAGAACAAAACATTGGAACGATTGACATTTTTACTGAAATCACTAAAAAGTTGATTGATTGAAACAAAAATCACATACAATAATATTATGAGATACACATATCATGAACACTAACATTTTTTGTTTAATCCTCATCATTTCCATATTCATTCCAGATATGTTCGACCAAATCATTTTGTAGACACGATTGTTAATCACAAATTTAGTCGGCGGTGCACAACCATCAAGAATGTTATCGAATAGTAGAGAACAATTAAGTACGTTTAGATCATTATTGCATTCAGACATGCCAAAGAATAAATGCCAAAACCAAAGGTCGTAAGAGGCCACTGCTTTGAGAATGATTGTAGATTCATGAACATGACCGATGTATTGACCATGCCAGGCATCTGGACAATTTTTTCATGCTCAATGCATGCAATCAACACTACCTAACATTCCAGGAAAGTCCATCATTGAATTTTCTTCTAATAACCTCTGCACATCATCAGCCGTTGGATGTCTTATATATTGCGGGCCGAATATGTTAACAATTGCCACACAAAATCGACACAGTATTTTTAGAACTGTACATTCTCCAATACGCACGTACTCGTCAACTGCATCTGCAGAAGTTCCATACGCCAAACACCGTATTATCGCTGTGATTTTTTGATGCGGGGATAACCCAAAAGCTTTTGCTGCATTTTGTCGCTGAAGAAAATACTGATCATAACTTACAGTTGTTTCAAGTATCCGATTAAATAAATTCCTCCGCATACGAAAACATCTTCAAAATAGAGTGTCGCCGTAAATTGGATTATCGGCAAAATAATCCCTTCGAAGACGTATATCACCATCTTCTCTTTTACGTCGAATATAACGGCGGTAGTTTGTATGTTGATTTTGTTGAACGGCCATCAAAAATATCTGCATACAAATATTAATAATCCTCACAAAACTATCAACTTCTTTGTCTGATGAAGTAGAGTTAGAAGAAAAGCTGTTAGCGGCCATTGGAGAAGAGGTGGTTTGGTTGTGGTTTGTATGTATGCAGAATTCATATAAATAACAAAAAAAGAAGAGACGAATGGGGGAATTAATTGATACAAATACATAAATAGTGTTGAAGTACGATGTGACATGAAATTTTTGAAAGTGTTTGACCTATTGGCATATGGCTAGATTCCAATTCTCAAATATTATTGAGAATTACTAAAAACTCCTCAGGTTGTGGGCATATGATCACATTTATATTACATTTAAAAACTCATCTCAAATGTTACTAAATATTACATGCATTATGCACATTTACATTACATCATATAAATACACATTATCTAATCATCATACTCACGTTGTGTAGATGGCACGAAATCAGGTGTTGGATTAGATGTCTCACCACTGCTGTATTCAATATTCCCATGCAATCCCCATCGACCAAACTGAGATGGGCGATCTCTTGATACTGATCGCCTACGAGAGATAACTTGCATAGGAATCGAGGACCTCAATACTGTTTCTAAAAGAATGAGTCGTCGTAATTGTGCCTTCGTATTAGTGGATTCAGCGCAACGTCAGTATAATTACTCATGTTATAGTTAATTATTATTGGAGTTATAATCAAAACATTTCCAAGCTATGAGTTAAAAAAGTTAAACTCACATAAGATTGAACTTCGCGTGGTTCAAACTCAGTAGGTTCTTGTGGGAAGCTTCTCGTAACTGTATCCCCGGAATATAATGACATTCCACTACACACTCCCCGTAGTTCACAGACTCTTCTAGAGGCGGTTGTGTTATGTACTCTGATGGAGCCCAAAATAGGGGAGCAAGAAAGGGTAACTGCGCAGTCAGATCACTAATACTAGCTGGTCCAATGAAATCAATATTTGCAGTATGCGAAATTTTCTTCATAATAGCACCTAATGATACTTTGGCCTAATATTGATTGTATATACGTTGGTGTACAGGCTGGACCAAATGAGAAGCATTTATAGGCGGGCATATATCTTGTGGTGGTATTCAAAACATAACAATCAGTGGGTCTCTCGGTATAACAATAATCCCAGTCAATTGACGATAACAACGATCACCAAGATACCAAACATCCTATAAGATAATTAGAAGTTTAGAACATTTCATTTGTGATAGGTGGACAGTAAAACAAAATATTGGAATAAATATACAAATATGGAGATTAACCTATTCGCAAAACTGAAAAATAACTCGGTGATGAGATATGATATTTGCTAGTATAATATCATGCCCACCCTCATATGAAGATCCCAAATACGGTTGCCATATAATAGATGTCGAAGTACGCATCTCAATTGATATCTGGCTACATAAATATTGTATCTAACCTGATCTGTTCTTCGATGCTCCAATTCTGATGTTTATTTAAGAGGTTATAATGCTAGCATTTTGTTAATGAAAAAACATGATTTTTTTTATAAGACACTTTTTAATAATATTTGTAGAAAGATGGCAGTTATTAAAATATTTGTGCTTGTGGACTCAACAACTAAACATGATGTTCCCAACGACGAGTTTAGTTATTTCATGCTCGTCGTTGGCACACGACGAGTCTAGTGCCCAGTCAGTCAGCTGTAGCCCCGATCAGACTGTGAAAGAGCAGCAGTGGGGTGGGCTTCCAAAGGGGGCTATATCCGATACACCAATACAAAGGGGTAATTTTTTGAAAAACTCGTCGTTCCCAGCGGCGAGTTCAGTTCAGAATTTTCAATGAAAACTCGTCATTCCCAACGGCGATGATATTTATATTAGACTAGCTGTTGGGAACAACGTGTTTAGTTCAAAATTTTGAAAGAAGACTGGCCGTTCCCAATGACGATGACATTTACACTAGACTCGCTGTTGGGAACAACGAGGATATAGGAAATTTCACAGAGAGTGAAAAATATTCTGTTGGACTAAATGAATTTGCGAAAAAAACTCCATAGATTTTTAAAAAAAACTAAACTCGCTATTCCCAACAATGAGTTTAGTGTAAATGTCCTCGCCGTTAGAAATAGCAAGTCATCATTGAAAATTTTGAACTAAACTTGCTGTTCCCAACTGCGAGTCTAGTATAAATGTCATCGCCGTTGGAAACGACGAGTATTTATTGAAACTTTTTGAACTGAACTCATCATTAGGAACGACGAGTTTCTCAAAAAATTAACACTAAACCCGCTGTGTTCCAACGACGATCATAAAACAACTAAACTTGCCGTTGGAATGACGAGTGTAGTTGTTGAGTCCACAAACGGCAAATACTTTGACCATTTTCCTATAAATGCAAATATCTTTAAAAAATTGCATATAAAAAAAAAAATCAAAAAACATGTGGAGCAAATCCCTGATCTAACATATTATTACTTTTCCTAGTTTACCAATTATTGTCCTCTCCTTTTCCCCTCTTCTATCCCAACCGTCTAATTTCCTTGACTCCTCCTTACCATCTTGACCCTTCCAATTTACTCACCTTGCATAACTTCCGCAATTAACACCTTCACCATCTCCATCACCATAGTGTAAGGATATAGTAAGAGGTGACAATTGATCACAATGAACTACTAAGTAACGTAGGCCAAACTAATTATATAAGCACACAATTTTATTACGGTTCAGTGAACCTAATATAAGAAAAAATAACCAAGATATTATTCAACTAGAGAGGATACAATAATTACAATACCATCATTAAGATCTAAAAAAATCTATCTCTGAAGCATCACTGGAAGATACTCTGCTATTTACAATAGAAAACTCTTGGATAAAGTACTACCTCTCAATAGAGGCCATTGCATTGTTATATAGAGATATAATCTTGATCCAACACCGTCCAATATATCCTGAACAACAAGTCACACAATATGAGTCATACAATCTAACTCAGAGAGCAAACATGGGTTCAAATAGATCCCCAAGAATGGGTCCAATAGCTGCTGCAGCCACTGTCGTTGTCGACTGTACTTGAAGTCGAGTCGACTGCTATAATTGCAATCGACTGTCTACAGAGTCTGAAACAGTAGCCCCTCTTGCTTCCCTTCTTCGCTTCGAATATCTTCTCGTTTTGCCGATCAGGGCTAAAGAAAGCTGTCACATCCTTCTTATTTTCTTTACATCGAATTTAGTATACAAAACATTTACCCAACACTTCTCAGTTTTGGGTAAATGAGATATGAACCTGGCACTCCTGGGAAAGTGGTGGTGGAAAGTGTTCCATCACTGTGGGGAAGGATGGCAAGACTTTATCCAACCTTACCTTCGAGGGAAAGGGACAAGACAGCTAGGCTTCCGAGTAGGATCCAAAGTCTCCCGGTTCTGGAAAGGAGTTGCTAAAGCCAGCGGACCTTTCAATTCAGCAGTCTCATCTCTGATCGGCAATGGTCGAACCACCAGGTTTTGGTGGGACAAATGGTGTGGTCCCCAGGCTCTTAAGGATGGTTTCCCTGATCTGTTTGCTAAAACGAATCGTCCGAATATCTCTGTGGCGGAATCATGGAAAAGGGGGACGTGGAGGCCGTCCTTCCAAGGAACTCTGTCTCCTAGCTTGCTACTGCAACTACAGGACTTACAAACGCGCATAATCCAGTCTGGGGTGATTTGTACCCAAGGTCCAGATCACGTGCGGTGGGGACTTGAGCACAAGGGAGGGTTCTCGGTTAGATCACTCTACCATCGGATTCATTTCCGAGGATGCAGACCCAGTTGGGCAGCGGTACTTTGGAAGACAAAAACACCTTTAAAAATTAGAGTCTTCCTCTGGCTCGTGCTCAACAACGCCATTCTCACTAGAGAGAATCTTGCCAAGAGGCAACCCCACATTGCGACCAATTGCGGTTTCTGCAACGTACAAGTGGAAAGTCTGAACCACCTTTTTCTTCACTGCACTAGAAGCAAGGCCATCCTGACAGAGGTGCTGAGAGCACTAGGAACAAGTGTCTACCCAAGAGACTATGAGGAACTATGGGTTGGACCCAGATTTGCGTCAGCCCGTCAAGATATGAAAGATGCATGGTTTATTGCCATTGCGGCAACCACATGGGTGTTATGGCTAGATAGGAACAATTTTTATTTCCGTGCTTCATGTAACTCTACTTCTAGTAATCTTACTCATATTATGCATCTGATTTCCTTTTGGGCCACAGCTGCTGCTTCAGGAGCAAGAGGGAGGATTGCAAGGGTCTTCCAGGTGGAGGATTATGATGACGAGGAGATTGAGATCGGGCCAACTCTAGACTGATGAGTGGACGTTCACATTGCTTTTACATATTTTGTGTCAGACCTTGTACTTTGATGTTTTTGTATTTTGGTAGCCTTTAGGCTGGATGAGGTAACCCAACCCCCAGGGTTTTGTTGGGGGCTATGTTTTCTATTTCCTGCACTGTTTTGTACTGTCCCGGATATTCGGGGTTGTTTATTAATCACTTATTAATGAAACAGGGTGGCATTATTCCACCTTTTCCTCAAAAAAAAAAAAACACTTCTCAGTTTTACAACCTAAAGTGATGGTGTAAGAGACGAAAATGGTTACTTTCAAAAAGACAAAAACAGCTGGAGCCTGAAGGAAAAATGCCGTAGTTTGCAACAAGCCTCCACAAGTAAAAATAGACTACCATATCTGGCAATATTTAGCATTATGCAGAAGATCTTTGTTTTTTAAGTGAAAAACAAAATCCGGTACGTCACTGCATCTTAAGAGATTCCAGTCAAATAGAATTTTTTTCCAAAATGACCTACTTATTGAATTTTTTTCCCAAACTAACATATTTTAAAAAAAATTCCCAAACCGACTACTCGGTCTCTAAAATAACGAGTTTGGTAAAAATTTCATCGCTTTATGAGACAACGAGTGTGAGGTTTGGGTTTTTTTGATTTCTCCCTGACCAAGACTCGCTGTCTCAAAAAACGAGTGGGTTTTTCTCAAACTCGCTTTTTTGAGACAGCAAGTGTCGTTTGGGGGTTTTTAATACCCCAGGTTCATTTTTTTTTTCTCTCCTTATCTCCATTCTTACTCTTCCTTTAACTCCGAAACCCAAAATTCTAGCCTCCCAAAATCGACCTCCTACGCACAAAATCTCCTATAAATCTAAATATATTCACTTAAGTGAATATATTTAGATTTATAGGAGATTTTGTAGGTAGATCGATTTTGGGAGGCTAGAATTTTGGATTTCGGAGTTAAGGAAAGAGTAAAAATGTAGATAAGAAAGAGTAAGAATGGAGATAAGGAGAGGTAAAAAAACAAGCCTGGGGTATTAAAAACCTCTAAACGACACTCGCTGTCTAAAAAAGCGAGTTTGGGAAAAATCCACTCGTTTTTTGAGACAGCAAGTCTTGGTCAGAGAGAAAAAAAAAAAAAAAAACCAAACCTCACACTCGTTGTCTGAGACAGCGAGTATGTCAGTTTGGAAATTTTAAAAAAAATTAAGTCAGTTTGGGGAAAAACATTCAAAAGTAGGTCATTTTGGAAAAAAAATCGTCAAAGACTACTACAAACCTTCCGTATAAAATAAAAATTAGGGCTGTCGCGTGCCTGTCCTATGCGCAGTTAACTATCTGTACAGCATTTAGTTTCTAAATAAATGTCATTAGTAATCAAGCCACCTTTGATTCAAATCCAACCAGAGAACCTTTGTCTATATCAGCTGTGTTGTACTATTATATATGCTAGTAATATACACATCCGATGCACGTATTAATTTATTTAAGAAATTTAAAATAAGAACTCTGATTTACATGTGCGATGCATATCTTAATAAATAGGTTTATATAAATGTGAAGACTATAATGAGAAAGTTTGAGTTGCACGTAAGTAGGTAGATTTACAACTCCCACTCTTTTATTATAATAGTTATTATATATTATAGATAGATAGATAGATAGATAAATAGTAATTTACACGTGTGATGCACATTTAATACATTAAAAAAATTAAAGTAAAAAATTTGACGTAGTGAGGACTCGAAACTAAGACCTCCTTCACATTAGTTATGCACGTGCAATGCGCACATTGGTAGATTTACAAATTTACAAATGACACTAAGGCCTTCTCCCATTATAATATTATAATATTATATATATATATATATATATATATATATATATATATATATATATGAGAAATGCTCCATTGAAAACGAGTCTAGTTTTTACGGGTTGGAAAACAGCGATTTGAGCCGTTGGATCGCTCATGATCGTGATCAGCGGCTCAGATCGAGCTCCCCATCACCCGTTTCATTTGATCAGCGGAGGGTTAATCTGGAAATTTCTTCCCAAATAACTCTTCGTCTGATTCGCTCTGAAAAATTGATATAACCCAGGCCGTTATTGGAACCAACGGCCTAGGTTATAAAAATTTATAACCTAGGTTATTTGAAACAACGAAATTTTATAGCCTAGGCCGTTGTTGGGAACAACGGCCTAGGTTATAAAAAATTGAATCATAATGATTCAATTTTTTATAACCTAGGCCGTTGTTCCCAACAACGGCCTAGGTTATATCAATTTTTCAGAGCGAATCAGGCGAAGAGTTATTTGGGACAAAATTCCCAAAATAATCCTCCGCCACTTATGTGATAACGGGTGATGGGCGGAGGCGATTTAAGCCGCAGATCATGATCAAAAGCGATCCAACGGTCCAGATCGCTGTTTTCCAACCCGTGAAAACAAACCAGTTTTCAATATAACATTTCTCTCTCTCTCTCTCTCTCTCTCTCTCTCTCTCTCTCTCTCTCTCTCTATATATATATATATATATATATATATATATATATATAGGGAAATGCTCCATTGAAAACGGGTTTAGTTTTCACGGGTTGGAAAACAACGATCTGAGCCGTTGGATCGCTCATGATCGTGATCAGCGGCTCAGATCGAGCCCCCCCATCACCCGTTTCACTTGATCAGCGAAGGCTTAATTTAGGAATTTCATCCCAAATAACTCTTCGCCTGATTCGCTCTGAAAAATTGATATAAACTAGGCCGTTGTTGGGAACAACTGCCTAGGTTATAAAAATTTGAATCATAGGCCGTCGTTTGGAACAACGACCTTCATTCAATTTTTTATAACCTAGGCCGTTGTTGCCAACAACGGCCTAGGTTATAAAAATTTATAGCCTAGGTTATTTAAAACAACGAAATTTTATAGCCTAGGTCGTTGTTGAAACAACGGCCTAGGTTATATCAATTTTTCAGAGCGAATCAGGCGAAGAGTTATTTAGGACAAAATTCCCAAAATAACCCTCTGCCACTTATGTGATAACAGGTGATGGGCGTAGGCGATCTGAGCCGCTGATCATGATCAAAAGTGATCCAACGGTCCAGATCGCTGTTTTCCAACCCATGAAAACAAACCTGTTTTCAATGGAGCATATATATATATATATATATATATATATATATATATATATATATATATATATATATATATATATGGAAAAAGGGGTATGAGCAACTTGCTCATTTAGTATATAAGCAATTGATGATGTGGCATACATGTGATTGGAAAATCATTAAAATAGTTAGTTGTCCAATGTATCATATGCATGTCACATAATCAATTGCTCATTTACTAAATGAGCAAGTTGCTCATATCCCTTTAAGGATTTTCCAATCACATGTTTGCCACATCATCAATTGCTCATTTATTAAATGAGCAAGTTACTCATATCCCTTTTACCCTATATATATGTGTGTGTGTGTGTGTGCGCACGCGCGCGAGCGCGCGTGCGCCCTTGTGCAATATTGCACAAACTTATATAATATAATATAATATAATATAATATAATATAATATAATCTCTAATATTATAATGGGAGAAGACGTAACGGGAGAAGACGTTAGTGTCATTTGTAAATCTATCAACTATTGTAACACACGTGCATAACTATTATAAAGGAGGTCTTGGGTTCAAGCCTAGACTACGTCTGAATTTTTACTTTAAAAAAATTATATTTATTAAGACATGCATTGCACATGTAAATTACTAGTATAATATAATATGTAGCATAACTCGTGCAATACTGCACATAATTTTTTTTAATTAAGAAAATAATAAAACTTTTTTTTAAAAATTAATCTAATAACATCTATAAAATAATGATGATTCTGATTCCAATTTGGATGAAGGGTCGGGAGTTATTTCCTACATTTATGCTCTTTTTTTTATTTAAAAAGAAAAAAATGTGAAAAATCCTAGACAAAAGTTGGTTTAGCATAATATATTGTATAGATTCCAAATTTTTAATTATTTTTCAGAATTTCTAATTAAATTTCCGTATTTAATAATACATTTTGGAATTTTAATTTAATTTTCTAATTTCAAATCATTTTCTGTGATTTTTATTGATTTATCGAGCGGGTGCGATTTTTGGAGCGATCTGAATCGCCAATCGAGACTGTGCTAGCCTGCTGAGTGGAATAAGGTGTCATGATGATGTAGTAATGTAGCGGGACCTGGGACGTTGATCACGTGATGGGCTCACCCACCGAGTGAATTGGACATGCGTAATTGAGTGGCAACATGGCGTGATCAGGAGCCTCGATTACGCACGTCTTCGTGCATTTAGACGATCGGACAGTCGAAAATTGAGCGGATGTGATGGCTGGGTGTGTGTACGTGTTAAGAAATGTGTGAATTGTTGGATATATTGGTATATTCTCTCTATATAAATATAGCACGTGCATATGTGTAACACGTGTAATGAACGTACAATTGATTGGATATTGGAATGCGGGTTTGTGGGCTTATAACCCGATACCCAAACCAGTATTTAGGAATAAATACTGGCTTGTGATAGCAGTCTAGGTATTCTAATTTTGATACCTAGGGTGAATATCTCAAGCAACTTAGATCTAGAGATAAACCCTAATTTCCCAATTGTTAATTTCTCACAAAACCTAACAATCTTGAGATATTCTTAATCTATTTTGTGAGATTAATTAA
Organism: Hemerocallis citrina; assembly: GCA_017893485.1. Taxonomy (NCBI): domain Eukaryota; kingdom Viridiplantae; phylum Streptophyta; class Magnoliopsida; order Asparagales; family Asphodelaceae; genus Hemerocallis; species Hemerocallis citrina. The sequence continues at coordinate 232,010,310 of CM030360.1, forward strand.
GAGGGATACCAGTGGTTGTTGAATCCCGTAGGAATCAGTTAGAGCCGTCGTCGTCGTGTTCTTCTTCTTCAATGGCCGCTGCGATGAATCTGAGCGGTCTGATCTTCATCTCTGGCATCCTACGGCTGGTGTTGGTCCTCTACGGCGAGTGGCAGGACTCGCACATGGAAGTGCGGTACACCGACGTTGACTACCTCGTCTTCTCCGACGCCGCTGACCATCGATGACCCCCCCGTCGGTTTCGATCGCAGCCCGTCTCCTCCTCCTCGGTCGAATCGCCGCTTGCTGTCGACCACGGTCGAGGTGTCGACCTGAGTTTCCAGCGAGATTCGAAGTCGCCAGCGACCAGCGAACCTCTCATCCCCTCCTTATCCGATCGCAGTGGACGGCGATCGCATCTCAGGCGCTGACTACGAGATCCTCCCTCTTCTTCACCATTCAACAGATTGGGTCTTGTGTGGAACCCTAATTGAAGAAGACATTGAAGAGAAATTTTGTATCTCATAAAGATCTGATTGGGTCTGTGTGGAACCCTAATTTGAAGAAGACAGTGAAGGGATTTTGTATCTCATTATCAGATCTGTTGAGACGCACACAATGTGTTTGATGCTGGGTCTCTTTGGCGCAGAATAGTTTGTTGTTTGGATTTGTTCCCAACAGACATGAGTCTAATCAATTGAAGGGGAAGAGATGACGCAAGATAAGTTCTTTAATTTCCTCGTATTAAATTCCTGTTAAATATTTTGCTATGTGCTGGAAGTTCAAAACACTCGTTCTAAAATTATGTTATGAATTATAGAATTATTATGATGCTAAGTGGTTAAGTTCAAGACTGTATTAATCACTTGTTTAAATTAAATACAAGTTGAACAGTTATTTTGGCTATGTGCTAAAACACAATATCTATTTTGATAAGTTAAACTGTATGTTGACTATAAAATTCGGATCTCCAACTAAATTGTTGCCAGAATTAGATTGTGCTAATAATTTGTTTAATTGGCTAATCTTTAACAATTTGATGAATATAGGAACTTTAATGTTACCTACAAATTGTGTATGTTGAAGACGATGGATTTGTATCATGGTATGATAAGTCTGCACTACGCAGGCTTCTCCATCGAATTTGGAAAACCACTTCTAACTTGAAGTGTCAGTATGATCTACTTTAATTTTCTCAGTATTTTTCATGTGATGAATGTGTTAACGTTTTGTGCGTTTAATCATATGATTGAGAGTTTTAGATCATAGTTATTCTCGCTCTGGAAAACTAGCATGTTTAGGGTTGTTAAGTGTTTTATCATACTACGTGTATAGATATTTTGACAAATCCATTGTTTGCAGTTTGTGTGAGATTACATATTTGCCTCTCTAAAATTTAAAATAAAATAAAATTGTATAAGATGTATAACAAATGTCTGTAACTTAGGAGAGAGCATCTCTTAATGTAGAATATGACTCTACTAGTTACATTATGTTCCCTCTCGTTCATTGTACTGTGTGTGCAAAGTTGAATTATAATATGTTAGTCATTATCTCATTTAGCGTTATGAAGATGATGAAGAACGAGTAAAGGAAAGAACTCTTTGCTCAATGTGTTTGAGCTAGTGGACATTGTTAGAACCATTAGAGAAAGCAAATAATTTTTAAAAAATGTGATAGAGTAATTTTGTATTAACTCTTATAAAGTGCATATATTGTCAATCGTATGTATAAGTTGAGTTTAACAAATGAGACAATTAATAATAATAGTTCTAATTGTGTTCTTGAACATAGCATAATTGGCTAAGATTTGAGAACTATATATTAAATTGTTTGTTCTTGTTAAAACTCATAACTTTATTCAATGATACTCCATTAAAATATGACAAATATGAAAGTTGTGCTCAGATTATAATCACTAGAAAATCTTTTAATATGGTCTCTAGGAGCACACAACTTCTTGAGTCAATACATTCTGATATTTATGATCTCAGTAGCTTTGTGACTAGATGAGACAATTGTTGGTCAGAAGTATTTTAATCGCTTTTGTAGTTGATTAATATAAGTCTGCCATATATATAAAGAATGAAGCACTTGTTATTCTTAACGAATTAAAAATTATAGTTAAATGCTAAAAATCAAGGATTCGGATTTAATAGAGGTGGTGAATATGTTTTAACAACTTTAGAGAAGTTTGCATTGTGCATAATCTCTACCGCACTCTACTTACAACAGTCAAACGGTATTGATAAAAGTTAGAATCAAACACTTAGTGAAATGTTGAATTCTATATTATTGACTGTTGTTTGTCTTGTGTATTTATGAGTGATGTTGTATTGTTAATCATATCTCTAATGTGTTACTACACTCTAAATTGAATACACCTTGTAAATCATGGTATGAAAACACAAACAGTTTTGTTAAAGAGAAAATGTGTGTTGTGATACTTTTGTTAGAGTACATGACCCTAGAAGGCCTAAAGTAGGACCTACAACAAATATTTGTGTGCTTAGAAAGTGCAGAATGTAGCTCTGTGGACAGATGTTGGATCTATCTAATTTGTGTTAGAAGAGTCTAGACTTGCAAAGTTCTTTGAGGATATGTTCATCAAAGATAAATGTATGAAATAATCTAGTCCTACAGACATGTTCAATGATTCACAGTTGGAATCAAGAACCAGCCTTACTGACACTTGAAAACTTGAATGACAAATGAGCTAAGAAGAGTCTTTAGTAGACAATGAGATGATTCTGTGTCATACAATAATACTTTAATTTAGTTGATCTGCCGAAAGAGGCTAAAACTATAGTAAGTAAGTGGGGTTTTGTAGAAAAAACTTAATTTTGGTTGTTCAGTAGCAATTTTAATGCTTTTTAGTAGCTAACAGATTGGCTGAGAAAAATGGGGTAGATTTATTTGATGTCTACTCACATGTTTGTCATATTGCTACAATAAGTATTCTTCTTACCCTTACATCTATTGAAAATTTTGTCATTCATAAAGGATAATTAAAAGGCTTTGTACTTGATGTTTTGTACTGAACAGTTTTGTACTGAAAAGTTTTGAACTAATATGTTTAGCGAACAAGATTTACAATTTAGTAAAATCATTGTATATTCTTAAAACATGTATAGCCAATGAATAAATAATTTGACAAATTTTTGAAAGAGCCTAGTATATGAATCAAGTAATTCAGATCAATGCCTTCAACTTTGTGGTGTGTCAAATATAGTGGCTATTATTTACTTGTTCTGTTGATATGCAAGTTCTTGGAAGTGACCTCTTTATCACAAATGAAGTTAAAATTGTGCTATCCAAAGAATTCAACATGAAAATCTAGGTAATGTGGACACCATAGGTATAAGGGTGAGTTTTCAGTTGGCAAGGGATAACTCTTAGTCAAACTCATCAAATCAAAATGTGTTTCAAAAGTGGGGATATAGTGATTGAAAGAAAGTGTGTTTTGAAACACCTTATGATTATGATAAAAGGTTGACACCTAATGATGGTGTAACTATGAGACATGTAGATCATTCTAAAGGAATTGACAGTCTCATGTATACAAATATCTGCACTAGAATAGACAAAGCCTTTGAAGTAGGTATGATCTGCAGATTCACTGATAATCCCATACACATTTGAGTGCCCTTAAGAGGCTAATGAGATACCTGAGTGGTATTCAAGAGTTTGCTTTGTGCCACTCTAGTCATTCTTCGAATGAATGACTGACCTGATGCATTATGATGCTCAGAATTTAGTGAAAGTCGATAACTAGTAGATATGTGTTTACACTAGGAGAAACAGAAATGTTATGGAAACAAAAAGCAAACATGCACTGTGCTATCATCCATGAAATCAGACCTCTATGTGTAATCCTCTGCAGGGGAAAAGGTTGAGTGGATTGAAGAAATTGTTGCTAGTTATCCATTAAGAAGTTTAAGTAACTCTCTAATTCTGTTATACGACTATCAAGCTACAATGCACTGTAGCTCATAACTCACTCTATAATAGTAAGAGGAGTATATTAAGGCTGAAAGAAGCCTAGTTGAACTTTCTCATAGATAAAGTGCAATTGCGACAAGTATGGCTAATGCTCTTGCTAAGAGACTTGAAAGTGATATAATTATCAAAACTGTGGGAGAAAGTGGAGTTAAAAGCTATTGAGTAAAATGCTTTAATATCCAAGTTGTTTTGAAATTTAGAATCCAATTGGATCCATAGAGAAGTTCAAACTTAAGCATCAATTTTAGGCAGTTGACATGTTTTAGATAATTTTGATAATTCGACATAAATTCCACAAATATATAATGTCATTCCAATTTTGATGGTATTATATATCTAGGAAATTTACTTAGAATAATCATATTATTCCAATACGAAACATGAAAACTTGTCGATGTGTTTCCGATGATTAAATTGTCCTAAATATCATTCCAATTTTGATGATATGTCTTTTATGGATACATGTTTCATTCCAATTTTGATGATTCAATGTTAAACCATGATTGAAACGACAGTCTTTTCATTCCAATATGAAACATAGTATGGTTCTTGTGTAGAAACTATAAAGTTCATGTACTTTACTTATTAAAGATACTTGATTGTGATGCTTGCGTTACATTTTTGCTAAGCTAATTATGAATTGTACTAAGTTCTTTTGTGGAACTAGATACTATATGAAATTTGTTGGAATTCTTAGAGATGTGTCTCTTGATATTCTTGTAATCTATAAGCTAGTAAAGATGGAGTTGAATTTGTCAACATAGATTTCAAAAATAATGATTTGCTCAAAATGGAGGAGTAAACATAAAGCAGTGTGCAAGGATAGAATTTCAGTTTATTTCTTTCGAGAATAAATTAGTCACTTGCATGGTAAAACTTCTGTTGAGTTTAAGACTCTTGTGTTCATGAGCTTAAAACTCATATTTTGTTCTTGAAGTTTATTTGCTTTGTTTGATTTTGAAACTATGACAGATTATTCCAGTTGGTTTAGTCTATGTGAACTATTCTGAATTGGATATGGTTTGGAACTATTTAATTATATTGGTTTAGTCTTGATTGAACTATTCAGTTTTATAATTCTATTAGTTCTTATGAAACTGTACCTTTATGATGCTTTTCCTTTATGGACTGCTATCAGCCAGTCAGTTGTATACTGATCTGATGAGATAATCCTGTACTTTATATATTGAGAATATAGGAGGAGATTGTTGGATATATTGGTATATTCTCTCTATATAAATATAGCACGTGCATATGTATAACACGTGTAATGAACGTACAATTGATTGGATATTGGAACGCGGGTTTGTGGGCTTATAACCCGATACCCAAACCAGTATTTAGGAATAAATATTGGCTTGTGATAGCAGTCTAGGTATTCCAATTTTGATACCTAGGGTGAATATCTCAAGCAACTTAGATCTAGAGATAAACCCTAATTTCCCAATTGTTAATTTCTCACAAAACCTAACATGAATTCCGATTTTTTCTCTCATTTCTCTATTTTAAAATGATGAAAGGAGAGAAATGATACATTTTCTCTCCTATTAACATAATATATACATATAAAATGTTGAAAAGACGAAGAACGTTCCAAGTTTGCTTATCATAATTAAGTCACACTTGATGCTAGGCTGAACATACTTAGTGGAGAGGATCCAAACCCGGCCCTTAGACGTGGGACATCTAAAGGGAAAAAGAATCTCTTAATATATGCAGTTGCCTTAGAAAAAGCCAAATGCTCTAGATATGCCAAAAGCTACATAATAAAGAGATTGTGAGATCCAATGAATGTAGAACTAATTAGAGTTTAGAACTTCAGCCCTAAGTTAACACAACAGTTAAAATGGGCTCAAAATGAAACCATTAGAGCATCTGTGGTCGCCGCTAAAAACCTATTTTTTAACAAAATTTGAAAAAAAAGTGTTGCAATGGTTGGCTAAATATCTAATTTTTGAATTTGCGAGGAACAGTAGTCCACTATATTTGAGAGAAGATGTAAAAATTTGAAAATATAGCTGACGAAAGCCGTTTAAAATTAAATTAAAAAAAAGTATAAGACGAAGATGATATTTCGTCTCTACCTTTAAAAAAGAAAAACCAAACGGATGGGAAATGATTTCCCATCTGATCAATTTAAAAAAATTGATCGGACGGGAGATTTCTTTCCAAATGTTGAATAAAAAATTCGATGAAATTATGCATACATATTATGATTTAATTAAGATTTAATTATGATTAAATTAAGATTTCTTAATCAAAAAGCTGTCGGACGAGAGATGCTTTTTTTTTTTTAAATTTTAAAAAAATTAATCGGACAGAAAATGATTTTTCGTCCGATACTTTTTTGATTAAAAAAATAAGAAAATTACGGGACGAGACTTCATTTACCGTCTATCTATTTTTTAAAAAAAAATCAAACCCCAAATTTTGGGTTTAAATGGCTACAGCTCTAATCAAAATTTCATATTTCTAAAAGTCAAATACCCATATTTTCATGTTGAACGACTACAGATGCTCTTATAAAGCTCAAGTTGATATAAATTCATATAATTTAGAAACAGATACAGTAGAAGTACATGGAGTAAGAAACAAAACATAAGTTTTAGGCTAAATTGCAGAAACTATTCTATACTTTCGGAATTTCTCAAACAGCTATCGTAAACTTGCTTTAATATGTATAATCCTCTCAAACGATTATATTTCTTTAAAAATGTAACAATTATCTCCCTTGAATTTGGTTCAGTTTCAAGAAATTATCCAAAATTGTAATGTTAAAATGAAAATTTGAATGAAATATACATATTAAATCAAGATGATGGAAAAATTGGCATTAATGAGTTTGAAAAGAAATAATCAAATGTATCACATAAATATCAAACAAGAACATTAGAGAGTGGTGACAGGAACCTCCCATCTTGTAACAAATATTTTAATGTACAAGATAGATACCCATATATGGGGAACAAACAACATATTATAATGCCAATCAATGAGAGCTCATGATCAAGCCATAGCCAATGCTTTACTTGTGATGCTGCTGATTTAGTGGTGAGAGCAACACATTTGAGTTCTTGTTATTTGTAGAGAGAGAGAGACAAATTTCAGACACAGATTTGAATCTGAGATGGAGGTTTCGTAAGGAGCAGGAGAGGTGGTACTGCTGGTAGCTGGCCGCCTCAAACATCTAGTCAGTCGCTTAAAGAAATGAGAGATAGGGTTTGAGAGGAGAAAATTGCATTACCTGCAGAAAGGGGAGGTGACCTGGTATTTATAGGCAGAGAGAGGGAACTGTAACCCTAATGGGCCGGGTTGACCCTCTTCTGTGGACTTGTTTGGTGTGATGAAACAGTAGAAGGCTCATAGGGTATACATGCCTAATTTATAGGGGATCCTCAGATTGAGCCGGACTTTTACCCACATCAACTTGCTACAATAAAAATGAATAGATTTGGAAATTAATATCTCTATTAAGGTGAAAAGGAGGAAGAAATTGGAAGTGGGAATATGAGGGCATGCCACTAGAAGAGGACAGAAATGGACCATGACACTATGGGTGAAGAAATGGATTTTTTTCCCAAACAGACCTACTTTTTGAAATTTTTTTTCAAACCGACCTTCTTTTTTTTTAATTCCCAAAACGACCTAGTTATGCTAACCAGACCTTCTTTTTTTAATCGAATTCGGTCTTTGAAAAACCGAGTTATTTTGTACTAAACTCGGTCTTTCAAAGACCGAGTACGTCGTTTTGGGAATTAAAAAAAAGGTCGGTTTGGAAAAAACTTTCAAAAAGTAGGTCTGTTTGGGAAAAAAATCGAAGAAATGAGCATGATGAGAGAGTATAAATCATGAGATTGGTCAAGACAAAAATTGCACTTGGTGCTTTCAGATTCCTTACATGGAGTCATGCTTTATACATATTCCATTTGTGGTTTGCTCTGTTTTAGGTTTAGGGTTTTATTCCTTCATCTGATTCCAAGTGTCGTTAAAAAGACAGAAGTTCGTGTTTCAGTAAAGTTGGTAAGAGGAAGAAGTCACAACTCTATGTTCATTATGAGAGCACAATCGACATGATCGAAAAGAGTTTAGCAACCAGTTCAAACACTCTGTTGCAGGAAGCTGACGACGAGAAAATCACTATAAGAACAGATAATCTAATGTTAACCTATAAACTGTGCTAATTTCTCGCAGTATTTTGTAGGCCGATATTATAGGGTACAAACTTCTTCTGAATCCTCTTGAATCATTATCTATTGTGGGTCAATTGTCTATGTCTGTTTTTGCAACAAGTTTTTTCTTCTTGATGCGGTTTGTTTCTGGGAGACGTGTGGATGCACCAGGTGTGAGTTCTTACTCGATTTGTATTGAAGGAGAAAGCTTCTTCAGAGGCGACCCTCGGCTGTTCGAGCGGTACCTGCGACAGACTGGAGTGAGGTGGATGTCTGGGCTCGGATCAGGTGGCTCGGATCCGAGGTCTGGTGTACCTGCAGACGGTCTCGAAACACCGGGGTTGGTCCCGGTGGCAGACCCTCCGACGATCTAGTCAGTCACTTTAAGATAAGAGCAACAGTAACTAGGGTTTAGTGGAGAAAAGATTGATTACCTTTTAAGAAAGGAGAGGGCCTGGTATTTATAGGAGTTTCCAATCGGGTCTAGACCCGTTTGGGGCTGGGCCGGACCCGGTTACCCGATTGGCTGAAGCGGTGGAAAGTCGGGCGGTATAGGGCTGACGTGGCAGGCGCCGGGGTGGTTTCCGGGCTGACGTGGCAGATCTCCGGGCGGTTTTCCGGTGCTGACGTGGCTGATCTGGAGGATCAGGAAGGACGCGTATCCTGAGGAGATCTGGTGGCTCAGGGTGAGCCACGCTTTATTCCTGACCCATATCACAAGCCCCTCACTCCCGCAGGGTTGGGTGATCCAGCAGTGCGGGGGTGATTCCTGGTCCTCGGGGGAAGGGCAGACGTTAGGGTGAGAAGTAGAGTCTGTTGTTCCCCGAGGAGGGCCAGGGGCAGGAGGAATGGACTCCTCGTTTGGATGTGCGTGGGGTGAAGTTCTTAGGAGGGGATAGTCGGTAGTATGAATGCCGAGCTCACTAGGTCGGTGGCCGAGTTCGGGTCGGCAGACGATCCTTCGGGTCGGCGGACGAACCCATACGGGTCGGTGGACGAACCCTCCAGGGGTCGGATGACCGATTCGCTAGTTGGAAGAGCGAGAGGTCGTCCGGGTCGCTCGATGGGGTTCGTCTTTGCATGAGGTCGCGAGGTCGGCTGGACGAGTGTCTTGGTTAGTTTTAAGAGTGAGGAGAGGGGTTTGATTCGGATTTCAATCCGAGCGCCGAGCCCGCATTGAGAGGTGAGGCAGCCAGGCTTGAGCTCAGGGGGGTCGGCGGACGTGACCGGAAGGCTCGGCGGACGACTGCTTCGCCGGTTGGAAGAGCGGGGGGTCGTCCAGGTCATTTTGTTTGGGACGGCGTCCGAGGTCTTGTGGTCGGTCATCCGAGCGTCTGGCCAGTTCGGAGAGTGGACGGGTGAGACTCGAACTCTGATCCGAGCGCCGAGCTCGTACTGGGAAAGGAGGAGGTAGTATGGCTCGAATCCCTATCCGAGCGTCGAGCTCGAACTGCGAAAGGAGGCAGTGGTGCGGCTCGAATTCTCATCCGAACGCCGAATCCGTATTGAGAGCTGGGGTAGTCTGGCTCGAGTTCAGGGGGTCGGCGGACGAGGCAAACAGGGTCGGTGGACGAGACCAAGAGGGTCGACGGACGAGACCAAGAGGGTCGGCGGTCGAGACCAATAAGGTCGGCGGGCGAGACCAAGAGGGTCGGCGGACGAGACCAAGAGCCCCACCTGTTAAAAGAGGTGGCTTGGCTCGAGTTCCCATCCGAGCGTCGAGCCCCACATGTTGAAGGAGATGTGGCGTGGCTCGAATCCTCACCCGAACGTCGAACCCGTATTGAGAGCTGAGGAGCCTGGCTCGAGTTCAGGGGGTCGGCGGACGAGGTAAACAGGGTCGGTGGACAAGGCCAAGATGGTCGGTGGACGAGCCCAATAGGGTCGACGGACGAGACCCCTAGGGTCGGCGGACGAGGTAAACAGGGTCGGTGGACGAGGCCAAGAGGGTCGGTGGACGAGCCCGATAGGGTCGACGGACGAGACCCCTAGGGTCGGTGGACGAGGCCACTCCTATCGGCGGACGAGACCAAGCGCCCCAGTTGTTGAAAGAGGTGGCTTGGCTCGAGTTCCCCTCCGAGCGTCGAGCCCCACGTGTTGAAGGAGATGTGGCTTGGCTCGAATTCTCATCCGAACGTCGAACCCAACCTGTGAGGGGGGACGTAGCTTGGCTCGAGTCCCCATCCGAACGTCGAGCCCAACCTATGAGAGGAGAAACTAGCTTGGCTCGAGCTTTCATCCGAGCGTCGAGCCCCACCCCTTGAAGGAAAAGGTAGCTTGGCTCGAGTTTTCATCCGAACGTCGAGCCCGTATTGAGAGCTGATGTAGCCTGGCTCGAGTTCCCATCCGAGCGCGAGCCCCACATGTTGAAAGAGATGTGGCGTGGCTCGAATTCTCACCCGAACGTCGAACCCGTATTGAGAGCTGAGGCAGCCTGGCTCGAGTTCAGGGGGTCGGCGGACGAGGTAAACAGGGTCGGTGGACGAGACCAAGAGGGTCGGTGGACGAGCCCAATAGGGTCGACGGACGAGACCCATAGGGTCGGTAGACGAGACCAAGAGCCCCACTTGTGGAAAGAGGTGGCTTGGCTCGAGTTCCCATCCGAGCGTCGAATCCCATATGTTGAAGGAGATGTGGTTTGGCTCGAATTCTCATCCGAACGTCGAACCCAACCCGTGAGAGGGGACGTAGCTTGGCTCGAGTTTCCATCCGAGCGTCGAGCCCCACTCCATGAAGGGGAAGGTAGCTTGGCTCGAGTTTCCATCCGATCGTCGAGCCCACCCGGTTGAAGGAGAAGGTAGCTTGGCTCGAGTTTCCATCCGATCGTCGAGCCCACCCGGTTGAAGGAGAAGGTAGCTTGGCTCGAGTTTCCATCCGAGCGTCGAGTCCCACTCCATGAAGGAGAAGGTAGCTTGGCTCGAGTTTCCATCCGAACGTCGAGCCCCACCCCTTGAAGGAGAAGGTAGCTTGGCTCGAGTTTCTATCCGAACGTCGAGCCCCACCCCTTGAAGGGGAAGGTAGCTTGGCTCGAGTTTCCATCCGAACGTCGAGCCCACCCTGTGAGAGGGAAAGTAGCTTGGCTCGAGTTTCCATCCGAACGTCGAGCCCGTATTGAGAGCTGATGTAGCCTGGCTCGAGTTCCCATCCGAGCGCGAGCCCCACATGTTGAAGGAGATGTGGCGTGGCTCGAATTCTCACCCGAACGTCGAACCCGTATTGAGAGCTGAGGCAGCCTGGCTCGAGTTCAGGGGGTCGGCGGACGAGGTAAACAGGGTCGGTGGACGAGACCAAGAGGGTCGGTGGATGAGCCCAATAGGGTCGACGGACGAGACCCATAGGGTCGGTAGACGAGACCAAGAGCCCCACTTGTTGAAAGAGGTAGCTTGGCTCGAGTTCCCATCCGAGCGTCGAATCGCATATGTTGAAGCAGATGTGGTTTGGCTCGAATTCTCATCCGAACGTCGAACCCAACCCGTGAGAGGGGACGTAGCTTGGCTCGAGTTTCCATCCGAGCATCGAGCCCCACTCCATGAAGGGGAAGGTAGCTTGGCTCGAGTTTCCATCCGATCGTCGAGCCCACCCGGTTGAAGGAGAAGGTAGCTTGGCTCGAGTTTCCATCCGATCGTCGAGCCCACCCGGTTGAAGGAGAAGGTAGCTTGGCTCGAGTTTCCATCCGAGCGTCGAGTCCCACTCCATGAAGGAGAAGGTAGCTTGGCTCGAGTTTCCATCCGAACGTCGATCCCCACCCCTTGAAGGAGAAGGTAGCTTGGCTCGAGTTTCCATCCGAACGTCGAGCCCCACCCCTTGAAGGGGAAGGTAGCTTGGCTCGAGTTTCCATCCGAACGTCGAGCCCACCCTGTGAGAGGGAAAGTAGCTTGGCTCGAGTTTCCATCCGAACGTCGAGCCCCACCCCTTGAAGGGGAAGGTAGCTTGGCTCGAGTTTCCATCCGAACGTCGAGCCCACCCTGTGAGAGGGAAAGTAGCTTGGCTCGAGTTTCCATCCGAGCGTCGAGCCCCACCCCTTGAAGGAGAAGTTAGCTTGGCCGGACTTCGCACTAGACTCCCTCCCGAGATCTCTGACTGGCCGCAACTCCACACTTTATGCTCGGAGGTTATTCCTGCCGGGCAAGTAGGGAGGGGCAGCATTGGAATTTCACCCTTTCTGCTGACGTGATGGCGCAAACTTCAACGTTTGTTTTAGCCGCTTGATCTTGTCAGATTTAGATCTAACGGCTAGATGCTCATTTGCGGAAATCGAGGAGTCGCTGTCTATTTATAAAACCCCCACCCCCCTCATTTCTTTTCACTTTATCGTTTCATAATCCCCAATTTTTCCAGTTCTTAGCGCAGGCATTTCGATCGCTGTTGGCGGATTCTTTGCAGAGAAGCGTAACTTCCAAAGAATCAGGTTAGTAATTCTCCTTTTTTCTGAATGTCGCGTACTCAGTCTGGTTCCGAGGCTACAACGTCTGGTCACTCGGAGATGGAGTCAGATTTGGAAACGTCGTCATCTCTGGGCAAGTACCAGGTTAAAGAGGAGATTTTCTCCGAACATGGCTCCGAGGGCGATAGTGACGTAGCTCTAATCGTGCAACCGTTGAGTGTTCGGAGGCCCGGAAAGGAGCCGATGGTAGAGGGTGGTGCGGACGAGGATAGTGATGATGAGGAGGAGGAGTCGAACGAGGGGTCGGACGAGGAGTCGGGTGCTGGTGATGAAGAGGATGAAGGAGAGCAGGGCGACACGGAGAGTGAGGAAGGGGAGGGCGTTGGTGCGCCGGACGCCGGCCACGTAGAGGATCTGCCTCCGTTGCCCCCCCTGTCGACGCCGTCGCCTGAGCGCAAGCCCCGGCCACGTCGGAAGAAGGTAGTCCTCACCATGCCTCAAAGTTCTTCCTCGTCTGACGAGGGTGTGCCGAGGACGGGTCTTGATGTTCCTCCCGTCACCTTCCGAAATCCTGTGTCGATACGGATGTATCCCGATGATGTGAAGGACATCCAGCTGATCCCTCCAGTGCCTGGAGAAAATACAAGGACGAAGATTCGTGCGGACAGTACTCCCAGCGTCTTGAGACCGGAGTATCTGAACATAATCAGGGCTGCTTACTATATTCCGAGGGAGTACGAGCTTCTGCTGCCGAGCCCGGGTATTCGACCTACGACGGTGTTGGCTCCGGGTTACTGCTTATTTCCGGAGCAAGCTTTCATTTCGGGGTTGAGGTTCCCCCTGCACCCCTTCGTGAAGACGGTCTTGAACTGGGCCGAGCTGTGCCCCATGCAGTATGGCCCCAACTCTTGGAAGCATCTCATCTGCTTCATCCTGAAGTGCCAAGAGAAAGGGGTGAGGCCGAAGCTTTCATACTTCCGCGCAATCTTCAGCATTGGTTCGCTTGGGGATATCGAGGGCGTGTTCTTCTTTACGCCGAGACCGAACAAGAAAGTGGTGCACGGCCACCCGGACTCGATCAAGAATTGGAGAGATAAGTATTTCGTTGTGAAGACCGAAGGGGAATGGGACATCCCGACCCAGTGGAATTTCGTGAAGCCGAAGCGCAAGCCCCCAAAGAGGAATGAGTTAACCGCCCAAGAGTGGGGGAGGGTTGATCATTTACTCCGGGGAGACAGCATCGCATGGCGCCGGGTGACCGAGGTTCACCTAGCGAGGGCCGGACTGAGTCCCGCCGACCCTAGTATGTTTCTTTCCTCATTTTTTCGTCTTTCTGCCTTCGTGTTAACGTTTAGCCTTCCTTTTCTGTCTTGTTGTAGGGATGACGACACAACAGGCACACGCCAAGCAGATCCTACTCGCCGCCGCAGAGAAGGCGAGACAAGAGAAGAAGAAGAAAGAAGAGCAGGAACGCCTCGCCGCCGAGAAGCGGAAGACTCCGGGCCAGCCTTCGCAAGCTGGAGGGCCCTCCACCGTGCCTCCCCCGGTGCCCGAGGAACAGCATTTACCGAAGAAGCAAAAGAAGCACCACCATCCTTCGCGGTCGGTTAAAGACCCAGCGGGAGGGTCGGGGAAAACAGTTGAAGCCCCGGCACAACAGCTTCCCCCCGTACGTCCGAGTGCGGCGGAGTTGGTGGGACGGATGGCGACGATGCCCTTCGCACCTGATTGGTCGATCGTGAAGGGCGACTCCATCCTCGACGGACCCGTATCGATGGAGTTCGTCTCGAAGGCCATCACCGATCGGGACGAAATGGCCTTGGCAGCGCAAACGGCCGATCAGGCCTACATGCGCTGGGCCCAAGCCAACCTCTCGGTAAGTCGTCCGAAGCCCACCCGGTAAATAGGCTTGTAAACTTGTAAAAACTTGTAATTGTTGCTATGTTTGATTTTTCTTGACAGTCGATGCTTCACGGTCAGCACTTCCACAAGTGTCTGGAGAAGGAGATTACATACGAGCGGAAGCAGAAGGAGAAGTTCCTTCGGGAGTTGACCAAGGCGAAGGATGATTTTAAGGAGGCTCGGGACATGGTAGTGGTGCACGAGGCGCAGATAGAGTCTCTGGACAAGATCCACAAGCAGGACCGAGAGGACCTGCTGAAGAAGATCGCGGCCGAGACGGCGGAGAAGGAGAAGGCGAAGAAGGCCCTGGCAGACTTGGAGGCGGCCTTGGGGGATACGCTTATGACGGCGCAAGACGAGGCTTACGAGCAAGCCAAATCTCATTTCAAGTACATCTATCCGGAGTGCAATGTTGACCACCTCGGCTTCGGGTGGAAGCCAGACTTGCCTCCGACCCCGGGGGGTGATGGTGACGACGGCGGCCACCACGAAGAAGAGGTGCACCTCGACCCTCAAGACTAGATGTTTTTGTTTTTATTTCTCCCCCTTTTGTAAATGCCCTCGGCGGACTGGCCACCGCAAATTTTGTATCTTTTTGAGGTGAAATGAAATATATAATTTTTTGGGCCGACTCTACAACACTTGCATTTTGTGATTCTTGTATTCTTTTTGATAGAGGCTAGCTCGCCAACGGAAGTTGGCTCGGGACCGAGAGGCTGCCAAGAATTACTTTTTGGACAAGTCTAGAGAGCTCGGTCTGGAGGTGGCTCGTTTGAGAAAGATTGTAGCCGACCGGGACTGGTGGGTCATTGAGAAGGACTGGGCGGTCTCGGATACGTCTAGCGGACGGTCGGCCTCCGAGTCTTCTCTTCGCGAGGCCGTTATAGAGAAAGAATTGGAGATTCGCCAGCTGAAGCTCATACTCGGTGCAGGTCTTGTTGAAGAGGCAAGTAACTCTACTCCGGGGAGGTTGCCACCTCCTTCGCCGGTTGTAACACAGCCGGATGATGCGGAGAGCTCGGTGGCGGGTACGTCTTCCTTGTTTGGGGTAGCCGAGCGTCGCAGGAGCCCTGAATTCGAGTTCCCGGCTGAGTGAGTGAGTTGAGAGCCTTCGTTGTATTTGCGTTTTTATTCATTGAGTTGTAAGCGATGAGTAATGAATAAGATCATTTGTCCTTCGGAGCCTTAATTGCCTCGGATGTCGAGTGTAGCTGACGTGAAATCTCCGAAGTCGCAATTGACGTGACTGCGTCAATAATCGCGACGTTTCGCCTTCCTAGGCATATTTATGGCGACGTTTCGCCTTCCGCCGTTTCCCATTCCCAGGTGCAATAAATGAGGCCTCAGGGGGCTATATAATCGCCCCCCCTCTTTTTTCCATCAGTGAGTCATTTGACTCGGATGTCTGTTCATGGCGGGCATCCACAAAAGGTAATGTTTCCGAGCATCCCGGATCGGAGGCATACCGATCACCCTCGAACAATTCGGGGTACCGGCCGTCAGGGCCATGGGACCCCGGGTTGTCCGTTGGTGAACGGTGGGCCGACCGATCGTCTGGGGTGTTCGGAGAATTCCGAAGCTCGGTGGCTCTTCCGCCGCCCGGGAACAATTTGGGGTTTTGGACTTTGTCCGTGCCGTAAACCCCGAGCTGTTCTTGGGCGACAGAGGGGTCGACTGATCTGTTCGAGTCGAGAGAGATAGAGCCGCTAGTCTTTGGCCTCCCTGCTATCCTCGAACAGTTCGGGGTTTAGGTTTTGGCAAAAGCCGAAAACCCCGAGCTGTTCGCGGGTGAGAGGGTGGCCAATAATCCGACTCAAGGCTCGGGGCGTCTGCGGAAGGCGGATGCCTCAAAGCTTAAATAAAAATTTTTCCAACGCTTGGTGAGTGAACAGGCGGAAGGCAGCGTCGAGCAAGGTCGCGGCGCCCTCGGAGAGGGCACCCGCCTTCCTCGGGATCCGAGTCTCGGTTGTGGCTGGCGAGACGGTGCGGGAGTGGCTGGCGAATGTCGCCTCGAGTCTCGGTTGATGGCCTCCGAGGAGGTCAAATCGAGCGAGGGACGGGTGCCGAGCCCCCACAACGGTGAGAAAGACAACTGCAGGCGTAGCCTAGCCCCGCCGCCGAGCGTTCAGGTCGCGGTGCTCCCCGGAGGGGACGCCCGCCTTTGCTCGGGGTCGGTGCCGAGCTCCTGCACATGTTCTCGTGGAGAGACGGTGCGGGAGTGGCTGGCGAATGTCGCCTCGAGCCTCGGTTGATGGTCTCCGAGGATGTCAAACCGAGCGAGGGACGGGTGCCGAGCCCCCACAACGGTGAGAAAGACAACTGTAGGCGTAGCCTAGCCCCGCCGCCGAGCGTTCAGGTCGCGGTGCCCCCCGGAGGGGACGCCCGCCTTTGCTCGGGGTCGGTGCCGAGCTCCTGCACATGTTCTCGTGGAGGGACGGTGCGGGAGTGGCTGGCGAATGTCGCCTCGAGTCTCGGTTGATGGCCTCCGAGGAGGTCAAATCGAGCGAGGGACGGGTGCCGAGCCCCCACAACGGTGAGAAAGACAACTGCAGGCGTAGCCTAGCCCCGCCGCCGAGCGTTCAGGTCGCGGTGCTCCCCCCGGAGGGGACGCCGGCCTTTGCTCGGGGTCGGTGCCGAGCTCCTGCACATGTTCTCGTGGAGAGACGGTGCGGGAGTGGCTGGCGAATGTCGCCTCGAGTCTCGGTTGATGGCCTCCGAGGAGGTCAAATCGAGCGAGGGACGGGTGCCGAGCCCCCACAACGGTGAGAAAGACAACTGCAGGCGTAGCCTAGCCCCGCCGCCGAGCGTTCAGGTCGCGGTGCTCCCCCCGGAGGGGACGCCGGCCTTTGCTCGGGGTCGGTGCCGAGCTCCTGCGCATGTTCTCGTGGAGAGACGGTGCGGGAGTGGCTGGCGAATGTCGCCTCGAGTCTCGGTTGATGGCCTCCGAGGAGGTCAAATCGAGCGAGGGACGGGTGCCGAGCCCCCACAACGGTGAGAAAGACAACTGCAGGCGTAGCCTAGCCCCGCCGCCGAGCATTCAGGTCGCGGTGCTCCCCCCGGAGGGGACGCCGGCCTTTGCTCGGGGTCGGTGCCGAGCTCCTGCACATGTTCTCGTGGAGAGACGGTGCGGGAGTGGCTGGCGAATGTCGCCTCGAGTCTCGGTTGATGGCCTCCGAGGAGGTCAAATCGAGCGAGGGACGGGTGCCGAGCCCCCACAACGGTGAGAAAGACAACTGCAGGCGTAGCCTAGCCCCGCCGCCGAGCGTTCAGGTCGCGGTGCTCCCCCCGGAGGGGACGCCGGCCTTTGCTCGGGGTCGGTGCCGAGCTCCTGCGCATGTTCTCGTGGAGAGACGGTGCGGGAGTGGCTGGCGAATGTCGCCTCGAGTCTCGGTTGATGGCCTCCGAGGAGGTCAAATCGAGCGAGGGACGGGTGCCGAGCCCCCACAACGGTGAGAAAGACAACTGCAGGCGTAGCCTAGCCCCGCCGCCGAGCGTTCAGGTCGCGGTGCTCCCCCCGGAGGGGACGCCGGCCTTTGCTCGGGGTCGGTGCCGAGCTCCTGCGCATGTTCTCGTGGAGAGACGATGCGTGACGACCCCCATGCTTGTAAGAGAAGCGTGGTTGGACTCGCGATTTGATCCGAGTGACGAGCCCCACGCTTGTAAGAGAAGCGTGTTTGGACTCGCCATTTCATCCGAGTGACGAGCCCCACGCTTGTAAGAGAAGCGTGTTTGGACTCGCCATTTCATCCGAGTGACGAGCCCCACGCTTGTAAGAGAAGCGTGTTTGGACTCGCGATTTCCTCCGAGTGACGAGCCCCACGCTTGTAAGAGAAGCGTGTTTGGACTCGCGATTTGATCCGAGTGACGAGCCCCACGCTTGTAAGAGAAGCGTGTTTGGACTTGCGATTTCATCCGAGTGACGAGCCCCATGCGTGTAAGAGAAGCGTGGTTGGACTCGCGATTTCATCCGAGTGACGAGCCCCACGCTTGTAAGAGAAGCGTGTTTGGACTCGCGATTTCCTCCGAGTGACGAGCCCCACGCTTGTAAGAGAAGCGTGTTTGGACTCGCGATTTCGTCCGAGTGACGAGTTCGTGAGGGGTCCTTTATCTGTTTACAAGAATTGGAGTCATAAGCTTGTTTTAAGAAAGCTGACGTTTACAATACATGCTTGTTACAGACAAGTCTAGGCACGACGTGCCGTTTACAGGACTTTACAAAAGACTAGGCCCAACGTGCCGTTTAAAATTATATTTTACATGGAGGCTATTCTCCTAAGAACTTAATCAAGTGTTCCGCATTCCAGGGCCTCTTGACAGGTTTGCCGTTGGTGTCGGTCAGGCGATAGGTACCCGGTCGTACGACCTCCGAAACCTTATAAGGGCCCTCCCAGTTTGGTGCCAACTTCCTTTTCTGGCCGGGGTTGGATACCGCCAGTTTCCGGAGGACAAGATCTCCGAGAGCAATGTTTGTTGGGCGCACCTTCTTGTTATAGAACCTCTCGATTCTTTGCTGGTAGATGTTCCTTCTGATGGATGACTTCTCCCTGACCTCGTCAATGAGGTCCAGGTCTGCTCGCAGTTGCATGGAGTTGCTTGCTTCGTCATAAGCCATAATTCGGGGAGAGGGGATACCTATTTCCAAGGGAATGACGGCCTCAGCGCCGTACGTTAAGTTGAAGGGTGACTCTCCTGTTGGGATCCTTTTTGTTGTTCGATGGGCCCAGAGAACGCTCGGCAGCTCGTCGACCCATAGCCCCTTGGAGGAATTATCGAGTCGCTTCTTGAGTCCGTCGAGGATCTGATGGTTCGCGTTCTCTGCCTGTCCGTTGGATTGGGGATGGCATACCGAGGAGAAGCGCTGCTGGATACCGAGGTCTTCGCAGAACTTGCGGAAATGCTTGCCTGCAAACTGGGTCCCGTTATCCGTACTTCTAGAAGAATTGTTGAGTCTGCTGCTCGGTGATTGGGAAATCCAACTTCTAGCACTTGGGGGATCCCGAACCGACAGATAATGTGCTTCCAGAAGAATTGTTGAGTCTGCTGCTCGGTGATTGTAACTAGCGGCTCCGCCTCGATCCATTTGGTGAAGTAGTCGATGGCAACTATAAGGAACTTTCGTTGCCCCGTCGCCTTGGGAAAAGGGCCTACCAGATCCATCCCCCACATAGCAAAGGGGGTTGGACTGGCCATGGATCGTAGGTTTGCTTGAGGAACCCTTTTGATGGGCGAGAATCTTTGACAGGGGCCACACTTCTTGACGAGGTTTAGAGCGTCCTGCAGCATTGTGGGCCAGTAATACCCGTGGTTCAAAGCCTTTCGCGCGAGCGAACGGCTTCCCATGTGACACCCGCCAATCCCCTCATGTAATTCTTTGAGAGCATATTCGGCTTCATCGGGAGTGAGACAGTGGAGATAAGGTCGTCCATCCGAGATGGTGTAGGACCTTTTGAAGAGTGTTGAGTCAATCATTGTGAACCTCTCCGCTCGGGCCCGGACCCTTCTTGCTTCGGCTCGGTCTTCCGGGAGCTCTCCCTTGACGAGAAATCGCCTAATTGGAGTTGTCCAGTCTTGGGGGGGCGCTCCATCTTCGATGCACAGGGCCTCCGGGATGTCAATGCTGGGTTTTAGCATGACCTCGATCAGGACCGTGCGGTCGAGGCCTTCGAAGGAAGAGGATGCCAATTTTGACAGAGCATCAGCCTGGACGTTCTGCTCTCGAGGGATCCTTAAGACAGCCGACTCGTCGAAGGACGAGAGAAGGCGTTGAACTATAGCTCGGTAACGAACCATGCGATCGTCTCGGGCTTCGTACTCCCCGTTGATCTGGTTGACCACGAGCTGGGAGTCGCTGAAAGCCCTGATCTGTTTGGCACCGGCTTGATGAGCCAGGGTGAGCCCAGCGATCATTGCCTCGTATTCGGCCTCGTTGTTAGAGGCCGGGAAGTTGAGGCGAAGGCAATACTGCAGAAGAAAACCGTCTGGGCCTCGGAGGATGACGCCTGCTCCGCTGCCTACCTCGCAGGAGGAACCATCGACGTAAACTTCCCACGTCTGGTCGCTCCCCGTGTTTGCAGGGTGCTCGGAGATAGTGCACTCCGTAATGAACTCTGCGAGGGCCTGCCCCTTGATTGCTGTTCTGGGCTGATAGCCAATGTCATATTGGCTGAGCTCAATCGACCATTTCACGAGTCGACCCGAGCTTTCTGGTTTGTAGAGTACCGCCTTCAGGGGTTGGTCCGTCAGCACTTGGACAGAATGAGATTGAAAATATGGACGGAGCTTTCGCGAGGCCATGATCAGGGCGAACGCTACTTTCTCCATCCGAGAGTACCTGGTCTCGGCATCGAGCAGGACCTTGCTGACGTAGTACACAGGTTTCTGTGATCCCTCTTCCTCCCGAACGAGAACGGCGCTGAGCACCTTCTCTGAGGCAGATAGGTAGAGCCAGAGCGGCTCTCCCGGTTCTGGCTTGCTGAGAAGAGGGGGGTTCGCGAGGTATTCCTTTAACTGGGCGAAGGCCTCTTGCTGTTGGGTCCCCCATTCGAACCCGTCGGTGCCTCGCAGGGCTTTGAAGAACGGAAGAGACTTCTCTCCGGACTTGGAGAGGAAACGGCCGATGGCCGCCAGTCTCCCAGTCAGTCGTTGGACTTCTTTGATGTTCCTCGGAGGGGCCATGTCCAGGATTGCTTGGATCTTTTCGGGGTTCGCTTCGATTCCCCTTTGGCTGATAATGAACCCGAGAAACTTTCCCGCGGAGACGCCGAAGGCGCATTTGCTCGGGTTAAGCCTCATGTTATGTGTCCGAAGTACCCCAAAGGCCTCCTCCAGATCGGAGACGTGATCCTCTCCCCGCCGGCTCTTGACGAGTGTGTCATCCACATATACTTCTATATTGCGCCCGATCTGTTCCTTGAAGACCCTGTTGACGAGCCTCTGGTATGTGGCCCCGGCGTTCTTCAGCCCGAAGGGCATGACTCTGTAGCAATAGAGCCCCTGGTCCGTGACGAAGGACGTCTTGGCGATGTCGGGAGGGAACATGCGGATCTGGTTGTAGCCTGAAAACGCGTCCATGAAGGACAGGAGCTCGTGACCCGATGTTGCATCGACGAGAGCATCGATCCTGGGAAGGGGGAATGGGTCCTTCGGGCATGCCTTGTTGAGATCCGTGAAATCAATGCAGATCCTCCAGCTCCCGCTCGCCTTCTTCACCATGACGACGTTTGCCAGCCACTCGGGATAGCTGACCTCCTGAATGAAGCGCGCGGCAAGGAGTTTATCGACCTCTGCATTAACCGCCTGTTGTCGTTCTGGCGCGAACTTGCGTCGCTTCTGTACCACTGGTCTCGAGCCGGGGATCACGCTGAGTTTATGCATGATGAGTTCCTCGGAAATTCCTGGCATGTCAGAGGGCTTCCAAGCAAACAGATCGACATTGCGCCGGATGCAGGCGATGAGGTCGGACTTGAGGCGAGGTGCGAGGAAGCGGCTTATTCGAAATTGTTTCGATGAATCCTCTGCCTCGAAGGAGACATCCTCCAGCTCGTCTGCCGACTCTGGCTCTGGCTGGGTCCTTTGGGGCTGCATTTCCACGGCGTCGAGGGGGAGCACTCCGCTTCCTATTGCTGTCATATAACAGGAGCGAGCGGCTTCTTGATTCCCTCGGACCACTCCTACACCGGTACTGGTGGGGAACTTCATCTTCAGGTGGTAGGCCGAGGGAACAGCCTGGAGGGAGCATAGGCCCGGTCGGCCGAGTATGGCATTATAGGCTGCCTTGATGTTGACAACCATGAAATCCATCGACTCGGTTCTCCGATTCGGGGCCGTGCCCGCCGTGACATCCAGGGTGACGATCCCCTCGATTGTCACCGGGGCTCCAGAAAATCCGTGCAGGGTGTATCCGGCCGGCTTCAGTCTGCTTCGGGGGAGCTTCAGGTTCTCGAAAGCATCGAGGAACAGAATGTTGACCGAGCTCCCGTTGTCTACCAGGATCCGCCGAGCATCAAAGTTTGCCATGCTGAGATTGATTACGAGAGCGTCGCAGTGTGGGAGCCGAACCCCCTCCAGGTCGTCACCCGAGAAGGAGACGGGGAGTGGTTGGATTTGAGGAGTGAGAGGCCCTTGGACGGCGTTAACGTCCCGGATGAACGCCTTACGGGAGGTGTTAGAATCCCCTCCCATGGGCCCTCCGTGGACGCAGTGCAGTATGGGTTGGTCGTCCGGTTCTTCCAGCTCCTGCTCTTGCCTGGGGAGTTGTAGGGGAGCTCGAGGAGGAGGTGAGGTTCTCCTGTTCCTCGTGTCCTTTTGCGGCCGAGCGTCATCTCTCTTATACTCCCGGAGGTATCCTCGCTGGATCAGTGCCTCGATTTCATCTTTCAGGGCACGGTAGTGATCTGTGTCGTGCCCGTTGTCTCGGTGGAAGCGGCAGTAGAACCGCTGATCCCTTTTCTTGCTAGTGTTGTTGGACGGTCGAGGGGGGTACTGAACGAGGTCTCTGTCTTCGATCGCAAGGAGTATGGAGGACACATTTTGTGTGAGCGGGGTATATCTTTCGAAGCGAGGAACCGGCGGTACCTTCTTCATGGTGCCCCCTTCCCTTGGAGCCTTTTTTGGGGGCTCGACTTCCTCGGCCTTCCGCTTCCCTTTCCCGAGTGCTTCTTTGGATTCGTCGGGGTTTAGGGCTTCCTCTGCCCTGATGTACTTCTCGACTCGGTTGAGGAGGTCGGGAAAATCGATCGGGAGTTTCTTTGCCAGAGAAGCTTTCAGCTGTCCATGACGGACGTTGTGCCGAAATGCCGCGGAGGCGACGCCCGGATCGAGAGAGGAGACCGACCTTGCTTCCGTCGTGAATCTCCGGACAAACGCCCTGAGTGATTCCCCCCCTTCCTGCCTGAGCCCCAGTAAGGAGGCGCTCGTTCTTTCAGCCTTCCGGCTAGTTACAAAATGGGCGAGGAAATTGCCTTCCAGTTGATCAAAGGAGTAAATGGAGCCGGGGGCGAGTTTTGAGAACCACTCACGAGCCGGACCCCGAAGGGTGGCGGGGAAAGCCCGACACAGCAGAGGATCCGATGCGCTGTGAATCATCATGAGGGTTTTGAAACCCTCCATGTGATCAGCAGGATCCCCTTCGCCGTTATATGTCTCGAACTGTGGGGGTCGGAAGTTCCGAGGAATTTCTGCTTGGATAATGAGGGCGGAAAAGGGGGGTCGGACAGGTTTGTACCCCTGACCGGCTCCGACACCGTCGCCCATATGATCGATTCGGTCCTCCATTTCTTGGAGGCGTCTCAGGAGCATGCCTTCGGCTTCGGGCTGGATAGTTGAGGAGCGCGAGGCGCTGGCCTCAGCGTCTAACCTGGTTTGGGAACGACGTGCTTCCTCCCTGGGGGCCCGTTGGAGAGCCCCAAGGATCTCCCTTCGGAAATCCTGAAACTCCTGCTGAGTAACAGGAGCTCCCTCAGCTCGGGCCGGTTGGGCCGGAGGTTGCCTCCCGACTCGGCTGAGTGCTGGCCTTCGTTCTTCCGGCGGTGGCCTAGGGTGGTTCGGGGCCGAGTTGGAAGCGGCCCTTTCCCTACTACGGTCAGCGTGCCGACTGGAGATTATCCCTCGAAGGTCAGGTTGGATTGGAGGAGTGGGGGCCCGCTGGGATCCCTGACGGGAGGCCCTATGCTTTGATGTGCGCGGCCCGGCGTTGGTATTTGATGGGAGTGTGTCTCGTCGGTTGACGGAGGACGCAGCCCCCTTGCCTTTGGAGGCCATGGGAGTTCGGCAATCGAGGTACCTCGGCCGTATGACTCGGTCGGCTTCCGAAGTAGCTTTCCCACAGACGGCGCCAACCTGATGCGGTTTGTTTCTGGGAGACGTGTGGATGCACCAGGTGTGAGTTCTTACTCGATTTGTATTGAAGGAGAAAGCTTCTTCAGAGGCGACCCTCGGCTGTTCGAGCGGTACCTGCGACAGACTGGAGTGAGGTGGATGTCTGGGCTCGGATCAGGTGGCTCGGATCCGAGGTCTGGTGTACCTGCAGACGGTCTCGAAACACCGGGGTTGGTCCCGGTGGCAGACCCTCCGACGATCTAGTCAGTCACTTTAAGATAAGAGCAACAGTAACTAGGGTTTAGTGGAGAAAAGATTGATTACCTTTTAAGAAAGGAGAGGGCCTGGTATTTATAGGAGTTTCCAATCGGGTCTAGACCCGTTTGGGGCTGGGCCGGACCCGGTTACCCGATTGGCTGAAGCGGTGGAAAGTCGGGCGGTATAGGGCTGACGTGGCAGGCGCCGGGGTGGTTTCCGGGCTGACGTGGCAGATCTCCGGGCGGTTTTCCGGTGCTGACGTGGCTGATCTGGAGGATCAGGAAGGACGCGTATCCTGAGGAGATCTGGTGGCTCAGGGTGAGCCACGCTTTATTCCTGACCCATATCACTTCTAAATTTTGCTGAAACTTCAGGTAGTTTTCTGCAGTTTATCGAAGTTTTCTCATCAAAAATTGACAGTGAAGTATTTGTACATAGTGTCACATGCATCAAATTGGTGCACTGTATAATGTTGGTAGCTACATCAGCAAAGAACTTGGCAGTGCACCACTTGCATTCCATTACGGACAGAGCACCCAACTTCCTATCTCAATCTCAATAGGACAAAGATATGTGTAGCTATTGCTGTGGGACCTTTTGTTATTTTTCTTTACCAATGGACTATCTTTTTCTAAACCAATTCAGTCTATCTCCAATTTCAGCAAAAGAATTTGCATCATTCTCTTTTGCACTTCACTTAAAAGAGTTTCGGAAATCATCAGCTTAGCTGATCGGAATGACTCTTACTCTCATCTGAAAAAAGGTAAGATCATGTCACCAGCCTAAAACTTCGAAGTTGTAGTATGATTTTTTTTCTTCGGGGAAAAGTTAAAAAATAGCCACCATGTTTCATTAATAAGTAAAGTTTTTTTTGACGGAATTAATAAGTAAAGTTAACAAAACAACCCAGAGGACTGAGCAAAGTACAATAGGTAAAAAAACAGTACACAAGTTGTAGCCAGAGTTGAGGGTTTAGTATTTATATTCTAATACGTCTGTACATATTGAAGGTCATCTTTGTAGGGGCCAAGACAAATGACTGTTCATAGCACTATTAAAATTTTAAATCCGTACTTAATATCAAGTAGCTGACGAAACTTGACTGTTCAGAGCGTTATTAATTTTTTTAATCCATACTTAAAATTAGCTTCTCTTCTCCTTTAAAAGGAAAAGTTGGGCCAAAGAGATACTCATGAAAAGCTCTACAAAATGAGAAGCAGCTTAATTTTAATAAAGAAAAGGAGCTTTGATAGAAGCCCTCCAGAGCAACTTCTGGCTTCTCCTTTTTTCTTTTTTTTTACGTTTCGCTTTTTTTCCCCTTCCCACATCAAAACCTTATCACACATTTTTTTCCCCCTTCCCCTTCCTCGCCGAACACCTGCCGCCTCCCCTGCCGCGCAGCCGTCTCCCTCTCCTTTCTTCGCCGCCCTCCATTCTCCCGCCGCCACCTCCCCTCGCCGCCCTGCCGCCTCCCTCTCCTTTCTTTGTCGTCGAACGCAGTCACGCCGCCACCTCCCCTCGCGCTCACGATCCGCAGCTCCTCACCAGGTATGGATCAAATCTTCAATTATCTAGTGTAGATCAATTTGTTTATATCATGGGGGTTTTGTTTGTACAGTCTATTGTCTACGCATCTACTCATTTTCAGATTGCAATCTAAATTTGCTTTTCAATAATTTCTTCATGGTGATTTTCCTTCAAAGTGTTATCGCAATGGTAAAAAACTAGTATCAATTGGTTATTAGCTTAACAATTATTAAGTACTGTTAGTGTTAGACAAATTTTTAATCTGATGTGTTTTGATTAGAACTATTTCTCATTTTTCTTGGAAGTTATTTTGATTAGATTTATTTCTAATATTTCAGGCTATATGTAAAAAAAAGTGATTCTAGGCCTTCATAAACCAAGCATTTGATGTTGTCACTTCCTAGCTAATTTTATGTTAGTTTTGATGATATTTTGTTATGCTATTGTTGAACTTTTTTTAATACATTGCAGCGAATAGCTAGCCTGAAAATAGCAAAATGGGATTCTAATAATACAAAAATCTTGCTTGACATTTGTATCGAAGAGATTTGTACAATTGAGAGACCAGGAATTGCGTTTAAAAGTAAGATATGGGAAGAAATACGTGATGAATTCAATAAACGTACTAGTAAAGAATATACACAAAAGCAATTGAAGAATATAAATTTTTAGGTAGCTTCATATAATACTAGAAGAGTAGTAGATGGTGGTTATATGAATACAGTTCGCACTCAAATAGCAGCTGCATTGATGGAAGATAGAAATCCTTAATATCCCATTTTATGATATTGTTGACACTTTATCACTTTCATTGTCATTGAATAACCCACTTTGAATGAAATGATGCATTTCATAAAGTATCGTAGGCCTTTAATTTTTTTATTTACGTAGAGTTCAAATATTTTGTTTTTTTATTTACGTATTTTCTTGGTTATTTTAAATATTTCATTTATTAGTAATATTAGTAATATAAAGATATTTTTATAATTTGATAACTTATATTTTATTCTTAAATAAAATCAAAAGTTTAAATTGAGCTTACAATTGATATCTTATGTGAAACAACTTCTAGCTTAAAAGTATCTTTGAAGTTTAAAAAAAACAGACTTTCCAAACAATTTCAGCTTTTAATTTCAAAGCTCTATTTTCTGGCTTCTCCTTCTGAAGTAGCTTTAGAGCCAAAAAAAAGTTAGGCCAAACGCAACCTTAATATCAAGTAACCGACGGAATATGAACCTCAGGTACCATGTAAAAGATTTAGGCTAAAATTTCGAACTTGTAGTGAGTGATCAATAGTATTTATATTCTATAAGTTTGTGCATTACTCAGTAGATTGCATAACCTAATTTTTTTTAGAAAAATGCAAAAACATGACTAACCCAAATGTTTCACCATGGCACAGAGTAGTGGAAAAGTTAAGATAGTCAAAATTATACAACTGATGATGCATATAGTGAAGCCAAACTGAGCACCCACAGTTCAAGGAGAGGGAACATAATTTCACTTGCAAGTACATATCCCTATGTTAAAGGAAACAGGAATACCTAAGACAAATATATAGGATAAGTAGATGTATTATAAACTGAAGCCAGCTCAGGTTGGCACCACAATTAAAGCATATGGCTGAAGAAAGCTTCCAAAAAAAAAAAAAATCAAAGAAAAACCAACAGTTAGTAATAGAAATTTCTTCAAGGAAAAGAGAAAGGAGGGATAATAAAAGTTTTTTTTTGATAACGAGAATAGAGTCTTACGACTCTAGCCCAATAAATAAATAGCCCGAGAGATAATGAAAGTTGACGGTAATAAGAGAGTATTGTATAGGTGGTGGACGATAGACAGACGATTTATAAACACGTGTTCTGAAGAACAGAATATTGGCGAATATCATTAAATTGGTCTAAATTTCAGGCGGTCTCACTTCCGATCCGCACTAGCAGCCTTTGCATTGTTCTCTGATTTCCGTTAACCTCAAAAGCGCAAAGTCGCATTTCTCGGTAGTGTGTCATGCTACATCTTTTGGTTGCACTGTATGAACAACTAGTAGTGGAGGGGAGAAGGATCACAATGAACTTGTCTGATGCAATTCATTGTATGTCCTAATCAAAGGGGGGGGGGGGGGGGAAGCCCAAAGATGTGTAGCTTTTTAGCAAGGGTTTGGAATATTGGTAGAGAAAAAGGACAGGGGATGCCCAGAAGATTGCGGCATCCCTCACCAATATGATTGAATCAAATAGTAGGTATTTGGTGCATGTTGGGGGGTCCAACACCATGGATGGGTTACATGTTGTCTCTATGTGTAAGGGTTTTGGCCATTTCTTCTCTCATGTAAATTATGTGAGCTTAGCATTGTATGCTCTCTCACTTGCAGAATATTTGAAAAGACCAAAGTCTAGATCGACACTGCCACTGGACGAAAATTGTGTCAACAGATGAGAGTATCATACTTATATTTCTAGGCTGAGACATGGGCTGCACTGCTGCACACAATGATAATTGGCATGCTAAATTGCTAATCTATGCTGCTCTAATAAAATGCCAAAAACCATTTTACTAGATCAAATCTTAGAACTTGTGGTAAGGGTTTGAGAATACACAGCAAGCTAATGCTCTGTGTGTGTTTCTCGGATTGCATTATATCTAAACTTCCCTTACAGGTAAGAGATGACAAGAACTAACATCGCAGGCTAGAAATTGCACTCCAAAAACCATTGCCTCCAGAGATGCTCGAGAAGACATGATATGCATCGATCAACATCAAGACCAGAATGTACTTTATGATGAATGGAACAGATACAATTAATTTTATTTCCTTAAATAAGAGGGCAGAACTCTCGCTCTCTTCATATCTCTCTCCATTTCACATCATTGCATTATTTTTTTTTTTTTGATTAAACACATCATTGCATTATTGTTAGGTGTTTTGTTATAACTACGAAATAACTCGCTAACGAGATGCAAGATAATAAAATAAAAAAAAAGAAATATATATATATATATATATATATATATATATATATATATATATATATATATATCAAAAACCAACCCGTATATATATCAAAAACCAACCCACAAGAACACAAGAGATAATTTCAAGGTTTACCCAATGCAATGGCTATTTCTCTGTGCAAAGGCACTCCTGCGATTTCCGCTAGAAAATGAAGAACAAGTTTACAATTCTCCCTCTCTCTCTAACGGCTGATAGATCTCTAGATTCAGATAGAACACTCTTTCTCATAACCATAAAATCATACTCAATATAATATATATAGGTTTAATCTTAGCTGTAGATTGATCAGTGCCGAACGGTCGACTGCAACTTTCCTTCGAACCAACAGAGGGGGAAACAGTCGATTGTGCGGTCGACTGCTCTTTCCTTCGAGCAATCCAGAGATTGACAGTCGACGGTAGTGCTCTCGAGTAGAGGAGCTGCACCTTGCGGTCGACTGCACATTGTATCTTGTTGTGTGCACGCCTGTGCATGTTGCTGATGCCACTTGCTTGCTACAACTTCTTGTGCTTCTTCTTGAACTTAGTTGCTCCCACTTCGACCCATCAACTTGTCTATCTTCAATCCATTATCGTATATCATATCAATTTCACTTCACTTGTTAATTTACAGAAAATGTTAACGACCAGGACTCTTAAAATAAAGCTAAACCATAGAAAATTACCCTATACTTTTGGTGTTTCTCATATTACTATCCTAAACTTTGCTTTGAGATTCAGAATTTTCTAAAATTTTCATTTTTACAGATAACTACCCTAACTTAGTGTAGTCTTTTTCATAAAGTTGCTATAGTTAATGCTATAATTTCTTGCAATTAGATAGTAAAAGTTTAAGGCAGATAATAGTTACAATTTTGAAAAAAGAAAAAGAAAAGTTATGCATATTAAAATAAGTCTAGGATAGTTAGTAATTTGTCTTAAACAATATTCCTTTCTTGTTCTTCTACCTGATGATGCAAGCCCTTCATTTTGTATATAAAGTCCAAAAGATCTCTATCAATCAACAACCCCAAAAATTTCCGGCCGGTTCAATGCTTTATGCTTCCACACAATTCCTGCAGATAACCCCCATATCAAATCATGAAACCTAATTAACCATAGTAGAATTCCATTAGCTGTCCTCATATATCAACATTGGAAAAGTCTGATCATAGCCATCAACTTAATAAGGGGTACCCTCTCCCTCAATCATTCATTTATTTGTACGTATTCATCTTGCAGTTTGATCCGCAAACCAATGGACTGAGACATGCTTTCCCCAAAATGAATAAATACAAAAGGCTATTACCGGTCCATCTCAACATGCTATTCACCAGATACCCTCCTTCTCATCTTGTCGACAGCTGTGGTGTGGCACAGTACCTTTTTTTGGGACATCAACACGTGTCAAACATCACGTTTGGCAGTGAAGACAGCTGTGTACCATAAACTCGTTGGGTTCTTCTCTGAACCGGCGTGAAAAAAGACAATCCAGTTTTATTAATGGAAAAACTAGTCTTACCTTGTACAAATTACACGGATTAAAATAATTTTGAAAGACTCATAAATTTATATAGAACTACAAAAAAATTTGAGATAATTGGGATAAACACATGAATATCATTCATATCGTAATTACTGAAATCTTCATTACCATCCTTATATAAATAGATAGTTTAGAGAATCATTGTCAAATCATAATGTTATACTAAAACTATTGGGTGGGGGGGTCGGAGTACGGATGAGGGTGGGCTTGAAAAGAGCCGTGAGATTTTGTGAGGTTGAAAAAGTAAGAGGAGGAGAGACTTTGTTTAAGGGATTAATTTTTTTATATATATATATAATAAAAATCATGCATAGTATACGTGTCAGTTAAATAAGATTCTCTACTTTTACTCTCCTTTCTCTATTTTTGAAATAGAGATAGGGGGAAGGGGGTAGACTCTCTCTTATTCTCTTATTCGTATAAGATATAGATATAATAACAAAACAACTAAGCAAATGTTGGTAAAAAAATTGGAAAACAGACAGGACAACATAATGAAAAAGACATGTAAGAATGTGAACATCTCACTAAGCTTGATCTGCACTGCTAGCTTGTTCGTATTACTGAGTTGCAAGAATGTGAGAAAAAGAAATATGCGAAAAGGGAGAAGAAGGTGTAAATGTAAACATAATGGGGGAATTTCATGGATTAGTTTTTTTAATAAAATTTTTTGGTTTGTACACGTTCTTAATGAAAACAGTTCAAGCAGTGACATTGAATTGATTTTGTGCCTAGACAAGCATATCCTTTGGTTTGTACTACTCTTTATTGCATTGTAACTATAATAGTAGCAACTTGTGTTACAAAACAAAAGGCAAGGACTAAACAAATGTTGATGTCAATATTTATTTCAGGAAACCTAATTCTCATTTGAATATAGTTATCTCATTAGTATTTTATCAAACAATGTCACAAGCAAAAGTTGGAGATATGACATTATTATACTCAGATATTATCAGTTCATATTTGTCTTTAAGGTAGGTTATGAAAGAATCTCAGGTTTAAGACCTACAATGAAAATGAAAACAAAAAAAAACAAAATGCATTAGTCCTATCAGCTTATCGTGTATTCAAATGGTAACGATAACAAAAAATGCAAGATCTATTCTAGTACAGTGCAGTGGTAGAGCCGTGCCATGAGATTCAGAGTCATTGTTCGTATGCATTCGGGTGATATACTAATATCACATGCCCTTAACTTATAAACTGTAAACGACATTGAAGCATAAACTTGTTTTTGTATAATTTAAATTACTTGTTGACATTAACTTGTAAGCATGAAATCGATCATTATAAAAATACTGAAAATATCTCAAAGTAAATATATAAAAATTTTGTTTTAAACCACCCATCGTGTGTGCTTTGGTCATATTGTGTCATACTTATCTTCATTAAAAATGAAGAAAAGCCGAATACCCTGTAAGGAGTAGGTTACCAAAATCGACGGGAGTGGGATGAGCATGCTAGAGGTGGAAAGATCTCATAGTGGCAAAGCAAATCAAATTACGGAATTCTATTGGATGGAATTCAAATAAAAGTAGATCAGAGAAAGAATCAAGGTTACATAACCGAAGGGAATGGTCGAATTAGGGTATATGATCTCATAGTCGGTCATGTATATCGGAAAAGAAATCTACTTGAGTTCTACTCAGGGTTAAATAATTAGGCCATCGTATACGGAAATTGTGATAAAGAGATTGAAGAAGGCAACATCATCTTTGTTATCACTTGTAGGAAGATTCTCTCTCAGTACAAAGTGCAGCATGTGCTTAGAATTTGCAGGAATCTCATATTCGATAGACTCCACTATAAGGATGGATTGTGACTTATGAGAGATTCGATCAAACAAGATTGTAATCACTATAAATGGCGATAATGTAGAGTTTGAAACTATGAGTTCTACTTTCCAAAATTCAATCAAAGAACAATTCTAAATTATGGCACTTGATAAATGTGTTAGATGCACAATCTTGGCATGAATTACCGATGCAAACATAATTCACTAAGAAATTGTGTCCAAGTAAAAAGAAGGTAACTAATAGAATTGAGAGCGATAGCAGAGAAATGGGTTCTCAGAAATTTGATTTTTTCCATCGAAGAATATTAGTTCCAGATAGTTCCAAACAAGCAGTTTTAATCCGAGTTTCTGTATATATGTATTTGTTAGTGCATTGGCTTATTATATTTGCAGGTTGTCTTTTGAATTATATGATGATAATATGAATTCAGAAAGTCATTTGTCGTGTGAAAAGCAAAAGGAAAGTAAAAGTAGCTAACCAAGTTTGGTAAGAATTATCTGGAATCCAATAAGCAGAAGAATAATTCCTGCAATAAAAGTTTCTTATAAAGCATCACGTTACAAAAAATAAGATATAAGTGCTTTTCCTTTCCGAGAAATGTATATTAATATGATAACATCTTGTCACCATTTTCTGGCTGTATCACTCCAATTCTACTATTTGAACAGAAGTTGAAAGTAAGAGAATCCGAACTTCAAGAACAACCAGTTGAACCAAAATTAAACTTAAGAAAATTAGAATAATTAAAACTTGAAACACAACTATTATGGATATGTACTAAAACTCTTATTGTTCATATATATTCCAATTTCGATGAAACTTTATCTCAACGTAAGTGCAACACAGAGGAGGGATTCCTCACTAAAAAAAATCCTCCAAATCATCACCAACATTCTTAGCATATAACTAAGGGAAGAATCACAAAACCCTTAAAAGTTAAGGATGCCTTGAGAAGGTTATCCAATCAATTAGCAAAATATTAGAGTTTAATTGTTTTATTTTTTTATTTTGAAATCGATCAGATTTAAAATTTTATAAGGATTACGCGAGATCCGTGACTACAAGTATTTAGATATTTAAACTCAGGTTCAGACTTCAGGCATATTAGTGAGCAATTACCAAATATTCATTTAAAAAAACTTAACAAATTGAATGTGACTTGGAGCAAATGATAAGAAAACAATAACAAAAATAATATCACATACATATGCACGCATGCATTCTGATAGAAATCAATCAGGTATCTTATGCAGGGTTGTGAACGACAACATATGTCAGTATCAAACAAATAATTAGCTCAACCAATTCTTTCATTCTCCTTGTGGGATGATCATTGCTGTAAAATCTCCATAAACCCCAACAAACAAATTGTTCATGTTTCCTTTTTAATTTTTTTTTTTTTAAAAAATTATTCAGAGAACTTGAGCCCGCTTTAAGATGTGCAGTAAATATGGTCATCAAATGTTCCTATTTGTAGTTCAATTTTATATTTTAATGAAACTATATTTTAAAATTTTGAAATTGTATTGCCAGTTTTTGTTGCTAAAGCTCTTAAAGTGCCTTCATCATCCTGCTTCGCGCTTCCACAACAATGGGACTTGACATTTTTCATGTTAAAGTAATGGATACAAATTCCAGGCACTTGTAGTGCAACGACAAGTCTTCTTACAATTAAGTGAGAGGTCTGACGTCCGGACTAAAACCGAATCAATTGGGATGTTGGGAAACTCCCCCAACGCCCCTCACCCACCAAGTGGGAAGCTCCAGCTGAATGACCATAGAAATGTAAAGGATACAAATGACAACATCACAGGAAGTCATTGAATGAAATAATAATCAATGCCTTAATTGAATGTTTTTTCAGGAAAAGAACATACAAAATCAACAATGTACACACTATGCACACATTTAACAAAAAGCTTGATAACTACATATGTTACAGAAAAAACTTATCAACATCACTATGATCGAGACCATACCTCTTTCTTAAGAGATTGAAGAAGATGAATTTCTTGCTTGCTTTTAGTATGTTGGAGGAGTAACGGTTTTATTATTGGACCATGGAGTCCACAAAAAAAATTCTAGTATAACTGTTGCAGTGAAAAGAACAGAGAGGTTTATGCTATAACCAACTCTCCAAGAAGTCCCTGCACCTCCAACATGAAATCCAAGGAAAATGTTTGCTGCTGCAAACAAGAGAGCCAGTCTACCAACCCAATGATGGTACCAGTTCCAGTATCTCCTGATCTTGGAATCTTTATCAGGTCGCAGAAAAAATGCTAATACCTATATTAAGTGAAGAAGCACAATCAGAAACATGCTCAAGTAGCATAGTTAGAGGAAAGCAACAGATGTTCAAATAAAAGAAGTATATTTTTTTTGTGCAAATAAGAGTAAGTACCACACAAATGCCGTATTCTATCATCATTGGATGCAGAAAATGTATAAATATAGAATATATCTAACAATAATGAATTCAAATTATCAAAGGAATAGTTCAAAGAGTATTTGAAGATGCACATTCTATATATTATAGGGCCAAAGTTTCATATCAACCACTTGGTTTTATCATACAACAAATTTACTCAAATCAACAGCTTAAGCTAATGATTTGTGGGTCAACCAGTGTACAGTAAGCAAGTAAGCAATTTTATGTTCAAAATGGAGTCTTTGTCAAACCACATCATGAATCCAATAAGATTGGGTTGTTAGAGAACCATAGGATCCAGACTGGCCAAGGCGCAGATTTGACATTGAAGAAGTTTAACTCACAGATGCTCACAACAACAAAAGCTTTAATCTGACTTCAGCCGTAGGGAAACTCACTGGACTAGATAAAGCACTGTCGTAAAGCCATATATGAATTGTTAAATGATAAAGTTTTTTAAAATGGAAATCAATTGCTTCCCATTCGTGCATAATCTAGTGTGAATCAGAAAATTGTAACTCACAAAGATCATTACAGAAATCAAAAAGGTAGAATAGACCTTGTTATTAAATATAAATTTAAGCACAACCCTTTAACTGACTTGAATTTTATCCATATTCTTGAAAAATATTAATGTTGTCGAGGTTCTAAACAGGAACAAATAAACAGTCTTAAACACAAACTAGCATTTTTACACTCACTAAGGCAGAGGTATTGTAATTTTCAAAACCAAAATCTTGCGCAGTAAATCCTAACCTTGGCCCAAACCCACTTACGAAGATATACAATTTGAAGGTTCTACTTGTACAACAAAACATTAGCAAATAGAGGTACTACAGTCCAAAATGTGGGTAAAAATACAAGAAAATAGAAAAGAAGGGAACTTTACAAGACTCAGGTAAGGATTAGAGAAGCTATCTGACCTGAAGAATGCCCAACACAAGGATAAAAATCCCAATGCCCCTGTGCGCAGAGACATCTGCATGCAGTTTATCATTAAGTGCAATACCAGCGACAACACCAGCAAGCCCGATTAAGAATCCAACAAACTGAACCAATGCATGAACCAAGTACCATAGTGGAACTGATCGCTTTCCATATCTTGCAATCATGGCTCCTACTGGCAACAACACACCCCACCCTAATACGTTCAGTATTCCGTGGGACCTTTTCAGCTGATAAGGGTAGGAAGATACAGATGATGTGCCTGTAATGAAATTTGATATAAACGATGAAAACAAGATATGAAAAAAGGAGCTCAAATTCTCATATAGATTTAGTCAGGCGAAGTCAACAAACGAGGGGAGACGGGAGAAGGGGCAGAACGAATATAGTAAAGTCATTGGGATTGATTACAGGAACTTATATGCACATAAGGAAAA
Source organism: Hemerocallis citrina (assembly GCA_017893485.1). Classification (NCBI taxonomy): domain Eukaryota; kingdom Viridiplantae; phylum Streptophyta; class Magnoliopsida; order Asparagales; family Asphodelaceae; genus Hemerocallis; species Hemerocallis citrina. Next base: position 232,046,490 of record CM030360.1, read on the forward strand.
TAAATAGAAGCTTCTTAATAACTTCTTAGACAGAGAAAAAGACGAACATAGAAACTCTTATTCTTGTAAGAGAAAGAAATTTAGAACGATCTGCTGTCTTATAATCAAATCATTATAAATAAAAAGTAGTTTGTGATTAATTATGTGACCTATGTATGGAAAATAGCGTTGTCATCTATTTACTACTAAGATTTCTAGATATGCATTGCTAGCCCACGGGCTCCCAACCTCTCAGTTAAAACATTTTGATTCAAGTGGTATTAACAAGGAATCAGATCATTAAGTTGAGAGAGATCCTAGATCTACACACCTTTTCTTTAGAAATAATGTAATGATTTACTACTTGTTATGCTTACGAGGCGAATCATCTTACTTTTGGAGGACATTCAGTTGGGATTGGTGGATCCAATACACGATAATGGATTGAAGAAGATTGACAAGATGAAGAGTCGAAGTGGGAGCAAGCAGCTCAACAGCAGCCAGCAATGTGCGGACCACCGCACATTGTGCGGTCGACTGACATGTACAGGCTCTCAAGCCGAGAGCTATAAAGTTGACCGCACAATAGTTTGTCTCGCTCTCTGTTCGCTCTAAGGAAATGTGTAGTCAACATGTACATGCTCTCAAACTGAGAGCTATACAGTCGACCGTCTCGCTTTCTGGAATGCTCGAAGAAAATTGCAGTCGACCGTCCAAGTGTGCGGTCGACCACGCGGCGCTGTTTGATCTGCGGTAGAAATCTATTTTGATGTAAACATATATATAGAGAGAGCAATACTCCATTGAAAACCACTGAAGCCGTTGTTAGGGAACAACGGCTTCAGGCTTAATATAACCTAAGTCATTGTTCCCAATAACGACTTAGTTTATAACTTATGCCGTTGTTGGAAATAACGACTTCAGTGGTTTGCATACCCGTTTGCACGGACCCGTTTGTAATAGAGCATTGCCTATATATGTATATATATATGAGCAATGCTCCACTGCAAACGTAAATGTTGTGAAAAAGCGTGAAAACCACGTAGGTCGTTGTTCCCAACAACGATCTAAGTTATAAACATAAGCCGTTGTTGGATTCCAACAATGGCTTATGTTCATAACCTAGGCCTCCAACAACGGCTTATGTTTATAACCTAGGCCGTTGTTGGGAACAACGACCTAGGTTATATTAAGCCTGAAGCCATTGTTCCCAACAACGGCTTCAGTGATTTGCAATGGAGCATTGCTTTATATATATTGTATTGAGTACGAATTTAGGGTTAAGAGAAACATTGTTTTATCGGAATAGAGAGATCTAGCAGCCGTTCTAGAGAGAGGGAGACAGAGATAAACTCTACACCCTGGGGGTGAGTTCTTGAGAGATTGTAAACTTATTATTCATATTTCTAGTGGAAATCACAGGAGTGTCTCTGCGCGGGAAAGTAGGCATTGAATTGAGTGAACCCTGAAAAACTATCGTGTGTTCTTGTGTGTTGGCTCTGATTGCTTTTATTCTCTTGCTTTTGATTCTATCGCTTTGGATCTCGTTGGTGAGTAATTCCGCAGTTAGAACTCAACACATTCACATGTACCAAAGGTTAATATATGGGAGGAGTACTTAGTAGTAATGCTTCATGATATACATTGTTAGCCTCATCAGCATTGAGTGCATTTTTGGCATCAGCCAGTGTTATAAAACAGATTAAGCGAATTTGGATTATGGATGTTGGGATAGTAATTATTGCCAGGGCATATCTAGCCAACTGCCTTGGCATCTGGCTAAGCGCCTAAAGTGGGGTTCTGCACCTCTGCCTAGCGACCATGGGCCGCTTTTGAAAACACTTGCATAGAAGAACATGTATAAGTATGAATCTAAGTGAAAAAATAAAATAATATGCCCCCATCAAGCTGTAATAAAATCTCTAAGTACGAGGCTTGATATATCATTCTTCTAAAAGGTGAGACCATTCTACATCCTACCCTAATTATGTACTTCTGCAAACTTATGCAATATTGATTGGAGCCATGTCTTCAAGTTGGACCTTTTTCTTATAAATCACACGGTCTACTAAGTCCCAAAGATTTCCTCTTGCCATATAAATCACAGTGCAGTACAGGATACTAAATCAGATTTGTAAACCAATACTGACAAGAAGAAGCAAGTGCAGCATTGATAAGCATCACAAAAAAAAAAAGACTTGCCCATTGTATTAAAAAGATTACCGTAGATCGACAGCAAAAACATGGATAACTTGTAGCATAGAGAAAAGAAATGATGATAAATTAGAACAAACCTGCTGAGAAGTCGAAAGAAATAGATGTCCGGTCGTTGTGTTTCTTTAGGTGGTTATTAACAGGGATATGTGTCCCAAGAGCAAACAGTAGTTCTTGCTTTGTAAGTGGAGCTGAAAAATTCAGTTGAAACGCCAAGTAGATGTTGGCCTTGTATACTAAGACAAGAGGTGCATTATTAATAGTCGACAATTGGCCTTCATTTACTATGACTTGTTTAGTGGATCGACCACCAAGGTAAAACTGTTTGATATGCGGTCTTCCTGTTTTACCAATCCAACCAACAATTGCACTGGATCCAGTCATCATCCCATCCTTTGAGAACCCAATCCCAACCCATCCAACAGTATATGGAGTAGAGAGTAGAACAGTCAGAACGTGATCCTCGCTTTGGGAGTACTACAATGGCCAACATCAAAGATTCAAAATATCATAAGAACTGCTCAATCATAAAAATTTACCAGGATTAGTTCTAAGGCAGATAGTAAAAACTAATCAGTAAATGAGCATTTAATGTATCTTGATTGGCTAGTGTGGTTCTATGCCCGGTGTCAGGGTTGGACCAAAGGAAAAGGGAAGAATTTTCATGTTAAAGTATGCACTTAACAGAATAGATAAAGAGTATGTCAGTCTAGGTAGCATAAGTACGGGTACTGGTACGGGGATACAACAATCATGTAAAAAGTAGGATATGGGGGCACAGCTATATTATTTTATACTTTAAATTATAATTTAATCTATTTAAATCGACATAAATCCATACACTTTAAAAAAAATTTGCAAAATACATTCAACATTAAACTTTTGAACTATTGAAAATAAGTCATCTAATCGTAATAAAAGTTTTTTACTCCTAGTCATATCTATTTTAATAACAAAATATGGTATACTTCATAATCCATACAAAAGTACACTAATAAAGTTTTTTTCAATAATTGGGCATGGTTTAGACCATTGTTTTTCAAACCCAGTAAGGTTACATATATATTAAAAGAAAATTCAATACTTGCGTGTAGTACCCGGTACGGTACCCATGCTGATGGGTACGGATACAAGTATCCGGTACGGGTACAGCTAGTTACATCAAATACCCATGCTTTGTAGATGTCAGTAAAGGCTCATCCCAAATATGTGATTACTTTTATATGTTGACAGTATAAAACCGTAGCAGACCACACAGGTGCATAAAATCAATTACGTTACAATCTATAGAACTATGACTTTTTCCTTTTTCTGATAAACAAAACTATGAGAGGTAGAAATTTTTATTGAACGAAGTATACAGTACACACATGTAAGCTTACATATAAGCTTTGGAAGAGCAATTTATCTGACTGACATAAGAAAGAGCAACCCCATCTTCACATCCCAAATCCCACTTATTTATATTTGTTAATAGCATATAAACCTCGAAACCTATTCCAGGTTTAAACAATTTTTAAAATTGTTTTCACGATGATTTCTTTTCCTGAGCAAGTGCAAGGTTTCACAAGAAAGAATTGAGGGATGTGAATTAGCATCTATTTGACGATGTTTAATTGATGTATTAGGATCACTTAAACTAAGCTAGGCAGCTAGCCCTCTTGAACTACTTTATGTTGGATATATTGGTATATTCTCTCTATATAAATATTGCATATGCATATGAGTAACACGTGTAATGAACGTACAATTGATTGGATATTGGAACGCAGGTTTGTGAGCTTATAACCCGATACCCAAACCAGTATTTAGGAATAAATACTGACTTGTGATAGCAGTCTAGGTATTCCAATCTTGATACCTAGGGTGAATATTTCAAGCAACTTAGATCTAGATATTAACCCTAATTCCCAATTGTTAATTTCTCACAAACCTAACAATCTTGAGATATTGTATTAATCAATTTGTGAGATTAATCAAGGGGGTTACCGGATCTCGTCGAAGCTGTCGTAGCCGACACCCACGACCACCGATGGGCAACGCCTCCATGGGCATCACCGTCAATGGGACCGCCCTGCACCTGACGTCGCTGGGCATCGCTGCCGTCGCGGGGCGCCAGCTGCGAGCCGCCGCCGTCGCCGACGCCCCTGCCGACGCTGGGAGCGAGCCGCCTGAGGTCGCCGAAACCCACCGTTTGGTCTATGCTGCCTCATTATCTACTTCATCTCCATTAATCTTTGTGTGAGATAGAAGGAGAAGAAGGAGACAACTCAGATCCAAATTTTGATTTTTTCGATTGGTGGATTATGGTGTTCTGTGTTCGGGTTGGAGAGGGGATCCTAGCAGTTGAGTTTGACTCAGATCTGACCAAACAAGAATTTTCATTGGTTGAGAATTTGGTATTTGGTGTTCGGGTGGTTGGAGCAGATCCAGATTCAGATCCATTCCAACAGCTGTTCTATTGGTTGGAGATTGTTGTTTGGTGTTTGGATTGTTGGAGCAGATCTAGATTCAGATCCAGTCCAACAACTACTCTAATGGTTGGAGATTTGTTGTTTGGTGTTTGGACTGTTGGATCAGATCAAGATCCAGTCAAAAGAAATCAGATTTGGATCTAACCAGTGGAGACAATCCATTGTTTATTATTTTGTATTCCATGTTTGGGGAGAAGACTGGATCTACTGCAATGTACTTCCAATTCAGATCTAAATTAAAGATAAGTTCCTCACCCAATTTAAACTGTTACTTAATTATTTGTTTGAATTTTGTTGCTGAGTGCTAAAATTCAAAACCGTGTTAAGCATTGTTTAATTAAATACAAATCTGAATAACTGCTTTGGCTACGTGCTATGGATCAAATATTTATTTTGATAAATTATAGGCTTTGACTATAAAATTGAATCTCTAATTAAATTATTGTGAATTAGATTGTGTTAATAATTTGTTTAATTGGCTAATCTTTAATGATATGAATGTAGGAACTTCAAAGTTACTTACAAACTGTGTATATTGGAGACGATGGATTTACATCACGGTATGATAAGTCTGCACTACGCAGGCTTCTCCATCGAATTTGGAAAACACTTCTAACTTGAAGTGTCAGTATGATCTACTCTAATTTTCTTAGTATTTTTCATGTGATGAATGTGTTAACGTTTTGCATGTTTGATCATATGATTGAGAGTTTTAGATCACAGTTATTCTCGCTTTGGAAAACTAGTATGTTTGGGTTTGTTAAGTGTTTTATCATACTACGTGTACAGATATTTTGACAAATTCATTGTTTGCAGTTTGTGTGACATTACATATTTGCTTCTCTAAAAATTTAAAAATAAAATAAAAATTGTATAAGATGTATAACAAATGTCTGTAACTTAGGAGAGAGCATATCTTAATGTAGAATATGACTCTACTAGTTACGTTTTGGTCTTTCTCGTTCATTGTACTGTGTGTGCAAAGTTGAATTATAATATGTTAGTCATTATCTCATTTAGCGTTATAAAGATGATGAAGAACGAATAAAGGAAAGAACTCTTCGCTCAATGTGTTTGAGCAAGTGGACATTGTTAGAACCATTAGAAAAAGCAAATAATTTTTGTAAAATGTGATAGAGTAATTTTGTATTAACTCTTATAAAGTGCATATATTGTCAATCACATGTATAAGTTGAGTTTAACAAATAAGACAATTAATAATAATAGTGTTCATGAACATAGCATAATTGGCTAGGTTTTGAGAACTATATATTCAATTGCTTGTGAGAAAATGTGATCTAATTATCAAAACTGTGGGAGAAATGGTGTTAAAAGCTATTGAGTAAAAAGCTTTAACATCCAAGTTGTTTTGAAATTTAGAATCACTATGAACTATATATTAAATTGTTTGTTCTTGTTAAAACTTATAATTCTACTAAATGACACTTCATTAAATATGACAAATGTGACAGTTTGAATTCAGATTTTGATCACTAAAAAACCATTTTGTATGGTCTCTAGGAGTTCATAACTTTTTGAATCAATACATTTTGATATTTGTGATCTCAGTAGTTTTGTGACTATGTGAGATAATTGTTGGCTAGAAGTATTTAATCGCTTTTGTAGATGATTAATATAAGTCTGTCATATATATGGAAAATGGAGCACTTGTTATTCTTAATGAATTAAAAATTATAGTTAAATGCTAAAAATCAAGGATTCAGATTTGATAGAGGTGGTGAGTATGTTGTAACAACTTTAGAGAAGTTTGCATATGGCATAATCTCTACTGCATACTACTTACAACAGTTAAACGATATTGATAAAAGTTAGAATCAAACACTTAGTGAAATATTGAATTCTATATTATTGACTGTTGTTTGTCTTGTGTAATTATGAGTGATGTTGTATTGTTAATCATATCTCTAATGTGTTACTACACTCTAAATTGAATACACCTTGTAGATCATGGCATGAAAACACAAATAATTTTGTTAAAGTGAAATTTTGTGTTGTGATACTTCTGTTAGAGTACATGATCCTAGAAGGCCTAAAGTAGGACCTACAACAAATATTTGTGTATTTAGAAAGTGCAATGTAGTTCTGTGAACAGATATTGGATCTATCAAATTTGTGTTAGAAGAATTTAGACTTGCAGAGTTTTTTGAGGATGTGTTCATCAAAGATAAATGTATGAAATAATCTAATCTTACAGACACATTCAATGATTCACAGTTGGAATCAAGAACCAGCCTTACTGACACTTAAAAACCTGAATGACAAATGAGCTAAGAAGAGTCTTTAGTAGACAATGAGATGATTCTGTGTCATACAATAATACTTTAATTTAGTTGATCTGCCGAAAGGGGCTAAAACTATAATAAGTAAGTGGGGTTTTGTAGAAGAAACTTAATTTTGATTGTTCAGTAGCAATTTTAATGCTTTTTAGTAGCTAACAGATTGACTGAGAAAAATAGAGTAGATTTATTTGATGTCTACTCACATGTTTGTCATATTGCTACAATAAGTTTTCTTCTTACCCTTACATCTATTGAAAATTGTCATTCATAAAGGATATTTAAAAGGCTTTATACTTGATGTTTTGTACTGAACAGTTTTGTACTGGAAAGTTTTGAACTAATATGTTTAGTGAACAAGATTTACAATTTAGTAAAATCATTATATGTTCTTAAAACATGTATAGCCAACGAATAAATAATTTGACAAATTTTGGAAAGAGCCTAGTATATGAATCAAGTAATTTAGATCAGTGCCTTCAACTTTGTGTCAAATAGAGTGACTATTATTTACTTGTTCTGTTGACATGCATGTTCTTGGAAGTGACCTCTCTGTTACAAATAAAGTTAAAATTGTGCTATCCAAAGAATTCAACATGAAAACCTAGGTACTGTGGATACCATAGGTATAAGGGTGAGTTTTCAGTTGGCAAAGGATAACTCTTAGTCAAACTCATCAAATCAAAATGGGTTTTAAAAGTGGGGATATGGTGATTGAAAGTGTGTTCTGAAACACCTTATGATTATGATAAAAAGTTGACACCTAATGATGGTGCAACTATGAGACAGGTAGATCATTCTAAAAGAATTGACAGTCTCATGTATACAAAGATCTGCACTAGAATAGACAACCTTTGAGGTAGGTATGATCTGCAGATTCACTAATAATCCCATACACATTTGAGTGCCCTTAAGAGACTATTGAGATACCTGAGTGATATTCAAGAGTTTGCTTTGTACTGCTCTAGTCATTCTTCGAATGAATGGCTGATCTGATGCATTATGATGCTCAGAATTTAGTGAAAGTCGATAACTAATAGACATGTGTTTACACTAGGAGAAACAAAAATGTTATGGAAATAAAAAGCAAACAGGCACTGTGCTATCATCCATAAAATCAGACCTCTATGTGTAATCCTCTGCAGGGAAAAAGGCTGAGTGGATTGAAGAAATTGTTGCTAGTTATTCATTAAGAAGTTTAAGTAACTCTCTAATTCTGTTATGCGACTATTAAGCTACAATGTACTGTAGCTCATAACTCACTCTATAATAGTAAGAGGAGTATATTAAGACTGAAAGAAGCCTAGTTGAACTTTCTCATAAATAAAGTGCAATTGAAATAAAATATGGCTAATGGTCTTGCTAAGAGACTTGAAAGTGATCTAATTATCAAAACTGTGGGGGAAATGGAGTTGAAAACTATTGAGTCAAAGCTTTAATATTCTAATTGTTTTGAAATTTAGAATCCAATTGGAGTCATAGAGAAGTTCAAACTTAAGCATCAATTTTAGGCAGTTGACATGTTTTAGATAATTTTGATGATTCTACATAAATTCCACAAATATATAATGTCATTCCAATTTTGATAGTATTATATATCTAGAAAATTTACTTAGAATAATCATATTATTCCAATACGAAACATGAAAACTTGTCGATGTGTTTCCGATGATTAAATTGTCTTAAATATCATTCCAATTTTGATGATATGTCTTTTATGGATACATGTTTCATTCCAATTTTGATGATTCAATGTTAAACCATGATTGAAATGGCAGTCTTTTCATTCCAATATGAAACATAGTATAGTTCTTGTGTAGAAACTATAAAAGTTCATGTTCTTTATTTAGTTAAAGTTACTTGATTGTGATGCTTGCGTTACATTTTTGCTAAACTAATTATGAATTGTACTAAGTTCGTTTGTGGAACTAGATACTTTGTGAATTTCGTTGGAATTCTTAGAGATGTGTCTCTTGATATTATTGTTTTTCAATAAGCTAGTAAAGATGGAGGAGTTGAATCTGTCAACATAGATTTCAAAAATAATGATTTGCTCAAAATGGAGAAGTAAACATAAAGCAGTGTGCAAGGATAAAGTTTCAATTTATTTCTTTTGAGAATAAATTAGTCACTTGCTTGGTAAAACTTCTGTTGAGTTTAAGACTCTTGTGTTCATGAGCTTAAAACTCATATTTTGTTCTTGAAGTTTATTTGCTTTGTTTGATTTTGAAACTATGACAGATTATTCCAGTTGGTTTAGTCTTTGTGAACTATTCTGAATTGGATATGGTTTGGAACTAGTTAATTATATTGGTTTAGTCTTGATTGAACTATTCAGTTTTATAATTCTATTGGTTTTTATGAAACTATACCTTTATGATGCTTTTCTTTTATGGACTGCTATCAGCCAGTCAGTTTTATACTGAACTGATGAGATAATCCTGTACTTTATATATTGAGAATATAGGAGGAGATTGTTGGATATATTGGTATATTCTCTTTATATAAATATTGCATGTGCATATGAGTAACACGTGTAATGAACGTACAATTGATTAGATATTGGAACGCAGGTTTGTGGGCTTATAACCCGATACCCAAACCAGTATTTAGGAATAAATACTGGCTTGTGATAGCAGTCTAGGTATTCCAATCTTGATACCTAGGGTGAATATCTTAAGCAACTTATATGTAGATATTAATCCTAATTTCCAATTGTTAATTTCTCACAAAACCTAACACTTTAAACATACATGATCTATTTTTTTCTCTTTTACATTTATAAGGAAAATGTCTTAGCCATATAAAAAAAATAAAAAATAAAACTTTAATTGAATAGAAGGATTAATATAAATGGATCCCGTTATAGTTTGAAGAACATATATATTAATGATATGGTCATTTGCAGAATTCTGATTCAGGAAGATTCCTAAAACTATGTGCAATTATGGAGTTTAGATTGGCATCAATGTGAGAGTGATTAGGAGCACTACAAATTACAGACTTTCCGTGAGACTAAACAATGAAACCAGGAAACCTAGAACATGATTATTTTCCTTTCAGCAATTCCACTATCTACTTCCATACCAAGCTCAGAGCTTCCAAGTAAAAGCTACAAATATTATTTGTTCCATTCATTCTACCATCCACATCAAATTGTCATAAAATTGTCTCTAATTAATAGTAGTTAACTATTATCATAAACATGAGATACACAAACAAAATTCTCCCCACAAAATGAGCAATTCATGCTCTTGCACTGCATCCATTTGTATCAATGCTAGTCAGATATACTCTATAACATGCCACTAATTGCCCTAAAAAGTCGAAGAAGAATTGAACCCTTTAAAGAGCTCTTTCCGGGTGGGTCTAATTTCTCCTGTGTCTTGCATTATCCTCCTTTTTCTTGATTTTTTTTTATATGCCGATTTTCGATACTATTTACACTTATAGGACAGTTGTCAAAGTATTTGCGCTCATGAACTCAACAACTAAATTCGCTGTTCCCAACGACGAGTTTAGTTGTTTCATCCTCGCCGTTGGGACACGGCGTATTTAGTGCTAATTTTTAGTTCAAAATTTTCAAGAAGACTCGTTGTTCCCAACGGAGAGGACATTTATACAAGACTCATGTTGGGAACAACGAGTTTAGTTCAAAATTTTCTATGAAGACTCGATGTTTCCAATGGCGATGACATTTACACTAGACACGCTGTTGGAAATGGCGAGTTTAGTTTAAAAAAAAATTCTATGAAGTTTTTTTTTAAAATTCACTAAGTCCAACAGAATGTTTCACTCTCTGTAAAATTTCCTACATCCTCGCCGTTCCCAACATCGAGTCTAGTATAAATGTTCTCGCTGTTGGGAACAACAAGTCTTCCTTGAAAATTTTCTGTTCCCATCAGCGAGTCTAGTATAAATGTCCTTGCCGTTGGGAATGACGAGTCTTCATTGAAAAATTAGAACTGAACTCGCCGTTGGGAACAACGAGTTTCTCAAAAAAAATAATACTAAACTTGCCGTGTCCCAACGGCGAGTATGAAACAACTAAACTCGCCGTTGGGGAACAACGAGTTTCTTAAAAAAAAATAGCACTAAACTCGCCGTGTCCCAACGGCGAGCATGAAACAACTAAACTCGCTGTTGGGGACGGCAAGTTTAGTTGTTAAGTTCATGAGCACAAATACTTTGGCAACAGTCATCTTTCTGCAAATAGTTTCGAAAATTGTCTTATAAAAAAAATCTTTTTTCTTCCATGTTTCAGTCAAATTGCTGGAATTGTACAATAGTGGCATAGTTTTAAAAGGGTTCCTAAATAAATACGATTAATAAACTCAAATTACATTATAATAATATGATTAAGCGAAGGAGATAAAATTGAGAATACAAATAAATGTTGCTTACTCTGAGGATGAAATTGTTCCATAAGGGTCGGCAATTGAGCCCGGATGCGTTGAACGCAGGAGGCAGGACGGCACTGGGATCTACAGTGCAGCCGTCCACTTGGGAACGGACGGCCGAGATCAGTGTCATTATTGTAATGAGGATGAGCAGGGAAGGAGCAGCACTGGCCATTGTCTCAGAACAGATCTAAGAGAAGCGAAAAAAGCAGTAGTAATGTAGTGTGGGGTTGAAAGGGTTTGAGGGGTTTTGGGTGGTGGTTTGAATGGAATCGGAATTGGGTGGGGTTGCTTTCTTCCAACTCAAGAAAAACAAAAGCAACATGACAAGGGCAAAATGAGAAAAGGATTAGGACTAAGAATAGCGCCATTAATTAATAATAGAAGAGTAGGAGTGTTGAGAAGTGGTTGGTGCTCGTTAATAACCTCATCGTCGCTTTCTTCTCTGATCTATACTGAACAAATCTACGTGAAAAAACAAAAAAAAAACAAAAAAAAAACAAAAAAAAACAAACTGTCACTTTGTTGTATTAATGAGAAATAACCAAACAGTGCTAAAAATCTTTAAAAAAATACAAACAATCGGGAAAATAACAGTTTACCCCGAAGAACCATGTAGTACTTCTCATTATCAACTCATATTATATATCTTATTTTCTTTTGGACTACAGCTACTGTCATATAGCCGAAAGGGAGGAGTTGAGTTTCTGACCAACATTAGACCGAGCGGAGTGACGGTTCCTAGACTCTCACCTTCTAGAAATTTGATCAAAGACCGTTATGTTTGTGTCTGTCTATCTATGTACTTGTTTTTTTAGTATATCTGTAGCACTTTTGGATTGTCCCACCCTCCAGGATGATGTTGGAGGTTTATGCTTTATTTTCTGCTTTATAGTTTCTTGTATATTCTCCCAGTAGTCTGGGGTTGTTTTATTAAAATCTTATTAATGAAATATGGTAGCGTTATTCCACATTTTCCTTCAAAAAAAACATGGGGGATGGGACCAAATAAGCAGTGTACAATTTAAATAAAGAAATAAAAGCAACTAGAAAGAGGGGTCCCTCCAAGACATCCCTAGAGGGTGAGAAATCTGAATTTTTTTGCCTACATAGGCCACTTTTTGAAAGATTTTGCGTTTTTGGGCCAGTTGCCCAACTATTAGTGCTTTTGGGCTAGCCTGTGCCACGTCAGCAGCGACCGTTATTCCCAATAGCAGCCTCTTCATTTCGAGGCCGCTAATGGGAATAGCGACCTATGTTTTATTTTTTTTTGAATTTTTTGTTTGCTGTCGCTATTCCCACTAGCGACCTTAGTATAATGAGGTCGCTGATCTTTGGAGAGGAGATCCACAAGAACTGAAGCACCTTGTTCTCTGTGATCGTTGCCAGGGGCTCAGCCTCTATCCACTTCGAGAAGTAGTCGATCGCCACGACTAAGAACTTGAACTGGCCCGGAGCAGGAGGGAATGGCCCTAGTAAATCCATCCCCACATGGCGAAGGGGATAGGACTTAATAGGGAGGTGAGATGAGCTTGTGGGAGGCGGCGAATGTTTGAATACTTCTGACAGGAGTCACATTGCCAAACGTGTCGCTCGGCGTCTTGGAGGATAGTAGGCCAGAAGTAACCGTAATTCAATACCTTCCGAGCTAGGGATCTGGACCCTGAATGTGCCCCGTCGATGCCTTCATGGAGCTCCTGTAAGGCGTAGTCGACTTGTTCTGGGGAGAGGCATCTCAAGCATGGCCTGCCGTCCACCTGCGAGAAGGAGCGTTTGTATAAGATCCCCTTGACTAAGGTGTACCGCTCTGCTCTGGTTCTTACTCGGCGAGCTTCCTTAGGGTCTTCAGGGAGGAGCCCGTCCCTTAGGAATTCCACCAATGGTTTCATCCAGTTATCTTGCAGTAGGATCGGCAGCGACTCCGCTGAGTCGAGGGTCTCGTCTTCTATACTTGGTTTCAAGAGAACCTCGATCAAGACGGTCTGCTCGAGACCTTGGGGGGAGGAGGAGGCTAACTTGGAGAGGGCGTCGGCCTGGGAGTTCTCTTCTCGGGAAATCTGCTGGATGAGTGCTTCTTCGAACCGGGCCATGAGGGCTTGGACTTTAGCGAGATACTTCACCATCCGATCGTCTCGTGCCTCGTACTCGCCCAAGACTTGATTTACCACCAGTTGAGAGTCACTATAGATTCGGAGGCGCTGCGCCCCTGCACTTCGGGCCAGTCCGAGGCCGGAAATTAGTGCCTCGTACTCTGCTTCGTTGTTTGAGGCCTTGAAGTTCATGCGGAGGGCATACTGGAGGACGAAATCATCTGGACCTGCCAGAATGACCCCGGCTCCGCTTCCCTCGCTGCAAGAGGAACCATCCACAAAAACCGACCAGATAGGGGGTCCGTTCGGCGCCTGGCTGACCTCGGGAATGGTGCTCTCGACGTTGAACTCCGCTAAGGCTTGAGCCTTGATCGTTGTTCGGGGCTGGTATGAGACGTCGTACTGGCTTAGCTCGATGGACCATTTCATGAGGCGGCCAGAGGTCTCAGGTTTGTGGAGGACTTGTTTCAGCGGTTGGTCGGTAAGGACGACCACCGAGTGGGACTGGAAGTAGAGGCGAAGCTTTCTCGCCGCCATGATCAGAGCGTACGCCATCTTTTCTATCTTTGGGTAGCGAAGCTCGGCATCGCAGAGCACCTTGCTCACATAGTAGATGGGCCTTTGAGTCCGGTCTTCTTCCCTTACTAAAACGGTGCTAAGGGTCTGCTCGGAAGCAGCCAAGTAGAGGTATAGGGTCTCGCCTGGAACAGGCTTGCTGAGTAGAGGAGGGTTGACGAGATAAGCCTTCAGCTGGTCGAACGACTCCTGCTGCTGCTGACCCCATTCGAAACCTTTAGCCCCCCTGAGGGCCTTGAAGAAGGGGAGGCACTTCTCCCCGGACTTCGAGAGGAAACGACCTATAGCGGCTAGGTGGCCTGTTAGCCTCTGAACTTCCTTAACATTCTTGGGAGGGGCCATGTCTAATAGGGCCTTGATTTTCTCAAGATTAGCTTTGATTCCCCGTTGGCTGACCATGAAGCCGAGGAACTTTCCTGACGAGACTCCGAATGCACACTTGTTCAGATTGAGCCTCATGTTGTGCTTTCTCAGTACACCGAACGCCTCCTATAGGTCGGCAACATGGTCGGCACCTCAGATGCTTTTTACAAGCATGTCGTCGACATACACTTCCATATTACGACCTATTTGGCTTTGAAAAACTTTGTTAACAAGGTGCTGGTAAGTGGCACCAGCGTTCTTCAATCCGAACGGCATCACCCTATAACAGTAGAGGCCCTGGTCGGTAACAAAGGAAGTCTTCGGGATGTCCGGGGGAAATATTCGGATTTGGTTGTAGCCGGAGAAAGCGTCCATGAAGCTGAGGAGCTCATGGCCCGAAGTGGCGTCGATGAGGGTGTCAATGCTCGGAAAGAGGGAACGGGTCTTTGGGACATGCCTTGTTCAGATCAGTAAAGTCGATACATATCCTCCAGGTCCCATTCGACTTCTTTACCATGACTACATTGGAAAGCCATTCCGGGTAGTTAACCTCCTGTATGAACCGAGCCTTTAGAAGCTTGTCGACCTCTTCTTTGATGGCCTGCTGTCGCTCGGGAGCGAACTTGCGTCAATTCTGTTGGACCGGCTTGGACCCTGGTTCAACGCTGAGGTGGTGGACCAGAAGCTCCTCGGAGATTCCCGGCATGTCGGTGGCGGACCAGGCAAAAAGGTCGTGGTTCCTCCGAATGCACCGCACTATGTCGGAGCATAGAACAGACTGGAGGGTCTCTTGCTAATGAAGAAATTTCGGCTCGGATCATCCTCCGAGAAGAGCACCTCTTCCAATTCGTCCACCGGCTCGGACGTTGGTCGAACGTTCTCTTGAGGGATCTCCAAAGTTTCGAGGGAGAGGACCGGACCCCCGGTGGAAGTCATGTAGCACTTTCGGGCCATCTCTTGATTGCCCTTGACCTCCCCTACTCTCGCCCGGGTAGTGAATTTCATCTTGAGGTGGTATGCCGAAGGGACGGCTTCTAGGGCAGTTAGGCCGGGTCGGCCTAGAATGACGTTGTATGCAGCTGGGACATCAATGACCATAAAGTCCATCGGCTCGGTCCGGGTGGTAGGAGTTTTGCCAGCAGTTACGTCGAGGGTGATCACCCCTTCGATAGTTACTGGCACTCCCGTGAACCCGTGAAGAGTGTAGCCGATCGGTTTAAGACGGTCCTGGGATAGCTGAAGACCTCGGAAGGCTGAGAGGAAGAGGATGTTCACGGAGCTTCCGTTGTCTGCTAGGATCCTCTGCACTTTGAAGTTCACCATACGATGGTCAATGACAAGTGCGTCACAATGGGGAGTCCTAACCCCCTCGAGATCTTCATCTGAGAATGTGACTGGGACACCGAGGCCTTTGGGGGGAGGGGCGCCGTGAACAGAATTGACCTCTCGGACGAACGCCTTTCGAGAGGAGTTGGAAGAGCCTCCCATGGGGCCTCCATGGATAAGATGCAGAACGCGTTCCTCCTCGAACTCGGGGATTTCATCACGTCGCTCGGAACGCTTCTTAGCCCCCCGAGGCGGAGGAGTGGTGCGATCGGTTCGATCATTTGCTCTTACAAATTTGGCCAACTGCTCCCTCTGGATGAGGGCCTCTATCTCGTTCTTCAGCACCTGACAGTCGTTGGTGTCGTGGCCATGATCCCGGTGGTAGCGGCACCACTTCTCCTTATTCCTCTTCTTGGATGGGGTGTTTATCCTCGGAGCAGGAGGTATGACCCCTTCTTTCTCAACTTCCATCAGAATGGTGGAGACATTGGTAGTGAGGGGAGTGAATTTTTCGAACCTGGGGGGAGGGCGGCGTTGACCGCTATTATCCCTCTGAAGCTTCTTGGCCCCTTCCTCTTCAGTTGTCTTTCTTTTCATCCCGGAGGCAGATCCTCCGAAGCCCTGGAGATATTCGGCCTCCTCAGCCCGAATATACTTCTCGCACCTAAGAAGAAGGTCGGCAAAGTTATGCGGGGGCTTTTTAGCGAGGGACGAGCGAAGGTTAGAATTGAGGACGTTGGATTGGAATGCGACGGTTGCAACTGATTGGTCGAGGGAGGCGATGAATCTGACCTCTGCAGTAAACCTCCTCACATAGTCCCTCAACTTTTCTCCTCTCTCCTGACGGAGGTGGAGTAACGAGATGCTGGTCTTCTCCGTGCGTCTGCTACTCACGAAGTGGGTTATGAAGAGTGTTTCGAACTGCTTGAAAGAGAAAATGGAAGAGGGGGCGAGGCGGGAGTACCATTCCCGAGCCGAACCCTTAAGAGTGGCGGGGAAGGTTTTGCAAAGCAAGGCGTCAGGAGCTTGGTGGATTAGCATCAAAGTCTTGAAGCTTTCAACGTGGTCAACGGGGTCCGACTCCCCCGAGTAAGTTTCAAACTGCGGAGGCTTGAAACCCTTTGGGATGGGAGCCTCCATGATGGTCCGGGAGAAGGGAGGTCTGCTGGGGCGGACGGTCTGTAGAACCCCATATGTTCAAATATTACTTTAATTATTTGGAAATGAATTTAAATGATTTTTTGGAGATTTAATTAATATTTTCTAAGAAATTTATCTTTTGTACACGTGCAAAACACGTGCAAATGACTTTTTAGAAGTTTGAAAATTTAGATTTCTTTATGAAAAATCATTATTCATTATTTAGGATTTATGTAGTATTTTTTCAGATTTTTCTGAAATTAATTGATACTATTTGCAATTTTTGAGAAAAGAAGGGCTTATTTGCAAAATTGACATTTTCAAGGGTTGAAATGCAAAATCGGTATTCTGAACGTTTTGAGCAGTATTGGCTGAAGTTTAAAAGTATATTTTCTATTAGATCCTAATTTAAAGGAGTTTTATTGAATTTACAAGAATAATGGATATATATGAAAGTTATGTTCTTGAAAGGATTGTTTTGCAAAGTGTGAGTAAAACCCTAATAATTATCTGGCATATATAAGAGATTTTTATTCCCAGCCGTCATTGAGAGAATATTCAAATTTTGAGATTTTGTTTGAGGAGCAAGAAGATACTTTTGGATCTAGCAAGGAGAAGAGCTTTTTGTGGATTTTCTTCAAATCAATGTGAGTGGTTTGTTTTGTTTTGTTGTTTGGTATGATTGTTTGATTGATGAATGACGTAAGATCTTTGTTACACTTTGTTTGGGCATCGGTATGATACTATTTGTTTGTCTCATTGTATGTATGATATGGATCTTTTAATTGGATATGGATGATGAGCATACTTATTGGTATTCGGACTATATATGAGAACTATCAAGAATTGTTGAGGAAATATTAATCTATGAATCGTATTGTTGGAAATCATGTTGAGAACTGATTATATTGTGATCGGATGTTAGACATCGAAATCTTATGATTGTTAGACCAGATTTAATTAGGAGTTAAAGAAGAAGTTTTGTTGAGAAACCCTAATGGAAGATTTGTGGTTTAGATCTTGAGAAGTTGAGATTTGAGGGATTGATTTATGAGTA
The DNA here is from genome assembly GCA_017893485.1 of Hemerocallis citrina. Classification (NCBI taxonomy): domain Eukaryota; kingdom Viridiplantae; phylum Streptophyta; class Magnoliopsida; order Asparagales; family Asphodelaceae; genus Hemerocallis; species Hemerocallis citrina. The sequence continues at coordinate 232,064,406 of CM030360.1, forward strand.
ATGCAATCGTATTGGAGATTATTTGAGAGTTATCTTTGGCTTGTGTATGAACTATTGTTTGATAAATAATGAACCATGATTCTTTAGAAACCTTTAGTTTGATTTTGTATTCCAGATCTTATTTTTGAAAACTGTAGGTCGACAGTCGACTGGCCTACTGTACAGTCGACTGGTACGATGCTACTGATTATTTTTAGTCTTTGAGAACCGTTCGGGACAGTCGACTTAGACTGTGTCAGTCGACTGGTCTGGTGTTTGTAAAATTGTTCAGTCCTTTCGGGACAGTCGACCTATGAACCTTTCAGTCGACTTTTATATACTTAAAATATTTTGATAAGAATTATTTGTATTTGTCTCGGAGCAGTCGACTGATGACTTCCCAGACGACTGATTATGCCTTAGTTTATTTTTGCAAAATGTTGGAAAATTGTCCTCTGGACAGTCGACTTACCTCAGCATGAGTCGACTGGTCCTGAAGGATCTTCGTATTTGATTGTTGGATATTCAGTTCAGTATTGGAATTTAAGTTATTCAGTTCAGTAATCTGTTTTTGAGATATTCTTTAAGAATATGATTTTGGAGATATTCAGTTGAGCCACTTGGTTAGTGGGAATTTGTTCAGATATTTGTTTTTGAGTCTCTAGAGGTACGTGACCCTAGTATACCGGTGTTGAGATATTTGTTGAGTTATTTGTTGAGGCCCATTGAGACAAATTTTCAGTTATTCAGATTTTTAGTCCGGTAGGGTACACTACTCTAGGAGATTTTGTTCAGTAACCCAAATTTATAAGGACAGGCATTAGTAGTGTCATGACGAATGGGAACATGAGTTATGCACCTCAGTAAGACTTTAGATGTGAGACTTAATCTCCTGAATTATCCAAGTAGTTAACTTGAGATGTGGGATTTATCTCCTGAATTATCCAGGTAGTTAACCTGAGATGTGAGGTATATCTCCTGAATTATCCAAGTAATTATCTTGAGGTGTGGGATTGAACTCCTGAATTATCAAGGTCGAGGCGATGCTTTTGTGGTATTCTTGTGATGATGAGACTGTGTTTAGATGTGGGAAGATCTCCTGAATTATCCAGGGAAAATACCTGAGGTGTGGGATCTATCTCCTGAATGATCAAACATGGGCAAATTATCATAGTTTATCTTCATCTCTTAGTAGTCATCGTTGTCAGCATTTGGTCATCATGTTTTCTTGACTCACTTCTCTGCATTTGGATTTCCTGCTTTCCAACACTTGACTTTTGGTTTTGGATACCACTTGTTGTTACATTTCTTGCTATTTCACACTTTACACCTTTGGTTACTATTGGTTGGATACTATGTTTTAAGTTCATTTATATTGTTGTTTGATTTTTATGCCACTCACACCATTTATGGCTGACCCCTTTAGTTTGGGGGTTAGGGTTCAACTCTAGCCTCACTTGTTGCAGGTTATTGCTTAGAGTTGGAGATTGGATGCTTGAGTTAGCTTTTGGATAAATGGCCTATTAAGTGTTCAGTGTTAATTTGTAAAGACCTGTTGAGTTAATTTTGAGTTGTTTAGTCTTCCGCTGTGATATGTAAAGCTATGTTGTAATAAATGTTGAAAATTCTAGTGGTGTTTGGTTGTGTTTATTGTTATATTGAAGTGGATCACTGGGAATGTGCCACGTATTTTCTAAGCTCTCATATTAGAAATTCGGGGCGCTACACGGTCCTTCCTTTCGACTCTTCCTCCTTGTCCATTCTGCCGATGCGCCTCTCCATCTCGTGGAGACGGCGGTAGAGAGCATCGTCCCTCCGGTGATAATCAAACGAGCCTCTAGACTCGTCTTCATAGGAAGGAGAGCGGGGACTACGGCGACGGTAGCCCTGGGAGCGATGAGGACTATGATTATGTTGTTGGTGATTAGGAGCCGGAGGAGGAGTTATGGACCGGTGACGAGGACTTGGGACCCGTAAGGGTGTTGGAACCCTTTGGGCATTGTTGTTGTTGGGGCGAAGGTTGAGAGCCTGCAACACCGTTGCCTGAAATTGCTGGAACTCAGCACGAGTGATGGGTGCCTCATCGTTCCTCGGATGATGCCGACCAGCAGGAAAATGATGTCTCCTCCTATGATGCTCGGGGGACTCTCTCCGCCCCCTTCAGTTAGGGGACCTTCTGTAATCTCGGTGATGAGGAGATCGCTCACCCGGATGTTGTTGGCGGGAGACTCCCTCTCGGACCCGCTTCTCATCCAGGCGGCGGCAAAGATCCTCATCCTTGTGCCGATTGAGAATGGTGTTGTGAAGGTCGGAAACTCGAGGATTGTGGGAGGCCATAGAATCCGAGGAGGCATTGTTGATGGAGACGTGGTCCGGATGGAGAGGTTGTTTCTGCGGGTCGAGGGAGACCATTTGGAGGACCGGGGGGACCATTAGGAGGTTGTTGATTTGGAAGAGGAAGCTGGTCCTCGGCTTGAGGCGGAAGTTGCCCCTGCTGTTGAGCGGACTGGATGGGGACTTGCTGTTGCTGATTGGGGTTGGGTCCACGGTTGGACCCCCTAGACCTTACCTTTCTAGGCGGCATGGCTGGAGAAGATCTGACCAACGGGAAAAGTGGAGGCTGCTATTCGTTTGGTTTCCCACAGACGGCGCCAATCTGTTACCGCTGAATTTGGTGTGGGGGTAAACAGATAGTATTTGTGGGTTCTTGAAAAACTTGAATAGCACACCTGAACCTGATCCGCCGAAGCTTGACTGCTGACTCCTGCCGTTCACCTGCAAAACGTGCGAGATATCGGGGTTGATCCCGGCGACGCACCCTCCGACGCTCAAGTCAGTAACCAGAAATGATTATGAAAGAGCGTTAACTGGCAAAAGATTGATTACCTCATAACGGAGATGGATGGGGAGTATTTATAGGCGTCTTTAGGGATCATATTAGGAAGGTAAACCCTGTGAATCTGTTAAGGAATAAAATCCTCGTAACCAGATAAGGAATGTGATCCCTGATTTTCCAGTAACAGGATAGATACGAATCAGGGCCGTTGATTTGGCTGAATCAGAGACCCTAATTCTATCCTGCTGATCTGGGTTCGTTTCGGGTTGGGACCCGTACCCAGATGAGGTGGATCCGTTCGCGGGTTATTGGATCTTTGGAGATGAGATCCAGCAACCGCCTCAGACCCGACTGTAAGTAAAATTACCGTTTTACCCCTGAGCTTCAAGATTCGTGCCCGATTTGGACTGTTTCGATTTAACCTCATTTTCAGCCATATCAATTTTAAATTTTTGGGAAAAACTTTTTAGAAATCGCTAAGTGTCTCAATACATTCTTTCGAGCCGACTAATCTCATTATACTAAGGTCGCTAGTGGGAATAGCGACGGCAAACAAAAAACTCAAAATAATTTAAAACAAAGGTCGCTATTCCCATTAGCGACCTCGAAATGAAGAGGCCGCTATTGGGAATAGCGGCCGCTGCTGACGTGGCACAGGCTAGCTCAAAAACGCTAATAGCTGGGCAATTGGCCCAAAAACGCAAATACTAACAAAAAGTGGCCTATGACGGCAAAAAATTCGAGAAATCTTATCTAATCCACAGTCGGCGGCCAGATCTCATCCTCCTCATCCTCGTAGAGTCGTAGTTCTGCTAAAAAACACTATCAACCCTAACCCTAGATCTGACTGTTGCTCCTTCAAAATAAGATGAGATGCATTACTTGAGTTAGGATACCACGAATCGTTACTTACATTTCATTCATGACAAACATTTTTTTTCTTCCATAAATAGGGACAGAAAAAAATACAAAAAAACCTACAAGTAAACTATTCACAAACTCTAACTAGTCCTCCTGCATCGGTACTAATTAAGAAGGTTGACAAGAGTTCACATCTATAATGACTACCCAATAAAATATATTAGTTGTCTCTTGATCAACCTTTGCAATATATTTCCTTTCCTGGAACACATATGAGTCTCATAGGGTTTGATGGGAGCAAAGCCAGCATAGTAATCTAGGAATCTCTGGTCTTGCAAAATTACTTTTTTGATAAGCTGTGGGAAACAAGCTAGCATTGAAAAGAAAGCCGATCAACCACTAGAATATCTCTACTATTATAATGGGAGAAGGCCTTAGTGGTATTTGTCATTGATTTTTTTTTTTTTTTTTTTTTTTTTTGTCATTTTGAAGCCAGGTGACCCATTTTGGTAAATATTTTCGAAAGTGGACCGGTTTTGTCAATATTTTCGGCAGTTGATCAGTTTGGAAATTATTTTTCTTTTTTTTTTCTTTTCCTTCTTCCCCGCACGTGCGAAAGTGGCCCAGTTTGGTACATATTTTCGTCAGTGGATCAGTTTGGGAATTATTTTCCTTTTTTTTTGTCTTTTCCCTTCTTCCTCCACGTGCATCGCACGTGCATGATACTAGTATATATAAAGAGGCCAGTGGGGCAGATGGACCCAGTGCTGTTTCACAGAAGAAGAAAAAAAGATAGTAGAGATTATGTTGTTTCAGTCTGCGTGTCACTGTCGTCGTTTAGCTCAGCGGGCAAAATCGCGCACGTACGGTTATTGGGGTGTCGGTAACCACCTTGAACCGGGTATCAAACAGGTTTAAATTTCTACTAAAAAGTGCATAAAATATATACTGGTTAATTCAGAATTTAGTGTTAAACTAGGTTTGCCCATTGTCATGTGCCTACGGTATATCTTATTTGATTATATAAAATAGTTTCGGAGGTCCAACAAATTAATTGAAGTAGTAAATATAGAGTAAAAAACATATTATATGATTTTTATGAATTATTTTTAAAGTTTTTAAATTTTTATGTTTTAAAATTTTTAATATTTTTAATTTTTTATTTTCTTAATTTTTTAAATAGAAGAGGGAGTGAGAGAGAGAGAGAAAAATAAAATAAAAATAAATATAGGAGTTGTTTTGGGTGCGAGATTTGAATTTGAGTTTTTGGAAGAAAAAAATTTGGGAGAAATATATTTTGTAAGGTTAGATCTGAGCCTTCGATCTTTGGAGGCTTTGATCTTTGGAGGGATTGAAGGAGAGCTGCTTAATAGCTTTTCTTTGTGTTTTATTATATAGATGACTGTTTAATTTTTAGATCCATTTTAAATTTGTCGTATTCTTAGTTGAGCATATATACCCACCGGACGTCCTACTCTAATTCAAGGTTCAACTCAAGCTCAGGTCATGTATGGTATGGATAACGATTCTTTTTTTTTTTTTTTTTTAATAATCATAATGGATAACGATTCCTACAAGTGCAGTTCCTATGAGAGAGCATTCAATTATCAGTTAAATTGATCTTCTAAATTTTAAGTTGAGAGTTTTTTTTTTTTTTTTTTTTTTAAAGGTTAAAGGTGGAATAATGTCACCCTGTTTCGTTAATAAGAAATTAATAAAATAATCCCAGTGAACTGGAAAAAATACAAAAGTACAGTGTAGAAAATAAAACATAACCCCCCAACAAAATCCTAGAGGGTGGGTCTAACCATCCATACAAAGTACAACCAAAAGTACAGTAGTTCAAAATAGAAAGCAAAGTAGTGGTAGTTGCGGCCTGTGGGAATCCGATGTATCATGTGAGCAAAAGGGGCGCCTACCCCTTAATCCAGTGTCGGTCCAAACTCAACCTCCTCTTCATCAAATTCTTCCACCTGGAAGACTCTGGCAATCCGCCATCTTGCCCCTGTGGCAGCAGCTGTGACCCAAAAAGAAATAAGATGCATGATATGAGTAAGATTACCAGAAATACTATTACATGAAGCACGAAAATAGAAATTATTTCTGTCTAGCCATAACACCCAAGTAGTTGCCGCAATGGCAATGTACCAAGCATCCTTCATTTCGTGGCGTACCGAGGCAAATTTGGGGCCAATCCACAAATCCTCGTATTCGCTGGGGTAGTCACTTGTCCCTAAGACCCGTAATACCTCTACCATCGTTGCCTTACTCCTTTGACAGTGAATGAAAAGGTGATTCAGATTCTTCGTATGTGTGTTACAGAATTCACAGTTGGTCGCTATCTGGGGTTGTCTTTTGATAAGGTTCTCTTTGGTGAGGATTGCATTCTTGAGCACTAGCCAGAGAAAGACCCTTACTTTAAGGGGTATTTTGACCCTCCATAACACCTGTGCCCAACTAGGTCTGCATTCTCGATAGTGAATTCGATGGTACAGATTTTTTTAGTTGAGAGTTGTTGTGATGATTTACTCTTTCCTTTATGTACTTAGAGTATCTGTAGTCGTTCCCTATATTTTTAAAATTTGAAAAATATGGAGAACAAACTGCTGCTGTAGTTGTTTTCTATATTTTCCAAATTTTGGAAAAATCGCTACAGTAGGCTTCTATATTTAGGAGACAATATTGAAAATTTTAAAATATAGGAATCGGCAGATCATCTTGCGTCCGATCTAAAATAAATTTCTCGGATGCAAGATGATTTTGCGTCTGAGGAATTAATTTTTTTTTTAAAAAAAGGTCGGATGATCTTGCGTCCGATCAATGATCAATTTTTTTTAAAAAAAATATTTCGGATGCAAGATCATTTTACGTCTAATTTTTTTTTAAAAATCCTGAAGGAATCAGACGCTCCGACGAAATTTTAAAAAAAATTTAAAAACAGATCGGACGCAACACCTTTGTGTCCCTGTTTCCCCTTTTCTATGGAATATATAGCATACAGGATTATTTATGAATATAAAGTTATTTTTAGATTGGTTTGATTATTTGATCAAGGGATGAGATTGAATGGATCTATATAAATTATTATGTATTTGTATGCATACAATTGTTATAAAAAAATGTGTTGGACTCAATTTTTAAAAAAAAAAAAAACAAAAAAACAACGGCGAGATTCAAAAGAAAAAAAATCATCCACCGTTGGACTCAAATTTTGGATTTCAACAACTACAAGCCCAATTCAAAATTCCTATTTCTAAAAACCCAAAAATAAGAATTTTGAGTCTAAATGACTACATATGCTTATAGTTCTCTGCTATATGCTTTTGGAGTTTATTGCACTCTATCTACCCCCTTTTACAGTTATGGTTACTGTTTTCTGTTTTGCATTTATTTTCATCTATCACTTATCTCTTCTGATGTGGTTTGATTTTTTCGGACTTTACCGTACTGTTGCCCAACGGTGTTGGTGTTTGGTACGGTGCTGGTGTTTGGTTGCTGTTGCCTCTTGTCTGGTTGTTCGTCCAGGTCTTGGCGATGAGGATCTAGGTTTGTTTGCTACGTGGTGCCTTATCCTTTTCTTTCGGTCGTAGATCTGGATTTCTTGTTTTTTTTGGGATGAGACGCTAACTTGGTTCCTGGCAAACACTTATCCCTTCTGTTTTGCATTTATTTTCATCTATCACTTCTCTCTTCTGATGTGGTTTGATTTATTCGGACTTTACCGTACTGTTGCCCAACGGTGACGCTAACTCAAACGCGATGAGGATCTAGGTTTGTTTGCTACGTGGTGCCTTATCCTTATCCTTTTCTTCTAGGCGTTTGAGTTGCTTAGCTGTTATTACTATGTTGTCTTTTGCTTTGAGTTGTATCTTTAGGCTGTCATCTCAGCTGCATTTTCATTATTATTCGTATTGTTTTGATGTACAGTGGTACTCTTTTTTTTCTTCTTTTTTTTAACTCCTTGTAAACATTGATTCGGTTTGTTTCTATTTTTTTGACCTATAATATATTTTGGTAGGCTCTACCGTGATATCAAAAAATAAAAAATAATAAAAAGTAATAGAAAAATAATTAAAATAGTTGAGAGTTCACTGGGGATGGGCTTTATTGCATCAAGTGTTTTTTTTTTTCCCTTTCCCATTTGACAGCCGATCTCTTTTTCAAGAAATTTAACAAGCAACGTTTGAAATTAATAATAAATATTAAAAATTTAATAATGAATCTTAAATTATATCAGAAACTGATGAAAACTATTTACTTTCAAACAAATTAATGAAGACCTTAATTCAGAAAAACACGTATGTCCTACTCTTTCAAACAACGCTATTTCCTTGATATAACATTTAGCTATGCTTTTTTCCCTAAAAAACCAAAACAAAAGCAAAAAAAAGTTTTATGATAATCAAATGACCCAATAGGGTCATCCTGTTTCATTACAGATATTATAAACGATGCAACCTCAAGAGTTCAACAGTCAAGCTGGAGCGAGGAGGTGCAGGGTACCAACAATCACGTGGTAGATGGGTGATGGGAGGACTGGCAATTTGAGACCCCGGTGGTTTCATTTATGTATCTGCAGGGACGAAGCTTGAATAATTTTTACGGGAGGGTCAAGATAAAATTCTATGATTACATGTAAAAATATAGAGATTTTTCATAATTTTTAGGGGGGTAAAGCAATAAAATTTAATTTTCATGGGGGTTAAATAATAATTTTTTTGAAGGATTTATAAAATTTTCAATAGTGTCAAGGGGTTTTTTGAAAATTCCGAGGGGGGGGGGGGGGGGGGGGAGGGGGAGGGTTGGCACCCCCGGGTCCTCACTAAGCTCCGCTCCTGTGTATCTGTATCCTCTTAGTTGGTTTACTAATAGTTGATGTATTCTAGATGTACTTTATGTGGCTTTTCATAATACCCATTTAGGGAGGGTATCAGTGTTCCTCTAATTATAGGAAGGACATGTATTGTTTTATTTTGTTAATCACTAATATTATAATGGGAGAGTTGAAGTTGAGGTTGTCATTTGTAGACAACCAATCATCTAATCTCATCCATTCATTTACTCAATTGCTGTTACTTATCATAATAGCCTCAAAGTTTAAATTTATTTACGACGTAATTATTTACAAAAGTGACACTCATGTAAAATAAAATTTGGTGCCACTAAGGATAATTTGTAAAGAATATGTGATAAGTAAAAGGAGGTCACAAATTTCATGCCAAATTACGTTTTAGTATTTACTAAAATAAATAAAAAATATTAGGACGTACATCGCACGTGCAAATTACTAGTAATAATTCATTAATGATACAGGCGATCGGTAGTCACCTTTGTATTATTAAAAATAAAAATAAACACTCACGAGTCCAAGAACATATTTTCTTTACTTAAAACAATCAATCAATTATCTTTGAATTACATAATAATCAGATGATATATATCCCCTCTCATCAATTCAAATTCACTACCAACTCAAAAGGGCTTCTCTCCCATATAATTCCCAGGTGGTGAATAGTTGCAAGTGATGATCACACCCCCATCATCACACTCCGTCCTCCCACACCCAATCATGACCGTAGAATTCCAAGCCATCTGCGTAAAATGGCCGCACACCTTATCAGCCTCGCAGGAATTACTGTCATAATCATAATACAAGTGCTCATTTGCCCACCACATGACCGCATCCTCTGCCTTCCAAGTCCACCCTTCCCCCCAAAACATGTTCTCACCGTAGGCATCATTGCCGGAGTGGATAAGCTCGCAGTCCCCCTTTCGTTGATCCGACCAGCTTCTGTTTAAAATAATTGAGTGCTTAGAACCAGGCTTCTAGGCACAATGCTTTCTTCTAAGTCTACGTGAATATTAGAATTCACACACACACAGACACAGACACACCGAGATATATATATGCCACATAATCAATTGCTTATTTACTAAATGAGCTAGTTGCTCATATCCATTTTATCCATATATATATATATATATACCTGGCATGGCGGGCTAGCTTCCTATTCCACTTGAAAGAGGGCTGGCCCAAGATGGTTCGAACCTTGTTGTGGCTGCTGAGGAACTCGCGTGCGATGAACTGGTAATTGCCATTTTTTGGGGTGGTGGTGTTGCTGTTAGGGTTCAAAGGGACCGAAGATATTGTTGATGTGGTGGTGGTGGTGGGAACGTTGGGGGTTGACGGGGCTGGAGCTATTGTTGATGTGGTGGTGGTGGGAATTTTGGGGTTTGAATGGACTTGAGATATTGTTAGTGTGGGCGCATTGGGATCTAATGTCAATGTAGGCGCATTGGGATCCAGTGTTAATGCAGGTGCATTGGAATCTAATGTTAATGTGGCGGCATAGGGATCTGTTGATAATGTGGCGGTAAAGAGATCGTCGGAGTAGGAGAAGGGGAGGGAGAGGAGGAGGAGGAAGAGAATTGGAGGAGTTGACATTGATCTTGGTTGGAGAGAGGAGAAGAAGAAAATGGGAAAGGGAAGGTATTATATTGATGGAGATTTGAAGATGGTTAATTTGTTGGGTGATCGACATTAAGGATGATTGTGAAGGGATGGATTGGAATGAGTTGGATTTGAGAAGTGACTATTTTTAAGAAAGGGGAGGGAGGGAGGAAAGAAACATGTCTTTTTTAGGTTTATGGTGAGGCTTTAATTTAGGAGGTATGTTGAGTTTGACTGGTTTTTCTACTAGGGATCGGAAGTTATAACTGCGGAAAGATTACAACTGAGATATAGGGTACAGGGGTGGCATTCGAGCCTAGCGGGCCGGACCGGGTCAAAACCCTGCGGGTTTTGGCTCGGGCCGGGCTGGAAGGAGGTGCGGGCCGAGTCACGGCTGGTAAATGCCGGTCTGGACCTGGCCCCTGGCTCTGGGGTCGGGTCGTGACCGGGGTAGATTTTTTTTTTCTATTTTTTAAATACAAAGACAAAGGAGAAGGAAGATTTTCAGAATTGTCAAGAATATATAGATAAAAGAGATGTCCATAAATTAAATTATTTTTATGAATTACAAAGTTTAATATATAATCAAATAGATTAGTAATATCTCATACAAATTTTTTCAAATTACAATATGAGGAGAATATTTATATTTAGAGATCAAAATGACCTCTATTTAGATTGAAGAGAAGGCATTTGACTATTGTAGTACATTTATACTTAACCTAAATATAGAATCTCATCCCCTAAAATTTTCAATTATTTACAATACATTATCCAAGCTTCATTATACTAGATGTTCATTCATCGCTACTTGTTGAGCCATTGTGTGCTTCATGTACATCTTGGTCCTCTTTTCTGCTTTCATCCAAACTTCGACACACACTAACATCTCCAAATTCTTTCATGTCAAGCGATTCCTATTCGGGCTCATAATCTTGCCACCAAGAGAAAAAACACTTTCCGATGCAACGGTTGATACCGGTGTAGTTAGCAAACCTTTAGCCATATGAGAAAAAATAGTAAAAAATATTTCCATTGGTTTTCCAAAAAAAAAACACATCTACTACATTATCAATGGGAGGTTGTGCTTTATACCAATTCAACTCATTTGGTGAATTGATTTTTGGGTTTTTTTTATTTTATGAGATTTAAAACACTACTAGTTGCAAGACCCTTTCACTTTGATAACATAGAAGAGGAAGAAGAAGAACTAACATTTGGTGTTTGTGTCGTGTTAGATGAATAAAGTCTATCGTAATTATCATATAAACTAGTCAAAACATGCTCAAAATTTGTAGTGAAAACAACATGATCAAAATTTTGTATTTCATCGTGTGGAGTATAAGTATAAAAAATCTCAATTAAATTTTTTGTGTCCTCTAACTTAATCACGAGATTCATTACACTAACAACACAATATAACACAGGAAGTGAATGAAAATATTTTAAAATTTTAATATAAGCGGTATAAACGATTTCTCCAATAAAATGGTCATTTATCAAATCTTTAATTATTGTCATCATAGTGACAATTGCAAGTAAAATACCACTAGATGTAAATGTAAATATTTTTTAAAATGAATTTTTTGCCGTACTGACCCACTTTTTGAAAATATTTGGCACTCTGACCCACTTCCGAAAACCATTAGCGATCTGACCCAGTTTTGGACACGTCAGCAACAAACACTTTTGGGAACAACGGCATAGGTTATTTACAAGCCGTTGTTCCCAATAACGGCATCTATTTTAAAAGAAACTCTCATGCCATTTTTTGGTGTAACGGCATAGGCCAATTTTATTTTCAACCGCTTGTAATCTCAATATTAAGAAAAAATTGCAAGTGTGAAAATTCTATAACAGAAGCCACTATTTTCAAAAATGGCATTTGCATAACTGATGCCGTTATTTGAAATAACGACATCAGTTATTTTTCTCCATCAAATTCAAAAGGCTTGATCAGGAGAGCCCTCAATTTAAAAACAAATAAACAAACAAACAAAAGGGGTTGTGTGATCACTAATTACTACACTCTAATTCCCAACCGGGAAATGATCATTCATCTCAATGCACAAGTTCTTAAAATTATGACAATTAACATGCAAATTTCACATCTTTTATATCCCAAAACACCAGAATCAACTGAATTTCCACAAAAATGGCATAATTGAATCAAATTAGATCAAAATTAGAAATAAAAAATAAAAAATAAAAAATAAAAAATAAAAAAATCAGTGAGATCAGAGACCCATACCAGTTTGGAGAATTCCGATTTGAAAGCCTGGGATTCCAGTGCAAGATCGATCGGGTGCAGGGATGGGAGAGGGCAGAAAGGGAGGGATGATTGGAGAGAGAAAGGAAAAATGGTTAGAAAATGATGGAGAGAGATAGAGGAGTGAGAAAGGAAAAATAACAGCATCAGTTTATGTAAATGCCATTTTTTGAAATAGCGGCATCTGTTATAGAAACACTTGCAATTTTTTCTCAATATTGAGACTACAAGCAGTTGAAAATAAAATTGACCTATGCCGTTACTCCAAAAAACGGCATGAGAGTTTTTTTTTTAAAATAGATGTCGTTATTGGGAACAATGGCTTGTAAATAACCTATGTCGTTGTTCCCAAAAACATTTGTTGCTGACGTGTCCAAAACTGGGTCAGATCGCTAATTGTTTTCGGAAGTAGGTCAGAGCGCCAAATATTTTCAAAAAGTGGGTCAGTACGGCAAAATTTTTTTTTAAAATTGTAAAGTAGCTTCATTAAAAGGTTCTAAAAATTTATACAAACTATTGGCAAAAAACCAAAAATCATCATCTAACATAAAATCTTGCATACCCATTGCAACACAAAATTCTCTAAGATTAAAACAATTGTGAAGAACAACACCTAATAAATCATAAGTAGAATTCCAACGATGTCTAACATCTTTCAAAAATGTTTAAATACAATTCCCCTAAGTTGACACCATTCATAAAAAGCTTGATATATTGGACCACTCAACATAATAAAATGAACACAATTTCTCATTGCCTCAAATTTATCGTGTCCATACTTTAGTGAATCTTGTATACAAAGATTTAAAATATGACAATACACCTAACATGAAAAATTTCCGGTTCTATAGGATTTAACGTAATTTTCAAACTAGCAATTTTCGTAGTATTATTATAGGTGTTATCAAAACCAATAGCAAAAACTTTATCAAAAATACCAAAATTATTATATGCTTCCATAATGTGTGTGACAATTATTTCACTCTTATGTGGGTACCTAACAAATCCGAATGAAATTATTCGCTTTTGAAGTAGCAAATCAGAATCTATCCAATGACATATTACACACATCATTGGTACACCGTTCACTCCTACCCACCCATCTGATGCCAAAGAAACTCTAGTGTTTAGTGATGTTAGTGTTGCTACTAAAAAATTCTTAGTCTCATTGTAAACTAATTTACAATCATCCTTAACTACATTCCTCGCATTTTTTTTTTATAATGGGGATTTAATGCGGTTTGTGCAAAAGTCTCTACATTCCTACTTTCACCAAATGAATAAGATAATTCATCTCTAGTTACTAACTTAGTCATTTCCCTACGAACGATACCATAATCGTAGTTATGACTATCTACTTGACCGGTCTTAGGGAGTATTTCTTGTTGTGTGAGATTGTCTTTAGATATTTCAGGTTGACATTTATTTAAGTGACGTTGAAGCGTACCCGTTCCCGATCTTATTTTAAACTTATAGGGAATTTGACATTTCTTACCAATTTTTACTCCTACACTTTTATCATTTTGTAAATGAACATAGTCAAAATATTTGTGTACTTCGGAAGTGTTCCCTCTTGTTCAAAGGGATTGAGAAGGGCCTTGTTCCGATGGGTGTGTTTCTATGTCTTCTGCTTCTACTTGATCTGTGTGTGTTTCATGAAAATCGGGAATACTATCATAATTCATAAGTGTTTCTTTACTCTTTACATATGGAGTTGGAATGGAAGAAATGAGATGACTACTAGTGGACTCTTGGCTACTATGTCTCCTACGTGAACGGTTAAAGACCATCTAGACTAGTGTATGTATGTTTGGAATGTTAAAAAGTTATTTCTAGTGTATGTTTGAAAAATTAATTATAGTGTATGTTTTAAAATAAATTATATAAAACAAGTAAATATAGATAAACTAGTGTATGTTATAGAAAATGATTCTACAAAAGAAATACTATAAATCTGTGTATGTTAATAAACGAAATCTAAAAAAAGAAGAAATATTTCAACAAACAACAACAATTAATTGGAATAACTAGTGTATGTTTACCAAATTTAAAAAAAAATCTAAAAAGAAGAAGAAGAAGAAGTTCAACAAAACCCAATCTAATTAAGAGAAATAAATGAGAACAAACAACTATGTTAATTCTAAAAATTATACAAATACAAAAATATCATATGATTGTAGAATGTAGATTGAAGAATAAAGGTAGAGAGAGTTGAGAGCATGTAGTATTGTTGTTGATGTTGATCAAATCAAGAAAGTAGTTAAATGTTGTTGATTGTTGTTGATTTTTTGAGAGAGTTGAGTGAATTTGTGAAGAGAATTGAATGAAATAAGGTTGTATATATAGATTATGATTTTTTTTTAATTTCCCAAAATACCCCCAAAACTAGCTAGTATAGATCCGTTATGAGGTATTTTAGTAATTACACAAACACAATATTTAAATAAAATTATGGGAAAGAAAATCAGAAATTCCCAACGGTCGGCCCGCGGGCCAGTTCAACCCGATCCCGGGTTTGACTGGGGCCGAGCCGAATTCGTTTTTTTTTTCTGAATCGGACCGGCCTGACAATTTTTGATAGGTTGGCTGTAACATCCCGTATAAAAATTTTAAATGATAAATACATTTCTTATTTTTACATGTGCAACGCATGTGCACTTTCATCTTATGATTTTTTTATTCTCTATTTTATTTAAAAGTTATGCACAATTTCCTTTCATTCATTTTTGTTGCATATTAGAACTCATAGGCCTAATAGAAGACTCTAAGCCCATTAAAATAAATTAAATAAATAAAAATAGACCGAGCCCACAAGAGGAAGTCCACTAAGAAAAATTCTACAATTAGTTGTACACTTGTCATGTAAACAACATGTACAAATAAATAAATAACAACTAATAAATGAGAGTGTGTGCTTGTGGGTTGGACGTACACGTAATGCAACCCAAAAGTCACAAGAAGAGTTAGCCATGCATAAGAAAAGGAAGAGTAGGGAGTTTGTGAGAGTAATGGTGAGTGGACAATTAGTGAAAGGGGTTATGTAGGTTATGAATTAGAACACTTAATTTGAGTAGTAGAAGAGCCTTCTCAAACCCTATAAATACCACCCCCTTTCCTTCATAATCTTGCACCAAAGATCAAAACAAACAAAAGATAAAAATAAGAAAAAGAGAAAAAGAGAAAAAGAAAGAGAGATTGTTTGAGTTCTTACTTGGAGGAAGGAGAGCTTGCTAGGAGAAGAAGAAAGTCTCATTCTTGGAGCTAGGAGCAACTTCTAGGAGTCTTCTTCTACCTTAGAACCTTCATTGAGGTGGGTGTGTTATTGAACTTTCTAAATTATAGTATCATGCATGTGTAGGTAAATTGATATATCAAATTGATATGCATATAAGTAGTGGTTAAATTGTAATGATGATATTTAGAATGAAAATATATGCTCATTGAAATATTTTCATGAAAATAAGTTGAATTGATGTTGTTTGATTGCATGGTAGTACATCATGATTAGATTAAATGATATGAATATAAATTTTTACACAAAATTGCTGATTCATGCAAAGAAAGTTACTGTTTTGAATTTTGTTTACACTTCAGAAAATCTTATCTAATAAAATAGTTGGAATTTAGAACTAAAACTTTTTGGGGAGCATCTTGTATGCGCCAGGAACATCCCTATAAAATTTCATAAGATTTGGAGTTCGTTTACTATTTTAATAAATTCTAAACTAAAAACTGGTTAATAGTTGGTTGGTTGCAGGAATTCTGCACACCTTTCGGTTTTTGATTAATTCAGCATTGTAAATGAAATAATTTGAGAAAAGTCAGAAATAAGAAATTATAGTAGACACATTAACCTTTTTGAAAAGTCCAAGAAATCAAATTTTCACAAACAATGACTTTTATATGAATTTTACAAGACTGTACAGTAGTAGTATTTCAGTAACTCGACCCCACTGTATATTTTGAAGAATTCAGGGTTATAAATACACTATTTTGAGAAAATTTATAACCACAAAATTAAATTAGACATGTATACCTTCAGTTCTATATAAAGAACGCTAAGTTTCGTGAAGTATACAATTTTCTATGATTTTTACAAATAGCATGAAATGCAATTTTCTAACGTGAATTTACTGTTTTGCAAATGATACTTAAACGACTTGATTGAAAATATATTCTCGCTGTTTTAAGTTATATTTTGGGAAAGTGAAGATCATATTCATGATTATATAAAATGTGAACTTAAGAAAGGTATATATACATATATAGGATTAAGATGTTAATATTAGTTCAAAATAAATCAAAGGAAGACGATAAGATAATTTTTTCAAAGATGAATTTTAAAAAGATTATCTCTTAATCTTAATTAACTTGTATTGAGAGAGTTTTGATGAATATCAAAATTGTATTGTGAAAATGAATAGGTTGAGATTTTACTCATTGATGAATGAATAAGAATGCATGAAAGAATTTGAATAAATTATGAGCACATGAAATTTGAGAATAAGAATTATAAGGGGATAAGTACCCCAAGTTGTTGAACATGGAAAAATATTGATTCTATAGGCTTAGTGATACCTAGGTACCGGAAAAAGTAATGGTAATGAATAATTGATTTTTGAGAAGTGGCCAATAAGGGTGTCGTTCTCGGTATTTTGTGTAAGACCGGCAGGAGGGTAAACTAGCTCTAGGCAGTATTATTTATTCATGTTCAAACTTAAGAATTAGGCACTAAGTGAAGATGTAATAAACTTGGGCAAACGTAAGTGGATGGCCTCTATATAGTCGGGTGGTGGATTCCGGGACTATAGACCCAGTCGGGCGGTGGATTCCGGGACTGTGGTTGCTTGCGATGGAGGCGAGCCTTAATTAAATCCGGGATTATGATTGATCAGGGGTGGATTCAGGGATCATGAATAGTCGGGTGGATAGTAGGGCGTACTCCAGTGTATATGTGTATACCGGGACTAGAGGGACACTTGCGGGATGTTCGCACGATGAGGATTCTGTATAGTCGGGCGGTGGATCTCCGGGACTGGAATCCGTACTCGTGGAATGTCTAAACTTTGTTTTATTACTGGGTAGTTATCATGGCGAGGGATTAAACCCTTTAATGTGGAGTACGTAGCTGCTTTCCCTCGGACCTATGTAGTATGGGATGCATAGAATCCGAACAAGTATGCATTAGTGTCATTGTAGTATAACACCTGCATTAGGCATTCTCATGTCATACACTAACATATCTAGGGTATTCACTCTTTACACTTTTATATGCATTCAACTTTGTGATTTGTTAAAGTAAGAGATTTCGTTATAATACAGCACAGAGAGGATCGCTGTTTGTAACATTGCGTCGGTTGTAAGCAACTGACGTGCTCACAGTTTCATATGCAGGACTTGAATCTTACAAGGAGATATAGAGATGAATTTGATGCTGATGATTAGTTACATGTTCAAGTTGTTAAAATTGTATATTTATCATGTTGTACTTCATTTATTTTCCGCTACGTTATTGATGTAAAAGAACAATGATGTAATAAAAGTTTCAAAATTCCTTGTAAAATTGTACGAAGTGAAGTGTAGATCATGTTGAGCTACGAATTACCGTATTTT
The DNA here is from genome assembly GCA_017893485.1 of Hemerocallis citrina. Lineage (NCBI taxonomy): Eukaryota > Viridiplantae > Streptophyta > Magnoliopsida > Asparagales > Asphodelaceae > Hemerocallis > Hemerocallis citrina. The sequence goes on from CM030360.1 coordinate 232,082,415, forward strand.
GGTATTCGGGGCATTACATTGGCTCTGGTTCAGCTCGGTTTTGGGCGGGCCAGGCCGGGTCGAGTACCGAGCGGGCCAGTCCCGGGCTAGCCCGACCCTAATGCGCCCTTAATAGAGTATCATTGCAAGAGCGTATACTTGGATGATTTCATATGAAATAGAAGGAAAGTTTTTTTTTAATCTCTGATGGAATATTTGCATGTGTACAAAATCATAACAAGTAGTATAATTTTAAAAGAAAAGAATGTCGAACCCATATGGATTAATTATTTTATTGAGTACTGAAATTTATTAGATGAACTACTATTTGGAAAATCAAAATTTGATAAAGAAAGAAACTAAATTAAATTAATCTAAAGAACTAACTAACCTAATTAAAAAAGAATGAAAATCTAAAATTTATTTGTTTGTTAATAGCTAACCTAGATCTGGTGCTTTTGATTTCACCTAGTTAATCTCACACAATTCATAATTCCATGTAACTAGAAACTCTACTTATCCAAGTTGTAGACCAAAATCCTCTATTTATTCAATGTTTTCTCTTGAACAACACCAAACATATCTCCAACTAACAATTTGTCATATCGCTATGCACATTTTATTAATTGAAGATTCATTAAGTTCTATGGATTTCTTTACAATCACATTAATCGCGATAAATCATATCTAATAATCAATGGTGTTTAATTCTATAATTCTAAATCACAAATTACCTCTCGGTCTCTCCATGATTCAATAAATCAAACAATAGTTGACCAGACAATTGTAAGCATTAAGAACAAATATTAAACACACACCCATGAAAAATAGACAAATTAAATAATATGAAATTAGAATTGTATTCTCAATACTATGTTACATCGAAGCCCTAGAAAAATAAATTTAGTTCATGATAAATTTTCAACTAACAAACATATTTTTGGATTGCATAATGAAAAGTAGAAGAGAAGAAAGAACTCTCGACGATCTTGACGAAAGTTATGGCTCTTGCTCTACAATGGTGTGATGAGGTCGTCTCCTCCAATTCTTTTAGCCTCCAATCTATTTTTTTCTTCTAGAGTTCATATTAGTCTTTATATATAGCAGCCAAAGAAACCCTAAAAAGATAAACACAATTTCAGCCAATTTGGACCCGAAACCCGCAACCCGAATTTCCTGTTCTCGGATTTCTGTGCGCAGTTGCAGTAAGATGAACTTTCCCGGAGCTACAGAACTCCGTTCGTAACGAATGAGTGCTCGTTTCGAAGAGGACTCGACGACCGACATCTTTGGTTTAGAACAAAAGTTAAGATTCATTAATCTTCCTGTCCAAAACAGTAGTACAAGTTTTAGGTGCTGCCTTTTTATAACGAGGATGAGAGGTAATTAATTAATATGATAAGTTTAAGTTTAAATAATTAGTTAGTTAAAACCTAAAGATTAAGATTAATCTTTTAGATTTTAAACTAATCATTCAACTAATTTAATCCAATAATTAATTCCAATTACGTATAATCAATTTAAATTTTGAATTCTTTATCCTTGTTTTCTTCTTTGATTATACCAAAACGCTCACATTTTGCACTAATCCATCTCATTCCTTCAAGAACAAACAAATAAACATAAATGAGTTGAAATAATATAAAATTTAAACAAATAAACGAGAACTCACAATTTTAATGAGTAAAAAGAGTAATAAAAATTATATAATAATTACACTCATCAAATACCCCAAAACTTAAGATTTTGTTTGTCCTCGAGCAAAAAGAAAAACCATAAATCAAAGAATAGTAATAATATTAGGCTCAACTCATCACACCCAAATGACGTATCATGCAAGCATCAAATTTTCAACTTAGTATATAAACAATAGCAAATAATGTAAAACTAAGCATACTCACTTTCTCCTGTGCAATTATTTATATATAATTCTTATCTCATTCATATTTGTCATGCAATTAACTCAACTGAATCATGCAACCATTCAATCTATGATCACCCATTCTCACTACTACAAACTGAGTAGTAAACTAGAGGGTTTTTTTGTGTGTGTGTGGGGGGAGGGGGGGGGGGGTCCCTCTCTAAGTTATCACTTGCCTTTTGACGTGAATGCAAAAATTTGTGATGAATTCACCCGGTTACTCAACAAGTCACAAACTTAGAGTGCTTTAGCATACTCATATTTCAAGTCACCGTTTGACGCAAAAGTAAATATTAGTGATGAATACCCCTAGTTACTAAGCAACTCAAAATATTGAAGTAGATAAAACTTTATTCATTCAATTATTTAATTACTATCACTCTATTTACTTAAGCTTTGTTTAGGACTAGATCAAAGGGAATAATCACAAGAAAAACATCACATTTCTCTTTTATGTATAATCGCATTTCTCTCATAATTTTCTAAGGAATTTTGAACTTCAATAATGTAACACCCCGTAATTTTCAAAGAGTAATAATATATATATATATATATATATATATATATATATATATATATATATATATATATAGTTCGGGTGAGTTGGAGTAGAGCTACGGTTTGGGGATTTTTGGTGAGTTGGGGAGATTTCGGATAGGATTAGGGTTTGGGGTATTCAGGAGAGGGAGAGATAGATAGAGATAGATCGAGAAGAGTTTCAGATCGAGCGAGAGGAGGTTGGAGTAGAGCTACGGTTTGGGGATTGGGTTTCGGGAGCTCCAGATAGAGAGAGAGACTTGTCAAAGAGTTGTAAGGGAGATGGCTCAGATCTGAGTATGTACATACTTAGGCCGTTGTTGGAAACAATGGCCTAGGTTGAAATTTTTGTTTTAAAAAAACAACCTAGACCGTTCTTCCCAACAACGGCCTAAGTATAATTTTCTTCAAAAAAAAACTTCAAACAACTTAGGCCATTGTTCCCAACAACGGCCTAAGCATAAGTTTTTCCAAAAAAAACTTCACGCCAAAATAGTGCTAAGTCTGAAACGTTTTTTGGCATGAATTTCCAAAATTACCCCTCCGCATTTAGGCTGTTAGTGGGAGGCATTAGTGGGTTTCGGTCTGAGCCGTTGATCAAGATCTTGAGCGATCCAACGGCTCAGATCTGAGTTTTCCAACCCGTTGAAAACGGGTCCATTTTCAACTGAGCATTTGCCATATATATATATATATATATATATACATATATATATATATATATATACATATATATATATATATATATATATACATATATATATATATATATATATATACATATATATATATATATATATATATACATATATATATATATATATATATATACATATATATATATATATATATATATATACATATATATATATATATATATATATACATATATATATATATATATATATATACATATATATATATATATATATATATACATATATATATATATATATATATATATATATATATATATATATATATATATGGGAAGTCCTCCATTGTGCACCACATATGGTGCACACGACGTGTGCACTCTGCTTTCCTGCCTTCGTATTGACGATCCGAACCGTTCACATTGATCTAAACATCTAAATTAGTCTAAATATGTAAAATCAAATTATTTGAAATTCATTTGCCCATCCATCATGTGACTATAAAAAACAATGATTTTCAGCCATACGATTTTGTAACACTTCAATGGATGGGCAAATGAATTTCAAATGATTTGATTTTACATATTTAGACTAATTTAGATGTGTAGATCAATGTGAATGGTTCGGATCGTCGATACGAAGGCGGGAAAGCCGCGTGCACACGTCGTGTGCACCATAGGTGGTGCACAACGGAAGACTTCCCATATATATATATATATATATATATATATATATATATATATATATATATGGGAAAGCTTCGGTTGTGCACTCCTCTAGTGCACACGGCGTGTGCACTAGGCCTTCTGGCGTTCATATACTCGATCCGAACCGTTCACATTGATCTACACATCTAAATTAGTCTAAATATGTAAAATCAAATCATTTGAAATTTATTTGCCCATCCATCATGTAGCTATAAAAAACAATGTTTTTCAGCCATACAATTTTGTAACACTTCAATAGACGGGTAAATGAATTTCAAATGATTTGATTTTACATATTTAGACTAATTTAGATGTGTAGATCAATATGAACGGTTCGGATCGAGTATATGAACGCCCGAAGGCCTAGTGCACATGCCGTGTGCACTAGAGGTAGTGCACAACCAAAGCTTATATATATATATATATATATATATATATATATATATATATATATATATATATATATATATACACACACACATGGCAAAGGCTCAGTTGAAATCGGATCCATTTTCAACGGGTTGGAAAACTCAGATCTGAGCCGTTGGATCGCTCAAGATCTTGATCAACGGCTCAGATCGAAACCTACTAAAGCCTTCCACTAACGGCCTAAAAGCGGAGTGGTAATTTTGGAAATTCACGCCAAAAAATGTTTTAGACTTAGCGTTATTTTGGCGTGAATTTTTTTTTTGGAAAAACTTATCCTTAGGCTATTGATGGGAACAACGGCCTAAGTTGTTTGAAGTTTTTTTTGAAAAAAATTATACTTAGGCCATTATTGGGAACAACGGCCTAGGTTTTTTTTTTACACAAAAATTTCAACCTAGGCCATTGTTTCTAACAACGGCCTAAGTATGTACATACTCAGATCTGTACATACTCAGATCTGAGCCATCTCCCTCACAACTCTTCGACAAGTCTCTCTCTCTATCTAGAGCTCCCGAAACCCAATCCCCAAACCATAGCTCTACTCCAACATCCTCTTGCTCGATCTGAAACTCTTCTCGATCTCCCCCTCTTCTCGATCTATCTCTATCTATCTCTCCCTTTCCCGAATACCCCAAACCCTAATCCTATCTGAAATCTCCCCAACTCACCCGAACCTTAGCACAAATTCTACGATACCATAGACTTTACAACTTGTTCGTCTACTGCAACGGCTCCTCACATCTTCGACAACTCTCTCTCTCTCTCTCTCTCTGGACTAGGTAGTCACTTTTTCACAATTTAGTATAACGAAGTATGTTAATTTATTGATTTTTTTTCAGTTTTTGAGTTTGATTTTTTGTACTATGCATAGTAGTCTTCAATTTAGAGAGTGTACAATTTTTTTATCATGTGTGTTGTATATACTTTGTGGACATTTTTGTAGATGTAGTGTTAGTTGTAGTTGTAGAATATAGGAAAAGCAAACAGACGAGATCCAAAAATTCCAAAATTTGACGACTTGGTCGGGCTTACCATGCTGAAGGCAACGCAATTTGTAGTAGCGATTTCCGTCTCACGGTTTGTAAGATACGTCCGTTTATCACTTTTATTCAATAAAATGGATATAAAGCGATACACAGTCGTATATTACAAACCGAGAGTCGGAACTCTCATCTGCAAGTTGTGTTGGCTTGTGTTTGGTGTGCCAGACGTAACGGCCAATTTTTGGAATTTTTGCATCTTGTTTGTGTTGTATTGTCGCGTATATGAAAGAACCTCTATATACCTTGAAATTTTTCAGTACGAGCTCACTAGAAAATTGCTCAAACAAATTCCAAAAAATACGAAACTGTGGGAGCAGGTTGGGCTAACCACTCACAACCCAACGCAACTTGTAGTTGCGTGTTCCGACCCACGGTTTGCGAGATACGTCAATGTATCACTTTCCTTTCTTTTTTAAGATTGAAAGCGTACACGGCCGTATCTTTCAAACCGTCGGTCGAAACTCGCTTGTACAAGTTGCGTTGCTTTGTGTGTAGGGAGCCCGACCCAATCAAAAAGTATAAATTTTTTAGACCGTCGTTTTTGTGGTTTTCTCATGAATTTTGTTATGTATTTAACGAGTTTACAATAGAAAAATGGCTAAAAAATTACAAAATTTTGTGGATAGGCCGTTTACGCCATTCATAAGCCAAAGCAACTTGTGGTTGGGAGTTCTCACCCATGGTTAGATATACGCGTCTGTGGATCGCATTTTGCTATTTTTTTCAAGAGTGAAAGCGATACACGGCCGTTTCTTGAAAACCGTTGTCCAAACTCGATTCTACAAGTTGCAGTAACTTGTGTACGCCATTTTAGACCCACTCGCAAAGTTTGGTATTTTTTGAATGTTGTTTTTGCGGTTATCTTATGTATTTTGTTTCGTATCTATATATATGCTTTTTTTTGTGAATAATTTGTTTTATATATGTGAACTTTCTTACAAGAAATGGTTAGAACGAGGGGAACTGGAAAGACATCTGTTAGTGCTCGGGGCGAACATTCCATAGAAGCAAGAGAACTATTTAGTTGTATTGTGCATTTTGTATATAGTGGTATTGTTAGTACACTAATAATTATTGTGTTTTGTGTTCGTGTAGGTCGGTGCATCCTCTTCGATGGCACCACATCGTGGTCCAGGACCAATATATGCCAGTGAACTGACCTTGCAAGAGCGCCACAGATCCGCAGCAGTGTGGGGTGGGACGATGTGGAGGTATAATTTCTGCACCCACGAGACCATGACAGTGCACCCACGTATCGTTGAGTACCTAGTTCCGGCCGGTTTCTACGGAATTAGCATGATGGGTAAGGTGAAACTCGACCGAGCACTTCTTTCAGCATTCGTGGAGCGATGGAGGCCAGAGTCGCACACCTTCCATCTACCGGTCGAAGAGATGACTGTGACGCTACAGGATATAGCGATGATCTCCGGTCTTCCAATAGATGGGATGGCCGTGACCGGTAATTTGAACTTTGATAAGTTAGAGCTGTGTAATCAACTCCTTGGTACAGAGTTTGATGAGGAGGCCGCGGAAGATAGGGATATTTTTGTCGGACAATCAATCTGACTATCTTGGTTGAAGGGACATTTAGAAGGGACGTTGACCGATGCATCGACCGACCACTATGTACAGTCCTACACCAGAGCGTACATTCTAACGGTGCTCGGAAGGGTTCTCTTGCCTAACTCTTCCGGAGATACGGTGCACCTCATGTATCTATGATTGCTCGCCGACCTAGGCTTAGCTGACCGGTATAGCTGGGAAAGTTACGCGTTGGCAACGCTATACAGGATGTTGTGTTCGGTAGTGTTAGATGGGACCGAGATGACCGGTCCGATAGTCTTGTTACAGATTTGGTCATGGGAGTGACTGCACTTGGTTCATCCCCGAATTACGAGACTGGCGGACGGTTGGATGGCTGAACCACCAAATCCTCATATGTGAGCACACTTAGGGGTATATTGGGCAGGTAGAGAGAGTTACAAAGACAACCCAAAAGGTGTACTAACGTACTACAGAGACGAGCTCGACCAACTACGAGAAGAGTTCGTGATTTGGGTGTCGTATACACCCGAGCGGGTTGGAAGTATACCACCGATTGTAGTGACCGGGTTGCAGTTGTGGATGATGAAGGCTCCGCTCATCAACTTTGGTATAGTGGAGCATCCACGGTCGGAGAGAGTCCTTCGGCAGTTCGGTCTTCAACCAGATAGTCTCCCAAGCTGCACAAATCTATACAACTATGAGCTACACGCCGTGAGGGGTACCGGTCGTATGCCTACCCATGATTGAGCAGATTTCCACCGTGTTCACGTTGTAGAATGGAACGAGCGACGATTTGAACTTGTAATTGTTAATGTTCCAGAGTACGACGGTGCAAGCGAATTACATGGAATGGTACAGATTATATACATGTTTGTACATCTCTCCCGATACAGAACTACCTACTGGTATTCAACGAGTAATTGAGGAGAGGGAGATTGAACCACCACCCGCCTATTCTAGTTCACAACCCATATTCCAACCGAAGGCCTCAGTTATACGTACATTGATGAGTATAATGTTCAAATTTTGTTGAATGGTCGTTATATTTAAAGTTATTAAATTATTTAATTTTCTGAATGTGTTCAATTTTATTTTGTTGGTTTTTTTGTTTTAGATCGGTAATACGTTGGACATGTCAAAAGAATGCGCAGAGGTAATCAAAAGTAATGCTGGCACGCCTATGAAGAAGTTTGCTCAGAAGATGCTCTCTTTATGTCGTACCAATTTGGATGTTTTGGAAGAGGGTGAACGTTTGGATAGAACATTATGCTCACAGATAGCACGTAAGAGCGTGAGGGGTAGGCCATCTGTAGTGCTGGGGCAACAACGACAACAACAACTCAGAGAACAACAAGCTAGATCTTCACCTCCACCTCAAGAAGAAGAACAGCAAGATCAGAATGAAGAAAGCGTTGTTGGTGTAATACCGTGAATTTTTATTGAAATTGTGATTTTACATGTTGTACACGTACAAAATTTTGTATAAATATTTTCTTATTCTATAACATGAACAAATAATTATTTTCTTTCCTTCTCTTTATTCTTTTAAGCCCATTTTTAAGAAGCCTAAACTTGTTTTCTAAATTAAGCCCAATCAAATCAATTAAATATTTTATTCTAAAAGCCCACTATTTTGAAGCCCATGAATTAATTACTCTTTTAATTAACTTGTCATGTAAACACATATTGTAGACAATTAATTAATTTATAATGTACTACTTTAATTAGGGGACACTAATTGGGACACGTGCTTGCACGTGTGTGTGCATTGCACACCTTTTCCTTGATCGGAAATGCATAGGGGAGAAGTGGGGGAGTGGATTAGTGGAGAGGTGGTTTTTGTTTCGTCATGGATGGTTGCTACAACTTCCCATTGTATCCTAGTCATTTATCTACAACCATCTATTGCAATCATAGCCCTCTATTTCACCCTAAAACTAGTATAAATACCCCTCCCTTGTATGCATACAACACTAAGAATTTTTGTAAAGAAAGAAAGAAATGTATAGGGGAGTAAAAAGATTGAGAGCTTTAGACTGTGCGTTCCAACCTAGAAGGAGGCAGGCTACTTCACCAAAGGGAGGCTCGGGTTTCACTAAGTGCAAGGAGGAGAAGGCGATTGTGGTGGCTCATTCTAGGAGGAGAATGACCGCTCGTGTGTTCAAAAAGATTCTAGGAGTTTTTCTATTATTTTCTTCAAATAGGTGGGTGTTTTTCTATACTTCTAATCTTAGACATCATGCTAGAGATTTTGATATATATGCATGCTAAAAGAACTAATAACATAATCACTTGTTGACTCTAAAAAGGACTTGCTAGACGAATGAGTAAATGCTTGATGGATTGCTTGCTATTGGTTTTAATTAATGTTTAATGTAGTTAAATTAACTTATTGCCATGAAATTGTGGAATTAGAACCATGTGATTGTAGAAAAATGTTCATGTATGGTTAGTAGATGAATTATTAAATTTTGCGCTTATTGAACCATTGTAATACTTGCTCAAGGAATGCAACTTTGATTATAAGTATTATGAATAAAGAGGGAAAAACAGAAATTTACACTTCTTAACAAAGTCTTAATACAAGGAGTTGAGTAGAGGATTTGTTTAAGTGGAATTTTGCAGTTTGTAAACATAGAACACAAATTAGAGTGAAAAAACTTGTTTTAATGTCAAAAATTATTTTAAAAACACTGATTTGTTAAATGTATGTAAACTCAGTATTCTAAAAAATTTTAGGAATTTTTGTGAAGAAGAAACGAAGTTATGATCTTTTGAAAAACGAAATATTTCTAATAGACAGAGACTCGACATAAACCTATTTTAAACTAATCCTATATCAGTTGGTCACCATGGTCATACTGGTTATAGGGGGCGCTAGTTGGGTTACTGTAGCAGTGCTGTATTGTTTGGGCGTGGGTTCGAGTCTCGGCTGAGGCTTTTACTTTTTTTTTAAATTTGATTTTCCCAAATTCTGAGAATTGAACTCAAACCCCAAACATCCCCCTTTCATGACAGTTGGGCACCTTGTCCCGTTTGGCTAATGTGTGGGGCTTCGGTCTCGATGACTGTGCACTGGCTGTGTGTGTGCGTGCGGTTCGAATCTGGCAGTGGCCAAAATTTTTTGGAGAAATCTATTTTTTTTTACTTGATTTATTTCGAGCTTTAAAAAAATAAAATGAATACTGAGAAAATATTATAAAATTCCTGAGTATATATAAACTTCAAAAAGAAAAATTATTTTGGACTTATAGACCTTTAAAAAGATAAACAAGAGTACAATTTTTAAGAGTGAAGTATTCATTTTAGTTTGACCTTTTGAAACGATAAAACAAAGAAATGAAATTTTTGAGTATAGAAATGATTGCAAAGAGATAAATTGAGATTTTTTTTTTGTTGAGTAGAATCAAATGAGAATTTTTGAATATGAAAGTTGTGCATAGAAATGTGTTGAAAAGAACGTGATGAAATGTGAAATTTCGTGAACGAATATACTTGCTTCAATGAAAATGAAAAGAGGACTTATACTAGAACTTGGCTAAAACTCTACGTCGGTAAGAATGAAAAGTATTGAAAAGAGAATTTATGATATTTTGACCAAGTTTGGGTCGTTGATAATGATTGATGTTGAACAGACCGATGTAGGAGTAATGCTAGATTCTAGAATATTGATCTTCAATTATACATAAGAACTAGATACATAGTGAAGATGTGATGAACGTAAGAGAAAAATATGAGTATGATGGCCATTGGATTGGCGGCGTGAGAGTATTCACAAGATGTCCCATGATGCGTCATGATTAGGGCGTGGATACTACTCCAGAGTACCATCCCGGTGGCGATGCTTATGGGGTGATCTAATGACTGCAGGTGGTGTCACGTTTATGGTAGAAGGTGAATTACCACAGGATGCCTACATGATGAGTCATGTGTCAGTGCGCTGGGATTCTTTCCAGGGCGCCTAGACGTGAGTTCGTAGTTCATAGAATGCCTAGGATACTTACCGTAGTTACAGTAGTAGATTAAGTCATGGTGAGGGATTGAACCCTACAAGATGAAGAACGATTAAGGGCTTTCCCTCAGACCTATGTAGTATGGGCTGCATAGACTCTGAACAAGTGCGCATTGGTGTCATATAATGTAAACAGCTGCATTAAGGACTAAGTGCACAACACAACACGACATCAATAGGATAGTCCCTTGTAGCTTTACTTGTGATCAAGTTTGTGGTTGTTTAAGTATGGAAAATCGTTATACTATATCCGGTATAGAGAGAATGGCCGTGTATATTATTTCGTCAGTTGAATGAACTGACGCGCCCACAGTTTTACATGCAGGATAAAGAGGTTAACAAATCGAAGTATAAATGCTGCTCCAAGATTGATTTAAATGTGTATATCTTTCATGTAAATTAATGTAAATTGCTTTCGCTGTTTAAAGTTAATGTAAATGTAACTCTGATGTAAAGTAAAGTTTTATATTCCTTGTAAAATTGTACGAACTTAATTGAAAAGATCCAGTGGAACTCGAATTCAGTATGTTTTGGAATTCGGGGTGTTACAGTTGGAGACGTACAAGAGGAGGGAGAAGAAGAAGAAATTCCTGAGGCATCATCCCCATACCGGCGACGAAATCCTGCTCGGAAGAGGCGAGCACCACAACATTACACGCCCAGTTCTTAGCTAATTCCCGATACATTTTTTTTGTTGTAGTATTTTATTGAAATTTTGTTTTTTTTTTCTGTTGTAACTTATTATGTGATAATTGATGTTGTCCAGTTTAAGTGTTGTTGATGTTGTTGTTATTACTAGGTAATTGCGAATTATGTTGTTGATGTTGGTGGCTGTATGTAGAAATTTATTTGGAGAGTGTAGGTGATGGGAAAGTGTATGCATTTTGGGGGTAATTGAAGTGTAGCAGCTGTAGCTGCTGTTGGGGTTGTAGTTTTTTTTCTTCTTAACCTAGGTCGTTGTTGAAGACAACGGCCTAGTTTGTTTGTTGAAATTTTTTTTGATCAATAACTCTCTGTATTGGAGCATGAAGTCAGAGAGCAACACCCTTTTTTTTGTTTAAGCTTAGGCCGTTGTTGGAGACAACGGCCTAGGTTATAGGCCAAAAATTGAAGTTTTTGGGGTGCTTTCTGACTTGGACAAGTTTAAAAGAGCAACAAGTCAGAGAGCAACACCTCTATTTTTTTATACCTTAGGCCGTTGTTGTCTTTGTCTCCAACAACGGCCTAGGTTATAGGCCAAAAATTAAAGTTTTTGGGATGCTCTCTGACTTGGACAAGTTAAAAAGAGCAACAAGTCAGAGAGCAACACCCCTATTTTTTAGGTTATAGGCCAAAAATTAAAGTTTTTGGGGTGCTCTCTGACTTGGACAAGTTAAACAGAGCAACAAGTCAGAGAGCAACACCCCTATTTTTTTATACCTTAGGCCGTTGTCCAACAACGGCCAACGGCCTAGGTTATAGGCTAAAAATTGAAGTTTTTGGGGTGCTCTCTGACTTGGCCAAGTTAAAAAGAGCAACAAGTCAGAGAGCAACACCCCTTTTATTTCTAGCTTAGGCCGTTGTCCCCAACAACGACCTCGGTTATAGCTAAAAATTTGGAGTTTTTGCATTACTCTCAGACTTGACCAAGTTAAAAAGAGGAAAAAGTCAGTGAACACCCCTATTTTTAATAGCTTATAGCTCTAGATTTGAAGTTTTATGCTTTTTACAACTTTCTCTTCACTCTGTACGAACAGTGTCTCTGGAACTATATACCAAAGACAGATGATCTATGCTTGTATATCGTTTATATTTTTTTATTAATATCTATTTTTTTTTCACCTATCTAACCAATATAAAATCATGAAGGGTAAATATTTTTAAAAAATAGCAGAAAATAAAATATGATCTTTTCATTTGTAAAAACAATTTCTTAAATATATTCTTATCCCTAATATGTAAATTCTTCTGCAATGCGTACACCTATCCGGTTACTGGTGTGTGTAGGGTTTCAACCCAAGTAATAACTTGTAGGTTGTTTAAGGATAGAGTTAGGGTAAGGTTCGGGTTAGGGTTATGTTTATTATGCTTTTTACAACTTTCTCTCCACTCTTTACGAACATTGTCTTCTGAACTCTACAAAGTAGACATTCATATTCTTGTACATCGTTTATATTTTTTATTAATTTCCATTTATAGCCACCTAACTAACCAATATAAAATCGTTAAGGTTAAATGTAAAAAAAAATTAGAAAAAATGAAATATGATATTTTCATTCGTAAAAATCAAAATTTTAAATATATTTTTAACTCTACAAAGTAATTTCTTCTGGAGTGCGTATACCTATCCAGTTTAGCACCTAACCCCTAAACATATCCGCCAAAGTGGTAATAATATATCAGCTAGGGTAAGTGTAAGGTTAGGGTTAGTGTTAACAGGGGTTAGGGTAGGGTTAGGGTAAGCTAGGGTTATGGTAGGGTTAAGGGTTAGTGTAGGGTTAGGAGTGTAGGGTTAAGGTTAGGGTTAGTGTTAACAGGGGTTAGGGTAGGGTTAGGGTAAGCTAGGGTTATGGTAGGGTTAATGGTTAGTGTAGGGTTAGGAGTGTAGGGTTATGGATTAGGATTTGGGTTAGGGTTAGTGGTTATAAAACCCTTCTAATTTTCAAACCATCTGAATGTTCCAAAAACGGCCTATTAACCCTAACCCTACTCATAAGTTGGGTTATGGTAGGGTTAGGGTTGAGTGTATGGTTATGAATAGGGTTTTGGTTGGTTCACAAGAATTTTGCTCCTTCAATATACTCTTTGTAGGGAAATTTTAATGTATATAAATCATATGTTTACTAATGAAATTCTAACATTCTAAATTCTGTAAAAATCAAATTTGTAGTAAGAGGTAGTTTTGGGTTTTCATTAATTAGGTTAATATTTGTAGTTGGAGCTAGTATAGTGCACTGAATATTTTTCCTTAATGGGTTATACATGTGGGGATCAACATGTGGTGCCCACTTTGTAGAGTGAAATGTAATAGTATAAAAGTTATGGACTTGTCATTTTTTTTCATGTTGGATCTGATGACTCTCCGCTCTAAAGCGCACTGAATCTTTTCCCTTATTGGGTTCTACATGTGGGGATCTACATGTGGTGCCCACTTTGTAGAGTGAAATATGATAGTAGGCAAGTTATGGATTTTAGATTTTTCCTATGTTGGATCTGATGACTCTCCGCTCTAAAGCGCACTGAATCTTTTTCCTTATTGGATTATACATGTGGGAATCTACATGTGGTGCCCACTTTGTAGAGTGAAATGTAATAGTAGGCAAGTTATGGACTTTAGGTTTTTCCTATGTTGGATCTGATGACTCTTCGCCATAAAGCGCACTGAATCTTCTCCCTTATTGGGTTCTACATGTGGGGATCTACATGTGGTGCAAGTTATGGAATCCATGAATTGATAAAACTTTATTCCATTCTCATTCACATGATCCTTATAATAATGCTCTTTGTACTTGTCACAGATTTTCCATCCTAAAGCCACAAAAGGAAAGAAAAGAAAAGAAAGAGTGAATAAACTTTTAAAATACGGAAAAGTAGAAGAAAAACAGAATGGCAAACAGCATCTACAATAAACTTAACCTTACCCTAACCCTATCTTAAATATATTTTTTAAAATGATTTTTAAAAATGAAAAGATCATATTTTATTTTCTACTATTTTTTAAAAACATTTACCCTTCATGATTTTATATTGGTTAGATAGGTGGAAAAAAAATAGAAATTAAAAAATATAAACGATATACAAGCATAGACCATCTGTCTTTGGTATATAGTTCTACAGACACTGTTCGTGAAGAGTGAAGAGAAAGTTGTAAAAAACATAAAACTTCAAATGTAGAGCTATAACCTACGCCTAAGCTATTAAAAAAAGGGGTGTTCTCTGACTTTTTCCTCTTTTGAACTTGGTCAAGTCCGAGAGCACCCCAAAAATTTCAATTTTTGGCCTATAACCTAGGCCGTTATTGGAGACAACGGGCCTAAGGTATAAAAAATCGGGGTGTTGCTCTCTGACTTGTTGCTCTTTTTAACTTGGCCAAGCCAAAAAGCACCCCAAAAATTTCAGTTTTTGGCCTATAACCTAGGCTGTTGTTGGGGACAACGGCCTAAGGTATGAAAAAATAGGGGTGTTGCTCTCTGACTTGTTGCTCTTTTTAACTCGTCCAAGTCAGAGAGCACCCCAAAAACTTCAATTTTTGTCCTATAACCTAGGCCTCCAACAACGGCCTAAGGTATAAAAAAATAGGGGTGTTGCTCCCTGACTTGTTGCTCTTTTTAACTTGGCCAAGTCAGAGAGCACCCCAAAAAACTTCAATTTTTGGCCTATAACCTAGGCCTCCAACAACAGCCTAAGGTATAAAAAAATAGGGGTGTTGCTCTCTGATTTGTTGCTTTTTTAACTTGGCTAAGTCAGAGAGCACCCCAACAACTTCAATTTTTGGCCTATAACCTAGGCTGTTGTCTTATAAAAAAAAGCTGTTGCTCTCTGACTTGTTGCTCTTTTTAATTTGGCCAAGTCAGAGAGCACCCCAAAAATTTCAATTTTTGGTCTATCACCTAGACCGTTGTTGGGGACAACGGCCTAAGGTATAAAAAAATAGGGGTGTTGCTCTCTGACTTGTTGCTTTTTTAACTTGTCCAAGTCAGAGAGCACCCCAAAAACTTCAATTTTTGGCCTATAACCTAGGCCGTTGTTGGAGGTATAAAAAATAGGGGTGTTGCTCTCTGACTTATTGCTTTTTTTAACTTGTCCAAGTCAGAGAGCACCACTAAAAATTTAAATTTTCTGCTATAACCTAGGCCGTTGTCTCCAACAACGGCCTAAGTTAAGAAAAAATTACTCATTTCCAATAGGCCAATATAGAGAGCTACTGATCCAAAGAAAAATTTTCCACATAGTTCAACAACGACCTAAGTAAAAGAAAAAATAATTTAACAACACTTTCACACAGCAGCTAAAGCTGCTACACTAAATTATATACAACCCCATCAGCTACAATCTCCCAACAACAACAACAACAATATTAACAATCGTCACAAACCAACAACACTTGAGTCTCAAGAACATTTACAGTTAACAACAAAAAGTAATTAACAACACTTGCATCAATATGTAATATACTGAAACTTTACATAAAAAAATTTCAATTCACAATCATCATATCTCTCGTTAAAACTCTCTTCATCGGATGGAATCACTTCTTGCGAATTGATTGGCCTTCATTCAAAGAGAAGTTTTAGTTAGTGAGAAACTCATTTACCACAAATGAAGTATAATAAATTTAAAAGTGGGAGAAACAAAGAATGTACGAGTCTTACCCCTCAAATAATGTTGGACAATTTCTTGAATCATGATTCATTTGCACAATGCCGCATCTTCGGCACTGTCTCGGTTTTTTTATGTGGAGTTTCTCTCTTATCGGCCTTAATCTTTTGCCGCGAGACCTTCCCTTTTTCGTGCATTGCTGTGGGTCACTTACGCGTGTAGGTATGTGTCCATACCTTCATCATGCGGTTGTGCACTACCTCCCAGTTCTACACTGTCATGTGGTTGTGAGGGATGTTCAGGTTGTTCACCAAATCCGGGTTGTAGCCGAGAGATGCCATCAATGATTTTCTGTAAATTCTCCAATGTGTATTTGTAACTTTCATTGGAGGAACAATCGAGATCGACAATCTGTTTTGCATGGTACCTCAACTTACAATATCGAGAAGAAAAATTCTTGGTATTGGGTTCGGTTGGAACATATGTATAACTTCTTCTCATCACATCCCGGGTCCATCTTCTTTTAATGTACAAATCCGGAAGGAAAGTGTGATGGCTTAACCGAAGAACAGCTAAAATATGCCTGCAAGGAATGCCAACGAAGTCGAAAAAGTGACGTGCACATGTAATAATTCCCTTGATTTTGCTTAACTGAAGAAGGCGAGTCGGTTCTGATTCTCTACAGAGTATCACATGGAAGGTTGAACTATCCGGTGTCTCAAGATCGCCAACGAAACTCACATTGTACATGAAGCTTTTTGTAATTTTATCTTGGAATTTGCAAAAGATTTTCAAAGTGTATATTTTTGCCATTTGTGCCTCCAAAGCCCATTCGCTCTTCAACTTCGATATCTTCTCACGGTTACGATGATTTTCTTTCAGTTCATCATGTCTTTGCCTTCCCAAAAAACGGTCGAAGATGATGGCAAATTCATGCAAGGAATATTTCTTTTCTATATGATGCTTCAAGGCAGAATGCGCTGACTTAACCCGTTGGCTACTCAACATGCCGGCTGAAAAAGAATCTTTAGCATAGACGGGTGCCCAACTTTCACAGATATCAAAGAGATTGTTCAACCATTTGTTATTCTCTAATCCGTATTGCAAAATCAATAAATTCCATTTTTCTACGAAGTCATGTACATATTCGGAATTGTAGATGACATTCTTCAAAGATTCCCTAAACTTGTCGACATCGTTCAACATATGCACCTCCTGTGGTAACTTATCCAATATGTGCCAAATACAAAAACGATGCCGAGTCTGGGAGAAAAATTTCTTAACTGCGGCAGTGATCCCACGATCTTGATCGGTGACGATACCGGATGGAGCACGATTCATAATCCCTAACCACTTTTCAAAGAACCATTCAAACGAAGAGGCCGTCTCATTTAGAATGAACTCACCTCCTAAGAAAGTCGATTGCCAATGTTGATTCACTCCAACAAAGGGAACAAATAACATTTCATACCGGTTCGTATTGTACGTGGCATCAAAGCAAAGTACATTGCCAAATTCTTGATAATTCATCCTAGAAATACCATCAACCCACATACAATATGATAACCGCCCTTCGGGATGTACTTGAAGGTCATAAAAAAATGAAGGATCCTTCTGTTTCTTAGATTCAAAAAAATTAATTAGCACTGTAGAATCATGTCCTTTCAATGCTTCTTGCGAATCTCTAAGTAAATTTCTAACTTCTTTTTCGGTGAATCATACTTGATCGTGACCACCACTAGTACTTTCGAAGCAGAGCATTTGTCA
Source organism: Hemerocallis citrina (assembly GCA_017893485.1). NCBI lineage: Eukaryota > Viridiplantae > Streptophyta > Magnoliopsida > Asparagales > Asphodelaceae > Hemerocallis > Hemerocallis citrina. The sequence continues at coordinate 232,100,309 of CM030360.1, forward strand.
ACATGTCTGGATATTAGCTTGGTTGAATTGATCTATTATCCTTTTATCTGTATTTGACACGGAACGGTTTCGGGGCAAAAGATGTCTTCTACCGGGTGAGGTGAATTCATGATTGTGTTCTTCGTGAAATGAATACAACACCCACGTATTACTTGCTTGGTTCAATTTTACATGAACGCAAGCCTTGCAACCTGTTCTAGAGGTTGTTCCCCGTCTACCATCACTATGTTGACTCGGCGACGACCCGACTTTATTACAAAGATATGACTTATCTACTTCCACTCCTCCCTTTAATTTATTCCCACCCTTATGCATTGCAAAATCTCCACAACGATTATATGAAGAATAAAAAATTTTCGCCTCAACTAAAGTTGGAAGCGTCATACCTAACTTTGATTTTAGATGTTCTTTGACTAACGGCATGGAATCAATGATTGGTTCTACATGGATAAAATTATCGCCAACAGCAGAACTCTCCCTAACGTTGTTCATCTGGGAAAAAATATATTATTGGTAAATTAATACACACATCATATATAAAACAGCTTGTTAACAAACGATTGAGATATATATACATATGAAACAAAATAAGTGACAAAACATTAAAAACGACGTCAAAAAATACGAAACTCTGCAATTGGGTCCGACTTGTCACATACAAGGTAACGGAACTTGTAGAAGTGAGTTCCGATCCACGGTTTGCAAGATACGACCGTGTCTCGCTCGCTTTCACTCTTCGAAATGAGGGGAATGCGATACACGGACGCATATAGCAAACCGTGGGTGAAAACTCGCAACTACAAGTTGCAATGACTTGTGTGTGGCGAGACCGAGGCGAGACCGAACTACTCGCAAAATTGCAGATTTTTCAAATGGGATCTCTATTGAAAACTCGCTCAAAACATAACAAATTCATGAGAAAACCGCACAACTGACGATATAAAAAACTAAACTTTGTGATTGGGTTGGGCTCCCCACACACAAGGCAACGCAACTTGTACAAGTGAGTTCTGACCAACGGTTTGCAAGATACGGCCGTGTATTGCATTCATTCATGAAAAATGCCAACAATGCAATACATTGACGTAGGCCCCAAACCGTGGGTCCGAACTCGCAACTACAAGTACCGTTTGGTAGCGAGCGGTAAGCCCAATATGCTGGTAAAATTTCTTACTTTTTTGGATGTCGTTTCCTACTTAAAAGTACCCTCGATAGAAATCAAACATTAATTGAGATTGTTGTTTGATATACGGTAGAAATCTGCACAAACGTGATCAAAAAATTCTGAAACTTTGGGAGTAGGACGGACGCAAAACACATGAGCCAACAAAATTTGTAGAGGTGAGTATCGACTCACAGTTTGCAATATACGCCGATGTATCGCTTTCACTCATGGAAAATACTCGAAAGCGATACACAGCCGTACACTTCAAACCGTGAATCCAAACACACTTCTACAAGTTGCGTTGGCTTGTGTGTGGCGAGCCCGACGTACTCGCAAAATTGCATAATTTTTGGGAACTCTTTGTGCGCTATTACTAACAACGAAGAACGACCAACAACAACTAATACTAGATCTACATCGACAATAAAACTATAATTACCTAATCTATAAATACCTACGCATAATATATAAATTGTACACTCAAATATTGAACAAAAAATTTCAATCAATTAAACCTAGTTACATCTACTAAAATAGGAAAAAATTAATACCTTTCACAATGAAGGTGTTCGGAAAGGAGATAAAGGAGGCCCTTGCGCGCTGCTGTAGAGAAAGGAGGAGGAGTAGAGTTTGGCTAATTTCTTTCGGATTAGGGTTGGGGAGATTTTGTATGGGTTAGGGTTTTTTTGTAATCGGGATCTTCAAAGGAAGAGGGCAAGAGTATGAGAAGAGGGGGAGATTGAGTAAGAAGCAACGTGCAAGAAAGAGCTAGGGTTTTCAGGTTGAGAGAGAGAGAGAGCTAGAGTTTGGAGAAATGGGTTTCTCGAGCTTCAATAGCGAGAGAGAGAGTTGTGAGGGAGATGGCGATCTGAGTATGTACAAGTGTTTGGAAAAACACTTGTACATACTTAGGCCGTTGATGGGAACAACAGCCTAGGTTGAAATTTTTGTTAAAAAAAACAACATAGGCCGTTGCTCCCAACAACAGCCTAAGTATAATTTTCTTCAAAAAAAAACTTTAAACAACTTAGGCCGTTTTTCCCAACAACGGCCAAAGCATAAGTTTTTCCAAAAAAAAACTTCACGCCAAAATAACGCTAAGTCTGAAACATTTTTTGGCGTGAATTTCCAAAATTATCCCTCCGCTTTAAGGTCGTTAGTGGGAGGCGTTAGTGGGTTTCGATCTGTAATGTTGATCAAGATCTTAAGCGATCCAACGGCTTATATCTGAGTTTTCCAACCCGTTGAAAACGGATCCGTTTTCAACTAAGCATCTGCTATATATATATATATATATATATATATATATATATATATATATATATATATATATATATATGGGAAAAAGTGGTATGAGCAACTTGCTCATTTAGTAAATAAGCAATTGATGTTGTGGCATACATGTGATTGGAAAATTCTTAAAAGGGTTAGTTGTCCAATATATCACATGCATGCCACATAATCAATTGCTCATTTACTAAATGAGTAAGTTGCTCATATCCCTTTTACCCTATATATATATATATATATATATATATATATATATATATATATATATATATATATATATATATATATATATATATATATATATATATATCTGAGTTTTTAAAAATCTTCGGTTGCACACTACTTTGGTGAGCACTCAGTGAACACTCACGAAATAGAGCACCTATGACAAATCTGAACCGCTCATATTGTTCTATATACCTTAGATAGCCTAACAATAAAAAGTCAATTAATTTGAAATTCATTTGTCCATGATTTACATCATCACAAAATTGTATGGCTGAAAATTCTAACAGCATGATGGATGGGCAAATGAACTTCAAATTACTTGATTTTTTATTATTAAGCTATCTTAGGCATATAGAACAATATGAGCGGTTCGGATTTTTCATAGGGTCTTTATTTCATGAGTGCTTACAGAGTGCTCACCAAAAGTAGTATGCAACCGAAGGGAACTATATATATATATATATGAGAAAAAGGGGTATGAGCAACTTGCTTATTTAGTAAATAAGCAATTGATGATGTGGCATACATGTGATTGGAAAAGCCTTAAAAGGGTTAGTTGTCCAATGTATCACATGCATGCCACATAATCAATTGCTCATTTACTAAATGAGCAAGTTGCTCATATCCCTTTTATATATGGGAAGTCTTCCGTTGTGCACCACCTATGGTGCACAAGACGTGTGCACTCGGCTTTCCCGCCTTCGTATCGACAATCCGAACCGTTCACATTGATCTACACATCTAAATTAGTCTAAATATGTAAAATCAAATCATTTGAAATTCATTTGCCCATCGATTGAAGTGTTAAAAAATCGTATGGCTGAAAATCATTATTTTTTATAGTCACGTGATGGATGGGCAAATGAATTTCAAATAATTTGATTTTACATATTTAGATTAATTTAGAAGTTTAGATCATTGTAAACGGTTCGGATCATCGATACGAATGCGGAAAGGCCGTGTGCACATGAAGGGGTGGTGCACAATGGAAGATTTTCCTATATATATATATATATATATATATATATATATATATATATATATATATATATATATATATATATATATATATATAGGGAAAGGATCCGTTGCACACTACTTTGGTGCTCACCGCGTGAACACTACGCCTTCGGGCGTTCATATCGAAAATCCGAACCGTTCACATTGATCTACACATCTAAATTAGTCTAAATATGTAAAATCAAATTATTTGAAATTCATTTGCCCATCCATCATGTGACTATAAAAACAATGAATTTCAGCCATACAATTTTGTAACACATCAACGAATGGGCAAATGAATTTCAAATGATTTGATTTTACATATTTAGACTAATTTAGATGTGTAGATCAATGTGAACGGTTCAGATTTTCGATATGAACGCCCGAAGGCGTAGTGTTCACGCGGTGAGCACCAAAGTAGTGTGCAACGGATCCTTTCCCTATATATATATATATATATATATATATATATATATATATATATATATATAGGAAAATCTTCCATTGTGCACCACCCCACCGTGTGCACTCGTGTGCCCTCGGCCTTCCCGCCTTCGTATGGACGATCCGAACCGTTCACATTGATCTACACATCTAAATTAGTCTAAATATGTAAAATCAAATCATTTGAAATTGATGTGCCCATCCATCATGTGACTATAACTACACATCTAAATTAGTCTAAATATGTAAAATCAAATCATTTGAAATTGATGTGCCCATCCATCATGTGACTATAAAAAACAATCATTTTCAACCATACAATTTTGTAACACTTCAATCGATAGGCAAATGAATTTCAAATGATTTGATTTTATATATTTAGACTAATTTAGATGTGGAGATCAATGTGAACGGTTCGGATCGTCGATACAAAGGCGGGAACGGGAAGGCCGAGTGCATACGCCGTGTGCACCATAAGTGGTGCACAACGGAAGACTTCCCTATATATATATATATATATATATATATATATATATATAGACAATGCTCCATTGAACACGGGTCTAGTTTTCACGGGTTGGAAAATAGCAATCTGAGCCGTTAGATCGCTCATGATCGTGATCAGCGGCTCAGATCGAGCCCCTCATCACCTGTTTCAATTGATCAGCGGAGGGTTATTTTGGGAATTTCGTCCCAAATAACTCTTCGCCTCACGGATTCTAAGAAAATGAATTAACCTAGGCCATTGTTGGGAATAACGGCCTAGGTTATAAAAAATTGAATCGTAGGCCGTTGTTTGTAACAAAGGCCTTGTTCTAAATTTTTATAACCTAGGCCGTTGTTCACACAACGGCCTAGGCTATAACAACGACCTAGGTTAATTCATTTTTTCAGAGCGAATCAGGCGAAGAGTTATTTGGGACGAAATTCCCAAAATAACCCTTCGCCACTTAAGTGATATTGGGTGATGGGCGGAAGCGATCTGAGCTGCTGATCACGTTCAAGAGTGATCCAATGGCTCAGATCGCTGTTTTCCAACCAGTGAAAACAAACCCGTTTTCAATGAAGCATTTGCCATATATATATATATATATATATATATATATATATATATATAGAGAGAGAGAGAGAGAGAGAGAGAGAGAGAGAGAGAGAGAGAGAGAGAGAGATAAAATTAAATAAATAAAGGAGTTATTTTGGGAGATTTGAATTTGAGTTTTGGGAGAAATTTTTTGGGAGAAAATGTGTTTTGTGAGATTAGATCTGAGCCTTTGATTTTGGGAAGATTGAAGGAGAGCCACTTGATCGCTTTCTTTGTGTTTTATTATATATACTAGATTTGATTTGCTCGTGGGCACGTACCTACGGCACGTCTTCGGAACAATACAAAACACGAAAAACCCTATAAATCGTAAAACAATAATTATGTAGCTCAAGTTTGAATAATATGACAATAATTAGTTGTAAATAAAAGTCCGAGTTTCCATTAATATATGTTGAAAAATAATTATAAATGGGGTGTAAAATCTAACTTCTTAGAACTTTTAGTGTGGAAAATGATGAAATGTAACTGTTGAAGAGATATTTGCTACTTTCAAAATAACATGTGCAATAAAAAAATATAAAAATTCTGAAAATTTACAAACCTGAAATCTTAAAATCTAAATTTCGAAGTAAATAAAGAAAGAATGAGAGAGAGAGAGAGAGAGAAAGAGAGAGAAATATGAAAAAGTGAAGAGAGAAGAGAGAGATAGTAATAATGAGTTTTTTAGTTTTGGGAGGGGGGCCAACAGGCAATGTCCTGTTGGTAATTGAGTTGCGGCCCGAATCCAGAGTCCCTAGTTCGAGCCTAGACTTTGCCATCAAAAAACAAAAAAAAAAAAAAAAAGTTTTGGGAGGGGGCGCGCGCGGGGGGGGGGGGGGGGGGGGGGGGGGGGGGATTTTGGATTTGGGGTTTGGGGTTTGAAATTTTGGAAGGAAAAATGTGTTTTGTGAGATCAGTCTAGGCCTTTGATTTTGGGGGAATTGAATGTGAGCCACTTGATAGCTTTCTTTGTGTTTTATTATATAGACTAGATTTGCCCGTGAACACGTGCCTATGCCACGTCTTCGAACGATACAACACACAAAAAGTTCTATAAACAGTAAAACAACAATTATGTAGTTCAAGTTTGAATAGTATGACAATAATTAGTTGTAAATAAAAGTCCATATTTCTATTAGTATATGTTGAAAAATAATTATAAATGAGGATGTAAAATCCAATTTCTTAGAACTTTAAGGGTGGAAAATGATGAAATTCGACTGTTGAAGAGATATTTGCTATTTTCAATATAACATGTGCAATAAAAAAAATATAAAAAATTTGAAAAATTTACAAACATAAAATCTAAAAATCTAAAAATTTCTAAGTTAAGAAAGAATGGGAGAGAGAGAGAGAGGGAGAAAGAGAAATAGAGAAATATGAAAAAGTGAAGAGAGATGAGAGAGATAGTAATAAAGTAATGAGTTTTTTAGTTTTGAGGGGAAAATTTAATTTTGGGGTTTGAAATTTTTGGTGGGAAAATATGTTTTGTGAGAATCAATCTAGGTCATTATTTTTGGGGAGATTGAATGAGAGCCACTTAATAGCTTTCTTTGTAATTTATTATATATATATATATATATATATATATATATATATGAGGTTTCTCCGTAATTTTTGATTCACTAGGGCAGTTCAGATTTATAAGGTTTTCCTATACATATGTATGACGAGAGTAGGGATGGCAACTGGGCCGGGTCAACCGGCGACCCACCCGCGACCCGGCCCGCCAATCCGGCCCGCTTAGTTGCTAGGCGGGTTCGGGTCGAACCCGGTGAACAGTACCGGGTCGACCCGGGTCGCAATTTACGTGAATTCGGTTCGCAAAACCCGGCCCATGAACCCGGCCCAACTCGCGAATTGGACCCGCCAACCCGCGGGTTGACTCGCGGGTTTCGACCCGTGATGGGTTGACCGTTGACCCGCGGGTCGAACGGTCGAAATTACCGTTGCTTAGAGCTGATGCGCTCTGTCTGGGACAGAGCCATTGGGTGGGTTTTTTTTTGTTTTTCCCCACATATTTAGCCTATAAATATCCCCAAAAATTTCATAAAAAATCACACCTCACTCTCTTACTCTCTCTATTATTATACATCATTTGTAAAGAATTTTTGAACAATTGTAGTATTCATCAAACAAAGAACAAGGAGGCATATACACGATCGAATTTCGGTCGTATCGGAATCAAAATTCAACGTCTTCAACTCTCTTCAACCCTCGTCAAATCTACTTCAACCTCTTCTCAACTCTTCATTTGCGGAATCGGCAAAGCGCTCCTCCACTTTTCTATTCTATTCTTATTTTAACGGTTTTTTTTACATACGCGTATTCCACGGTGAACGATATCAAAATATCTCTATCTCTTGTTAATTTTTTTTCGCGTTGTAGACTTGTAGTTAAAATTATTGTTCGTTTTTTTGAACTTCTCTATCTCAACCCTCTTGTTTTTTAGATTTTTTTGTATAATTCACCGCTCCTACATTGTATATATTTTTTTACATACTTTACTTTAGCACATTACTACATTATGTCTAGATCACGCGGTAGCGGTCGTAGCGGACAAGATTCCTCCTCCTCTTCACGTAGGCCACCAATTGTCCCAACTAGTGAGCCCGCCCAAGATTACATTGATCCTACTATGGAACAATGGGGTACACACGACGTTTTTGTAGGTGACATACAATAAGAAGAAGAACAACAACAACAACAAACCGAAACCACACAACCCAGTAGTATACTAGTAGAAAATGCTACAGTCGCAATAAAAATTTCCCTTGTAGAAGAGTACAATTCCATGGTTAGTGTACATTTGTGAGAGATTTTTCTTCATTCCCTTGTAATTGCGCTGTTGCGAAATCTCTCCTGGTTAATGTACACATTCGCAACGGAATTTTAACTATCCCTTGCGAATATTAGCCACAATAGAATATCTGCAATGGAAGTTGTGCCTTGCTATCCCCATATATAAGAGAATATCTACAACAAATTCATCTCTTGCAAGTGTTTTAAAAGGAATTTTTTCCGTTGCTGATGAACTATTGTTACAGAGATCTGCAAGATACTGATTCCCTTGCAATTGCTACCTCGCGAATGCAATTGCACACATTTTTTCTTCATTACTGATTATATTTGAATGGTTTAACCAAATTTACAAATTAAAACAATGTATTTTGACAATGAAGAACATATAATTATTTCACATATTGATTCACACAATTATATAAAGAAAACACAATAATGCAAAATAAGTTTGAATATTATATAATTCAGAACCTTCTCATTACAAAATTTTTTGTTTATTTCATAGTGACAAAACAACAATACATTCTAGAAGAAAAGATAAGTTGTGAAACTCCAAGAAACAAAATAAAATATTTTCAAAATAACTTTTAACCCGCTACTGCTTCCATGTATCCCCAACTTCACTTTTCACGTAAGGTCTTCTGCATGTTCCTCATTACCCACTGTCTCATAGTCATCGCCGCTACATATAGACTACATGAAAAAGAAACAATACAAAATTAGAACTCGTTATTCAATATATATAGATAATAATATATTATCCAATTGAGGCAATTAAATATATGGCTACCTCTTGTCGTATTTAACTATTGGATGAGTCGACAGTAGTATTTTCCAACCTTTGTTTCAAAGCTTCCATCTTATCAGGATGCAGCTCATAAAAGAAGTCCATAAAAACTTGATTTAGTTGATCAAAACACTGAGAGAGCATGTGCCAAGCCTAACTCAGATCCTCTTGAATTGTATCACGAAGAAAAAATATCTCCTTCTGCCTGTAAGCTACCTTATCATCAAAATTCAACTTAGCTCAGCTGCTACTAGCTGATTATCTGATTTCTCTGCCACTGGATTGATCTGAACCAAAGAAATGAAGAAAGAAGCATTAATTTCATAAGAGGAGGCAACATCATTGACTTATGTTAATTAATCAGTGAAAACATCCACCAGTAAATCAAGCAGTATCAACAACAACAAACCCACCTCCTTTTTCTTGATACTGCTTTCAACAAACTCCCATTGCTCATCCTTGAGTACTAAGTCCTCCACATCACCATCAATATAAACAATCTAGAATGAAGGAGGATTATATCAACTACGAAATTTTAATAAACACAATATACAATAAAACAAAATTGACAAAACAGCATCATGAACTCTGTGGATCTTTTACCATGTGCTGCTTATTTTTGCGATCATATGAATCAACCATACCATCGTAAAACCTGAATGAAAAGAAAAGAAGTACAAGGTTGTAAGCAAATGTATAATGTGTTTCAAGAAAAGAAAATGCTTTACTCAAGAAGACAATCCAGTATGCTTAACAGTATCTAAGAACTGAAGGTCACAAATGTAGATACTATAACACAGTAATGTTAACCAGGGATAAACTCTTGTTGGCCTTGAACAGGTATGCAGCTAGCAAAATCTCAAATAAATCTGAAAAGTAGCAAGCTTTAAGAGAAGAGATGTACAAAGTTAAAGCACCCGATCAAATCAAGCAGTCCATTTTTTGAAAGGGCCGCAGGACAATCTGACCCTAACCCTATGGGACACTCTAAAAGGTCCAAGCCAGACTATGCGCATCAATGCTGAAAAGCATAAGTTCAGACTTCAGACTATATAATATTATATAAAAATAAATTATATAACTGATAGTTCATATATTTAAAAATATATAATTTAATTATAAGTGTTATATATTATATTTATAGAATCATATATAAGGTTTAAAGGCCATAGAAAATGCTGGGCTGAGCTCAAGTTTGTCTCTAAGAAGAATTAGTTTATATTATTTGGCTGGCCACAGCTTGTTTTTTCCTTCCAACTATATTCTATATATACAATATTCTTTTGTGTAATTACATTTCAGATAATTCTGAAAATAGTGTGGCAATATTATGAGTAATGATATCATTGTAATAGCAACACCCCTCGATTATTCGGCCAACGCAAATCCCCCCCCCCCCCCCCCCCCCAAAATATTTTCAGTTCAAATCAATAAACATGCCTTAAACTATCTAAAGGGGGTCACGGCATCAGATTCAACTTCCCATTAGTAGACCTGGTCAAACTTGCTCAATTAATGTGGAGTGACAAAATTTCCCTTTACAAATTCTTCAACTACTTTGGCTTTCCCGCCAATCTTGGCCTCTATTTTACACCTATTAATCTTCTTCATCTTCTTCCTCACCAACAAAATGATTGAATCTTGCACTCCAACTCCCGATCAAACACTATTAACGTCCTCCAAAGTTGCAAGTAATTCTGAAGTGTTTCCCCACCTTTGCTTTTGAGTTTTGATCATACCATCTTCAATTTGTAGGTTCAAATCTAGGATTTAATTTGAGGTTATTTTTTGGAGATGACGAGATGGGAGATGAAGAGATGAAAACTGAAAAGTTCGGTGGGAAGAATAATTAACTAATAGGGAGGTCATTTTTTTCATTCCAATTTTTTTACCAGGTCAAGAGACGGAAGTTCACTCCATGACCCCCTTTAGATAGTTCAGATGTGTTTCTTGCGTTGAATAGAAATTGAGGGGGCTATTTGTGTAGACCCAATATCCAAGGATGTTTTCCGCAATTTACCACATTGTAATATTATATAGGGGTTATGTACAAACTTTATACTTCAAAACTCACACAACAGTCTTTTTCACAACTAGTTGGGGTTGGCTACAAACTTTATACTTCAAACTACAAAGTAAATCTTTATACTTCAAACTACAAAGTAAATTACATTTTCCCATCACATCTTTATAGTTGACTCCACGTAAACAGAGGAACCAAGGATTTATTTCCACTTTTTATCTGTCTAGTTTAGGTATGGAGGTAAACTCGTCTTCTATCGCAGATGCCCAAATATAAGATCTATACAAAAATAGATCAATAGATATAATAGTTTAAAACTCAACCCGTTAATTCAGCAAACATTCATCAATAGTTAAATCTGCGTTATTTCCTACTATAACAACTAGATAGTTGGGGGTTGTGTTTAACCACTGACTTATGAATGTCAATCATACATTTTAAAGCATAGGTACAGTCTATAAAGCACATATACAGATACGGGGTGTGGGTACGAGGATACGTCATTTTTCACACACAAAAAGTAGGATACAGGTGTGTTGGTGGGTACGTTAAATATAATATATTTTATATTATATATATATAAATCAACAAAATATTTATCCTGTTAAAAATGCAAATATTGAACAATTTCAAATAACTTTAAAGGATACATTATAATGCTTAGACCTGTGTCTTATGAGTTATGAGTAATGCACCTCCATATATACGTATCTTACCTTTTTAACAGGTAACAGAAAAGGCAACAAAATTGTTTACTTCTACATTTTCTAATCTAAAGATTTCAAAATCCATATACAAACTTAATCCCTTATCAAGTTGTTTAAGTTTTATCTAATCTTTCCTTATCTCAAGGGGAAAAGGGATCGTTCCTAGCTTCAGAAAATATGTAATCTTTAGTTCAGTGAGTAGTGTTCTTTGGTCCAAAACCATTCACTTTCTTCAAATTATATGTATAAAATTACATGTAGTCTATTATATTGGATGTTTTAATTGTTTTGTAAATTTATATGACCAGTTGAAAGCAATCACTCATATTCACCTGCGTCCCAATATTTACATGAGATGAAGTTAAACTAGTTAATGAGAAGATCCTCAAAATACTAACTTTGCTAAGAGTAGTAAAAGTGCTGAAATTAGCACTCAAAGCAATACTATTGAAATATTGGAACTACCTGAACAAACTTGAACGGGGAGGGCTGGACTAAGATCCAAATGATGAATCTTGATAACAAAAATGGCAACTGCTTAGATACTAATATTCAAATGTTACCATGGTCCCAAAAATCAGTCCGCGGTTGGTATCAGCCGTCTAATTTTGACATTGTTTTTGGCATTGTCGAAAAAATCATGCTTCTTGATTGAGTGTATCAGCCTAGGTGGTATTGGCTTCTTATAGTGTTTGAGTAGTAAAGATATGCTATTCTAAAAAGTGGAAAAAATGGAGGAATCCGAGGAACCTGAAGAGAGAGAAGGAAGCTCCGGAGCCGTTGGCGTGGAGGAGGACGAGGCAGCGACGTGGAAAAGGATGCGTGGAGGAGGAGGAGGAGGCGGCGAGGAGGACGACGAGGAGGAAGCTGCGGCAAGGAGGACGACGAGGAGGAGGCTGCGGCGAGGAAGGTTTTGATTTTTTGGTGGGATGGGGGCGTGAGAGGGGAAATAAGGGTTTTCATTTTGGGGGAAGTTAACTTGTGGGGTTTTTATTGTTTTTTTTTCATTTTTGGCCCCGATAAGAAGATTTAGTTAATTGATTTTTTTTTATATCTTTTTTGGCCCGCTCAATATTTGAGAAGTTAGGGTAATTTTTTAGCATCAAATTGTGGAGCGGCAAAATTATCCGTGTAATTGACATGTTTATACATAATTTATTTTTAAAAATAAATATTATATTTATACTTTGGTAATGGAGTATTATTTGTTACAATTGTTGCCTTGTAATTGTCAACACTTGCAACAATTTAATGAAATCTCTTGCGGATGTCAAAACATTTGCAATGAATGGGTTTGTTGTTATTAATTTATTGTTAATGGTAGCACCAACAAGGAATTTTTTGTGCTTGCAAATAATCCATTGTTATTGCAAGGTTTTCTACTAGTTAGGAAAAGTAGAGGAGAAACTAGCGATTGGCATAAGTTTTATGATTATATCCCGGACAAACATACTCCGGGTATAGGTTTGAAAGTGTGTAAAACATGTAGTAAAACATACAAATTCAAGAGGGGTGACGGCACCGGTACAATTAGTAGGCACATCCAACATAATCATAAAGAACTTCTTGATCAAATACAAGGCCAACAAAAAATCAACCCTAGGACCGGTCAAGTAAATAGCCACCCTTATGATCCCGAACTTGTTCGTCGGGAAATTGCCTGATTAGTCATTAAGGAAGAGTTGCCATTTTCCTATCCCGAGAGTAGGAACTTGGAAAATTTTAATCAAACGGCCTTAAACCCTCATTTTAAAAGAAATCCGAGAAATACTTGCAAATCGGATTGTTTTAAAATGTATGTTGAAATGAAGGACGCGTTGATTGCAATTTTATGGAGTTTAACTTGTAGGATTAGTTTAACTTCGGATTGTTGGACGGGTGTCAACAATATTCCAACGATGGGAATAACCTGTCATTGGATCGACAATGATTGGATTCTTCAAAAAAGAAGCATATCACTTGTGGCGTTGCCGTATCCCCATAGTGGCGCTGAAATAGAAAACCGTATTATAGAAATTTGTGATGTTTTTCATATTTGCGATAAAATTATGGCTATTAGTTTTGATAATGCATCTAACAACAATGTAGCAATTACTACTTTAAAATCTGTATTAAACCCTCCATCTGACAATATTTTTCATGTTAGATGTGCATGTCGTATTATAAATTTATGTGTTCAAGATGCATTAAGAATAGCTGATCCATATATAGTTAAAATTAGAAATTGTGTACATTTCATTGCATTAAGTCCAAGCATTTTACAAGAATGTAAAGCTTGGTGTAGGGTTAGAAATATTCCTTTTAGAAAATTTCCAAAGGATGTTAGACACCGATGGAATTCTACTTTTGATTTACTAAATGTTGTCACCGATTATAAAGTAGTTGTAAATAATTTTTGTATCGCAAGAAATATGCACAATTTTGAAATGACTCCCCCCGATTGGTTTTTTGCCGAATCTTTGTTGAAATTTTTAGAACCTTTTAAAATCGCAACTTTAAAATTTTCAAAAACATATGAATCTACTTCTAGTAGCATTTTTATTGAATTAGTTAGCATGATGCAAATATTTAACGAAATGTTAAATGATCCCTATATTAGTGACATTGTAATACCTGCATTTCAAAAAATTTTGAAGTATTATTTTCCTCCTCCTATGTTTACTTGTGTTGCTACTGTTATGGATCCCCGTATCAAATTAGAAGGTACGAAGAATTTGATACAAATATTTTTTTGGATATTTAGAGGACAATGTAGAATTAACAATTGATTGCGCTACTTTTTTAGTTCAATTTGAATCTACGTTAAATAACTTGTATGATTATTATGATAGGCGTTTTGCTTCTAGTAGTACAACTTCTGTAGTTAGTTCTTCTTCTGGTAGTTCTAAAGGTAAGGGTAAAAGTAGAATTGGTGATAGAACATTTAGTTTACTTGAACAAATTCAATCTAAAAAACCTAGGACTAATCAACCAAATGAATTAAATTAGTATAACCAACAGGATACTGAGCCTACTCTTTCTGCACTAGATATTTTACAATGGTGGAAAGAACATGAACACACTTTTAGTATTCTGTCAATTATGGCTAAAGATTTACTAACTCCTCCTGTCTCTACAGTTGCTTCTGAGAGTGCATTTTCTACAAGTGGCAATTACAGGAATCGGTTGAAGCCCGAGGCGTTAGAGATGCTCGTTTGCACAGAAGACTGGCTGAAGACTGAAGATAGGACGCAAGGGAAAGCACTATCAAGTTCCACAAGTGGGAGCAACTTGTCCGAAGAACAACAACAACAACAACAATAGCTTTGCTTGTTATGTCAAATTAGAAAACTTGTACTCAATTAAAATTGTATATAAGAAATATGTTATTGTATAAAACTTATTTGTGAATTGAATTCTTCATTTCGTTATAAATTGTTAAAATTGTATAACTTAAATTCATATGAATAATATTTCAAAATTTGTTGTCAATTTCACTCTTTCAATCTTATTATTATTATTACGATTTTTATTGTTTATTAGTATTATTACTTACTTAGTATTATAATAATTATTATTATTATTTTAATTTAAGCTACCCAAAATAATAATAATAATAATAATAATATTAAACGGGCCAACCCGCAGGTCGACCCGGCCCAACCCGGGTTGAACCCTAAAGGGTTCACGGGTTGGGCGGGCCACCCAAACGAAAACTTAGCCCGGCCCGGCCTGTATAAGAGTGCAACTTGGCCCGGACCGGCTAAGTATACGTGCCAACCCGTACGGGTTGGGCCCGACCCGGCCCACTCGACCCGTTCGCCATCCCTAGACGAGAGCCACATTGTAATTAGAAAAAGAAAGGGGGGGAAAATTCATAGGCTTAACGAGCAGCACACATCGCTTATTTGTTAAGCCTTCATTAGTGGGTCGCTACGGTGTGCACCTTTACCAGCTGCATATATAGCACAAAAACAACATCTATATAATAAAACACAAAGAAAGCTATCAAGTGGCTTTCATTCAATCTCCTCAAAATTAAAGGCTCAGATCTAACCTCACAAAACACATTTTCCCTCCAAAACTCAAATTCAAATCTCCCCCACCCAAAACAACTCCTTCATTTATTTAATTCTCTCTTTCTTTCTCTCTCTCTCTCTCATTCAAAAAAATAAGAAAATTAAAAATTAAAAAAATTAAAAAAATTAAAAATTTAAAAACTAAAAAAAACTAAAAAATTTAAAATTTTTTAAAATTTAAAAAATTTTAAAATTTAAAAAATTTTAAAATTTAAAAAATTTTAAAATTTAAAAAATTTTAAAATAATTTAAAAAATTCAAAAACTTATAAAAATGTATTAAAAAAATTTTAAAATTAATAATAATTTTTTTAAAAAAAAATTAAATTTCTCTCTCTCTCTCTCTCTCTCTCTCTCTCTCTCTCTCTCTCTCTCTCTCTCTCTCTCTCTCTCTCTCTCTCTCTCTCTCATATATATTTATACTTATGGAAATATGGACTTTTATACCCCAAATTATAATTATTTTTCAACATATACTATTAGAAACATTAACTTTTATTTATAACTAATTATTGTCATATTATTCAAACTTGAGCTACATAATTGTTGATTTACTGTTTATAAAGTTTTTTATATGATGTATCACGTGCCCACACGGGCAAATCTAGTTCTATTATATTGAGGAAGAAAAGAAGATTAATATATGCAGATGAACAAGTCGAATCCCTCCAAAGAAATCATAGGACCCCCTTCTCCCCATCCTCATGGGTTGCTAGGAGTCGAATAAAAAGTAGTTCACTGTAATAATTTTTGCACAAGAGTCGAACTTTTGATTTCATATGGAACTTGTGAGAAGCAATTCCCAAACTTATCCACTTTTCGAAAGTTTTTCCCAAACTGACCTACTTTTTAAGAAAATTTTCAAACTAACCCACTCGCTTTCTAAAATAGTGTGTAGTCAAAATTCACTCGCTATCTGAGAAAGCGAGTGTTGATTTTGTGTTTTTTTGTTTCTTTCTTGGCCAAGACTCGCTGTCTCAAAAGGCGAGTTTGTTTTAACCAAACTCGCTTTTTGAGTCAGCGAGTGTCGATTGAGAATTTCATAAACGCTCTCCCTCTATCCCTTTCTTTCAACTCTCCCTCTTCGATAAGCCATAAACCCTAGTCCCTAAATTCGAGCTTGGAAATTTTTTATGAGTAGGAGGTCTAATTTGGGATGCTAGGATTTTGGGTTTCGGATTTAGGAGTAAGAATAGAGAGAAGAAAATAAAAAAATTCGTGTCTGGGATTTAAGAAATCCCCAATCGACACTCGCTGTCTCAACCAGGGAGTTTGGTTTAAACAAGCACGCTGTTTGAGACAGCGAGTCTGAATTGAGAAAGTAAAAAAACTCCAATCGACACTCGCTGTCTCAAAAAGCGAGTTTAGTTAAAACAAGCTCACTTTTTGAGACAGCAAGTTTTGGCCAAGGAATAAACCAAAAAAACCCAAAACCAACACTCGCTTTCTCAGATAGCGATTGTATTTTGACTACACTCGCTATCTGAGAAAGCAAGAGGGTCAATTTGAAATTTTTTTTAAAAAAATGGGTCAGTTTGGGAAAAACTTTCAAAAAGTGGGTTTGGGAAAAAATTCAACTTGTGAACCCCAGTCATTGTCCCTCATAAAACGTAATAGTCTGTACAATTACTGCAATCCTTTTTCATTGCTGTTATTTACCAAATCATAAAAAAGACAAGATAGCAGTCGGAATTCTATCACATTCCAAATAGGCCCCTTTAATACGAAACAGTTGCCTCTCGCAAATGCCAACACGAATCTTTGTATGGACCAATACGCACCAGCAGTCTGTTACAATCAAGAAAGACATCCAACTTGTATGCATATTCTCTTCTAGATGTACAACTTATTTCAATTATTCACGAAATCTATTGTTTGGACATACAACGGCGCAGTTTAAGTGTCACTTGCCTCCAAAATGTGGTTTCAATTTTGCTTACAGCACAAACTATACAGTTTCTTCTTCTATTTTTATAAAGAATTCAACTTGTTCTATAATATAATTTTGTTACAACATACCTTATACCATCTTAATTAAAGTTGATTGCTTCCTCTTTTATTTCCTTTCTTCTTTATGTATATGAGTATATATCAATCGTATATCACCTGTTCTGTTCGTGTACTTACATCGACATTATTTGGATACAACAGCATCTTTAATGAGCATGAGTGACACAGCTAGATCATCCAAAAGTTGGGGTGGATCAGGAACTGCCACCTCATCCACTGCAAGAACCATCTCCATCTTGTTCATGTAACTCTGGAAGTGAAATGTAACTGCCTGCCAATTTTCCAAGATGTCAACATAAGTCAGTGGACATTGCATTAGAACTAAGTTATGTTAGAGATTATGAGAAATAATAACAATGAGAAATTAGGGTTAGGGTTTAATATCCCTACTGCTTGAGATATTATACCCTGAGATCAGTATATATGTGATAAGACTGGGTTTTGGGTACTAGGCTCTTGACCCACTCAACCCGGTCCAATAACTCAGTGATAACACATGCACAACATGTGTTGCCCCATAGAACATTATACACAATAATATTCTATTATATTGAGAATATACCTATATATCCAACAAGTTATAGGTCCTAATATGATGAATGTGTCGGAAGAAATTTTGTTCTTCGATGTTTTTATCTCAACTCATGCTTTGCTACTCTCTTTAATAAAATAGGACGACATATAGCCATCTTTATGTAAAAATATGTATAAATATTGAAAAAGGCAGGAGTCAGTAGTAGAATGCAAATTGTGCCTTCTTGAAACCTACTTGTGGGTGCCCATAGACGCTGGGAGCAATAAAAACTATAGGGTGGCCGTGAAATCCAACTTCTTCGATGGGTCCAACAACATTTGAGAATGATACGGTTGTATTGAGGAGCATTCGGTAACAGAGAGCTGCAGCTGCCTGCAAATTTTGTGTTAATTAAAGAAGGAAGTTAATACCAACGAAGTAAATCAACATAGAAAGCAAAAGAACGATACCAACAAAGATATACATACAGGCTAGGCTTTTATGAACAAATTAAACTGTGTCAAAAGACTCTAAACTTAAGATGTTAGGTTTTTTATTTTTACTCCTGGACATACCTTAATTCCAAATAGTTTGACAATGATAACACCACTTGTGTAAGTGAAAATTGCCTCCAAAGTGTTCTTCTTCCTCTTCATGATCTTCATTCCTTTGCGTACATAATCCAGGGGGTCGTTACACAACCCTATGGGAAATTTTAGAATAATGTAGCCAATCGAATTCCCCCATCTTGTGGCCTTGCCACCTTCCATCATCTCAGCCAATGCCTACTTATCACATTAATCAACCAAAACTTAATAGTTAACAAAAAGTCTAGTTTTTCTGTTTGATTAAATACAGAATGTAGAGTAGAAACACCAGCAATCTCCAAAGAGGAGAAAAGGGAGGAGGGGTAAATAATTTATAATTCATACATGAATGCCTGGAGATGGCCGGATGTTGACAAGAGCAGTGGAACGGAGACGCAGATTGGAAGGAAGACTCTTCTCTTTCATCTCTCCATTGGATTTCTCACCATATCTCCTATTCAGATATCGCGAGAGACCAGCGGATGTCACCCCCACCAAAACATCATTTATGGTCTGCACTATGAAGTTAGTATTAGCAATAGAAAACCAATCGGGAAGAGTTTTAAAGGTTGACAATATAACTTCAATTCTCCTATTTGTCTTGCCCCCTTTTAATCAATTTTAATCAAATGTGTCAGTCTAAATTCGCATGAAGTTTCAGATAAGTGAAAAATGTCATTGTTATATAATTATTGTGTAAAGCCACCGAATTTAGAAAATATTTGTAAGGATTAAACCAAATTAATTGTTGTAGTACAAACTATGAAGAGAAAAAGACTTGAAGAACTTACACAGCCAAACGAATTTTTCACAACCTTGATGTCATCTAAGTTCACAGCCCTATGAACAAACCGTTTCCGACGAAACTCAACCGCCTTAACCCCCTTTAACGGTGTCTCACTATCACTCAGAAAAATAGATGTAGCCATGAAGATCATTACATCAACAATTGTATTCCACGCAATCACTAACAGAGCCCACACCCACAACAGAAGCCCCAAGACTCTACTTCTATTTATGGAGTCCCTCACTTTGCGTGATGATTGTGCCTGAGGAAGAGATGGCACCGAATCTGGATCAGATGTCTTCCGTGTGCAAGCTAGGAAGAGGGACATTAGGGAAATGCCATCACCAAGGGAATGGTGGATGCGGAGTATAACAACCGATTCGGCTCTGGAAGTGCGTAAATTGATGATGTGGAAGTCCCACAGAGGCCGAGATAGGGGTAGGTGGGTGGTAGAGAGGGAAGCTACATAGTCCTCGACAAGTTGATCGGATGATAGAGTAGTAGTGGTTTCTGGGGGAATTAGGTTTGGGACTACTACATGATTGTCTATGACTACATTTGTTCGAACCCATCTCGATTTCTGAGTTTTAGGATCATCCGGTACCTGTTTATAAAAAGATATTTGAGTTTAACAAGTAGGAGACAAAAATAAGAAATAAATAAATCTGAGGTTTGGGGGTTCCTAGTTGTAGTATATGATATGCATCCTTTTTGAAGATAAACATGAACCCCTAAACATCAATCTGAGGTTTCAAACTTCATTTTCTTACCACAACTAGGAACTTAAAATAGAGGGACTCCTAAAAGCAGTTACAAACTCCTTTCATAAAACATGTAAAATTGTAAATGCAAAAATGTTGATATAGGCATTTCGTAAATTAAATTGAGTTCCTAACTCCATTTCTCTAATTTCCATTCAGCTACAAAGAACATAGCCAGGTAGGTATGTGGACAAGTGGTCCAATAAGCATGTATGGATCATAGATGAACATTGTCAACGTCAAGCTTCATATCACAGTAGTTGAACCTAATCGAAATATAATTTAATGTAATGTCATTAGAGCATCTGTAGTCGTCGACACCCAAATTTTGAGTATTTGGCAAATAGAAATAGGAAAAATGGCGACGCTCTGTAGTCTTTGTTAGCCAAAATTTGGCTTTTACGAAATCCGAATAGGACGGACGGATGATTATTTACCGTCCAAAGTTTTTTTTAAAAAAAATTTAAAAAGTTAGTTACTCACCTGTGAGATTGTGACATTTATAATATAAAAAAAAATCAAAAAACTAAACATACCTGGGACGGCAGATGAAGTAGCGTCCGAGCTACTTTGTCTTTAGCGAAATTGTGAGGGACGGTAGATTATCTACCGTCCTTCACTTTTTTTTTAATATTTAATTTATGGGACGGAATTTAATTTTTCGTCCAACAATTTCGTCAAATGCAATTGTGCAGGGACGATGTATCATTTCTCGTCCAACGTTTCAGACGAAAGATAATCTTTCGTCCCAATAAACGGACGAAAGATAATCTTTCGTCCCAATAAACAGACGAAAGATAATCCTTCGTTAGCTATATTTTGGCAAAGGCCATTTCGTCTTCTATATTTGGCCAAGCACTGTTCATGTCAGACCGATTTTTTGGGTAAATGGCCAACGACTACAGCGCTTTTGTTCTCATTTTTTCCAAAATATGGGTAAATGGCAAACAACTACAGATGCTCTTACGTGTGAGAACTTATGACCCAAAATCAAGTGTCAGATCAAGATATCTCAAATACTTAAACCTTTTTTATTTAAAAACTTTTTTTTTTAAATTTTGTTTTTTCATCCTGCTGCAGCTGCCCAGGGGATGGGGAGGAAGTTCTTACATCCCAAAATTTTCATCTGCATTGCTGTTCTCTTTCTCAAATTGCATAACACTAAGCTCCTCTTATTATGTTATTTTTGTATTGAGAGGAAAAGAAAATCACAACTCCCCTACTAAGATAACAAATTCTTTCAATTCGTTCGCCAATTGGTTAAGCTTAACAATCACATCCTAGGGACTCAGGGCTCGATGAATCAGTAACCAACAACAAAGCACAAAGCTCCAAACAATGATACTATCTTTATAAGCACATGCAGTGCTCCAACAATGATACTATCTTTATAAGCACATGCAATGCGCATGTCATAGAGCACACCACGAAAAGAATGAAAGAACCCATTTATTGACCATACCGGTTGACTTTAGCTTTGATGAGACCATAATAAAAACTAACAAAATTTCTAACATGATCTAAATAGGGCCGGCCTGAGTTCCCGGTGGCCTGAGGCGAACTTCCGAAATGGGGTCCCCATACATTTAATATTTTAAAAAAACATGTATACAAAAAATTTGCACATTGTTCAAAGCAAAATATGCAAAATATATATCATCGAATAATTGAGAAGAAATAGCCAAAGAGGGTTTGTTTTAAATGTGGATTGAGGGTTTCGGGTTTGAGTTTCTATTGATTTAAATGTGGATTTATTTTTAAATCACTCAAATTTAAAGCATCAAATTCAATCAAGCCCAAACCCAAATAATTTAAACAAAATTCTAAATGCCAAAATATTTATTTTTGGGGCCCCTAATAACCATTTTTTACGTGCAAAATATGTGTCTATATTTACAAGGAGGGTACAAATTTGGGGCTCTAAAATTGCAAATTATCCAGAGGAGCCTGATGCGACCCCCTCACCGATGTCAAGGGTGGGGCCGGCTCTGGATCTAAACCTAGCCCAAAGTCAACCACTGTACTTAGTAACAAGTTCCTATTCAACAAAAAAAAAAAGGCTAAACATTATTGCATACCCACTATTCAACTACTTTAAGAAAGTTGTTAGCCATACACAAATCATCAGAATCCCTAAAAACAAAAAATTTGCAAAACATACCTCTTTCTTAATTAACTAACCAATTGGAACAGTTGCGAAAATTTTCAGTAAATTCAGAAAAGAAAAGGTATATATATATATATATCAGTACCAAGATGCTAGAGAATCGCGGGTGCCGAACCATAGTGGCCTCAAGGCCGGCTTTGATGACGTCAACGTCGGCCGTCTTTCCTAATCCCATCATCCCTATGATGTAGCAGTTGAAGTGAGGCTGGTGGAAAAGCCTACCAGCTGGACTTAACGGCGGGCCCTCCGCCGTTAACTCGCCGTCATCTACGACTGCCGGGTCATTCTTCTCTGTGTTCACAGAGAGCGCCCTCTTTCTTGCTCCCATGCCACACAAATTTTGGGGGGTTTTTTTTTTCTGTTTTTCTTTTTGAAAAGAACGGGTATGGAAGAAGGCTTTATAGAAATAAACTGATATGGAAAAAGAATTTTTTTTCCCCCAAATTGCCCACTTTTTAAAAGTATCTACCAAACTGACCTACTTTTGAAAATATTTATCAAATTGACCTACTCGCTATTTCTGATAGCGAGTTTAGTTCAACTGACCTTGCTAGTTTAGTTCAACTGACCTTGCTATCTCAGATAGCGAGTGTAAGTCTATACATTTCAAGTAGAAATTGCATGTTTAAAATTTTTCTTAAAAAATTAGTACAACTACACTAGCTATCTGAGGTCAGTTGAACTAGATTCGCTATCTGAGATAGCGAGTGTAGTTATATACATTTTCAGGTAGAAATTGCATGTTCAAAATTTTTCTGAAAAAATGAGCACAACTACACTCGCTATCTCAGAAGAGATAGCGATTGTAGTTGTATAAATTTCATGTTCAAAATTTATCTGAAAAAATGAGCACAACTACATTCGCTATCTAAGATAGCGAGTTCATTTGAACTAGAGTATAGTTATTTACATTTTATGTTCAATTTTTTTTGAAAAAATAAGTACAACTACACTCTATCTGAGATAGCGAGTGTAGTTCAAATGAACTGTAGTTGTATACAATTCAGGTAAAAATAGCATATTCAAAAATTTTCCAAGTGTTAGAAAATCATAGAACTACACTCGCTGTTTGAAACAACGAGTGAATCAATTTGGTAAATAATTTCGAAAGTGGGTTGGTTTGATAAATACTTTCAAAAAGTTGGTCATTTTGGAAATAAAAATCTATAGAAAAGTCACTGGTTGTTTGTAATCTTTTGAAGCGAGATTAGTTTCGTGATCCAACCTGTTGGATTTCTTAAACATCGTAATCCTTATTTTTTTTATTGAATATTTTGTGGCTTCAACCCACCGTTAACGATCTAAAAAAACCTTTTGTGGCAAGAAGGTTGGACTAACAAGAAAGATACCGTGTTAGTTTTTTTTTTATTTTTTATTTTACCATAAAACGAAGAGGACCCCGCACTTCATTAAACATAATTTAACGAAACATAACTAAAGAATGAATGATATTAGAGTAATGCTTCATCCACTACCAATTCTACTACCATTTTGTTCACTAACTTAGGTGGCACACTTCTATTGGAGAGTTTTCCCACCTACTCTCTTTTTTCCCATCTATTGGAGTGTGTCACCTAAGGTAGTAAAATTGGTAGTGGGTGTAGAATTGCTCATGATACCAATACCAACCCAACATCCAACAAAAATGAGAGACGGAGTTATGAAAGGGGCACCCTCAACTTTGCAGAAACCCCCCTAAACTTTTAAATTTTTACCATTTTAGCATCACTCAATATTTCTACAAACCCCCTTATTACATCCAAAACAGCATCCACCTCCCTCTAAATCTATAATTTATTACTTGGTCCAACCCGCATTTAATTTATAGATGATTAATAGAATTATATATATATATATATATATATATATATATATATATATATATATATATATATATATATAGAGAGAGAGAGAGAGAGAGAGAGAGAGAGAGAGAGAGAGAGAGAGAGTAAGTGAGTGAGTGAGAGAGAAATGCTCCATTAAAAATGGGTTTGTTTTAACGGGTTGGAAAACAGCGATCTGGATTGTTGGATCGCTCTTGATCGTGATCAGCGGCTCAGATCGCCTCCGCCCATCACCCGTTATCACTTAAGTGGCGGAGGGTTATTTTGGGAATTTCGTCCCAAATAACTCTTTGCCTGATTTGCTCTGAAAAAATGAATTAACCTAGGCTGTTGTTGGGAACAACGGCCTAAGTTATAAAATTTCTATAAAATTTTATAGCCTAGGCCGTTGTTCCTAACAACGGCCTAGTTTATAAAAATTGAGAACATAGGCCGTAACAACGGCCTATGTTCTCAATAAAACGGCCTATGTTCTCAATTTTTATAATCTAGGCTGTTTTTTCAAACAACGGTCTAGGTTCATTCATTTTTTTAAAATCTGTGAGGCGAAGAGTTATTTGGCACGAAATTTCCAAATTAACCCTCTGCTGATCAAGTGAAACGGGTGATGAGCGGCTCGATCTGAGCCGCTGATCACGATCAAGAGCGATCCAACGACTCAGATCGTTATTTTCTGTAGCGCCCCGAATTTTCAATATGATATCTTAGAAATACGTGGCACAATTTCCAGCATCAACTTCAATTGCAATATTAAACATAGCCAAAAACACAGATAAATTTTTATTTCAACTTTATTACAACAATCTTTACAAACACAGCGGAATACAAAATAGCTTGAATTACAAACTTTTTCTTTTACAACACTTCTTTACAATTTTTACACAAGCTCTATTATATCAATTTATCTCAAGCATCTGAACCCCAAGCTCTAAACAACAACATGTAAAACATAAGGCTAGAGATAACACTAACCCCCAAAACTACAGGGGTCAGCCATAACGATGTGAGTGACATAAAAACAAAACAACATAAATAAAACATAAAACATGGAATCATGAACAACAGGCAATAAAGACAAGAATAAGAGAAATGAGAAATAACAATAAGTAAAGCATGAAAACATCAAGGAATATAAGATAGTAGAAAGTAATACATGAAAGCATCAAGTGAATCTAGACTAAGTGTCAAGTGTAGAAAAAATAGGAAAAACACAAGCATAAAACCAAGTCAAGAAAACACAATCTCTATATGCTGACTCTCTAATGCATACTTATCGGATTCTATGCATTCCATAGTACATAGGTCCGGTGCAAGTCCTTAACGATCTCCACTTTATAGGGATAACCCCTCATTATGCAACTAATCCTACTACGGTGATGGAAAACAAGATCCAGAATACTCCACGAATAGGCACCACAGCCGTCGACGCGCAAGCATCATGTAGGATAACTCAAAAACCGGAGGATCACCTCCCAATCCGTGTACCCCACGAATAGGCTTGCAAGGCCCTCGATGTGCAGATAGACCAGGTACATTCCGTGAATAGGCCTGCCGATCCTCGACATGCGAATGCACCCTGCATGCTCCGTGAATAGGCCTGCAGATCCTCGACACGCGAACATACAAATGTCCTCTCGGGACAGAACAACAAATAGTTCTGGAACGCATCCGTTGGACTAAACAAACCATGAGCCTATACTTACGTTTTCCAAGTTCCATCATATCCCCACTAGTGCCTATCCTTAAGTTGGTTATTATTAAAACACAAAATCCTCATCTCTAGAGTTAGTGTATCCTGCCGGACTTAAATACTCAACAACAACCAAACCAAGACCCCCCAGGTCTAACTCAACAAATCTCAACTGCCGGTACACAGGACTCCCATTCAACTCCTAGAGATATCAACAAGACTAAAACTCACAAATCCATCATCAAAACGATCATATGGAGAAACTTCTCCAATCAACAAAAGCCAAGTCTTTATAAAATTCCAGAATCCAAATCCAACAATAAAATATCTTGAAAACAAATGTTCTGTAGAAAGAATAATATTTAGAATAGTAAGTTATAGGTCCAAAAATATTTAAAGAATCAATCGTTTAGAGAACATCAGAATAACTCAAGAAAATATCAGTAACAATCGACTTTAAAAAGGTCATCAGTCGAATGTCCAGAGTGAAAAACCAGCACTTCAAGAAATAAAAATCTAAGTAGTAGCAATCGACTATAAAAGAGTCACCGGTCGACTGTCCAAAGCGAAAATCCAACACCTCTAGAAAATATCAAAACAGAGCAGAGACAGTCGACTAGAGAAATGGGTCAGTCGACTGTTCCGCACGAGATTTCAAGAAAATAAAAATAACACAGCATCCAGGTAGCGACGGTCGACTGTCGAAACATACCAGTCGACTGTCACACCTACAGACTGCAGTTTGAGTTGTGCATATTTCAACCGATATGAAGATTTACTTTACAAAAACGAAATCTATAAAAAGTATATTTCTGATATGATCAAATACAACTTATATGATATACAAAGATCCATAAAAACCAATCAAAACTACTTGAATTGATAAAATAGCTTTTTAATGAATTTCTTCAAGATAAAACATGAATATGTGCATATATCAAAACTAGAGTTTTTAAGAAAATCATACATCAAAATAACTTTGTTTTATATTCCAAACCATATCAATATCAAAATAAGTTGAGATATAGTCAAATCCTTCGAAAACACATAAGACTCAATTTCTTCTAAAACAACAAAATACGATACTCATGAAAAACGTTTGTGCATGTTTGTGCACCAAAAGAACTTCACAAATCCATAAATTAAATAACAAAAATATTAGAATTAAAACTTAGTATTTGAGTAAATCCAAATTCAAGTAAAATCTTTCACAAAGTCACGAATCCCGAAATTTAGTCAAAATGTATCAAATCCAAATCTAGACAATCACAACTCAAATTCTCAAGACATTGTCTTTTAATCCATTACTCCTTCTCAAAATTCCTCAAACTCAATCTCAACTATTCTCAATAGTTGATTCATAAATAAATTTATCATTAACATGGCCAAGTTGCATTCATCCAACTCACCAATAGTCCAAAAAATCTCATCTTTAATTAATTAATGCATAACTTTCATCATACTCAATCGAATCAGTAATAACCCAAAAGAAATAACCTACTCACAATTTACATTAGGTTCTCCAACAATCTAAAATCATCCACATGCAACTCTACTCACAAATAACTAGGGTTCTTCTCAAAAGATTCAATTTTAACTTATCAATTCTTTCAATCCACCATATGTATTCATATCAAAATCCTAGCATGCTTTCTACTAAATGAAACACCACATACAATATTCAAAGAACAAAACAAAACAATTTATATCACTCACCTTGTTGAAGAGATCAAACGAAGACAAATAGAAAATAGGAAAAACTCCTCCTTTGCAAGAAATCCAAGATCTTCTCTTTAAATCTCCAAGAAAATAAAAACAATAAAACATTTGTGCTTTGCAGCGAAAGACGGCTGCACTCCACCTTTTAAATAGGCCGGAATAAGAGAATTAGGGTTTTGAACACATTTGCAAAATAATCCTTTTAAAATATAATTTTATATAAATAGATCCCTATACATGGAAACTTGAAAAAACCAATTTAATTGAGATTTAAAAACAAAATAAACACTTTATTTCCAGCCGGCACTGTTTGAAAAGTCCAGAAAAATAGTTTTGCACTTTCATCCCTCAAAATGACAATTTTGCAAAAAGATCCCCTGTTATCAAAACTTGTAAAATAAGCCAAATTCATTAAAACAAAAAGTAAACTTTTTAACCCTGAGTTGATTAGGCATTATACCCAGCCCCAAAATCCGAAAATTTGAAGTTTTCACTCCAATTGGTAATTTTGCACAAAAGTCCCTCTTTTTGAAATATTTTCAAATAGGTCCAATAAATATCAGAAAAATCTAGAAAAATTACAAACAATCCCAAACAATAAATAATGATTTTCCAAAAAATAATTTTGTCTTTTGAACTTTCCAAAAAAATATTTGCATGTGTTTCGCACGTGTAAAAAGATAAATCTTCAGAAAAATATTTATTAAATCTCCAACAATCATTTTAAATCCATATTCAGATCTCAAAAATAGTATTTAAAAATACGGGGTACTACATTTTCCAACCCGTGAAAACTAGACCCGTTTTCAATGGAGCATTTCCCATATATATATATATATATATATATATATATATATATATATATATATATATATATATATATATATATATCTTCGGTTGCACACTACTTTGGTGAGCACTCCGTGAGCACTCACGAAATAGAGCACCAACGACAAAACTGAACCGCTTATATTGTTCTATATACCTAAGATAGCCTAACAATAAAAAATCAATTAGTATGAAATTCATTTGTCCATGATTTACATCATCACAAAATTGTATGGCTGAAAATTCTAACAGCATGATGGATGGGCAAATAAACTTCAAATTACTTGATTTTTTATTGTTAGGCTATCTTAGGCATATAGAACAATATGAACGGTTCAGATTTTTCATAAGGTCTTTATTTCATGAGTGCTCACAGAGTGCTCACCAAAAGTAGTGTGCAACTGAAGGGGACTCACAGTACGTTTTCAATGGAGCATTCCTATATATATATATATATATATATATATATATATATATATATATATATATATACATAGTGGAAGACAAAGATTCCCTCTACCCTTAGAACTGGCAAATGCGTTAAGGCTGGAAAGGTTAATATGGCAGAAGAGTAATCGAGAAAAAGAGGTGATCATTTCCAATGAGTGCGCTACAGCTGGTGAAAAGAGGACATTGGAAATAAATATACTGCAGCCCTACCGCTAGCACAGTGTCCGCATTCGATTTCGTTAGTTTGGCCACCAACCTATACGAGACGGCGGTGAACCTTAACGGCCTATTAATCGAATATTATATATATATATATATATATATATATATATATATGAGGAATGCTCCATTGAAAACGTAATGTAGCAATAAAAACGTGGAAAACCACCTAGGCCGTTGTTGGAAACAACGGCCTAGGTTATAATGCATTATAACCTAGGCCTAGGTGGTTTTCACGTGTTTTCACAACATTTGCGTTTTCAATGGAGCATTTCCCTATATAGGGAAAACACGTGAATTTTTTTTATATAGGGAAAACACGTGAATTTCCAATATATATTATTTTTTTATTTTTTTGGGGGGAGGGGGGGATGAAAGAATTTATGAATTTGTTGTGAGATATCCTTTTGGTTTAATTTTTTTTAGCTTCGTCCTTAACCAATTATACAACATTCTATGCCACAACCCATATCACGTTGCAGCTCACCTCCGCAAACCACCCTAATTCTTAGACTGGTGTTTAATGAATAAGTTGGGGGGGGAGGGGGGGGGGAGGATTTCTTAAAATGACCCGATTTTTGAAAGTTTTTCCCAAACTGGCCTAATTTTTTTAAAAATTTCCAAACCAACCTACTCGCTGTCCCAAAAAGCAAGTTTGGGGAAAATCCCATCGTTTTTTGAGACAGCGAGTATGAGGTTTGGGTTTTTTGATTTCTCCCTGGCCAAGACTCGCTGTCTCAAAAAGCGATGGGATTTTTTCCAAACTCACTTTTTGAGATAGCAAGTGTCGTTTGGGAGTTTTTAATACCCAAACTCGCTGTTTGGACCTCACTCTCTCTTTCAACTCTCTATCTCCCTCTTTCTCTTCTAACTCCGAAACTCAAAATCCTAGCCTCCCAAAATCGACCTCCTACCCACAAAATCTCCTATAAATCTAAATATATTCACTTAATCTTTCCCAACCCTCTCACCTTTCACTCTCAAAACCCTAGACCCATTTTTTCGAAAGATCCATAATCTGGAATTTTGATAAACTTCAAGAGGATAGCAATTGTAACACCCCAAATTTTTATTTTAATTAAAAATACATTTTTCAATTTTTGCACATATAATGCACGTGCTAATTTATCCATCTCTTTCTCTTACTCTCATTTACTATTTTAGCATGCATAATCTTTATTTAGCCTTTTAATTAAACACAATAACCTAAAGAGAGATTCTAGCACATTAGATTAATTAAAAGGAAAGCCCACAAGAATAATTAAGTTAGTTAATTAAAATGAAAGCCCATGAGACAAGCCCATTAATTAAATCCAAATTTAAGTTGTGCATGAACTCATACATGACATGTAACAACGTTAATACACATTTTTAAACTATAGAAATTATATTAATTATTGTGCATGTGTGAGCACTAGTGCACAACACGTGAACGCGGAATATGATAGGGCATGGGGGTTGGCCAGATTTGGTAGTGGAGGAGGGGTGTTGAGTTTGTGAAAGGTTGGGAGCATGAAAGGTTGGGAGTTTTGGGAGTTAGGATTGTGAAGGGTTGGAAAATTAAGATAGCAATTTATTAGGTGGGGAGTTATGCAAATTAAACCCTCCTATTGTCCTATAAATACACCCTCATTTTCCCCTCTCTCGTCGCACCAAAACTTAACAAAATTTAGAGAGAAAAAGAAAGAGAGAAAGAGAGTACCTTTGTGCTTGGAGGCTTGCTAGGAGAAGAAGGAAAAGGAGATGCTAGTGGGAGCTAGGAGCTAGGAAAGGTCTCTTCATTTGTGATTTTCAATCTTCATAGAGGTTAGTGATCTCTTTTCTTTCTAATATAGAGATTGCATGCTAAAAATTATAAATGAGTAATATAAGTTGATGTTGATGTGAAATATGTAGATAAAATTCATGCTAGTGTAATATACTATGAATGAGAATAATCTTGTTGTGATTAAGCAAAAAATAGATACCATGTTAATTAAAAAGAAGATTTTGACTAAAGAATTAATACTATGAATCATGTTAGAATGCTTGTAAATTTATGCATGTTAAATGTGTGATTTGTATGGAAATTGATCGAAAATGTTGTATTCAATATATGCTTTAGAGTCTTGATGATTAAGAAAAAGAAAGAAAAAAAAAATTTAATTATTGCCTTGAAACATGTTGATTTATATTGAAAATATAAATTCTTACATAAAAGAGGTTTTTGTGAGATTCTCATGATTGAGAGGATTGTGGGTATTGTTACAAAAAAAAAAATTATTAGTATAATTGAGAACATAAATTAGTTTTGATAAATACAACTCTTAAATTCAAGTTTTGAGAAAAAAATACAAGCTTATGTGTAAAATGAGAAAAAGAACTAATTTAAATAGAAATATATTTTAATGATTTTGAAAATTAGTTGTTTACTGTTTTAAAAATTCATTCCTAGTCAAAAGAAAAGTTTATTTCAATATCCTAAAAGATTGGATCATTGGATAAACGAGTTTTGTTAAAAAGAACCAATTTCAGAATAGTATGAACAAAAGTATATTAATACAACTCCTAAACAGAAATTACACTTGGACTTACTGGTTAGCCAGTGCACCACAGAGCACTATTTGTAAGAGATCTTGGGTTCGAAACTCGATAGTCACATTTTATTTTGATTCACGTAATTAAAATCCAAAACCCGAAGCTCAGTATTTGGGGCTCTCGGTATAACTATTTGACACAAAGTCCCAGTGGACTTTATGGCTAGCGGGACTGGGCTGGGCTCTTGCTGTTGTCTCGACTGAGGTCCAGGGTTCGAAACCTGAGCCTCTCTTTTTGATTTTTTTTGGTTGGGTTTTTAATATATTGTGATACTTTTAAATATGAATAACATCCTATCATTTTTATAAAATAAAATGGAAATTATTATAGATAGTTATGAAGTTTTCTTGTATATTTTTGAGATAGTAAAAATGGGATTTGAAATAGTAAATGAGTTTTTTACTCCAAAAATTATTATTTGGGTAAAAAATCTTTACTTTGAAAAGAAGGAAAAATATATAACAAGTTATGAAATCCTCTTGTGTAAATAAACACTTATGTTGAGAATATGAATTGGGATGTGAATTGCTTAAATTGCTAATAGAATTTATAGTGTTGAATTTTGTGTTCATGAAAGGAATTATTGTTCAATTTTGAGTTATAAAAGAATAAGTGAATCATGAATAAGTGCTAAAATGAGACATGGATTTATTTAAGAATAAGTTGGAGATATGGACATATTGAGTTAATACATGAAGGGTATGAATACCCATGATTTCTTGTACATGAACAAGTGTGATTTAGAGTTAGTAAGACCTCGGATACCGGCACTATTAAAATAAAAGATTTGAGATATAATTTTGAGATATTTCCATGGAGCTATCTCGTATTTTTTGTGACTAAGTTCGGTAGGAGGTAAAACTAATTCTAGGTATGATGAATTATTCATGTCTTGAACTTAAGAATTAGGCACTTAAGAGAAGTGTAGTAAACCTGGGTAAACGTAAGTGGGGCACTCTATATAGTCGGGCGGTGTACTCCGGGACTATAGACCTAGTCGTGCGGTATACTCCGGGACTGAGGTTGCTTCGATGGAGACGAATTTTTATTTTGAGATCCGGTACTATGCGTAGTCAGGCAGATAGTTTATCGTACTCCAGTGTATATACGTATACCGGGGCTAGAGGGGCACTTATGGAGTATTCGCACGATGAGGAGTCAGTATAACAGTCGGGCGGTGTACTCCGGGGCTGGGATCCGTACTCGTGGAATATCTTAACTTTGTTTTTACTATGGGTAGTGTCATGACGAGGGATCGAACCCTTTATTGTAGAGTACGTAGGTGCTTGCCCTCAGACCTATGTAGTATGGGATGCATAGAATCCGAATAAGTATGCATTAGTGTCATCTTAGTATAAAAATGTGTGCATTAGGCCTTAAGGCATCACACACACTTACATGTCTAGAATAATCACTTTTGACACTTTATTGTTCATTCAAATTTGTGGTTTGTTAAAGTATAGAGATCGTTATATGTACGGCATAGAGAGGATGGCCGAGTATAACATTTTCGTCAGTTGTAAGTAACTGACGTGCCCACAGCTTAAAATGCAGGTAATGGACATTTTTATGAAAAAGTAAAGATGTTATGATACAATTGATGACTTAGATTGATAAAGTTGTTTAAGTTGTATTTTATTTTTATTGTTGTATTTCTTTTATTTTTCCGCTGTGTAAACAGAAAGTAAAGAACTCTGATGTATGTTGAAAAGTTTTAATTTCCTTGTAAAATTGTACGAAGTGAAGTGTAAAGATCCTGTGGAATCTCGAATTCAGCATTATTTGGAATTCGGGGCGTTACAGCAACTTCAACTCTTCTACCCATATATCTACGGCTATATCCTTCTGAATATTATTGTGAATGTATGATTTATATCACCTATTATTTTGTAAATTTTTGTAGGTTTTGTTTGTGGCTAGATAATAACTCGTATTTTCGTATAAATATGCATAGGTATGGATTACGATATTCCTATTTAGTTATACTTTGGTGGTGAAATAATTCGTGATCCAAAGATAGGTTGTTGTTATAGTGCCGTTGATCCTGAAATAGTTTGGGCACTTCGTACCATTACATTCGCAGAAATAGTAGAGAAAATTTACGAAGTTACTAATTGGAATAGGGCTCAATGGAATGTGAAAGTTTTAGCTCGGTACGCAGTAGGAAAAGGAGTGGTCAGTATTTTATGACAGTGCCCATATCTACTGATAATGCTATGAAGTCAATGATTGCTAGGACACTTGATCCCAATTGTACTTGGTCTGCATTGGAGTTATATATTCAACAAATCCAAATTATGAATGCTCAGCCACATGATAATCCTAGTTCAAGCTTCGTACGAGAAGTACCGACACAGCAGATGAGGTCTAATCCTGTTCCAAATTCACAAGCAATCCCATTGTCCCCACAAGAAGACACATTCACAAATACAACAAGCCCGGATTCTACAGATGTTGAGTTGCCACGTCAATATAGTCCGGTTCATGACTATGTTCGAAATGACACTTTATTTGAATTATTTCAAAATGCTACTCATTAACAATGACCTATTAGACGATGATGATGAAGATGAAGAAACAGATGATGAAGTTGATGAGAGTGTAGAAAATGATGATGGGGACGAAAATGATGATTATGCAAATGTAAACACAAATGAGAGTAGGGCTAATGAAGTGAGAGCTACTGATAGCTATGCCAATATTAATGCTCATGTTACCGAGGAGATGACACAAGGTGCTAGAGTACATCAAGTTCCACAAGATTCGTCCGGTTCATCCAATGTAGACGAATTGTACACTGGACATGAGTTTATATGTAAAGAGTCGATTTAGCAGGCTGTGAAGCTGTATTCTATCAAGAAACATTGTGAATTCGTCACATTGAAATCTACACCGACACTGTACACCGTTAAATATAAATTGGCACCTAGGAAACGTACAATTAAGGAGATGGTGAAATTTCCCCCAGTAGTAAGTGAGGGTGGCTGCCCTTGGAGATTACGAGCAGTGATTCCAAAAGGCGGGACAAATTTTATGGTGAAAAATATAGTTGGGCCTCATACTTGTACGAATCCCACGTTGAATCAGGACCACTGCAAAGTTCATTCTAACCTTGTTTGCAATTTGATTGTGAGTGTGGTAAAGTCTGAGATAGGTTTAACACTGCAGACCATTATTGAGATAGTGAAACTACAATATAATTATCAAATTTCATATAAGAAGGCTTGGATTGCAAAACAAAAAGCAATTGAGAGGTTGTTCGGTACCTTCGAAGAAGCATATACAAAGTTTCATATTCTTCTATCAGCAATACAAACAGCAAATCCAGGAACCGTTGTCTATTGGGATAAATATCAGTCTGGTCCTGGCAAGGAAATATTCAAGGGAGTATTTTGGGCATTTGGTGCTTCGATTGAATGTTTCAAGTCTTGTAGACCTGTTATTAGTGTTGACGGAACTCACTTGTACGGTAAGTACAATGGTTGTTTGTTAATTGTTGTTTCTCCGGATGCGAATGATAGCTTATTTCCCTTTGCATTTGCATTAGTTTATGGAGAGAGTATAAATGCTTGGACATGGTTCATGAGCTGCATTCGGTATTTTGTCACTGATTGTACTGAGTTGTGTGTTATCTCTGATTGTCATGCTAGATTTTGTCTGCTATGGAATTGCAAAATGGAGCTTGGAACGAACCTAATGCATATCATCGTTATTGTATGCATCATTTCGCTACAAATTTCTTCAGTAAATTTGGTAGCAAGGCAATGAGAAAAAAAAAATATAGCGTGTCAAAACCAACCCAAAAAGTTCAATACCAAACTCGCTGAACTTGAAACCATAAATGTCGAGGCGGCTAATTGGACGAAAGAGGAACCAGTTGAGAAATGTGCACTTTATGCATATGAAGGTTGACGATACGGCATAATGACTACGAACCAATCTGAAGTCTTCAATTTAGTCTTGAAAGGTGTCTGTAGTTTACCGGTAACTGCGATTGTGGAGATGATCTTTTATCGTCTAAATTCTTACTTTACTACTCTCGACAGGAAGCTAATAAGCTTTTATCTGAAGGGAAGATTTTTGCTCAAAGAGTACATGAATTGATCGATATTCAGCTGAGAAAGCAAACCAACATAAGGTTATAATGTTTCATCATCAACCTGGAGTTTTCTCCGTCAAAATGGGTCTACGCATGGTAGGTGGAGAAAGGAAGGGTGGGAACTTGCACACTGTTAACTTGGGTACTAAAACATGCATATGTATGGAATTTCAACTATATCATATTCCATGTTCTCATGTATTAACAGCTTGTGCATATCGTGCAATCGATTACAAGCCTTTTGTTGATAAATTTTACTTAGTAATTGCATTAGCACAAACACGGGCTCCTCTCTTTCATCCAACTCTAGATCCAGCATATTGACCTACTTTTGAGGGACCACGACTCGTAGCTGATGCAAGCCTGCAGCATTCAAGAAAAGGCCGGCCAAGATCTACGAGAATTCGCAATGACATGAATGTGAGAGATAGGTCTAGCAGGGGTACGGGAATGAAATGTTCAAAATGTGGGTTGCATCGATACAGTAAGCGGCGATATAGTAATGCAGGATCTCGAAACATTTAAATCATGTCAAATTCCAATGTGTTTGTGTTTGTTTTGTCAACTTTACAGTAGTTTGTAGTTGTATTCTGTGATGTAAACTTTCTACTTATTTGTATGCGTTTAATTTTAAAATAGTGATCATTCCCATTTGTTTCAAAATCATTGGAAGTTTAAAGATTGTGAATGAATTTGTAAGTCGCATGATGTTGGAGTACATATGAATGTACAGGGCAGACTGCATATGCGGCTTGAATTGGAAAAATTTTCCCCTAAACTCGCTTTCTAAGAAAGCAAGTCTGGTTTAAACTTCCTCGCTTTTTGAGAAAGCGAGAATAGAGTTGAGAGATTTCCAGAGCCTGACTGGTCTCTGGAAATTTCTCAACTCAACAGTCGCTTTCTCAGAAAGCGATTGGATTTTGCCGAAACTCCTCTCAAAAAGCGAGTGTTGGCAATACAACATCGCTTTCTGAGAAAGCGAATGTGGTGTTGAGAAATTTCTAGAGACCAGCTGGTCCCTGAAAATCTCTTAACTCAACAGTCGCTTTTTGAGAAAGCGAGGATGTTTCGCCTACACTTGCTTTCTAAGTTAGCGACTGTTGATGTCACACCCCGCTTCCCAAAAATACGGAATACGAGCGCGTGACAAAGCCCAGCAAATGATTTTCATCATTCATGAGCTGTAGGATCGACTCAGCATCATAACAAGAATATAACAAAATGTACACAACCATGCATGCATGAATAATTTATTAATCAACAGGAAACAATTGAAACAAATATAATTATCTCAATAATTTCAAGATCTGGAATAAAAGATAAAACTCGGAACTATAAACCCGTTACAAGGTTCAAGTAGCGACAATTATAAATAACTCAAAGAAAACAAATAATTTAAGCAAGTCCTTGCCCCAAGCGAAGCCTAAAATGTCTGCTCACCAATTCCAGTAGGCAACACGTCTCCAAAGTCTGTTTATAAATATAAAAAGGAGAAAATAGAGAAAACAAGATAAATGCCCTTAGTGCAAGTTAGGGTCGCAAATAGTAAAGCAAGTACAAGAAATATGAAACAAGATTTTGGAATCAAGAATGTAATAGGGATGCAAAAAGTAGTGAGGATTCAAGAAATTAGCTAGCAAGAAAGACAACTCGAGTGACAAGATTGGGTAACAAATACTAGTAGTGGAACAAGTGACATATGAATATGTGATGGTACCAAGCATCAAGTAACAAGTATCACGTACAAGTTTTGAGTAACGAGTAACAAGTCTAATGTGTCAAGTTGTCAAGTACAAGTATCAAGTAGCGAGTGTCAAGTATTATGTTCAAGTATCAAGTCTCATATATCATGTAATCAAGTATCAAGTAAGCATGTGTCATGTTCAAGTATCATGTATCAAGTATTGTAATTATTACTATCTAGGTAGCACTTCATGTGCCATCCTTTTATCACATGGTTGCTACAGTCAATGCAATTTCATTTAGGCCTAGTAGTGGATTTTATAGGGCGGTGTACTCAGGCAACAATATTCGATAATGACCGATGACCAAATCAATCGAGATACTGTAATCAGTAATCTAAAATTAATCGATAACCGATATAACCGATAGACCGACAGACCGATAGACCAATAGACCAATAGACCGATAGACCGATAAATAGGGAAACATGGGCCCCTCCTCCCAGTACACTTACCTATATTGTCCACTACTATGGTCGTTCTCTTAAACCCCGGCTTGTTATTTATTATTATCATCAAGCAAGCATGAAAGTGTGCGAAACAGATCAATTAAAAATAATCAAGAACATGGAACAAGTCCAGGCTAGGTAGGATATATGTTCGAGGGTCAAAACAATTCAAAGTATCAAGAACAACGAAAATCTGAAATCTGGTCAGCATGAGGTTGCTGCACCAAAACTGCGATTCCCGTTGCTACAAGATAGAAAATGCGGATCCGTCAGAAGGTCTAGAAACTAGACTCCTGCCCGGTTCCAATGCATATAATTAAGGTACATAAAAGTTGTGGTACCATGTGTCAAAACAGCCAACTATACAGCATTTATGTTTAGCCAGAATTTGTAAAATTGAGTTTGTACATATGAAACAGTATTGAATCATCAGTAATTAATTCTGAGAAAATTAGGAAATGTTCTCTAGGATGTCCAGTAACAGCATGCAAAATTTCAAGTCATTTACTTACTGGTAGCATAGTTAAAACAATTGTAAACTAAGGAGGTGTAGCAGTTTTTGTGAATCTGCGACTACCGACACAGCAGCAGTAAAACTGCGATATCTCCTAGACCATAACTCGGAATTCAAAAATTCTGGATGTTATTGATAACTAGACATTTAGGGCTACATTTCATGTTCAAGACTCAAGTTCATATTTTGATTTTATTGGGGTCGAAACAGCAAGTAAAGATAAGAATAGCAGCAAGTGTGAATTTCTTTTATATACAAGTTGCATGATAAATGACTAATATGAGTCTAGATTAGTTTGTGATACAAATAGGGTTGCATTGGGGATCAAATCAGCAAGTCACATGTATTTCTCAACTCAAAAGAATGTAAGATCAACACAATACATTATACAACACACGTCTACAAGGGGTTCATGTTCAAGTAATTAGGAGATAAAAGGGTCCAACTAGTTTTGTAAATATATCAACGAAGGGTTGTGACTCTTAAGATTATGGAATCGATGAGGAATAATTTACGATCAAAAAACGATGAGACAATGAGGAGTCACATCTACGATCTATTTGCAGTATTTTCAATTAAACGCATGTACTAGAACAATAAATTGTACAAGAAGAATACGTGCCTTGGGATGTAGACGATGAATCCAACGGAAGAATAACGGGAATGGATCCCAGGCGGCAAACTCAAAACACGGATCACGAACCAAACACGAACACATGATCATGATCGCAACCACGAACACAAGCACGGATCTCGATGATCAAGTTGATGATCAAGTTGAAGATCAAGCAAATCCAACGGCCAAGATCGAACATAAAATATATAAGAATTAGAAGAGTGCCAAAAGAGTAAATATACCATGATAGACAATTGATGAAAAAGAACAAAAAAATGGAACAAATGTTTAACTCACCAAGTAGAAGACGAACGAGACAATCAATGGCCGAGATCAAGTGTGATCGGTCGATCGGACGGTTGAGATCGAAGATCAAGATCAAGATCAAGATGATGATCACGATCGCGATGATCAAAAGAGATCTGACGGTCGAGATCAAGATCCTGATGGTAATGATGATCGATGTGAATCCAACAGCCAAGATCCACGGATCAAGAAGCGATCGACAGCTTAGATTGATCAGATCGGGATGGAGATCGGGCGGTCCAGGATCACTCGATGATGATGATCGAGATGAGATGATGATCCGACGGCCCACAAACACTTGATCAATACTTATACACAACAGCACACATCAAGGGTTTCGACTGTCAACAATGGTGGTCGGCGACTGGATCACAGCGGTGGGTGCTGGACAGTGGCCATGGCGGCGGGCAGCCAGGGCGCGACTGCACAGGGAGCTGTCGTGTGGCGCGACGCTGCAGGAGGTGCGTTGGGGAGCTCGGCTGATGACTGGCGAAAGTCGACAAGGGGTAGGGCAGTGCAAGGGGGTGCGTTGGTTGTCGACGTCAGGGTCTGGTGTTGCGCCACTGCAGAGGCGAGCGCCGAGCTGAAGGCGACGCG
The DNA here is from genome assembly GCA_017893485.1 of Hemerocallis citrina. Taxonomy (NCBI): domain Eukaryota; kingdom Viridiplantae; phylum Streptophyta; class Magnoliopsida; order Asparagales; family Asphodelaceae; genus Hemerocallis; species Hemerocallis citrina. The sequence continues at coordinate 232,140,374 of CM030360.1, forward strand.
GAGCAGAAGAAGTGCAGCCTGAGGTGGAGCACCGTGGCTGCATCACGAGGTAGGAGACGGGGACCAGGGGGCGCGGCAGCGTCGCAATCATCTACGACGCGACGGAGGAGAAGAAAAGGTCGCGGCGACCAACTGCGGAGAGGAGGATGGGGGGCTGTAGATGGGTTAGAGGGGATCGGGATGGAGAGGGTGGAGAAGAAGATGGAACGGCTGAGTGTGGGGGGTTGAACAGTCGGCTAGGGTTAGGGTTATTAGGTTAGGGTAGGTTTATATATATAGGGCAACGGGTTTTAGGTATTGGGTATTGGATTATCCAATAAGAAAATGGGTTATGGATTTTGGGTTATAAAAATCCAATAAGAAAATACAATTACTAAATTATAAAATAATGTAATTTAATTACAATTTAGAATTCATTTTCAAATGGCTACAAATGAAATTAACAAGTAGATATGGGTTTTTAATAAGAAATCAAAAGTAATAATAAAGATATATGCAAAAATCGAGTTTAACAGAATTATTAAAATAATCCAACCAGTAATAATATATAATAAGCAGTCGATCAAATAGATATATAAAATAAAGTTCAGTACACCGTTATTCGAAATAAAACTTTTGAATAATGAAAGAAATAGGAATTTCTTAGAAACTAGAATAATATTTTGTTAAAATTCGATCAATTGAAAAAGTAATAATTGTTGAAAAAAATTGAAAGCGAAAAGAAAGTTATAGAAATTTTTAAATACAAAAAATACATGGAAAAAGAACATACACCCAAAATACAAAAAATGGGAAACATGGGTTACAGTTGAGTTGAGAAATTTCCATAGACTAGCTAGGCTCTGGAAATCTCTCAGCTCAACAGTCGCTTTATCAGAAAGCGACGTGTTTTTTCCTACACTCACTTTTTCAGAAAGCGAGTTTAGGCAAAACTCAATCGCTTTCTGAGAAAGCGACTGTTGAGTTGAGAAATTTCCAGAAGCCAGTTTAGGCTCTGGAAATCTCTCAACTCCAAACTCACGTTCTTAGAAAGCGAGGAGGATTAAACCAAACTCGCTTTCTCAGAAAGCGAGTCTTGGGTCTGTTAAGAAACAACCTATACAGCCTCTACACTCGCTTTCTCAGAAAGCGAGGAGGTTAATACCTGACTCGCTTTCAGAGAAAGCGAGTTTAGGCACACAAAAATTCCATTCGAAACTAATACTGTAGCCTGCCCTGTATATAACAAGTCCACACCATTTCACTTCACATCAACTTCAACAACCCATCAAATATCTCAACTGCACTTCACCAATTCATCTGTTTCCAACATATACACTTCATTTTTTTATGATCCATCATAACTTGAAAATTTTTCTAATTGATCAACAATTTCAAATTATACATCAACACACAAAAAAACACCAAAACCCACAAACAATCACACTCACATACCCCATACTCAATAACATTGTTTTATATTTTCCAAAATTAAAAAAGTTCACAAATCCACTTCCTTCACCATCACCTACAAGAATTTATACAAGCACTTATATACCCTCCATGGATATATCTTTCAAGAGTTACAATCAAACCAAACGCATTGCCTCTTGCGCACCCACCCACCAGCTTTGGCAACTGCCACATCTTATTCAACATCTGTATGCACCCCACCATCAATTTCTTGATCTCCTCACCAAGGAGAAAGCTCAACTATCAAACAAGCACATATCTATTGAACCTATAGGTATTTTATCTCTTCATTAGACAATTCCTGCAATAACAAGGTCATCTTGTCAACTTAATTTTCTTTTTCTTATATATTCCGTTTAAATCAATTGCAAAAGTTGGATGAAAAACATCATACACTCTTTAGAAGTAGGAAAATTTTTTAAAAACTATGAAGTTGCACAAAGTGCTTTATTAAAACAAGTAGATTTCCTCCTAAATAGAACTAGATCTCCTAAAAAAAATTAGAAAAAAAAAATGATCATATGTCTCCTCACTAGTGCACCTATTTGTTATTGTTACACATGCCTAAGTCATAACAGTTCTCTTCATCTATTTTACCATCTCTTTTATGATAGTCATGTCCAACTGCACTCGTCTAGTTATTTGTTTAGATTTGCTCTTACTTTCCTAATATATAACTATTTCCTATTTTATGGCACTATTATATAGCTTCCATCTTGTGAATGTTGATGAGTAATGGCTTCCATCTTTCCTAATATCCTATTGCAAAGAAAATACATTCAAAAACTTTGAAACAGTGATGAGTAATGGCTACCTTCACGGATCGGGTGTAAAAAAAAAAGTGGGGGTCTCCTTTGCCTTTTAGCACGTGATGGAGTGGCCTGGATGACACCATGTAACGCCCCGAACTTCCTATATAGAAAATTCGAGACACGAGCCAGAACCTTTACATTCAATTAGCCACAATACACAGAAAAACAAGAAAATTTAAAACTTTTCACTTAATACAATATTACAAGTCAAGTGTTTCCATTGTTCAATATATTACATCAGAGTATACAAGAATGAAACAATAAACATCGGGTTCTTCACTTGGAAGCCATGCCTTGGCTAGAGTTCTCCCGAGCTGGTGATCCTATCTCCACAACCTATTAGAGTGGGGACGTCAGTACACATACTGATGCTTAAAGGCTGATGACTAGCAGCGAATCTCAAAAACAAACATATCAAGCATGGTAAATGTGTCGGTGTAGTTTAAGTGTTCGTGAGTGCAATGCCTTAAAACCTAATGCAATATCAACTAAGCTAGGATGCTCTTATTCTAATGCAAGTGAGAATCTGGAGTCGTATGCATCCCATAACTACATATGTCCATATCAAGCCGTTCTCCATATTTAGGGATTTGAACCCGCGTTATGAATTTCCACTTTTGTACACAACCTGTTCCTGACAGATACAACGTGACTGATAAGATTGCAGACGTGGTCAAATCCCACCAATGCAGTACACTCATGGTGTCTATGTTTGCCACTACTACCCAGTGCACCGACCTCACTCAAAAACCAGACGAACCCTCAGAGTTACTGTAGCACAGGTTAGCTCGAAGCATCCCCTGCGGCCCCCTAACTCATAGACCGTAGTCTATGGTCTGTTTGCTTCCCCGGCATAGAACATGACGAAGTTCTGAGGGTCCATCCCCTCGCTCTGTCCCCCCCCCGTATCATGGTACTTCAGGAATTAACAGTGTGAGATATGCAACCCATGCTCCCAACTCGTAAGAAGGCACCGTACGTATCCCTTTGACGGGAAGGTACAACCCAATAACACCACCTAGTGTCAGCCTATAGGACGAGTTGGGTCATAAGGTATCACCCCTAATACCAACTCCTCTCTTTCGGCAAAAATGGTTAAGTAAAGATCTTTATAAGTTACTACCCTAATGATGTCACTAATCCTAAGCAATCTTACAGGATTTTCAACTTAGATTATCATGGTCCAACTCATGGTCTATCGATCCAAGACACTAGTAACGGGATCTCCCTCACTCATCACTATCCTTAACTCGGATCTCGTCAACACTCTCGGCCCGCGATCAATCCACACCGGTTAAGATCCTTCGGCGCCTGAGGTGAGATTTATCCATAGTCTCTAAGGTGGTAAGATGCGGGTCTTGATGGTCGATGACCCCTAGGGTAATTAGAAGACCCTAGACTAGCTTTTATCAAGCTAACAATTATTAGTGACTTTCCCAACCCTTATTACCAATGAAGATGAAGAATGTTCACATAATATAGTCCAATTTTAATTAGAACCTCATACAACTAGAATCCATGGGTTCTTTTTTCCAAATTGAACTAGAACTACATGCAACTAGATTCTTGGGTTCTTTCTCAAGTTTGAGCTAGAATCACCTAGAAACTAAATGCATGGGTTCTCTTATCAATTGAGCTAGAACTACCATGATGCTAGTTTCATGGGTTTCTTTTTAAAGTCGACTAGAACAAACATGGAACATAGGTTTATTTCAATAGTTAAACTAGAACATATAGCTCAAGCATGGGTTCATGTGTTCTTTTTAATCCTTCACTACAATACTACCATATACAATTCAAGCATGGGTTCTTTTAACTAGAATGCTACAATATACCATTCAAGTGTGCATGGGCTCTTTTGAATCTAGAACAACTATGCAACTCAAGCATGGGTTCGTTCTAGGAGATTAACTAGAACAACTTCACAACTCAAGCATGGGTTCTTTACTTAACATTACAACTACAACATGATAGATTATTAACTAAACACTACAACTACAACATGATGGGTTCTTTACTAAACACTACAACTACAACATGATGATTTCTTTACTAAACACTACAACTACAACATGATGGCTTCTTTACTAAACACTACAACTACAACATGATGGGTTCTTTACTGAACACTACAACTACAACATGATGCTTTTAATACAACTTAAGCATGAATATTTACTACAACTTAAGTATGAATGTTTACTACAACTTAAGCATGAATATCTACTACAACTTAAGCATGAACTTTACTACAAGTTAAGCATGAAGCTTTACTACAACTTAAGCATGAATATCTACTACAACTTAAGCATGAACTTTACTACAACTTAAGCATAGATCTTTTCTACAACTCAAGCATGGATCTTTACTAGCTATTACAAAGACTACTTCTCTTTATGAATTACAAGTCTTAAAATATTACAAAAATCTAATTTTATGAACTACAAATTTCTTCATATTACAAAAATCTAGTTTTTATAAATTACAAGTCTTACATACAACAAAATCCACTTTCTTATAAATTACAAGTCCTACATACAACAAAAGTCTACTTCTTTTTGAATTAAAAGTTCTTCATACAATAATTTAAAGATGGGTATTTTATGAACTACTAGAAGTTCTACATACAACTTAAGATTCCACAATATGAAAAGATTTGATTTTTTCAAATTAGGAAACAACATACAACCTATTACTACAAGACCTATCTTTTATTATATTTGTTGAATTCTACGACCTCAAACTTGGTATGTAACATTCTCAATCCACCAATTTTTTATATGCACATAAAAATAGTCCAAGTTGTGTAGTTTTTTGTTAGCAAAATAACAACAATAACCATAACAATGTTAAAGACTCTATCTTTATGTGTTTTATTAAGTTCTACCATTCACTTTCTTTCATGTGATCATTTTTTATCCACAACCATTCATATGCACAAGATCTTTAGTCCAAGTTGTTAGCTTTTATTAGCCAAAAAATAACAATAATAACCATAGCAAATATTAAAGACTCCATCTTTATGTGTTTTATTAAGTTCTACCATTCACTTTCTTTCATGTGATCATTTTTTATCCTCAACTCATATGCATATGGTTTTTTGCCCAAGTTGTTTAAAATATCAAACAACAAACAAGAAGAAAAACAAAATCAATATAACAAAAGTTAGAGAGACCCCCACCTTGTTATTTCTAATTAGGAAGGACTAGCCGAAGCACCTTCTCCTTCCTCCTAGCTTCTATGAAAGCTCCTATGGAAAAACCTACAAGAAGAACTCTCTAGTTAGGCCTTGTTCTCTCATTCTTTTCCTTTCTTTTTTTTCTTGTAAAATGAGACAAGAGTTGGGGGGGGGGGGGGGGGGGGGGGGTTATTTATAGGATAGAAGATAAGGGGGAGAGTGCAAAAGCACCAAGGAGATTTACAAAAATCCCCTTGGGTAAAGGATTGGCTGGCCATACCTAGGTGAGGGGGGAGGTGAGGTGGAGGGGTGAGGTGGAGGAATGAGATTTTTAGAAGAACACCTTAAACACTTATGTATCCTTAATTATCTTAGATCCTAGGTTTAATCCTTTAAACAAAACCTACCCATCCAAATTTGATTTATTATGACAAAAAAAGATATTTTTGTCCAAAATACACACTACACGATTTGTACAAACGTACAAAATCGATTCAATATGCATACGTATATATTAATCTATATATCGAAAATTTTCGTTTGTTAAACCGCACATTCCGTATAAAATAAATTAATTCTAAAAATAATAATAACAATAAATTTTATTATCGACTCGGAAGATTTCAGTACCAAAACTGTATAACGCATATACATATGGACTGGTATTCATACAGATGATGATTTATAATTAACTAAGTAATATCCACCAAAAATGTTTCAAATCTAAAAAATAAAATAAAATAATTAAATAATTAAATAATACTAATAAAATATTATTAATAATAAAATATTATAAAATAATTAAATAATTAATAATAATAATAAAATATTTCAAATCTGTAACAGCTGAGTAATGGTACCAGTTATAGAATTTCAAAAAACGTAACTGATGAGCCATTACTATGCTGTTATAGAGTAATGGTACCAATTACAGAATTTGAAAAGCCTCAATAGTAAAGTCAGAGCCGAGCCGAGCCAAGCTAGAGCCGAGCCAGACCAAGAGCCAGAGTCGGGGCCGGGGCCGGGCCGGACCGGGCGTGGGCCCGCGTGTGTTTGTAATTTTGGCTAGGTCCTCTCTCCACTAGCTGTTACAGAGTAATGGATTATTACTCTGCTGTTACAGAGTAATGGATCCTTCAATTACTCCTCTTCTCCTATAAGACCAGTAATTTTTGTCTGCCAGTACACAGTGTTTTCAAATCTCCTTCTTCTTCCTCTGAGTCAGAGTCTGAGAGTACAACACAGCTACCGGTTCGCTGAGATCTCTGAAGCTAGGGTGCTGCTCTTCAAGGAACGATAATACAGTTGTATCCTAGAAGGCAATTTGTCAACCACCGTCATACTACGGGGCGAACTTTGCTTTAAGGACAGAGATCTTAATCTCGACTCTGTATTGAAGTGTCTGGTTTATTCTTTTATTTCCTGTAATTGTTTTTCTTCACAAATATTGTTAGCAGTTTCTTATTTTATGATATTCAAGTTCTAACAATCTTAAAGCAAAATTTTTCCTTTATTCTAACAGTTTTTGTGAAGATTATATACAGGTACTATTATCATTTCGGTAAAAGAAACAACTAATAGTTCAATTTTAACTGTTTCAGAAAATGGAAAACACACAAAACAAAAATGCCAGTGGACTCTCAGTGCACAAACACCAGTGACCCCAAATGTGACTGCACAATCGGTTGCGGCACAAATGGTCCTTCTGCCCACACATATCACTGTGGAAGAAAAACCAGAATAGTTCAATGGAACTGGATTCAAGAAGTGGCAAGGGAAGATGCAGTTCTACCTGACCACCTTGAAGCTGGACAGGTTTCTCACTGAATCTGCCAATATGCTGGCACCTATTTATGCACACTCCATTGCTGTGGTTGATGCATGGACTCAGGGTGATTATCTCTGCAGAAATTATATCTTGAACGTCTTGGTAGACACACTGTACAATGTATACTGTGTCTTCAAGACTTCCAAACTTCTGTGGGGGTCTTTGGAGAAGAAGTACAAAACAGAAGATGCCGGCTCCAAGAAGTTTGTAGTTGGCAAATTTCTGGACTACAAGATGGTTGACTCCAAGACTGTTGTAAGTCAAATTCAGGAACTGCAGGTGATAATGCAAGAAACCGCTGCAGAGAACATGACGTGTGAACCATTCCAGGTTGCAGCGTTCATTGAGAAGCTCCCACCTAGAAGGAAGGACTTCAAGAACTACCTCAAGCACAAGCGAAAGGAGATGTCGCTTGAAGACCTGATTGTCAGGTTGCGGATTGAAGAGCAGAATAGCAAGGCTGACAGGTCATATGGAACTCATTCCATAGAAAATGCCAACATGGTGGAGCACGAACAGAAGGGCAAAAAGAGGAAGTTCTTGTCACAGGTCTCGAATAAAAAACCTGCTGCAAAGAGGTTTGCTAAAAAATACCACAAGAGTGGTAAGCTGGGGCACAAAATCTCTGATTGCCACAGCAAGGATAGCAACCATGCTGGAACTGGACAGGCAAAAGGGAATGAGAAATCTCATGCATACATAGCTGAGAACTTTTCCAATGGTCTCTCTGACTTGGACCTCTGTGCTATCGTTTCGGAGGTAAATCTGGTGGGGAGCAATCCTCGTGAGTGGTGGTACGATATTGGGGCCACCAAGCACATCTGCTCGGACAAAGAGATGTTCACCTCATACCAGAAATACAACAAGAAAGAACAGTTGTTCATGGGTAATTCTTCCACCTCCAAGATTGAAGGAAAGGGGAAGATAGTGTTGAAGATGACTTCAGGCAAGGAACTAATACTAACCAATGTGTTGCACGTTCCAGATATTAGAAAGAACCTGCTCTCAAGATCTTTGCTAAGCAAGAATGGATTTAGGGTCGTTCTTGCTTCTGATAATTTTGTACATTCAAAGAATGGGGTGTGCTTGGAAAAAGGGTATGTAAAGGATGGACTGCTCAAATTCAATGTAATGACAATCATCACAAAATCTGTTGTTCCTGTTGTTCCCAAAAATAATGAAATTAATTATGTTGCTTATGTTGTTGAGTCTTCTTCTGTTTAGCATGAAAGACTAGGCCATATTAATTTTAATTCTCTGTGTAAATTAATTAACATGAATTTACTACAAAAATTTAAGGTAGACAACTACGCAAAATGTGAAGTTTGCACAGAGGACAAACTCACTAAAACTCCATCCCGATCTGTAGAAAGAAATACTGAAACTCTTGGTCTGATTCACACGAATCTGTGTGATTTAAAATACGTGCAGACCAGATGTGGCAAAAAGTATTTTGTGATATTTATAGACGATTGCACAAAATTCTGTTATGTATACTTGTTACATAGCAAAAATGAGGTCTTGGATAAATTCAAGGAATATAAGCTTGAGGTTGAGAATCAACTTGGTAAAACGATTAAAATCGTTAGGAGTGATAGAAGAGAGGAATATGATGCACCATTTAATATGTTATGCTCTGAACATGGAATAGTTCATCAAACAACTGCTCCTTACTCACCTAAATCAAATGGTACTGCCGAGCACAAGAACCGAACTCTAAAGGAGATGATGAATGCATTGCTGTTGAATTTTGGGTTACCCCGAAACATGTGGGGGGAAGCATTGCTGGCTGCCAACTATATTCTCAATAAAATATCTCACAAGAAAACTGGCAAGACACCATACGAACTGTAGAAAGGTAATTTACCTTCGTATAAATACCTCAAAGTGTGGGGTGTCTAGCAAAAGTGGCAGTACCTAATCCAAAATAGGTCACAATAGGACTTAAGACCATTGATTGCATGTTCATAGGCTATGCACACAACAGTAGTGCATATTGGTTCTTGGTATATAAATCGGATATACCGGACATCCATGTCAATACAATAATGAAATCAAGGAATGCTTTCTTTTTTGAACACGTGTTTCTGTGCAAGGATGCTACGTATCCCAAACGTACACGTGAGCAAGGGAATGCAAGCACTTCGGTTGATGAATCAGGACATGATAATGATGAACCTAGACGAAGTAAACGGGCTAGAACATCAAAGTCATTTGGTCCTGACTTTGTAACGGCCTTTCTGTTAGAGAACGAGCTCAGAATATTCAAGGAAGCCATGTCAACGCCTGATGCTCCTATGTGGAAGGAAGCAATCAAAAGTGAAATAGAGAAAATCATACGTGGGAGTTGGTCAATTTACCTTCTGGGTGTGAAGCTCTAGGATGCAAATGGATTTTCAAACAAAAATTGAAACCATATGGTTCAATAGAGAAACATAAGGCGAGACTTGTGGTATAAGGATTTAGTAAAAGGAAGGCCTAGACTTCGTTGATACATATTCCCCGATCACAAGAATAACTTCCATAAGAATGCTGATAGCTATTGCATCTCTACGTAACCACGAAATACATCAAATGGATGTCAAAATCACATTTCTAGATGGAGATTTAGAAGAAGAAATATATATGAAACAATCTGAGGGTTACGTCGTTCCTGGAAAGAAAAACAAGGTGTGCGGACTTGTAAAATCCTTGTACAAACTGAAACAAGCTCCAAAGCAGTAGTATACAAAATTTAACAATGTTATGATATCAAATGGTTTCAAAATAAATGAATGTGATAAGTGTATCTACATCAAGGATACTCCAAATGGATACATTCTAGTGTGTCTGTATGTAGATGACATGCTCATTATTGGTAGCAATAATGACATTATCAAACAAACTAAGAACTTGCTTAGTGGTAAGTCTGATATGAAAGATTTGGAAGTTGCAGATGTCATACTAGAAATCAAAGTTTCCAGAACGTCTAAGACAATTACTTTGTCTCAAGCTCATTACGCTAAGAAAGTACTTGAAAGATTCAAGAATTACTCCAATGGGACTGCCAAAAGTCCTGTGGATCCCAATCTTCACTTGTTCAAAAATACGAGTGACAGCATATCACAATTGGAACATACACGTGTAATCGGTAGTTTAATGTACTTAACAAATTGTATAAGACCGGACTTGGCACATTCAGTAAATGTACTGAGCCACTACACAAGTAATCCAGGACGAAGTCACTAGAAAGGAATAACTAGAGTATTGAACTACTTGCGACATACTCAGAGTTATGGGCTGCATTACACCAGATATTCAGCAACACTAGAAGACTACAGTGATGTCAACTGGATATCGAACTCTAAGAACTCAAAATCTACAAGTGTGTATGTCTTCACTCTTAGTGGTGCAGCTGTGTCATGGAAATCCTCTAAACAAACGTTACTGGCCAGATCCACCATGGAATCTAAGTTTATTGCTTTAAACAAAGCGGCAGAAGAAGCAGAGTGGCTTCGAAACTTTTTAGAGGATATTTCCATGTAGAAAAAACCAGTGTCTGCTATATGTGTACACTGTGACAGCCAATCGGCTATAGCAAGGGCACTGAGTTGTATGTAAAATAGTAAGTCTCGTCATATCAGAAGGCGACACAAAACCATTAGACAACTGCTCTCAAATGGAATAATCTCTATAGAGTATACAAAATCGGCCGACAACCTAGCGGATCCATTTACTAAAGGTTTGTCCCGAGAGCAAGTTGTGAGATCGTCAAGAGGAATGAGTTTAAAGCCTATGACGAAAGAGGATACTTAATGGAAACCCTACCTAGAAATTGGAGATCTCAATATCTAGGTTCAAGGGGACAACTAAATCTTGTTGAATCAACATGAGCACTGAGAGATTAAAATCTCGTAACCACTCTTAGGATGATAAAACAGTGCTGCCCGTAAAAGGTTAGGATAAGCTTAGCTTTTAATGATTCCCATAGCTTTGAAATAAAAGTGGGGTATGACATGATACTCTTTATGAGCAATCACCTTGTGAGTGTGAAATATGGTCGTTTCTAGGAGAATGAAGAGATGCTACTTTCTCCAAGTTCACTCACGATTAACCAGGGTTGTTTAAGGCTAAAATGAACATAACAAGAGAACCTAGTTCTGTGAGGAGATAAAACTGTGTGATAGTTATTGTCTAGGTTCACATCAAAGTCCGGGTAGTTCAAGACATCATGTTCACTACCTGGTCAAGTGAATCCGTTGGCTACTCACTGAGGGTGGTTCAAAGTTAAAAAATTACTACCATTCCTAATGCAGTGATTTTCTGATTGTACTCTCAGAGTCTTTTCTGTTATGTCTTTTTCTGTCGTGTCTGGATTACATAGTCTGGTCATTTTCATTCATGTGGGGGATCGTTGAAAATATTTTTGGGATATTATCCGGGCTGGATTCCGGTGGGCTCCGGCCACCGGCGGTGCCATAAAGTGATTGGATTACGTTCCTCTCGTCGAGTACTATTCTGTATTGTACTCATTTTCCAAAACCGGTTTCCGTATGAATGAGAAGTGTAGGTCCAAAGTTGGGTACTCGGAATGTACTAACTTGAGAATTTGAAATGGATAATCCCACATTGGAAGATGGGAAAGATTTCTCTAGTATATAAGCTAAAGAAATGAACTAAATGGCGTAAACCTGGGGTTACCACTAATGTGTAGTGGAGAGAAGATCTAGCCAAAATTACAAACACACACACGCGCGCGTGGCCGGCCCTGGCCTCGGCTTTGGCTTCGGAGCTTGGTTTGGTCTGGTTTAGTCTGGTCTGGTCTGGTCTGGTCTGGCTTGACTAGGCTCGGCTCGGCTTGGTTTGGCTCTGGCCTATATTTTTTTTTTTTGCCCCGCTCCAAATTTTTTTCCAGTTTACTCTTAAGGTTTTTCAAATTTTGTAACTGGTACCATTACTCTATAAGTAATGGCTTATCAGCTACCTTTTTTGAATCATTACTCTGTTGTTACAGAATAATGGACCCTTCAGTTACTCCTCTTCTCCTATAAGACCAGTAATTTTTTTCTGCCAGCACACAAAGTTTTCAAATCTCCTTCTTCTTCTTCCTCTGAATCAGAGTCTGAGAGTACAACACAGCTACCGGTTCGTTGAGATTTCTGAAGCTAGGATGCTGCTCTTCAGGGAAATGTAATACAGTTGTATCCTGAGAGGCAATTCGTCAACCACCGTCACACTGCGGGGCGAATTTTGCTTTAAAGACAGAGATCTTAATCTCGACTCTGTATTGAAGTGTCAGATTTGTTCTTTTATTTCCTATAATTGTTTTTTTTTCCACAAACATTGTTAGCAGTTTCCTATTTTATGAAATTCAAGTTCTAACAAGATCATCATTGATTTTGAGGGAAAATGGATCAGAACGTGATATCGTTGGTGAATAAGCAACAAAGAGTTTTTACGTCGCTTGGCGACCATGGAGAGGAGAGCGCGCTGCCGATGCTTTGGGATTCATTGCCGTCGATCGCCGTCGGAGGCCAAGTTAGCTCTTAGATATACTCACTTTTGTTTAATTATTGAGTGAGATGCTGTGCTTTATGTTGGCCATTTTGTACTCGATCTCGAATTTTTATTTGATGTTTGTTTGTTTGCGTTCTGATGATCGTAGGAATTTTGTTAGCATTCAAATTTTTTTTGAGAATTAAGTGAAAAATTCAGTTCAAGATTTGCATTTAGAAAAAAATGCTAAGATATAGTCTGACTGTAGATTTTATTTATATTTTTACTGTAATTAATGTTTTCGATATGATCTGACTCTATGAACTCCCGGTGAATCTAAGCGAGCCCCAGTTGTAAAAATTCTATGAGTTAAATAATAGATAAATGCTATGAATACCCCCAAGTTGTACGAAATATTTTAACTGATATGTTGGATTACTACGTGGAATTCAATTGGCACAAGTGGTTATGGTGTGCATGTTAGAAGAAAATAATTCATTTTAACAATTTTTGATTAGGTGATGATGCATACATTGTGCAGCTGTATGTGTTAACCCAATGTCACGTACGAATCAAACACATCACTTACACTAATAGGTACACCACAAAGTACCTGTAGCATCATTCTAAATAGTAGAGTAGTCAGCTATTTATTGTCATAAAGTATTTGCTATTTTTCTAGGTGATGTCTTTTGAACAATTCAAGTTTTGCCTGTTATGGAAGTACTAGTTTTGTGAGTGGCTACGTGCCTACGGCACGTCTTCAGAAGGTTATATACAGCATATGAAAAGTCTTATAAACAGTAAATCAATAATTATGTAGCTGAAATTTGAATAGTATGACAATAATTAGTTATAAATAAAAGTCCATCATGTTTCCATTAGTATATATGGTGAAAAATAATTATAAATTGGGGTATACAAGTCCATGTTTATATATATATATACACACACACACACACACACACACACGTGCCTACGGCACGTCTTCGAAACGATACAGCATGTGAAAGTCTTGTAAACAGTAAATCAACAATTATGTAGCTCAAGTTCGAATAGTAAAACAATAATTAGTTGTAAATAAAAGTTCATATTTCCATTAGTATATGTTGAAAAAATAATTATAAATGGGGGTATAAAATCCAACTTCTTAGAACTTTGAGTATGGAAAATGATGAAATTTAACTGTTGATGAGATATTTGCTATTTTCAATGTAACATGAGAAATAAAAAATTGCATTAAAAATCTAAAAATTTACAAACCTGAAATCTGAAAATATAAATTTCTGAGTAAATAGAGAGAATGAGAGAAAGAGAGAGAGATAAATAAATAAATAAATAAATAAATAAAGGAGTTGTTTTTTGGGGATTTGAATTTGAGTTTTGGGAAAAAACTTTTGGGCACGAAAATATGTTTTGTGATGTTAAATCTGGACCATTGATTTCAACCCTATTGAATGAGAGCCACTTAATAGCTTTCTTTGTGTTTTATTATATAGACTAGGTTTGCCCGTTGACACGTGCCTACGGCACGTCTTCGGAATGGTGTATCTGGTTTGATTATATAAAATAGTTTTGGAGGTCCTGCAAATTAATTGAAGTTGCAAACATATTATATGAGGAAATAGTATATCTACCTTTTAGCTCAATCATCGCCTTCTTGATCATTAGCTTGAACTTACCTAGAATGCATATAGTTTGTTAGAAACACTGCATAAAGTTATTTTTAACTTCAGCATCACTTTATGATGCTTGTAATAGTTATGGGACATTATCATATAGGTTTTATATAGCTTACTCTAATCCCATAACCACTATGTGCATAACTAAATACAATAGTAACGCAAGTGCAGGTGTGAAGGTATCCACAATACCAATAATCTAAACATTTGTTTGTCTGAGACTCAGTTTGCAATTGAAATACCTCTTATTATTATTTCAACCAAAATGAAATACATGAAGTTCTCAAAACTCTAAACCAAGCTAATCATTTCTTTTATCTCCACTTTGTCTCCTCATTGCACCTTTATATAAAAAAAATTCAAAATGGATAAATAACAAATTTACTTTAGCAGTCTTTCTTGAGTAGAGAGTTTGCACCATTCAACGGTATACTTCTTTCATCCCAATCCTATATATCCAAACATACACTAAAAGTTCTTATACGTTATGTTATTCATGGTTCAACCAGTGAAGGGAACACACTTCACGATAGTATTTTCTCGTGTAGTAAATAAATTAATGTTGTATATTTGCCAAGTTATTTTAGGCTGCTGGTCAACTTACCTGTCCTGCTATGATTTAGAAGTCCAAATTGAGGCACCAAATAATCCATCTACTACTTGCGTACACCTTAAATCAAAACCAATAAAAAGCTTATCAAATAAATCACTAAATTAAAAAAATTTAAACCCAAAAATAAAACAATCATATCTCTCTGAACTTAGATCCCATGCACACACAAAATTCGAGTCAGCAAAAAACTGAGTAATCCCCTCCACACACAAAATTAAAAATTAGAATGAGAATTCGGTTAACGAGATGAAATTAGAGTTGTCACATCGCATATAAAGGCTCTCGATTCGATGGGGGAGAGTCGTCGATACGGAGTCGCTTGATATTCGCGCTCGATTTGGTGGAGGGGCGTCACCGATACAGAATCAGCAGCGGATCATATATCGGCGACAGTCTCTTGATTGGGATTCGACATTGGATTTGGATTTTGATTTTCTTGGAGATTTCCAAATTTTCAAATTTTCAAATTTCAAATTTTTAAAATTTTTAAAATTTTTTAAAATTTTTAAAATTTTTATTTTTAAAAATTTTAAACATTTTTAAAAATTTAATTTTAAATTTTTTTTTATTTTTGAAAATTTTTTACATTTTTTATTATTAATATTTTAACAAATTTTAAATATTTTAAATATTTTTTTTTATAACTTTTTATAAGTTTTTGATTTTTTTTTTGAATTATTTTTAAAAAATTAAATGTTTTTAATTTTTTTTTTATTTTATTTTTGCTTTTTTACAATTTTTAAGAAATTTTTATATTTGTTTTAAAAAATTTAAAATTTTATTAATTTTAAAAAAATTAAAAAAAATTATAAGTCTTTGAGTTTTTTGAATTATTTTAAAGTTTTTAATTTTTTTATTTTTAAAGTTTTTTAGTTTCTTAGTTTTTTTTTTTTTTTTTTTTTTTAAATTTTTTAAATTTTTTGAATTTTTTTAATGTTTTTAAAAAAAATTACATTTTTTAAAAAAAATTTTAAAATTTTTTATTTTCTTCATTTTTTAAATAGGGGGGAGAGAGAGAGAGAGAAAATTAAATAAATAAAGGAGTTGTTTTTGGTGGGTGGATTTGAATTTGAGTTTTGGGAAGAAATTTTTGGGGGGGAAATGTGTTTTGTGAGGTTAGATCTGGGCCTTGATTTTGGGGGGATTGAAGGAGAGCCACTGGATAGCTTTCTTTGTGTTTTATTATATATACTAGATTTGCCCATGGGCACGTGCCTACGGCACTTCTTCAGAATGATACAGCTCATGAAAAGCCTTGTAAACAGTAAATCAATAATTATGTAGCTCACGTTTGAATAGTATAACAATAATTAGTTGTAAATAAAAATCAATGTTTCTAATAGTATATGTTGAAAAATAATTATAAATTGGGGTATAAGTTTGTGTTTTATTACGTGTGTGTGTGTGTGTGTGTGTGTGTGTGTGTGTATAGAGAGAGAGAGAGAGAGAAAATAATTAAATAAATAAATGAGTTGTTTTGGGGGAAATTTGAATTTGAATTTTGGGGAAAAACTTTGGGGGGGGGGGGGACTGTGTTTTGTGAGGTTACATCTGGACTTTTGATTTTGGGGAGATTGAAGGAGAGCCATTTGATAGCTTTCTTTGTGTTCTATTATATAGATTGTTGTGATTCGTCCTTAAATAGAACTAGTTCTAGGAGTGGGGGCCATTTACTTTAATATGAACTTATCGGGTGATAATGTTACATTGTTACTTTTGGCACATGGAAAAATATATGTATGGTAATTCGGAAATGTGTATAAAATATAAAATAATTAACATATACATTATATATCACAAATATAATTTATCTAATGCAAATAATACAATTCCCCTAGTATATAATCGTCTACATGAAATTGCACTGCATGCAATTTAATAAATAAAAGAAACGTATCCAAAAAATGAAGATCAAACGGTTCAAATTTTCATAAGAAGCTGAATAATTGTTTGAGAAAATGGTAATATTTTGTATCAAAGAAATTAGTTCACATTGAAGACAGTTGTCGACAAAAATCCTTACATTTTGTTCTCTGCCAACTCCGTCACGGTGGTCTTAATTGGGTATTTTAAATATGAGTACTCTCACAATAAATATCACAGTGAATAATTGTTTGATGTCGGTTGGTATAATATCATGTCTATCTCAATATATTGGTGGCAAAATGCTAGACATACATGAGTTTTTACCTCAAATGTACATTATAAATGTATTGGGACCCACTTTCTACTAAAAGACAAGATTAAAACCTTGTCTTTTTGTAGTAAGTGGACCCCAACACATTTATAATGTACATTTGGGGTAAAAACTCATGTATGTGTAGTCATCCTCATATTGGTGATATATGTCAAAACAATAAAGCAATATTAAAACTTTGAATCAATTAATGGCGCCCAAGCTCTGGAACTGATATATAAAATAGATTTAATGTGAAGTTTCTGTCCAGTGATAGTAACAGCACTATGCATTCTTGGGAAAGTCATGAGCTGATTGTATTTGATAGATCATATATGTTTTTTCTTATATTACCAAACGGAACGACATTGCTATCAGATCGGTCCTGTTTTATGACTTCACTATGTCTCCTTGTTTTTAGAGTTCAGGGAAGTCTTCAGTTTTGGAAAGAAAGCATAGTTGGCAAGGATTTTCTACCCAGGGGAGTTTTTGACGTTTATTATTTGCAATTATTTGAAATATTTTTAGTGATTGATGGAAACATTATTATGTATTTGAGGAATTGTCACACGTCGTCGGCCTCTTGTATTGCAACTTCATAAAATTGATGAAGGGAGAGAGTATGCAGAGTTTCTGCATACTCCCAAGGAAGAAATTTACAGATTTTGGTAATTTGATACTAGTGAAGTAATTCTGTTGGTCTCTTTAAATTGCACCAATGCATTATAGCTACAATCAATCAATTAACAATGTTTATAGCTACAATTTCTTCTTATAAGTTTTTCTTAAATTTTATTCTATAGAATAGAATCACTTATTCTTGGATAGTAGTGAAGTATATTATTTGCTCAAGAAGGGCACTAAAGAATGATATGTTTGTTGTTGATGGAGTAATTATGATTGACAACGATACACACATACATACATACACATATTTGTATGTATTCTAAATTAAATATATTGTCGATTCTTGTAGGATGTTGTAGAGTGTTAAAATAGTGCTAAATTTAGTCCCACATCAGTAAAAGAATTAGTTTACTCTTTGTCATCTCTTATGTATAGGAAAAATTGTATTAAGTTATACTAAAAGTATTATTTATTTCTCTATATTATACATTAATAAGGTATCAGAGCAAGGAATATGTACACAAAATTTCCACACCAAGTTGGAATTCTCTTTTATCTTTCGTTTTCTCTTAGAAAAAAGAAGAAGATCAAGCGGCACGCTTCTTCCTCATTCTCCTGACCCCCCCACCTTAACCCAAGAAAACCCTAACCCTAAAATCTCGCTGCCACCCCTCGCCTACTCCACTTTTGCCGCCCTCTCCTCCTCCTGCCACCACCCGTCCTTCTGTTGCCACCACTCACCCACTAAACCAAACCATGCCAAACCAAAATGAACCAAACCAGACCCAACCCACACCTTAAACCTCCAACTCAGGGCCAAAATCAGCCAAAATCAGACCCTAAACAACCCAATTCAAATCCAAACTTGCCAGATGCGTGCTGCTCCATAATGTGTGCTCGTTATTGATCTTCTCTCCCGTCAACATCTCTCCTTCAATTCAACATCAGATCAAATTAAGATCTGCTCCAATAGCTACCGATATTACTTCTCTATTGAAGATAGAGCACATGACTACCGAGAATCTCTCAGACTGTAATGATAGTCGCCGCTTCGACATAAAGTATTGCACCTGCTATTAGAGCCGATCTTATGATTATGGGACGTGTTGGAAACGTTTCAGTCGTCCTCCTGCTGCTCATAAGTCTTCCACTATGAAATATTCTTCTTCCACTACTGCTTCTACAGATGTGCTAACCATCTCTCAATATATCATTTATGCTGAAGAGTATTATGCCTTCCAATCCATGATGTCTCCCAGTGTAGTCGAAGGCGAAAGGTGCAAAACAACTACACTACCCCGTAAAAAGCCTGAGGTGCAAGGCACAATTTGAGGTGCAAGCCTCACTTAAACAAGGCACATTATTACTTTCTGGGATTTCTAAATTTTATAAATAAGATTATATTTCATGATAACATGGATCACCCATTATGTGCCCAATCAATAATAATCAATCTAAATAAGAAAATTTTCTCGTATATTATAAGGTCATTTTTTCATATATTATAATATTATGTGCAGTAATTATATTGTTTCCTTAATCATTAGAAGAATGCTCCTACCAAAAGTGGCGAGCATAACTTGAACTCATGACCAAGACTGAGGCTCGCGCCTCATGCGGCTTGCAAGAATGAGCTGCAAATAGTCCAGGCATCTACGCCTTGCGCCTCAGGCGCGCCTTCAACTACACCGATGTCTCCTTCTAGTAACTTTATTTACTTGGGTAATGCTTGTCATGTTTCCTCACATCAATGAATTATTGATTCAGGTGCTTCTGAACATGTCTCATTTATTGCTTTCTTCATTTTCTTTGCTTATAATTATCATGTGTGTTGCTGGTGGCTCACATGTCCTCATTGAATGGTTGGGAGATAATGATATCTTCGCTTTTTCAGACCTTTCTCTTAAATCTGTTTTGCACTATCTTTCCTAATAGCTTATTATTGGTTTCTAAACAACAAGAGAATCAATGATTACTTTCAACAGAATGGATTTCAGAAAAGTCCATATGAGCACTTTCTATACACCAAGAAGAATGATGGAGATATTATGATCGTCTGCCTCTACGTGGACGATATGATCTTCACCGACAACAATCCAAAAATGTTCGAAGAATTCAAGCAAGCAATGATCAAGGAGTTCGAGATGATGGACATTGGAGAAATATCATACTTCCTAGGCGTAGAGGTGACTCAATTTGAGAAGGGAATATTCATCACACAGAAGAAGTATGCAGACAAGATACTGAAGAGGTTCAACATGAGTAATTGCAATTCAGTCAACACACCAGCAGAGACTGGTTTGAAAATTCGCCGTGACTCACCAGGGATTTATGTAGATCCCGCACTATTCAAAAGCTTGATTGGAAGTTTGTGATATTTGACTATCACAAGGCTTGACATCATGTATGTTGTTGGGCTAGTTAGCAGATATATGGAGAAGCCGAAGCAGGAGCACCTCATGGCAGCGAAAAGAATATTGTATACATTAAGGGTAGTATCAACGAAGGACTACTCTACACAAGCATAGAAGCTGCCAAGCTAGTCGGCTACACAGATAGCGACTATGGGAGAGATTTAGATGAAAGGAAGAGCACAAGTGGCTACGTGTTCAACATTGGATCAACAACATTTTCGTGGTCATCAAAGAAGCAATCTGTAGTTGCACTTTCATCATGCGAAGCATAATACATTGCAGCATCGTCAGGAGCTTGTCAAGCAACATGACTAAGAAATATCATGAAAGAATTGTACCATCCTTAAGAAAAGCCGACAGAGTTATACATCGACAACAAGTCAGCAATAGCATTAGCAAAAAATTTAGTCGCACATTCTTCTTCTAGATCATCGTCTTTTTCTTCAAGGAACAATTTTTTGTTGCTTCTTTCTTCATCACTCCATCTCCAGTGTTCTCCTTCGTCGAACTCCAAATCTCTTGAAATAATCACCTTCTTAGATACTAAACCAAAACCAACCAAGAAGGCAATGTGGAGTAGTACAAGGCCAGACTAGTAGCTAAAGGCTGCAGTCAACGAGAAGGCATCGACTACGAAGAAGTTTTTGCACCAATAGTAAGAGTAAGCACTATCAGACTGCTCATCCACTAGATGCACAGAACAAATGGAGAATATACCAAATGGATGTCAAGTCTGCATTTCTCAATAGCTACTTGGAAGAGAAAGTCTACATTCAACAACCTCCCGGTTACGAGACGAAAGACCAAGAAAATAAAGTTTGTAAACTGAAGAAGGCTTTGTATGGTCTCAAGCAGACACCCGGAGCATGGAACAAGAGAATCGATGATTACTTTCAACAGAATGGAATTCAGAAAAGTCCATATGTGCACTCCCTATACACCAAGAAGAATGACGGAGATATCATGATCATCTGTCTCTACGTGGACGATATGATCTTCACCGACAACAATCCAAAAATGTTCGAAGAATTCAAGCAAGCAATGATCAAGGAATTCGAGATGACGGACACTGGCGAAATGTCCTACTTCCTAGGCATAGAGGTGACTCAATTTGAGAATGGAATATTCATCACACAGAAGAAGTATGCAAACCAGATACTGAAGAGGTTCAACATGAGTAATTGCAATTCAGTCAACACACAAGAGACTAGATTGAAGCTTCACCGTGAATCACCAGGGATTTCTGTAGATCCCATGCTCTTCAAAAGCTTGATTCGAAGTTTGCGATATTTGACTATCACAAGGCATGACATTATGTATGTTGTTGGGCTAGTTAGCAGATTTATGGAGGACCCGAAGCAGGAGCACCTCATGGCGGCAAAAAGAATATTGCGATACATAAAGGGTAGTATCAACAGAGGACTACTCTACACAAGCACATAAGCCGTCATGTTAGTCGGCTACACAGACGGCAACTATGGGGGAGATTTAGATGAAAGGAAGAGCACAAGTGGCTACATGTTCAACATTGGATCAGCAGCATTTTCGTGGTCATCAAAGAAGCAATACATAGTTGCACTCTCATCATGCGGAGCAGAATGCATTGAAGCATTGTCAGGAGCTTGTTAAGAAATATGGCTAAGAAATATCATGAAAGAATTGTATCATCCGCAAGAAGAACCGATAGAGTTATACATCGACAACAAGTCAGCAATAGCATTAGCAAAAAATCTAGTTGCACACGGTAGAATTATGCATATCAAGACAAAATATCATTTCATTCTAGTGCAGGCCAAAGAAAAGAAGGTGAAGCTGATATACTGCAAGACAGAAGATCAATTTGCAGATATTTTCACTAAGCCGTGGAAAACTGAAGTTTTTCGTAAGCTGAAAAAAGAACTCGAGATGGTCAAACATATTTGAAGGGGAGTGTTGTTATTCAAACATAGTTCGGATCATAAGTAAAATGTGATTCACCACCTAAGTCTAGTCAAATTGGGTGGCTCACCTAATTTGTGTTAAAAACTTGAACCATAGGGTGTGTATGAATAGCTATGCATATGGGCGAGTTACAACATTGGAAAAGAGAAGAAGAAAAATAAAGAGAGAAAGACAGAGTTTGTAGTAGTATTAATGTTACCATGTTAATCTTTAACGTGCATTAACTAAAATGAAGAAACTTGCTTGTCGGCCCAGCCTCCAGGGTTGTTGGAGGGATTTATTGTTTGTACGCATCATGTTGCTTCATGTATATTTTATTTTCTATCTGTAGCTTTTACTTTGGCCCAGTACTCTGGATTTGTTTCGTTATGCTCTTATTAATGAAACAGGGTGGTCAGATTCCACCTTTTCCTTCAAAAAAAAACTAAAATGAAGAAACTAGTCCAAATAAATTATATGCCTTCGCAATGTATGTTTTAAACGAATGTAATCAATTGATCTAGTTAATACATGATAATACTAGTTGAAACTTCTCGCTGAATATTCACATAGATGAACTTTTACTGGACGAGAAATAGATAAATGTTTGGGTTTTAACATGTATGTCCCTAACAAATATGTGAATATCATATATACCCCTCACAAATGTGTATTTTCATATTTACCCCTAACAATGTGTGTCCAACCTCTTAGTTACCCCTTAAGTGTAAACTATATTAAAAACATAAAAATGTATAAAATATACAATTCTATTTAATAGATTTTATGTAAAATGACTGAAATACCCTTCCTCCACTAGTCAAGGTTCTTCTTACTTTTTTATAAACTCAGTCGACTATAAAACCAACTGAAACACATCAACAATTCTCAATTTTTTATTCAGATTTCTTAATAAATTGACAAATTTACAGTACATTTTTGTAATTTCCTCTTCTTTATCATGTTTTCTAGCCAAATTCGCCACTAATCTTATAAATTTCAATTACACGTAGTTTGAAGCAACTTTTAGGGGTAAATAAGAAATGAGATCATATTGTTAGGGTATATATGAAAACACATATTTTTGAAGGGTATATATGATATTAGCATATTTGTTAGGGGTATACGTGTTAAAAACCCTAAATGTTTTTCATTATTTGTTTACAAATGTTAATCCTCTTAATTTAAATAGACTAGTATAATGCACGTGCGATGCACGTCTATAAAAAAGTTTAGTCATTAAATTAAATGAATTTGAATATCGTATAAGAAAAGAAATAGTAAAACATTTAACTGCCAAAATAGCAGGCTTCAATAATAGAATCAGTGTGAAAGATTATAGAATCAAATTTCAACAATACATAAAAGAGAAAAATTAAAATTAGTATACTACTTTTTTACAGCAAGACTATCTCATTTCTTTCTGTCAAAAATATGATAAATTAAGAACACAATTTTAACTACTACATTCCAACTACCATCAACTTTCTTCTAATGAATACAAAATGTGACTATCTCATTTCTTTTTTATCAAAAAGAAGACTGACACATTTTGAAAACTAAGAAAAATATTAGGGGAAAAGAAGAACTTGAAAAGTATCAGCAGAAAATTTTATCAAAATAGAGAAAGAATCATATGCTTTTGAATGTTGCTAATTTCCATAAACTAAGTATGACAATAATCTGCATCTTTGAAATGGATTCAATAGTATACTACATAACAGATCCAATTGTTAATTGTTAAGAAGAATCAAAGTTTGTCGAAGGAAGTCGCGGATTTGAACTTCAAATTACTTGATTTTTTTTTGTTAGGCTATCTTAGACATATAGAACAATATGAGCAGTTCGGATTTTTCATAGGGTCTTTATTTCATGAGTGATCACGAAGTGCTCACTAAAAGTAGTGAGCAACCAAAGGGAACTATGTGTATGTGTGTGTGTGTGTGTGTGTGTGTGTGTGTGTGTGTGTGTGTGTGTTTTCATGTAAATCAATGTGAACGGTGCTGATCGTCTATAATGGATCACATCGTGTGTGGAAAACTACTCAATATGAGGATATCACCTCCTGACCTCCTATATGAGGTTCTCTTTACTCAATATATGTGTGTGTGTGTGTGTGTGTGTGTGTGTGTGTGTTTTCATGTAAATCAATATATATATATATATATATATATATATATATATATATATATATATATATATATATGTGTGTGTGTGTGTGTGTGTGTGTGTGTGTGTGTGTGTGTGTGTGTGTGTGTGAACGGTGCCGATCATCTATAATGGATCACATCGTGTGTGGACAACTACTCAATATGAGGATATCACCTCCTGACCTCCTATATGAGGTTCTCTTTACTCAATAATAATGCAATCAAGTTAAAACCAGTTTCAAATAGAGAAAAATTAATGGCATTTGAGATATAATAATAATTGTATCTATAAAAAAATTTACAAAGCGATTCCAAAAACTGGGCCTAACATGTTCACCTCACAACATAATCATCCATCCAATCAAACAAATGGTCACAAAACTTAAATTTGATGGTACTAATTAATCTAAAACTAAAGTAAATCAAATCTAATACCTATGGAAAGCAATTTCCAGAAATGTGTTGTCGCCTCCAACTGCAACTTCCCATCCTCCGAATACACCCCCGCCACCATCTCTGACAAACTCTCCAGCTACACGAAACACAAACATCAATAACAAAGACTCGAATTTTCTAACCCTAACCTTAAATCTACCAACTTTTCGATTTTTTTACCCGCTTTTCCATGCCTGATCCCACAATCGACTGAGAAAACGCCTGGGCGTTCATCCCCTCCCTCCGCTTCTTCTGCAAGTTCTCCACTCTCTTATTCTTCCAAATCGAGTGATATGGCTAAAAATATGGTTAAATCAGGATCGTCCAAATCGGGCACGAATCTCAAAGCTTAGGGGTAAAATGGTAATTTCACCTACAAATGGGTCTGAAGCGGGTACTGGGTCTCCTTCTCAAAGATCCATTAACCCGCGAACGGATCCATCTCCAGCCGGGTACGGGTTCCAACCCGCGGCAAACCCGGTCCAGCAGGATAAAATCAAGGTCTCTGATTAATCCTAATCAACGGCCCTAATTCACATCTATCTTTTCACTGGGAATTAGGGATTACCTTCCTAATCTGATTACGGGGATTATATTCCCTATCAGATCATAGGGATTACATCGATCTCTAAGGCGGCTATAAATACCCCCCATCCACCACTATTAAGAGGTAATCAATTTTTTGCCAATTTACGCTCTTTCATAATTTTCCTGATTACTGACTTGAGCGTCGGAGGGTGCATCGCCGGGATCAACCCCGGTGTCTCGCACTTTTTGCAGGTGAACGGCGGGAGTCAACGGTCAAACTCTGGCGAAACAGGTAACAGGTTTGCTATTCAAGTTTTCCAAGAATCCACAAATACTATCTGTTTTCCCCCACACCAGATTTAGCGGTAACAGATTGGCGCCGTCTATGGGAAACCAAACGAATAGCAGCCTCCCCTTTTCCCGTTGGTCAGATCTTCTCCAGCCATGCCTCCCAGGAAAGTAAGATCCCAAGGGTCCAACCGTGGACCCAACCCCCTGATCAGCAACAGGAAGTCCCCATCCAACCCGCTCAGCAGCAGGGGCAACTTCCGCCTCAAGCCGAGGACCCTCTCCAACAGGACCAGCCTCCTCTTCAGAATCAACAACCTCTTAAGGGTCCCCCCGGTCCTCAAAATGCCAGTGCAGGGGTCTCGCGTCCCAACCCGCAGAAACAATCTCTCCACCAGGACCACGTCTCAATACACAATGCCTCTACGGATTCTATGGCCTCCCACAATCCCCGAGGTTCCGACCTTCACAATACCATCCTCAATCTGCAGAAGGATGAGGATCTTCGCCGCCGTCTGGATGAGAAGCGGGCCCGAGAGGGAGCCTCCCGCCAACAACATCCAGATGAGCGATCTCCTCACCGCCGAGACTACAGAAGGTCCCCTACCCGAAGAGGCCGGAGAGAGTCCCCTGAGCATCACAGGAGAAGACCCCATTCCCCTGCCGGTCGGCAACATCCGAGGAACGATGAGGCACCCATCACTCGTGCCGAGTTCCAGCAATTCCAAGCAACCATCCTACAAGCTCTCAATCTCCGACCCAACAACACCAATGCTCCAAGGATTCCCACTCCTCCTCCGGTCTGAAGTCCTCACCGACGGTCCCTAACTCCTCCCCCAGCTCCTAGCAACCCCCAGCACATTCCTAGTCCTCGCCGCTCCAGGAGCTACTGTCGTCGTAGCTCCCGCTCTCCCTCGTACGAAGACGAGTCTAGAGGCTCAGTTGGTTACCGTCGAAGAGATGATGCTGTCTACCGCCGTCTCCACAAAATGGAGAGGAGCTTGGGTCAGTTAGACAGAGAAGAAAAGCTTAGAGGAAGGGTCTTTCGCCCGAGTCGACCTCCTTTTTCCCGAACCATAATGGAGGCGCCCGTACCAATTGGCTTTAAACCTCCTCAATTTGAGACTTATTCCGGGGAGTCTGTCCCCGTCGATCACATCGAAAGCTTTAAGACCCTCATGCTCATCCATCAAGCTTCCGATGCTCTGCTGTGCAAGACCTTTCCCACTACTCTCAAGGGTCCGACTCGAGAATGGTACTCTTGCCTTGCCCCATCCTCAATATTCTCCTTCGAGTAATTTGAGACCCTCTTCGTCACCCACTTTGTGAGTAGCCGCCGAACTGAGAAGACCAGCATTTCGCTACTCTACCTCAACCAGAAGAAGGGTGAGAAGCTGAGAGACTATGTGAAAAGGTTTACAGCGGAAGCCATGTCCATAGCATCCCTCGAACAGTCGGTCGCTGCAGCAGCATTCCAATCAAATGTCCTCAACTCCAGCCTCCGCTCTTCCCTCGCCAAGAAGCCCCCACAGAACTTCTCTGACCTCCTCCTCCGGAGCGAAAAGTATATTCGGACCGAGGAAGCTGAGCACCGCCCCAACTTGGAGGGGCCTTCCTCCGGGTCTAAGAGAAAGGGAACGGAAGAGGAAGGGGCTAAGAAGCTCCAGAAGGATAATGGCGGCCAGCGCCGACCTCCTCCCAGATTTGAAAAGTTTACTCCCCTTAACGCCAACATCTCCACAATTCTCATGGAAGTTGAGAAGGAGGGGGTGAGACCTCCTGCGCCAAAAATGAACACCCCCGACAAAAAGAGGGACAAAGAGAAGTGGTGCCGCTATCACCAGGACCATGGCCACGACACCAATGATTATCAGTCCCTGAAGAACGAGATAGAAACCTCATCCAGAGGGGTCAGCTAACCAAGTTCGTGAGAAAGGACCGAGTCGATCTTCCTCCCCCGCCTTGGGGGGCTAACAAGCGTCCTGAACGCGATGAAATGCCCGAATTCGAAGAGGAGCGTGTCCTACACCTTATCCATGGGGGCCCAATGGGGGGCTCATCCAACTCCTCCCGAAAGGCATTTATAAGGGAAGTTAATTCGGTTCGCGCCACACCTCCTCCTAAAGGCCTCGGAGTACCCGTCACATTCTCAGATGAAGACCTTGAGGGTGTCCGAACCCCTCATTGTGACGCGCTTGTCATCAACCTCCATATGGCGAACTTTAAAGTGGAGAGGATCCTAGTGGACAATGGCAGCTCCGTTAACATCCTCTTCTTCGCCGCTTTCAAAGGCCTCAAACTATCCCGAGACAGACTTAAACCCGCCGGCTGGGAGTGCCAGTGACTATTGAAGGGGTAATCACCCTCGACATAACCGCTGGCAAAACTCCTACTACCCGAACGGAGTCGATGGACTTTATGGTCGTGGATGTCCCTGCAGCTTATAATGTCATTTTGGGTCGGCCGGCTTAGCTGCTCTTGAAGCCGTCCCTTCCACCTATCACCTCAAGATGAAGTTTCCCACTCGGGGAGGAGTAGGAGAAGTAAAAGGCAATCAGGAAACTGCCCGCAGATGCTACATGACCTTTACTCTGGGTCCATTCCTCTCCCTCGAAACTCTTGAAATCCCCCAAGATGTTGTCCGACCAACGTCCGAGCCGGTGGATGAGTTGGAGGAAGTGCTCTTCTCTGAGCAGGATCCAAGCCGAAAATTCTTTGTTAGCAAGACCCTCCCATCTGCCCTATGCTCCGACATAGTCCAGTGCATCCGAAGGAACCGCGACCTTTTTGCATGGTCAGCTGCAGACATGCCCGGAATTTCCAAAGAGCTCTTAGTCCACCACTTCAGCGTTGCTCCGGGGTCCAAACCGGTCCAACAGAAGAGGCGCAAGTTCGCTCCCGAGCGCCAGCAAGCTATAACAGAGGAGGTGGACAAGCTCTTGAAGGCTCAGTTCATACAAGAGGTAAATTATCCCGAATGGCTCTCGAATGTAGTAATGGTGAAGAAGTCCAATGGGACCTGGAGGATTTGTATCGACTTTACCGACCTCAACAAGGCATGCCCCAAAGATCCATTCCCTCTTCCAAGCATCGATACTTTGATTGACGTCACTTCGGGCCATGAACTCCTCAGCTTCATGGACGCCTTCTCAGGCTACAATCAGATTCGTATGTTTCCCCCGGATATCCCGAAGACCTCCTTTGTAACCGATCAGAGCCTCTGCTACTACAGGGTAATACCCTTCGGTTTGAAGAATGCAGGTGTCACTTATCAACGCCTCGTCAATAAGGTTTTTCAAGCTCAGATCGGCCAAAATATGGAGGTATATATTGACGATATGCTTGTGAAGAGCATCCACGGGGCCGATCATGTGGCCGATCTGCAAGAGGCGTTCGATGTACTGAGGAAACATGAAATGAGGCTCAACCCGAACAAGTGTGCGTTTGGGGTCTCGTCGGGAAAATTCCTAGGCTTCATGGTCAGCCAGAGAGGAATCGAAGCCAACCCCGAGAAGATCAAGGCCATATTGGACATGGCTCCCCCAAAGAATGTTAAAGAGGTCCAAAAGCTAACGGGTTGCATTGCAGCCATAGGGCGTTTCCTATCCAAGTCAGGGGAGAAGTGTCTTCCCTTCTTCAAAGCTCTTAGGGGGGCCAAAGGTTTCGAGTGGGGTCGGCAGCAACAAGATTCATTCGACCAGCTCAAGACTTACCTAGTCAATCCTCCTCTCCTCAGAAAGCCTATTCCTGGGGAAGCCCTCTACCTCTACCTAGCAGCCTCCGAGCAGACCCTCAGCACCGTCCTCGTAAGGGAAGAAGATAAGATGCAAAAGCCCATCTATTACGTGAGCAAGGTACTTCGGGATGTCGAGCTCCGCTACCCGAGGATAGAGAAGATGGCTTACGCCTTAGTCATGGCCGCAAGAAAGCTTCGCCCATATTTCCAGTCCCATTCGGTGGTCGTTCTTACCGACCAACCGCTGAAGCAAGTTCTCCACAAGCCAGAGACCTCTGGTCGCCTCATGAAGTGGTCTATCGAGCTGAGCCAGCATGATATAACCTACCAACCTCGGACCGCAATCAAGGCTCAGGCCTTAGCTGAATTCATCGTCGAGAGTACCATCCTCGAGGTCAGCCAAGCAATGAAGGGACCGCTTGTCTGGTCGGTTTACGTAGATGGATCCTCTTGTAATGAGGGAAGTGGAGCTGGGGTCATTCTGGCTGGCCCAGATGATTTCATCCTCCAATACTCCTTCCGCATCAACTTCAAGGCCTCTAACAATGAAGCAGAATATGAAGCACTCATAGCTGGCCTCAGAATGGCTCGCAAGGCAGGGGCGCAGCACCTCCGGATCTTTAGTGACTCTCAGCTGGTCGTAAATCAGGTCCTAGGCGAGTACGAGGCACGAGATGACCGAATGGCTAAGTACCTAGCCAAGGTCCGGAGTCTCATGGCCCTATTTCAAGAAGCTCTCATCCAGCGAATCCCCCGAGAAGAGAATTCCCAGGCCGATGCCCTCTCCAAGCTAGCCTCCTCCTCCCTCCAAGGTCTCGAGCAGACCGTCTTGATCGAGGTGCTCCTGAAGCCAAGTATAGAAGATGAAACTTCAAACTCGATGGAGTCACTACCTGTCCTGCTTCAAGATAATTGGATGAAACCCGTGGTAGAATTTCTAAGGGATGGGCTCCTCCCCGAAGACCCTAAGGAAGCTCGCCGAGTGAGAACCCGAGCTGAGCGGTACACCCTTATCGAGGGCATCCTATACAAGCGCTCCTTCACACAAGTGAACGGCAGGCCTTATTTGAGGTGTCTCTCCCCGGAATAAGCTGATTACGCCCTGCAAGAGCTCCACGAAGGCATCGGCTGGGCACATTCAGGGTCCAGATCCCTAGCCCGGAAGGTGTTGAATTATAGATATTTCTGGCCCACTCTCCTACAAGATGCCGAACTGCACGTTCGGCAATGCAGCTCTTGTCAGAAATACTCCAACGTCCGTCGCCTCCCACAAGCTCCACTCACCTCCCTATCAAGTCCTATTCCTTTCGCAATGTGGGGGATGGATTTACTAGGGCCATTCCCACCAGCTCCCGGCCAGCTCAAATTCTTAGTCGTGGCAATCGACTACTTCTCGAAGTGGATAGAGGCCGAGCCCTTGGCCACAATCACCGAGAACAAAGTACTTCAGTTCTTCTGGAAGAACGTTATCTGCCGATTCGGTATCCCTCGAGTCCTCCTAACAGACAACAGAACCCAGTTTACCAGGGCTGCCTTCCGAGCTCTATGTGAAGACCTCGCCATCCAACAACATTTCTCCTCCGTCTCCCATCCACAGTCGAATGGCCAAGTGGAGAATGCTAACCGACAGATCCTCTCCGGTATTAAGAAAATGCTGAATAAGTGCTCTAAAGGCTTATGGGTCAATCAGCTCCCTAACGTGCTATGGAACTACCGCACCACGAAACGGACCCCCACAGGAGAGTCTCCATTCAACCTCACATATGGGTCCGAGGCTGTGATCCCATTGGAAGTCGGCATACCTTCTCCTCGCCTTCTTGCCTATGAAGAAGAACAGAATGCCAGAGAACTTCGGGCAAACTTAGACTTGATCGACGAGCTACGAGAAAGAGCGTCAATCCGCCAACAGAGTTATTGGAGGAGGATCGAATTGGCATACAATAAGAGAGTCCGTCCTACCGACCTCAAAGAAGGGGACCTGGTCCTCAGAAAATTAGCAATCTCTTTTCCTGGTCAGAAGAGTAACCTAGCTCCAAATTGGGAGGGACCCTACAAGATCACCTAAGTAGTTCGGCCCGGGACATATCATCTAGAAGACCTCGAAGGCAGAGAGATCCCCAGGACTTGGAATGCCGACCATCTTTTGAAATACCAAGAGAGAGCATTAACGTCTCTCTAAGTATTCTGGGATGTCAAACCGTTCCTCTCCTTTTACTTGTATTTTTTCCTTTATTTCTCTCATGTAATAACGGCTCGCAACTTAGAAGCAGCCAACTATTAGTCATCAATAAAGAAAGTTTTTTCATATTTTACTTGTAAAATTGCATATATCTCTCTGCTTTTACTCTTCACCCTAACAACGAGTTCGGAGTCCAACACTTGGTTCGATTCTGCCCTGCAAGCTCGCTCTTAAGCGAGCTAGAAGTGGGTCGCCATTCGGAATTGCTCCCACAACCGTTGAACAAACTCTAACGACGAGTTCGGAGTCCAACACTTGGTTCGACTCTGCTCCGCAAGCTCGCTCTTAAGTAAACTAGGAGTGGTTCGCCATTCGGAATTGCTCCCACAACCGTTGAATAAACTCTAACGACGAGTTCAGAGTCCAACACTTGGTTCGACTCTGCTCTGCAAGCTCGCTCTTAAGCGAGCTAGGAGTGGTTTGCCATTCGGAATTGCTCCCACAACCGTTGAACAAACTCTAACGACGAGTTCGGAGTCCAACACTTAGTTCGATTTTGCTCCGCAAGCTCGCTCTTAAGCGAGCTAGGAGTGGGTCGCCATTCGGAATTGCTCCCACAACCGTTGAACAAACTCTAACGATGAGTTCGGAGTCCAACACTTGGTTCGATTCTGCTCCGCAAGCTCGCTCTTAAGCGAGCTAGGAGTGGGTCGCCACTCGGAATTGCTCCCACAACCGTTAGATAAACTCTAACGACGAGTTCGGAGTCCAACACTTGGTTCGACTCTGCTCCGCAAAAGCGAGCTAGAAGTGGTTCGCCATTCGGAATTGCTCCCACAACCGTTGAACAAACTCTAACAACGAGTTCGGAGTCCAACACTTGGCTCGATTCTGCTTCGCCAGCTCGCTCTTAAGCGAGCTAGGAGTGGGTCGTCATTCGGAATTACTCCCACAACCGTTGAACAAACTCTAACAACGAGTTCGGAATCCAACACTTGGTTCGACTCTGCTCCACAAGCTCGCTCTTAAGCGAGCTAGGAGTGGTTCGCCCATAAGAGGGAAGATTTGCTTCTGATTTTGAGTAGTTGTCAAAAGTTGGAGGAGTTATACTTACAGCATTCGAACATCAGAAGCAAAACAAACTTTTTTATTAAGAGCCCGGACAAGGCTGACACTACAACAGAGTTTTACAATAATTTGAAGAGCATAATAAAACTTGTTTAGTGCTTCTTTGGAAGGGGAACGCTTCGGTTCAGAGACACACGAGGGCGACATCGCCTTACCTCTGAGCTCGACTCTAAACCAGCGAAGCGAGAACCTCCTTCGCCACTAATTCTAGTTGTGGCCCCAACCGAGGCGCCACTAGACGAAACAGCTACACCACTCTGAGCGTCAGCTGGGCTCCGCCTAACGGCAGGCGAACGAGTTGCAAGTTCATAGAACGAGATTCCTTTTTTGCTTTCTTCGCGAGTACACGACGTACTGCGAACATTGGTCCTTACGGGCTGAGGTTTCAGCGTTGCAATCTCCTCCTCTAGCTCGACGATCCTATCTCTCAGAATATCGTCCTTCGCCGATACTTTGAAATGAGGAAGTTTAGACGAGCCTGCAATGTTAGTACTGTCGGCCACAATACGACGGAAATGACTCACTTCGATACCCCTGTCGATGGTGATCCTCCTCAGTTTGTCAATTCTGGCCGCCAACTCATCGCGCTTGGACATCAACTTCCCCACCCTCGAAGCTAACTCCTCTTCCTCCACCGAATGTTCTTTCACCGTTATCTCCAAATGACGAATCTCCGCCAGTAGTTCACTATTCCTTTGGTCGACATCAAAGAGCTCCTTACGGAGCAACTCTATCTTGCCTTCGAGACGAGTCTCTCGAGATTGCTTCTGCAGTTGCCTCAACTCACGAAAATACCCTCTCGCAGTTGCTTTGATGTCCTCCAATTTCGAGAAGTCGTAAAACGCTTTATCCCGACTGCGAGGAAGAGCCCGCTTCGTTTTCTTCAGCTCAGTACGAAGATGGGAGACCTCAGTAATCGGACCCAACTCGACCTGAAAAGCGGAGAAATATCAAAAGAAGTCTTCGACACTTAAGGACACAATCTGAGCAAAAAGAGTTGAACACTTTGCGAAATTTCGTAATATTCGGCCAAAACACCAAAAAGGAAATCGTTTCATTAAAAGTCCAAGGTTTACAAAAAGCGGTGGCCAGTCCGCAGTTAGGCATTACGAAAGAAAAAAAAGAAGAAGAAGAACAAGAAAATGAGAAGAGGCGACAAAGTCAGGGGTCGACCTTTTCATCGTTCGGCACGGGTACAAGCACACCCTCGGCACCCCCCTCGCCTTCGGAATCTTCGACCTCCTGCCTCAGAGCGAGCGCGGCCAGGGGCAGCTCTTCCTCACCCTCTACGGGGTCATAGAAGTAGTAGGACGAGACGTCAAATCTGGGATTCCGAGCGACGATATGCTTCAACGCTCGGCCGTACGCCTCCTCCATGTTGGTCAGCATGTGAGCCTCGGCTTCGTCCCGAACCGCCTTCTCCGCGGCCGCCACCTTCGACGCATGCTCGCTCAGGGCCTCCTCCGACGCCTTCTGGGCCTTAGACAGCTCTCCTTCGAGTCGAGTCGTCACCTTTTCTAGGGTCTCGACCTTGGAGGCCTCGGCGGCCGAGCTCCTCAGCGCCTCGGCGAGCTGAGCCTTTAGGTCGGCAACTTCGGCCTCGAGCAAAGCAGAATGCAACTGTTCGGCCTCCAGCTGCTTCACCGCCTTAGACCGCTCCGACCGTTCCCGATCGTTCAGAACGGTCATCTCCTTTTCCTTGCTCGCGAACTCCTCGAGCAAATAATTGAAGTGGCAGAGGGTCTACAAGCCTTATAAGAAACAGTCAAGCACGAGCACAAAAACTTAGAAAAATTTTGAAGAAAATCCTCTAGTACTTACCGACATGGTGTTCCGAGCAATCTGCATCGCGGTGTCACCAACTTCGCCCGCCTTGAGCGCCGCTCAGTCTTTAGGGGTCGGCAGGTGCTTCACCGCCTGCATGCAGATGTTGTCGTCCCCTAGGAACCCGTCGACCTTCATCACCCACCAATCGGGGACGAAGATCCGCTTGTGCTCCTCGGTCAGGATTACCTCCGCCTCGGTAGTGAGGGGCGGGACATCGAGAGCCAGTGCCGTGCTAATGTTGAACGCTCTGCCTGAAGACCCTGGAGCTTCTGTTCGCACCGTTGGGGTCGGCGCATCCGAGGTAGATGGGGCAGACGGCACGACGAGGCCTTGATCGGGCTCGACCAGAGGAGCCTCGACAACCTGCCGCTCGGGGGTCGGAGAGACCGAGGGGATCTTGGGCGCTCGGCTGCCTTGAGGTCCGGACACGGTCCTCTTTCTCTTCCTTACCTCCTGCTCCTTAGCCGTTCGGGCCTTAGCCATCAGACCTTTGTAGTCCATGTCGAAGGATTCTGCACAAACCGAGTGAAAAAAGTTAGAAAAATTTTCCAAACCTCAAAAACAAAACAAGAATAGGAGAAGCGTACTAGGGTCAATCGGACTGAGACCCCCTCGGAATAAGGCCTCCTCGGTGATGTCTTTCCAACTGAAGGTCGGAAGCCCGAGCAGCTTCTCCACGATTTCCGCCTCCTCGTTGCTGAGCACAGGCTCTTTCTTCGCCCGCTTCGGAAGGTCGTCCCTCGACCACACCATCGGGATCACCCATGGCTCGGGAGCTCGGACGAGGAAGTATTTCTCTTTCCAATTGTTGATCGAGTCCGGGTTCTCGATCAGCTTCACACCCTTCCTCGGCGAGAGATAGTACCTCTGCTCATTTTTGTTTGGTTGGCAAGGACGGTAGAGACTCCGAAGGATGAACATATTGGGCAGAGCGCCGACCTCCTGGCATTGAAGAACAAATGCCATAACATGCCGCCAGGTGTTCGGCATTAGCTGAGCCGGACACAAGCCGTACCACTGCAGCACCTCGATCACGAAAGGGTGCAGCGGCAGCCGAAGTCCGGCCTTCAGGGAGTCAGCGGGAAAAATGCACGTATCGGCCGAGAACAAGGTGCACGCTCGGAAGCCAGGGCCAGGGAGAAGGAGCCCGTACTTCGCGGGATTCGGAACCCGCTCCGGATCTGATGCAAATCCGCCTCGGTCAGGATCGAAGAGATCTGATCCACCTCAGAGGTTTTCCTCGGCTCGTTCTCCTCGATCGACTTGGCGGTGCCCTGCGTCACCTTCTCCAACAGATCTCCGAAGTAGCTCCGCACACCGCCAACGCTCGACAAAATGCTCGGATGCCGACCCAACTCCCCTGCAGTCTTCGGGTGCTCGATTATCGTTTCCACACCCTTGCCCTTGCTAGACCGGACCACTACCTCCTGGAAAGGCTCGGCAACCTCCTCATCTGTACTCGGCCTGACCGTTGTCTCTTCAGTCGGCTCCACGACCTCCTTCCCTTTACCCTTGCTCAGCCTGACCGCTCGGCTGACGCCTAGGTCCGAGGAGGGGGTCTCATCCGTGGAAGAAAACTTAATCATTTTTACAAAAATGAGGAGAGAAACTGACCTTGAAGTGACTAGTACGGTCGGAAAAGATCGCCGGAGCTTAAAATGCCTTGCCACGACAGCTAGCAGCACCACCCAAGAGCTAAAAACTTCGCTAAGAAGTAAAACCAAGAGTGAGAAAGTGAAAGTGAGAAATGAGGTAAAATGT
The DNA here is from genome assembly GCA_017893485.1 of Hemerocallis citrina. Classification (NCBI taxonomy): domain Eukaryota; kingdom Viridiplantae; phylum Streptophyta; class Magnoliopsida; order Asparagales; family Asphodelaceae; genus Hemerocallis; species Hemerocallis citrina. The sequence continues at coordinate 232,176,583 of CM030360.1, forward strand.
TGAGGGGGTGAAAACTTATAGTAAAAGAGACGCCTCTTGAGCTTTGTAACGTAAGGGCGCAACTCTTGGGCCTCCTTGAAGCGTTACAAAAGCCCAAATGACTAAGTAACGAAGAGCCACAACTGTTGGCAAAAGGAGCAATGTTTCGACCCAAGTAAAACAGCTCGGCACCTCGGAACCAAAATTCGAGCGACAGGCGATCCGACCTCAACATTCAAGAGGATAGCTCGGATTCCGAGCAAGTGCCAATGCGAGCTACGAATTGGAGAAAAATGACTTTCTCCTCAAAATTTGCGTAAGATTTCGATTAGATGGCTCAGATCATGCCAGCGCCACTAAACGATAAGATAGTATTTTCTTGGGAATTGAGCCAGCATCGAGATCTGTGCCATCATCCAACGACTAGGATCGTCCCACGTCCCTCAGAACCAAAATCCGAGCGACAGGCGATCCGACCTCAACATTCAAGAGGATAGCTTGGATTCCGAGCAAGTGCCAATCCGAGCTGTGAATTGGAGAAAAACGACTTTCCCCTCAAAATTCGCGTAAGATTTCGATCAGATGGCTCAGATCATGCCAGCGCCACTAAACGACAAGATAGTGTTCCCTTGGAAACAGAGCCAGCATCGAGATCTGTGCCATCATCCAACGGCTTGGATTGCCCCACATCCCTCGGAACCAAAATCCGAGCGACAGGCGGTCCGACCTCCGCAACAAAGAGGATAGTTCGGATTACCGAGCCGAGCAACTAGCGACCCGAGCCACTTTGCTTGGATTCCGAGCAAGTGCCAATCCGAGCTGCGAATTGGAGAAAAACGACTTCCCCTCAAAATTTGCGTAAGATTTCGATCAGACGGCTCAGATCATGCCAGCGCCACTAAACGACAAGATAATATTTTCTTGGGAATTGAGCCAGCATCGAGATCTGTGCCATCATCCAACGGCTAGGATCGTCCCACGTCCCTCGGAACCAAAATCCGAGCAACAGGCGATCCGACCTCAACATTCAAGAGGATAACTCGGATTCCGAGCAAGTGCCAATCCGAGCTACGAATTGGTGAAAAACGACTTTCCCCTCAAAATTCGCGTAAGATTTCGATCAGACGGCTCAGATCATGCAAGCGCCACTAAACGACAAGATAGTATTTTCTTGGAAACTGAGCTAGTATCGAGATCTGTGCCATCATCCAACGGCTTGGATCGCCCCACGTCCCTCGGAACCAAAATCCGAGCGACAGGCGGTCCGACCTCCGCAACAAAGAGGATAGCTCAGATTACCGAGCCAAGCAACTAGCGACCCGAGCCACTTCACTCGGATTCCGAGCAAGTGCCAATGCGAGCTGCGAATTGGAGAAAAACGACTTTCCCCTCAAAATTCGCATAAGATTTCGATCAGACGGCTCAGATCATGCCAGCGCCACTAAACAACAAGATAGTGTTTTCTTGGAAACTGAACCAGCATCACGATCTGTGCCATCATCCAACGGCTTGGATCGCCCCACGACCCTCGGAACCAAAATCCGAGCGACAGGCGATCCGACCTCCGCAACAAAGAGGATAGCTCGGATTACCGAGTCGAGCAACTAGCGACCCGAGCCACTTCGCTCGGATTCCGAGCAAGTGCCAATCCGAGCTGCGAATTGGAGAAAAACGACTTTCCCCTCAAAATTCGCGTAAGATTTCGATCAGACGGCTCAGATCATGCCAGCACCACTACACGACAAGATAGTGTTTTCTTGGGAGCTGTGCCTGCCTTGAGATTCGCACCGAGATCCGACGGCGCAGATCGCTCCACGTCGCTCGGAATTCCGAGCCGAGCGACTAGCGATCTGAGCCACTCGCATGAGGGAAAAATCGAGCCATTTTGCTCGGATTCCGAGCAAGTACCAATCCGACCCTAGAAAGTGAAGAAAAATGCTGCCGAGCGTCTCCAACCGTTGGATCATTGCAAAAATTGTGCCTGAGATGATGGACGATTTAGATTACGCCACGTCCACTAAACGACAAGATAGTGTTTTCTTGGAAACTGTGCCTGCCTCGAGATCCGCGTTGAGATCCAATGGCGCAAATTGCTCCACGTTACTCGGAATTCCGAGCCGAGCGACTAGCGATCCGAGCCACTCACGCGAGGGAAAAACCGAGCCACTTCGCTCGGATTCCGAGCAAGTGCCCATCCGACCCACAAAAGCGGAGAAATTGCTGCCGAGCGACCCTGTCCATCCGATCTTTCAGAAATTCGCGCCGGCACAGGATCAACGGTCCAGATCGCGCCACGCCATAATTCGGTATTTTATTTATTAAAATCATTTTATTTATTTAAAAATTGCAAAAAATGGTTAAAAATTCGGAAAAATTAATTAAAAATCCTGGAAAATAATTATAAAGTCGGAAAAATATTTTTGAGCCCCCGAGTAAGTAATTATTGCCTAGGACCATTTATTAAGACCCCCAACGACGAATCGACACTTCGCAAAATTAAGTAAATATTACGAAAAAATAGATAAAAATCACCAAATATTCAGAAGAGCTCAAGAACAACTCAGAGCACGCAACTAACTTAGAAAATCACCATACTGCCTCATACAAAGATTCGAAACTCCCCGTTGGACTCCGATACAACCCCGTAAGCCATGGAAATAGTAAAACTACTCCTCAAAGGCTGATCAAACTCAGTCTTCGGGAGTGGGGGGCTCGTGATATGGCTAAAATAGGGTTAAATCGTGACCGTCCAAATCGGGCACGAATCTCAAAGCTTAGGGGTAAAATGGTAATTTCACCTACAAATGGGTCCAAAACGGGTACTGAGTCTCCTTCTCAAAGATCCATTAACCCGCGAGCGGATCCATCTCCAGCCGGGTACGGGTTCCAACCCGCGGTAAACCCGGTCCAGCAGGATAAAATCAAGGTCTCTGATTAATCCTAATCAACGGTCCTGATTCACATCTATCTTTTCACTGGGAATTAGGGATTACCTTCCTAATCTGATTACGAGGATTATATTCCCTATCAGATCATAGGGATTACATTCCTAATCTGATCACTAAGGCGACTATAAATATCCCCCATTCACCACTATTAAGAGGTAATCAATCTTTTGCCAATTTACGCTCTTTCATAATCTTCCTGATTACTGACTTCATCGTCGGAGGGTGCGTCGCCGGGATCAACCCCTGTGTCTCGCACTTTTTGCAGGTGAACGGCGGGAGTCAACGGTCAAACTCCGGCGGAACAGGTAACAGGTTTGCTATTCAAGTTTTCCAAGAATCCACAAATACTATCTGTATGCCCCCACACCAGATTTAGCAATAACACCGAGGATTTAGGTTTTGGATTTAGGGTTTTTTTCCCGACAGAGAAGATGAAGTGGTTGTTTTTTTTTTGTAGGGATTGCACGTGCATCACACGGGTATGTTTAGGAGATTTAGTTTGGATGTATATTGCACGGGTTTGCTCAGTTATAAAATTAGGATTTGTTTATTTGTAACCCCAACTCTCCCATTAAAATAGTAGAGATTTAGAATATTTCTCTCGAAACAAATATAAAAATCAGGCCCAATTTACGGCTTTACTTTCAAATAGGCCCAGGTAACCGTAAGTGGGCTTTCCTTTTGAATAAATCTTATTAGAGCCCATTTAATCAAAGTCGGCTTTGCAAATGGGAATGCCCTTTTCCGTCATTTATTCTTCTGGAAAATAGTACGGTCTTTGCCCGCCAGTTATTTCGGACAGCCGAAAAAACTAAATGGTGCGAAATTTGGCAGAGAGTGAGTAAAACACCACCGAAGTAGTCCATAATTACAGTCTGTCCCTGTACGGTATTTTAATTAAGAAAGATAACAATATCGCAATCCAATAGGCCGACCACACAAGGCCCATTGTTGCACCTTTCTCGGCTTGTTTGTGATAGTTCTGGACCGCACACTAAACTCAACTAGTATTATACACATGCTGTGCGTGCACGTAGAGAAAAATTGGGGGAATGAAAATGGCAAAAAAAAATTTACCTGCACGTGCACTGCACGGATTGGATTATGGACAATGGCCTTCTCCCGTTATAGTAGTAGAGATTCAGTTGCTTAACCCAAATTTTTTAATTAAAAAAAAACTCAATTATGATTTTTCTTTTTCCGTGATTTTGTTGGGTTTACATGCTAGAACCAATATTCATTTTTTGCACCTTTTTTCCCTCTTATTGAACTTTCACTCATCTCTTCTCTAATATTATAATATAATAGGAGAGTTGGGATTGTCATTTGTCAACATACAAATCTGTGCGTTGCACGTACAACTCCAATTCTCCCATTAATTACAAAAAAAATAGAAAAATAAAAAAAATTACTTATTTAAAACGTGCAACGCATGTACAAAACAATTTGTAATATATTTTTAACACCAAACATACACATATGTTGCACGTACAATTCAAACTCTGCTTATAAACATATGCATTACACGTACAAATTGTAGCTTTTTCTTCAGAATATTTTTCCCAATTAAATGCAACGCACGTCCAACCCCAAAACTATTTCTTAACACGTGTATCATACGTGAAAATCCTCCAACACTTATCAAAACGTATATCGCACGTGAAAAATACTAGTAGGTTGTAATGCAGTAGTAGCATTTATTTTCCCACCTTAATTTTAACATGGGTTTTGCCGGAATCTATGTACGGGCATTGCTGTAAACAGAAAGTACTTTTGTGGAATAGTAGTATTTATCAAACGTGCTAATAGAAAAGAGTAATAAACTTCAAAATCACTAATATTATAATGGAATAGTTGAGGTTGTCCTTTGTCAACATACAAATCCATGTGTTGCACGTGCAACTCCAACACTTCCATTAATTACAACAAAAATAAATAAATAAATAAATAAAAATCCACCCATTTAAAATGTGCAACATACACATATATTGCATGTACAACTCAAATTCTACTTATAAATACGTACATTGCACGTACAAAGTGTAGCTTTTTCTTCAAAAAAAAATTTCAATTACGTACGACGCACGTCTAATTCCAAAACTATTTCTTAACACGTATATTTTTTTCTCAAGGAGAATGGCTAAAAGTAGTGGTTTTATTAAAATCTAAAAGGGGTAAAAGTCATTTTACATTATAGTCCTCTTTATCTAAGTGATTTTTAAAATTTAAATGGACTTTCACATTTATGCAATTGCCATATTCACTGCAATGTAATTTTATCTTTTTCTCCATTCTTTAATTTCTGGATTATATAGCTGTGAACTTTGCCGACTTACAGAAACTGATGCTCTGGATATCTCGGACTTTCAAGTGTATCAGGGAAAAGTCCTTTTAGACATAAAGTATCCATTGTGTGCAAGAAATATTTCTATCCGCTGCACTCATATTTCTTGTCTGATACAGAATCAACTTGGGCACATGGCTTAAATGGTTTTGGTACCACGCAGTATTTGATAGTTTTGACCATGTTAGGCTTGCATTTGGTACCTGTAGAAGTTTATGTAGTATGCTCTGTGTGAATTTTGACTTGTAACATGATGTACTTTTGTTTCGTTAAATTTTCATTAATAAAATCGGTAACGTTTGGTAATGACTCACCAATTCTTATTCTCAGAATCGGCCCCCACCTTGAGGCCGATGAGGCGACTGCCTCAGGGCTCCAATTTTTTTACAATTTTAGGAATTCCCAAATTTGTATTCCCCCTGTAAATGTAGACACGTATTTTGTGCGTAAAAAAATTATATTATTATTAGGGGTTCCCAAAAATAATTATTTGGGTTTTTCGTCTCGGGCCCTGGGATCTCATAGCCATCCCTGCTTGGTCTCATGTTTTCTTGTGTATCAACTCTAATTTAGTTCACAACTAAGCCTAATCTAGTTAGTAAGGAAAATGGATGGAGTGACTTTTTACTTATTCCATACAGGTAGAATCATTATTAGCAAACCAAATGGGGAATGTGGAAGACATGACTCCATTAACCGTCAACCATTATTATCTTAATTCAACATTTGAAACTCTACTAATAACACGAACCCCCAATTTATCATAGTAGTATACCTACAGTTCACTACTCGGAGTTCCATGGATTAATGTGGTATATAATCTCCTGGGCAATGGAGTTAAAAGTTTATGCAGAAAGCTTGTGCACGAAGAATTACCAATAGCATTCGTATTAACCATAACTAGTAATTTACACGTACGATCGATGCACATCTTAATAAATATATATTTTTAAAAGTAAAATTTTGACATAGTCTGGCCTCGAACCTGAAACATCTTTTATATTAGTTATGCACAGAAAATGTACGTCTTAATATAAAAAAATTAAATAAAAACTCTAACATAGTAACGATTTGAATCTAAAACATCTTTCGTGTTAATTATGTACGTGCGTCACACGTATTGATAGATTAACAAATGAGACTAAGGTCTTCTCCCATTATAATATTAGCGATTTGGATTAATCTATAACCAGGCTTGGTGTGGGGGGGGGGGGGGGGGGGGGGGGGGGGGGGGGGGGGGGGGGGGGGGGGGGGGGGGGTTTAGAGCTATGGCTGACTTTTTACTGTTTAAAATTGACATACTTGAAAATGTCAATGTAGTAACCTCGAGCCTTCTGTAACGGATAGCACTGGCCCAGATAGATGTTGATTTTTGTTCAAATTTTTATTAGCAGAAGGTAGCCAATTCTTTTGTTGTTTTTGATGGTTGAAATTTTGGGGTATGAAACTTGGTATTTTTCTCCATTGAAAAGGTTGCAATTTAGTTCTCTTTAGGATGATTTCTTGATTTTTATCCTGTTACTTATAGAAGGGTTGACAGTGTGCAGTTTCTAAGCTGCCTTCGTTGTCTCTAATATAGTGAGAGATGGAGGAAAGGACATCAGATTCTGGAAAAATAAATAGTGCGGAAACAACACTCTACAAGCTCTTTTCCAGTGATGGCCAGAGAAGCAGTTAATCCTGACACTTTAGTTGGAGAACTGTGGACGAAACAGAAGAATTAAGGTTAAATTACAAATTTCTCCTTCTCAGGAATGTAATGAGCAACTACAGAAGCTGAAAGATTTTGTAACATCGAGGGTAAGCCCTGCAGCGTAATGGAGGACGATTGTAAGTGAAATTTAGAAGCAAATAACATCTCTCAGTTAGCTCAATGTATAAGTGGATTAATGACGAAGGAGTTCGAGGCTAGGAGAGATAGAATATGGAGGACCCATGCACCAACAAGAGTAAAGGCATTTCTTTGGTTGGTAATCAACGATGCAATCTTTTCTAAGGTTAACCTGTTTAAGCGCAACATCCCTGTGGATGTTAAGTGCTCTAGATGCATGACTGATGATGAGGACACAAACTACATTTTATTCTCCTGTCCTAAAGCCATGTTAGCTTGGGAGGTAGTTTGTTTAGGCTTTGGGATATTGGAGATCTCGAAGTCCATTATAGAGATCTGGAACATGGAACAGAGCCGTTGGAAAAGAAAATAGAATAGCTTGGGATATAGCAATAGCAGCTACGTTCTGGGGACTATGACTAGATTGTAACCATTCTTGTTTTCGGATTTCTAATAGTAGATTCTCTATTTTGATGCATAAGATATTTGGCTTTATTCAATCTTGGGCAGGCCAAGCAGGTACGATGAAGAGGTTGCGCATGAGTGAGGAGTAGTACTTGCGAATGGAGGATGATGTTCTTGGAGTTCTCATAGGAGAGTTCATGGTGTATCTGTTTATATCGTGCTACTTTATGTACTTTCATTAGAATAGATTATGTTGTTTGAATATCACATTGTACCTTGTACTGATGGGCGGATTCCTTGTGAACTTTGTTCATGTATTGTATTATGTACCATTGTATTTCGTTAATTGTCCATTAATGAAGCGGTGACGAGGCCACCTTTTTATTTAAATAAAATAATAATAATAATAATAACATGACTGCCAATGATATTCAAATTTCTTGACATCTAGCGATACAAAGGACAACAACTCTTGCCTTAATTGACATTGCAATTGGTGAGTTCAACAACATTTGCTATCATTTAAGCTCCAAGACAACATTTTGAAGATGAGAAACTGATGACTTTCATTAACTATGCTCAGTTACAATAAATATTGATGTAAGATTGCAGTACTAGATAACACTAACAGTTGAAAACCAGAAGGTTAAATCGTACTAAAACTTAAAACTACTGAAACATATGCGAAATAACTGACACTACTAACACATACTAAGCATGCCTAATTGCTCCACCATCTAACGAAAGGAGTCGGTGTAATCTTGCAAGGCTTGCATACTGCTTCCCAAATGGATAGCTTATCTCCTCGTACTTCTTCTCTTTCATAACAAACACATCCATGTACTGAACTCCAAAGTGATTATTGATCCTCCTACTAATCCAACCATAAACTCCACTAAAATAGATACAATCCTCTCTGCATCCTGGAATCTCTTCCTCCGCTCTGTTTTCCAACCTGAACACGCTTTCAGTCCCCTCTTCTTCCTCATTCCGAAGCTGTTCACATGGCAAATACAGCACCATGAACAACTCCTTTTCTGCTCTCACTACAAGCATGTTCAGGCGAAGGAATCATTATCGACGTTTTTTATCCTAGAAGAAAGAAAACAACCGAGCAACACAAAAGTGTATCCAGTACGAGCAGCCTCACCTTGCTGTTGCAAAATACTAGTTTGCAATACTCAAATGGATCCATGTTTCAGCTCCATGCATCAAAAAGGCGATCTGCGGAGAGGAACAATTTGGGGGTTTGGGGAGAAAAGGGGATGAGAATTGAGCAGAAATATGGTTTGGGGGGAAACAAGTGAGATCATTTTCTTTTGGGTAACAATAGAATCGGCATCTGGTTGCACACTGAATTTCTGTTAAGCCCTTTCACTTCTTTAACTTTGTTATATACCGTACTTCCCAAACAGAACATGAACAACAACATTACAATTCTATCAAAATAGTACAGACCATATAACCAAAGCAGTCAAGCACTTGTAATGAACGTGCTCTACTATAAAAGGTAGATCAGATTGGAGTTGTCCAAGCACTTTTATACGGATAACCATAAAAAAATCAAGAAATCGACCAATAGAGAGCAAAGTTACCAACCTGTTATATAGATAAACCTCTCATTCATATTTGTTACCAAAAAAATAATATTAAGAATCCAGAAGAAAAACAAACAAAATATGAAGCAGCCTAAACAATGGACGCAAAATTTCGAGAGCAGCAGCAGACCAGCAGACCATCAGAACCATTGGGGATCAGTTACAAAACAGTTTTAGTACTCCCTTGAACCCTGAACACAGAAATAAAAATAATGATAATTTTTACATTTAATGGAAATTCTTTTAAATTGGGTAAATAGTAATTTTCATCACTTCATTTGTGTTAAATTTCATTCTAATCTCATATAACTTGGTGATGCAAACTACAGATTTGTCATTTGGTAACTATCAACACCCAATAAAATTAGTGTACACTGTAAGCCTACAAGTGCCTCGCTTGGATCACGATCTTCTATCAAATTTCCGATCGCCTGACATTCTCTCTTCAGCTTCTCTTCTCTTTTGCTGCCTGTAATTTGAGAAAAAGTAAATCAGAAATATGACAGTACAAACGGGATAACAGCATGTTTTGATTCAAATTGGATCCAGATAAATGTCAAAATAATATGGAACAAATATAAGGTCCATCAGAGAAGTGAAATTATTCATAGCACCTCAAGAGCTGCAATGAGAACCAAAAAGAAGAAGAAATGAAGAGGCATAAACTACATCTACATGGTGATATTTAATTCTTAGATACAGTTCAATTCTTAACAATAATCTCTAATGTTCCAGGTATGATACCATCAGAGAAAGTTCTTTTTTTACTTGAAGAAGGCCGTATGTGCACATGATCACTTACTCTCACCCCATAGGGCAATAAGAAGCAGGACTCGAACTTCCAACCACTTGCTCACTAGAAAATAGGCTCGACCCTAGTTGCACTCGCAACAATACAAAAACTCGGTCTTCATTATAAAACAGCAGAGGGTGGATGAGATAGGTCAAAGTGAGAACGTTGGAGAAATGTAGGCGTGGTTGTGTAAGAAAAACAAATATAAAAACATCTGAGAGACATCAGGTTGGTTACATAAACAAAAACGAAGAGTGTCACATAACCAGAATCCAGTAAGGATCGAGTTCCAAATACATCATGTTGACCAACAAGGAACGAGGATGAAGACTTGGATTAGCAAATATTTTTACCAAACTTTTTAGAGAGAGAGGCTTGGAATTGGATCCAATAACCCTTTTTTTCTAGATGATTTGGAGGCAAACCAGCAAAAGCATTAATTATTATATTTTTGGAAAACTCAAGCTAGAAAAGAAATTAAATTAGTATTCATTGCATATTCATCCTCACAAAATATGTATTTGCGTATCCATCAACCTGCAAATTGTGATTTACATGTTAATCCCCAACAACGTCGGGCCCACTTCTAAATAGACGCTTTAGTTTTGTGGTTATAAGTAATCCCTCTTATGGCTTGAAGTTTTTAGAATCTTTTGAAGAAAACAAGAGTAAATTTGGAGAAAAAAAGGTTTCTCCTCTTACATTAAGTATGACGCCCAGTACAATTCAAGAACTAAAATATTTCATTGTTGGGGCATATGGGATTAACTCATGTCGCCAGGTATCTCATCCAATCATCTTTATCCATTTGTTGCGAATAACTCGAGTTTCGTTGAACTTTGAAGGAGATTTCTGGTGTGTATGAATTAGAACCATTTGGAAGTTGAGAGAGAGTTGAGGAGATGGAGCACCAGTCTCGTATAATAAGCTTCAAACCTATTTGGCAGCCAACTGCAAGAGTGTGCAATTTGTGGACCTCAAGTAGTTTGTAGGGTGGGGTCGGCCAATGCCTCTACGTGCACAAGATGCTGACTTTCTAAAGTTGTTTTGATAAAATTTCGGAGATATTTGAGCGTTTACTAGACTTGTCATATTCGGGATTCTAGGGTAAGTAAGATGGTGATTATTCTAGGATTTGGGTCTATTTAATACCAAGAGTTTTGTATTTTTGAGGAAAGTTTCTCTTATCCCTATTGCTCTTGAATAAGTGTGAGCACTTTGTTAGCATTTATAATCTTCAACATTTGACAGTGAAGACTTTGTCTGATCCCAGCCAATGGATGTAGACTCTTTATTGAAAATGTGGTTGAGTCGAAGTACATAATGTTTTGGTGTCTATTGTTTGATGTTGTAGTTTCTCTCGTGCTATTCTTTCAGTGCTCATTTCTCTTTGTAATGTGGTATATTAGGTGTGAATTTGGAATATCTTCTCTCTATAGTTGATTTGATTAAGCATATCCGTTCGAGCACTCTCTAGAAACCAAACATATTTTCCTCATAATAAATGATAACTCTCTGCTCTCCTCTTGGTCAAACTTCTAAGCAGGCTCTTGAAAGTTCCAGATTTCAGATATATCTAATATTTCCACCTGCTGAAGTTAGAAACACTACATATGAAACATCTACTTATCCTGAGCTACAGTTTTTATTTTTGTCTTCAGATCTATCACCTATTGTTTGCAATCACCCTCCAATGCAATTGTTTAGATTGACACCTACCATTCTATTAGTTGAACTAAAATTACCCCAATTGTTGAGATTGACACCTACCATTCTATTAGTTGAACTAAAATTACCCATTACATGCCTTTCTTGATAACAAATTTTACCTCCTAAAGAAATAAAGTTCCCAAATATTCTTTCATAGGACGTGCAATGTACAATGTCTTTGAAACCAAAATGAAACAAAATTCCAAAGAGACAGGCTCATTATTGTTTATCATAAATGGGAACTAGATGGAATTTTACCCAATGAATGAGCCAATCTAGAACAAACAGCAAGCACATGCTCAGGATATAAAAATGGCATACCCTCTTTTTGTTGGGTTTGGGTGACTAGTGTGTGCATAGACTCTGGATACAAGGATGACATAACGACATACTCCATATTGTTTTGAGTGTGAAGTTGTGCAAGCATACGCTCAGGATATACAGGACATAATGACATAACCTCATTTTGTTGTGACTCGGGATAGTAGGATACAGAGAACATAATGGCATATTGTGGCTGTGTGGAAGCACATGCTCAGGATATAAGATAGCATAATGACATAATCTTGTTTTGTTTTGTTTTGCTTTGATGTGTGTGCGTGAGTGAGGGAGAGAGATTTTAATAATAAATTGCTACAGATATTGTAATCCATAAAAAATCAGGTCTACTTCGCATACCAAAATGGCAAACTCTTAAATTAAACATCATGCATTTCAAAATTGTAATGTAATTTTGCATCAATGAAGAAAATATTTGTAATAATATTAAACTGAAGGGAAAGGAGAAATAAGCAGCATCTGAGTAAAACTTACGCAAAAGCAGTATATCCAGTCCCTGCATTGGCAGCAGATAAATGTGCTGCGTGGACACTAGCCGCAGAGAGATTGTCATGACTACTTGACTGCAATGGATTCTTTACATCTCCATCAATCTACAAATACAAGAGAGGTTAGCATAATATTTCAGTTTAAGTCTTATACATTAAAATTCTATCATAGGATTTTAGGTTTCACAAATGAAGACCTTGTCCCACTTTGTTTTCTTGTTCTGCTTGATCTCCCTAGTAGTATCAGCAATAGCTGAAACTGATTGCAATCCACTAGTTGAAATCCCTGAAACGGCATTGCAAAAATGAGAGAGGATTTAAGAACTCATAAACAATGAACACAATATCACTTTTGTGGAGAACAATGCAAACATAAAAAAAGAGTCATATAACAGTAACCAACAGACTATTGTCCATATTGGTAAATAAATAAAAACCAGTACCTGGAATCAGTGCATTGGTCTTCAACACTGGGGCAACTGTGCCTGGTTGTGTTCCTCCAGGAACAAAATCTACTTTTGGAGTTTTTTTCCTTTCCTGCTCCTTCCTTTCCATCTCGCGCTTCATATCAGCTTCTGTAAGGATAGAAGAAACAAACAAGATGTTAGTGACCAGATATTATAAGTAAATAACAGGATGCATGAAGATACGGCCTTGTTAGCTGCTGATAAGGAAAGAAGGTGCAAGTAAAGATAGATGAAGTAAAGAAACTGTAACCCCTGTTTTCGATTGTACCGATTCCTATTTCCTTCTCTTTCTCCATGTATTCTTGTACTTCGATTTTTGTATAAATTCTTTCGATGCATCTATATCCTTTTGAATCTTCTATTGAAACCTACATTTATTTTTCAAACTAGAATTTGTCTCTGTTCTTTTATTTAACTCCTTTAAGGCCCATTGATTTGATGTGTTATATTATTTAATTAATTAGTTTGAAGCCCAACAATTCCTATTGGGTTTATTATATTCATTTTTGAGCCCAAGCCCAGAACCCATTACCCCTATGTTGTACAGAATCAAATCTATAGGCACATCCGTATTCAATTTGTTCACATTACCCCCACTCCCTCCCGTTATTCTCTCTCCCGTTACAACTAAACCCCCCCTCTCCTCTCTCACCCGTTCCATCTCCCCATCTCTCTCTCTGTTCTCTAACAAACCAAGAAATCAAAACAGAACATACACAAAAGAACCCTCCCACTCTTCCATCGTCTTCATCTTCTCCACCACAACCCCCCCAGCATCGAACCCCCGCACTTCTCCTCGTCATCAGCAAACCCATCGTCTTCCCCGTTCGTCCAGCGAAGCCTCGTCCTCGCGCTCCATCTCCGCAGGCTCCCCTGTGCCGACTACCACAGCCCCGTCACCCACCAATCGAGCCGTGCCCTCCTCTGTCGACATCCACAGTCGTCGCCGTCCACCTTGGTCGCCAGCCTCGAGCGCGAACAGCCAACTGCGCCGCTCCCCCTCACCGCGAGCCACACTGCAGAGATCCGCCTCTACCTCCTCGCCATGGCCTCCTCCGTGCCGCTCGTCTTCCTCGTTCGAGCTCCTCATCGACAGCGACGCCGCGTCGCCATTGTTGTGCCGCTCACATCGATCAGCCACCAGTGCCGCCCATTCCCTTCCTCTGCGCGTCGCCCTACTGAACGCGCCGCCCGTTGCTGCCCCCACTCTCGCCCAACCTCAGCGTCGCTCCCCGTCGACGTGCCGCCTCCGCCATCGAAGCCATCCCCGTCACTCAGTCGCGAGCGCCTCCCGCTCGTCCGCTCTCCCTCCATTGCCGTCTTCCCCGAGCTTTAGAACCCCTCGCCAGCGTCTTCCTCCTCCATCAGTCACCGCAGAGCCTCCCCACTTCCCGTCGCTGCTCAACCGCCGCTCAGCCGTCCAGTCATCTCCTTGCCGCTCGCCTCAACAACCCAACATCTCCACCCTGTGCGCCGTCTTCTCTCCACCGCTCGAGCCAGCCGCCGTGCCGTCACTCCGTCGCCGAACCCCCCGCAGCCCACTCGCCAGTTTTCTCCCGCACTCAGTTCTCTCTCGCTCTCTCTCTCTTTTTCTATCTCTCTCTCTCTGTTCTGAGATCGAAGAAGAAGAGGTGAAGAAAAAGGAAAAGAATAGGAGTTTGTTGCTGTTTGATGTTGAGGGAAATTATTTTGTTGTATTGGTGACTTATTATATTGGAGTTTGGGGATTTTTATTGGAGTTGGTGTTGTGAAGTGAAGTTGGGGTTATTAGCTTACTGTTTGGTGTTGTGGAGTAGAAGATCGGATTGGAGGTGTTGCTGCCTTGGTGCTATTGAAGGAATTGACTGCTATTTTGGAGTTTACTTCGTGGAGTTGTTGTTGCTGATTTGGCGTGGCTGCCACACATTTCGCACATATTCTACTGCCCGGGATACCGATCCCGTTATTCTATATTTAATTTCATCGTCGTCAACTAACAGGCAAGTCCACTTGAACTCTTTTAATTTTCTAGTTCAAGCTTATTGATCTCCTGCAAGTAGTTCCATTTCAATTATCTCAATTTGCCTTGTGTCCCGTCTCGTTAAGAGTATCGAGGGTTTACACGAGCTAACCCGACGTACTCTTGACATCTTATATTTATCCATTGACTCAAACCCAAGTCTAGACATACATTTGACATGAATAAAATAAAAAGAACTTGTACATGAGAAAACTTACCATGATTAAATACATGCTGTTCACATGAGAACTTGAGACTGGAACTTGATTATTAACTTGACTTGTTTACTGGAAAAATTTACATTACTTGCTGTACATTAGTCATGATACATGCATGATACAATAACTTGATAATTACCCACTTGATGAACATTTATGTGATACTGCATTATCTGTCTTGTATTGAGGTTTCGACCCAGTTATACCAGGAATCAGTTAAAATAATATAAGGAGAATTGTTGCTTCAGATTTGTTACCTCTTGCCTATTAGTGTATAATATATCATGTTGTTGCATTATCACCATTCACTTGACATTATTATAACCACTCGCATGTACATGAATGACTTAATAAAATAATAAACAAGCCGGGGTTTCTAAGGGTTGACCTAGTAGTGGACCGTCTCGGAAAATGTACTCGGTAGGGCCCTCTTGTTACATGGACTTGTTATATAGGAGGAGAATACGTGTGGAGACGTGACTTGTTATCTTGTTATCTTGTTGTCGTGATATGCCGAGTACACGCTCTGTAGGCCCCACCACTATGTCTCAAACGTACACTGTTTTGCGTGCACCGAACCTGTGGTACGGCACACATGGGACACAGAAGTACGTGCACTAGATAGGAAGAACAACTTGATAATAGACCTAGTTGACATGTATATACACTTGATTAGACCATTTGTTACTGGTACCCTTTATTGCCTTGCAAACTTGATCTTGATTCATATTCTTTCATGTAACCTGTTCCTTTACTTTCTGCTTTTCACTACTTGCTGTCCGTACTTGCTCTAAGGACAAATTTTCCTTCTTTTTAGATAATCAAGCACAGGTGCATATAGAGAATTTCCAGAAGGCATTGATGAGCAGTTTTCTACAATTGGAGCATGAGTCTCTCAAGTTATTTGGTAAGTCTTTATTTTCCAGAATTGGTTATTGAATTTCATTCTCGTTTATGTGATTATGATTCCTGTGTGGTTGTGGTTTATTTTTCTTATATTGTTGATTAAGACTGGTACAGCTTATGGATGATATGAGTCGGCGTACTTATATCATTCGCTGGGCCTTCGTTACGAGCCTGTGTTTCCGTATTCCGGGAAGCGGGGCGTGACAGAAACCAAAAGAAAAGAAGCATAGCATATAAAAAAAACATGCGTAAAGGACCGCAAATGGGGAGAAATACAGAATGAAGAAGACATTCTTATTGTATTGACGCTTTGTATACATGATACAATATTCAAATCCAAGTGCATTCCGAATTCTGTTTTATCATTTCTAACCATTGCATTTTTGCTTTTAAATCTGATTATAATTGAGAGCTTATTACATGTTCAGGCACATCCCACACCATGTTTTAACTTAAAATATGCCATTCTTAACTTGCTTAATTTATAAAAATTCTTTTCGATCTCACTTTCACGACTTTCTAGTATTTGATTTCCATCCTGATACCAAGAAATAAGGCAACATTCATTAATGTTTTAGGGGGATGATCATGGAATGAGGGTTTTTTGGGTATGTATACAATTATGATATAGCAGAAAGACATTCATTATCAGCTAGAAATAACAGATATTGCAATCTAAATGGTTAAATTTGCACAATGCATGCAGCTGATAAATCAAGCTACAAAGTTCCGTACAAAGGTAACTTTGCATCCCTATAACATAATATTATAAATAATACACGCATAATAAGCGGAACAGCAGAAAACATTAAAATAAACGATAATAGTAACAAGAATTATGGTAGAACAGTGTAAGTTAAGGTGTCAACATGTCTTCATAGTTAAGAAACTCGAAAATATAACACAGTTTGCAGGAGTCATGATAGAAATAAATGACTCAGCAACCAAACCACTCCAATGAAGGGAAAATAACTGCAGAACATTATAACTAGATCGAAAATTCAAACGAAACATGACGGACCTATCTCATCAAAGTAGTCACTTCTGTCATACCCATGAGGATCAAAAACATTCTTACTTAAGCATGTTCCTATCTGATCGATATCTTGATACCTCACAGCATGCTGCAAAAAGTCAGGATTCCGGTAATCTTTCCTATTCCTCAAATCCGCATTGAAACTTTTTCCAGCCTTCTTATATGCAAGAAACCTGTTAATCTTTTCCTGAAACAATCACAAAGAGAAAACGAGAATGCAAGAAAATGAATTAGTTATATAAGCAAGGTATTATTGTTAAAAAAAAATTGTGATAGCAATATATAAGCAATGTATACAAGAAGAAATTTAATGATCTTCTAAATCCCCCTCATTTCTACCAAGAGAAAACCATGCCCATGTACTTAAGGAATGACCTTTTCATCCTATCTGCATTTATGAAAATGCAATCCCTGACTAGCACGAATAGCAGATAACATTAACAAAATGTTCCTATAAAACTATTTCAGAACATGACCGTACTAACAGTATAGTGGATAAGCAAACTGAAAGTTTTCAATAATCCACAAAGTAGAGACATCTATGAAGTTTGATCAGTTTTATATGTTTGTAGTGCACTAAGACAAGATCGTGTCTGGTCCCAAACCTTAGAAGTAGTCAGTGGTTTATATTTTTATGTAATGTGATTATGTATGTACCTTTTGGTATTATTGAACGATCAACTATTACAGCAACCTTAACTTGCAGTATGTATTTTATCCAAATGCAAGTACCATGGCAAATAGATTTGCACTCGTCTACAATAAAATTGAATAGGATAGCTATTGCCTCTCTGAATTATTGCCGCATCATATAAACTTTGAGAGCTATAGCCCCTTCCACTCTGCTAAGTGATAACTAAAGCTGTGTTCCTCTGACAGAAACATGTATTAACAACTCAATTGACCAGAAAAAAGATACAATAGTATTCCACCCACACAAGCAAGCGATGCCAATACGAACATGGCACAACTCGAGACACCAGTACAGGAAAAACTATGAATAACAACTTTGAAACAACCAGTTTCGTGACAGATATGTGTGTCCGTGTCTGATAAGTGTGTCCAACACATCTTGGTAAGGACACTACCAAGAAAAGTCTCCACGCTTCAGAGTTTCACTTCCACCTTCACAAAACCACTGAAATTATTCTCACAATTCTTTCCTCGCACCTTTGACATTGTATCTAGTTAACTACAACTAAAAGTTATTATACCAAATCTTTGGGCTCAGCGACATGAATTCTATATTTCCATTTCTTTGTTAAGGGTCATATCCTAGAGCTAATAATTAGTTAATTACAGTATCCTTTCACCTGCCTCAATCTAAGTTAAATAGTTCTTTCATAGTCCTCTTTGCTCTGTTCAACCATCTAGTCCGTACAGTAATTAATTGGGCCATGTTACACATGCTCGAAGTCAAAGGGTTCTCACGCATTTTACTCTAGTGGGAGCTTACCTTTGATTTATCACCAAAACACTCATTCCTTATGTTATCTTAAAAAAATTGTCACATGTCCATCTCAATACTCTAATTATATTTGCTCATGTCTGATAAGTTTTTTTTCTTCATTGTCCAATTTACAATAGAAGAATGGTTGGTTTCCTGGCAACATTATAGGGTTTTCCTTCAATTTCCGGAAGTATTCATGTACCCAATACAAAAATGAAATAAATAAATAAAAATCATTGTCCAGCTATGAATATCTACACAGATTATGGAACTTACATTATTACAATTCACATTTCTAGCACTGAGCAGAATGATATAGAATGAAACTGAGATTTATTTGACTTCCACAAAGATTTCTATATATGCAACTAATTTCGAAGAGGAGTGCCAGCAAGTACGGCATGCACTACATACTAACAGGTTGGTTATTTTTTCAAGGAAAATTCGCAAAGAAATACACCTGGGTAATATATGTTGTGAAAGAACCTGCAAAATTATGAGACAATCATTAAAGAAAATAATATACCTGCAGCTCATCTGAACATTTAGTCGTCAAAGGAGGGGGTAGAAAACTTTTCAATGGATCCTCTTTTTGCGCTTCTTCATAAACTACAGCATCCACCGGAACCTCGGCTACTTCTTTCTCAACACTGGTAGAATCAATTGCCATATCAGTCTCAGATTTCAACCGGTCGGGTAAAACAGAAGGCTGTGTAGACTCTGGATGAGTACTTGGGGTCAACAATTGAACACTTCCAGGAGGAGTTCTTTCTTCAAAACTACCTGTTTGGTAGCATTCACCACTATAAGGGCTCAACACGTAATCATGGAAAGGTCAAAAAAGTAACTAGAAAATGGTAGCATACCCTTTGATTTAGGTAACACTCAATACATACATCACAGATACCATACAAGATGTCAGTATCTTCCTCGATTTTAAGGATAGAAAACAACAAACTCTATGCAATTGTGTAGTTCTTAGAGGAGTAACCAAAGTTAAGATAACCAAACCAAACCTTGTACTATAAGATAACCAAACAAGGATTGCTTTGATACGTGGGACAAAAAAGGGGACATGGATCGATATATGTCCTAAAAAGTAGAATGATAGGGCTAGGCAGCCTAGGCTTCTTCAAAGGACTTGATCATAATAGAATATGGAATATATAACGACTTTCATAGGGTTGTGAAGGAATTGCCCATAAATAATATATGTAGAACGCTAAAGTTTTCTTATATAAAATCAGATCAGTATGCCCAGTGGCGGACGCACGAATTTCTCTCAGGGTAGGCAAAACAAAATAATATTTAATATATATAAATTCTATAACCATATTTATAATGACTATTACATACAACAAATATATCTTGTGTTTGCCATTTTAAAGTGATATAGAAATTATGCTAATTTATCGATGATGTTCACTGTTAAAAAGAAAGGTGTTTGTTCGTCGACCTCTCACACCTCTAATGTATATGCATTGATGTTTATTTTTTCGAGTACGGAAAAGAAAATTTAGCATAAAATAAGTATATAAAGAAAAAGGAATTCAGTAAAGATCATGAGATCTAAAAAATGCTAACAAATTGGGTTGATTCGGTTGAAAGTCCATTTAATAACAAAAAATAAAAAACCTAACTGTGAAAAACCAGTTAATGATAATTTAGAAAAAAAACACACAAGTTCAGATTCGAACCAGTCATCCATCTGCATATAAGCTTCTGACCAACTAAGGACACATATAGTTTGTTATATGAGTAATGCTACATCCACTACCAATTTCACTACATTTCTCTTCACTACCTTAGGTGGCACACTCCAATAGGTAGGAAAAGATAGAGTAGGTGGGGGAACTCTCCAATAAGAGTATGCCACCTAAGGTAGTGAAGGAAATGGTAGTGAAATTGGTAGTGGCTAAAGCATTACTCTTGATATATTCTTTATGCGCATTCTATGTATCTAATTTTACCTACACCTAGGACCTTACCGATTTCCAGAATCTCAGGGTTCGCGGTGGCCTACCCTGCCCCAAGGTAGGTCCGCCACCAAGTATGCCTATAGTTAGTAATTAGTAAACTTTAATTATGGATAGTGAATTCCATCATAGTCGTTTACTCTATTAAACAACCAAAATAAATGCAATGCAAGTTACAAATTTAAACAAGAATTGCTCTCAAACAATTACAAAGGATTTGGAACGTATTCATCCCGCAGTTCCAAATCACTAATGTACCATGTTTTGGAACACACATTCCAATTCCCCGATCGTAGGGGAATTGGAATGTGTGTGAGATACAATATATGCTAACCTGTGGTTATCCTACCTTTACCTCCAACTTAAATTTATCTTTCTTTCAGCGACAACTGCAGTTATCTCAACATTTGGTGTTAGATAACTGCAGTTAACATAACTCCAAAATGAGTCCTGAACACGTCAAAGTCATGATAACTATAGTTTTGTAAAGTTATGTGAGGTAACTCCAGTTATCCTAACATAGCGAAATTGATAAAGCCAAATTACCTTCAGAAGTATGCATCTCCATGACCACAACCCGACCCGCACTGCGCACAATCTCCCCCTCCTGCAAAATCAATAATCCAACCCTCAACCAACAAAACACAACCCCCACCCAAAACACACACACACACATAATAAACAAATTTAAAATATTCAAAATTCAAAAAAGCACCTCGGATTCGGCTTCAGGCGACATGGCGGCTTCATCGTGCGCATAATCGACAATCGCAAGACCACCACCACCACCTCCACCTCCTCTCCGAGGCGGAAGAGGAGGAAGAGGCGAAGATTGTACATAAGAAGCGAGATTGAGAGGCGACGAAGTGGAAGAAGCTTGCAGAGACTTAGACCACGGTGGCGGCGTCGGGCTCCGCAACGATTTGATCTCCGGCGACGGAGATCTCAGATCTTGTTGATGCGGGTAAATCGATCCCGATATGTCGTTGGAATTTTGGTGGATTAGGGTTTTGCTGTACTCATCGTCGTCGTCGTCGTCGTCGTCGTTGTCGTCATCCTTGTGTTGTTGTTGTTGTTGTTGTTGTTGTAGTGGTTCTGGTTCTTCGTCTTCATCGTCTTCTTCGTCGTTGTACATGGATAGGAGCGCGATGCCTTCGTTGGGAGTCGCCATGGGGGTTTACACTTTACGGTGAGTATTGTGTTTGGGTTGCGACTTTGGGAATGGTCCGGTTTGGGGTTAAACGAACATTGTAAAGCACGTGCAGTATATATGTAATTAATTTTGGGTAATGTTTCAGCTACAACCAAATCTACTTACTTTATGTTTGTACCACATACTCTACAATAACCTCCACAAATAGTGTGTACATCCAATAATAGTGTGCCACATAAGCTAGTAGATTTGGTAGTAGGTGTAGCATTACCCATTAATTTTTGACCTTTTTAGAGAAAGGCCACACACAAATATGCTCATTCGTATTTGTTAGTAGAAAAATAATATTGGGAATCCAGAAGGAAAACAAACAAAATATGAGGCAGCCTAAACAATAGACACAATAATTGAATCTATCAAATGCAAACAATACAATTTTGTGTGGTGGTGGTGGTGGTGGTGGTGGGTGGGTGGGGGGGGGGGGGGGGGGGGGGGGGGGGGGGGGGGGGGGGGGGGAAGCTAAATCAACATGACTGGACGTCATTCGTCCGAGTCCAGCTCAAGACATTGCCCAACCGTGGACCATTCGATGCTTTACCGAGTTATGTTCGTCCGAACAAATATAGGCTTCTGCCTTTATAACGAACCGAGCCCGGATTATAAATTTTTTATCATACCTAGATCAAGCCGGACATAAGCCCGTCCAAGTCGAATTTCGGTCCGAGCTTGAACATATAGCTGTCTAGTCTCGTCAAGTCCGATTTACGGTCAAGGAGGGGGAAGGGCATTATTCGTCTTTAAAATGTCATTCTCACTTATTATCCCGACTTCGATCTCTTTGCATCCTTTGTAGATAGTGTTAAGGGCTGACGAATGATAATGGAAATCTATTTTTGTTGTTTTACCTTTATTAAGTTCGTCAATGGTATGAGATTTAAGGGTTAGTTTATTTTGTTTATTTATTTTTTCAATGCAATTTTGTTTGATTATCTACTATGTCGTTAACGGACGGAGGAACAAATAAGTTGAGACGATTTCCTTCCTCCCAGATCCCGTCGACCATCCCCCCGTTTCCCCCCCCCCCCCCCCCGCGTCTCTCATCTCGCTCGGACGGCGATTCCCTCCAAACCCATCTCATCTTCTCCGTCTTCCCCTCGCTGATCCTTGGCCCCCCTTTCTTTCTTCGCCATACTCCTTCGGGTGGCCTGGTTGTCTGCGTTAGTGCACCTCCCTCCTTGGTTTCGGTGCTCTCCCCTTTTCTGGGCTCGGCGCATCTCCCCTCCTCTCTCTCCTCCGATTGCGTTTTCTCGCTCGTGTGTTTTGCTGCCATCGTCCTCTCTCTTCGGATCTGGTCCTTGGGTTTGTGTTGCTTCTCAGCTGACCCCCACAGCAGCCTTCGTCCCCTCTCTTTGGATCTCAGTAGCAGAGCATCTCTAGCCTATCTCTGTAAGTTGTTGTGATTTTGTTTTTCGATTTCTTTTGTTTTCTTTTCCTTCGCTCATCTTCTCAGCTCGTTTTCTGAGCTCGTTCAGGTTTTGTCTTTCTTGCGAGATTTCCCTAGATCTTGTCCCCTTTATCCCCTTTTGTTCTTTCTACCTTCGTTTCTTGCTTTTCTCTATCTCTGAGATCTGCATGTGTGATTTGGTGGATGTTCTTTTCGGTTATTGTTGGTGTTTGGTGTGGTGGTTGTCTTTCGACCTCCCTGGCTGGTGATTACTTTTTTTATCGCCTTCCTATTTCGGCGGCGTCATATAGATTTCTTGATCGTCATTTCCAGTGCGTTTCTGGAATCGTTTGATCTCTACAATATCGGTCTAATTTTTTCAGTGTTTGATTTTTGTCAACCTTGCCTTTGCCCCCTCTTTCTGTTGTGGGCTTGGGCCGTTATGGACTCGTCATGGGTGGAGATTGTTAAAAAATATATATAAAAACAATAATAAAATCCTTATCCCTCGCTTTCGTCGGGCTGACAAGAACTACTTTGCTCCATTTACCAAGTGCATTTCGACTCTCTTTCTAACCTTGACATGCTTCGCCTGTCTAAGGAGATGGGGTTTCTGGTTACTTCGGATAACTTTGTTGATTTTGATTTGATTCGTCGACGTGAAATCTCTAGAGCGTTTGAGACTATGGTTTTTAATGCGTAGCATCTCTTGGAATATTCGGGGTCTACGGTGTGCTATCAAGCAACAAGTAGTGTTTCAACTGATTTCTTCCTCTTAATGTGATCTTATCTCCATTCAAGAATCGAAACTTAAATCCCCATCCTCCACCCTCTTTCGTTCGATCGGTGGATCTTTAATCACCAATTGGATTTCCCTTGATGCGGTTGGATCAAGAGGAGGAATTTTCCTTGGTTTTAAAGATTCTCGTTTCTCCCTTTTTTCGATACGTAGATTAACTTTTTTCCACATTGTTCAACTCCACTGGGTCGATTTCAATTGTGATCTCACATTGGTGTCAGTTTATGGCCCGTCCACTGCGGATCACCGTAATGTGTTTTGGAACAAATTTAACTTTTTCCAAAACAATATTTAGAGTTTCTACTTTTTTTGTGGTGATTTTAATGTCACGAGATTCTCCTATGAAAGATCGGGTATTACCTCGTAATCTCTAGATTCTTCCCGTTTTAACGATTGCATTTGCTCCCTCCATTTGACTGATCTGCCTCTCAACGACAGAGCCTTCGTCGTCCTAGGCTAAACTCGATCGTTTTCTGGTGTCCCTGGATTGGATCAACTTTTTCCACAACTCTTTTGCTTCGGCATTGCCTAATCCATCGTCTGACCATGTTCCTATCTCGTTGTTCTCCAACTATAATTTCTCTAGACCGTTCAAATTCCGTTTCAAAAAATTCTGGTTGCAAGACCAGATCTTCGTCAATCTTATCTTGGAGTGCCTCTCCTCAATCACGGGCTCCTCCGGGCTTGGCCGCATCCTGATCAAGCTGTCAAATACGGTTGTAAAATCGGGCGGAAAGAGAGATTTGCTAATACAAATTTCCTTTAAAACATTTTCCTGTCTTCTATTGATTCCATTGATTAACTTAAGGAACTTGGTCCTATTTCGGAATCCCTTCATTTCGAACGTGTGTCTTGTAAAAGAAAATATGCGTCCATCCTTCACAACGACCACATTAAATGGGTCCAACGGGCTAAGTTCCGTTGGTTGAAGGAGGGTGATGGCAGCACCGCTTTCTTCCACAACATTGCTTCGCATCGTCAGAGATGCAATCGTATTTTCTCTATCATTGACAATAGAGATGAACTCACTTTTGAATCTGAAATTCATGCTACTTTCCTTAGTTTCTTTAAGGATCATTTGGGATCTCAAAAACTACACTCCATTCATTTGGACTGGACCCACTTGTATGTCAGCAGGAGCATGATCTTTCTAGTTTGGAAGAACCTTTTTCCTTAGAAGAGATTAAGTCCGTGGTGTTTTCACTTAAAAGTGATTCTGCTCCTAGCCCGGATGGGTTTCGAGCCTTCTTCTTCCAATGTTTTTGGGATTGCCTTAAAGACAACCTCTTCAAGATGTTCGATGATTTACACCAAGGAACCTTCTCCTTTGAAAGGATCAACTACATGCACATTGTTCTTATCCCCAAAATTATGGGAGCCAACTCGGTCTCCAACTTTCAACCAATTAGCTTGCTCAACACGACCTTCAAGATCATTACGAATGTTCTTTCGACCCGTTTGGGTGCTATTATCTTTCCTATGGTTGATCCTGCTCAATCGGCCTTTATTAAAGATCGTTTTATCCTTGACAGTGTGGCGTCGGCCCAAGAAATCATTTCCGAGTGTCATAGATCCAATTCCGAGGGAATCTTGGTGAAATTATATTTTTTCAAAAAGCATATGATAATGTTAGTTGGGATTTCCTTTTCGAGATCCTTTTTAACCGTGGTTTTGGTCCGAAATGGATCGTCTGGATTAAATCTAGTATCTTCGCGGGTACCTCGTCCGTAATTATTAATGGATCGAAGGTCACAAGTTCAGGTGTAAGCGTGGTCTTCACCAGGGTGATCCTATTTCTTCCCTCTTATTTTCTCTTGTAGTTGATGTGTTCAATAAGTTGCTCCGCAATGCTTTGGAGGCTAATGTCATCGAAGGTCTTGGGGGTTTTCAAAGCTACCGTGGTGTGCTGAACCTCCAATACTATCATTTTTGCCAAACCCATTGGGTGCACCTTACGTAACCTAAAGTTACTCTTTATATTTTTGAAAGTGCATCTGGTTTACCTATTAATTTTCAAAAATCTTCTGTTCTTTGGCTTGGAGGGTCTCAAAACCGCCAAGTGAAAATTGTCCATTTCTTTAACTGTGCTTCGGACTCCTTCCCTATCCAATATCTCAGTATTCCTTTGAGATGGGGGATGCTTCATAAATCGGATTGGATGCCGATGATTGAAAAAGTTGAGTCTAGGCTGAACTTTTGGTCTGGTAAGCACCTATCGCACGGAGACAGACTCATACTCGTTAACTCAGTCCTCTCTTCTATTCCTTTATATATGATGTCTTTCTTTTATGTTCCGGCTTGGGTTATTAAGAGGATTGACCAGATCAGAAGGAATTTCTTCTGGTCGGGTGCCGATGTTTATAGAGCTGGCACTCACCTCTATAGCTGGAAATTGATCTGCACTGCTAAGGCAGCTGGCGATCTCGGGGTCCTCAACCTCACACACCAAAATTTGGCCCTCCTGGGCAAATGGTTATGGAGAATTCTGAAAAATGATCAATTGCCTTGGGCTCGCCTTATCACTCTCAAATGTTTCACTCGGCATCGAATTTGGGATTTCCACCCTTCTCTTTCTCGTAAGGCCTCTCCCTTTTGGAGAGGGGTCTGGAAAGCTGCCAGCCCCTTTCGCTGTGGTATATCCCACGAGTGTGCAGATGACAGTAAGACCAAATTTTGGGATGATTTATGGTTTGGTAACATTAATCTTGCGGTGGCCTTCCCTTCGCTCTTCCAAATGGCTTCTAACCCTTCGGCCTCGGTGGCAGACTATGTTACTATCCTAAATAACCAAACTTCTGGTCCATTCCCTTCAGTTGCACTCTCCCATCACCTCTGGTGAATGAGCTTCACGAGCTCTTTCTCTGTCTCAACCTTTACTCCTGGCATCCCTCTGGCGATTTTAAATGGCGTTGGGCCAATTCTGGTTCCTATACAGTTAAATCTTTCTATAATTTTCTTAATTTTGGAGGTATCTTATCCAGACGTGCTAAGTTCTTATGGAGTAGTTGTGCTTCCCAAAAATCTAAAATCCTAATCTGGCTTGCACTTAACAACAAGCTTCTCACCGTTGAGGTTCTTAATAAAAGAAACCTGGCTTTAGGTCAATTATGCGCTTTGTGCTCTTTAGCTCACGAGGACGCACGTCACCTTTTTCTCCAGTGCAACTTTATTCAACCGTTGTGGATGATTACAGCTTTGGCTTGGCAAGCTCCTTCTATCCCCAACGAATTTTCGTCCTGTTGGTCACCTCAATATCTCAGGACTGAGTTTCGTAATTCGTGGGTCCTTTCCATTATGGCCATCATTTGGGTGGTTTGGTCGGAACGAAACAAACGTATTTTTGCTCATACCTCGGCCATGATCAATAATATTATTGATGACTACTTATTCTTAACTAAATTTTGGTCTTCCACTTTGTCGCATGATAAAGTGGAAGCATTACATTTAGGTCGTCTGGATGAGGCGATCGGTATTTTTCGCTCTACAAATATTTTCTCCGTTTAGCTCTGTTCTTCTCTAATCTATTTTCTTTACTTTATGTTTCTTTGCAGAACTGAGGTGGAAGTGGTACTCCCGTGCCTCTTCCGTAGGAGGTTTTTTTTGGTCTCCTTTTGATTGAAGTCGACGGGCTCGGACTTTCTCCTCGTTTCTCTTTTGTGCTAGTTTAGTTTATTTTGTTCTTACTTTTGTTTACTCGTTCTGAATGTAATGTTTTCCTTTATGTTTCGCTGGTTTGGTTGGCCCTTCTTGATGGTTGATGCTGCTTGTCTATTTTCTTTTTGAGGCCTTTGTGATTATTTTCGTTGGCTAGTCTGTTCTCTTGTTGTGGTAGCAATATTTGCTCCAGGTTTGGGTTATTTTTGCTGTTATGCCTTTAGCTTTGCTTCTGGTTTTGATTTTTTGTGGTCTGAGCCAGAGGTTCGTAGCATTTAGTCGGACTTTTGATGCCTGTTGCTGTCCCGGCTGTGTTTCGTTGGAAGCTATTTTTTAGTTGGGTTTTGTCCCAGCCTGTGTTGTTGGCTGCTTGCCTGGTTATTCATGTTATCTTTTGTCCTTGTGCGTTTCGTCGCTTATTTAAGTGTATGCTTTTCTTCTCTTCTCATTGAAGCAAACCAGTGTGTAGCTCTCTGTGGAGGATATTTAGCTGTGATCCTTCACCCGGAGGTTCCATTGCTGTTCTTGGCTGTTTCCTCCCCACTGCCTCGCCGGTTTTGCTTTGTCATTGTCGTCTGTTTGCAGGACGTATCTTCTCGTGTCGTAGGGAGGTTTTGAGCTATTTCAACCCCTGGGGCTTCGTAATGTTTTTTTCTGTCTTGTTTCGTTGCGGCCCCTTCTATTCAGGTGCCACTCCGTGGTGCGCTGCTGTTTTTTCCGGCCGCAATCTTTGGCCGGCTGTCTTTGAGTGTTTCCTTGCCCCACGGCCCTACTTTTGCCGATGTTGCTTTCGCTACCTTGCGTTGTTATGGCTTAGTGGTTTGCTTTGGCAATGTACTCTATTGCGGTTGTATTTGAGTCGTTTTCTTGTTGTTATTAATTTATAGCTTTACTCCCGATAAATTGTATCTGTTTGTAATCTCTTTTCTCATTTATTTATTGGGCTGGAATCTTTGGATTCCATCCGCGTTATAAAACAAAAAAATACTATGTCGTTAACTAGTGTTTCTATTAGTTTAGTTTTCTTTAATTAATAGTTCCGTGTTATTCGGGTTTGGAGGATATTGAGATATGTATTCATTTTTTTAATGGTTTTTTTGAAAATCTGATTATCTATTATAAAGCTTTTATGTTGATACAGTTCTTTAATAGTTTATTGATATTTGGGGTTGGAGTATTTTGAGATTTATGGATATTTTTTTTAATAATCTTTTTATTTATTAAATTATGGGTTTACATATGGGTTCTGTATATTTGAAAGTTTTAAAAAAATTTAAATTAATGGTTGTCTTCATTTGATTTTAGATGATGTCAAGTTTTTAACATATAAAAAGGGGTGCATAAGAGCATCCACAGTGTTGTTCCACGTAAAAATTGGCAAAATACATATTTCGTCGATTCGTTTTGACGAAACGCTGCAGTCGTCGAATGACAAAAAAATGCATAAATTCGTTAAAAAGGAAACAGACGAAATGTTTCGTCTGTCATTAAAAAATAATTTATACAGACCGAAACTTAGAAAATATTAATAAAAAATATGGGACCAAAGAAGAAAAAAATTTCAAAATAACCGGGTTGTAAGGAAGTTTTTTTTTGAAATTTTTTTTTATAAATAGTTTGTAAAAAATATTTGCAAAAACAATTTAAAAAATTGTAACAAAGTTAATTTTAAAAAATTGGATTCATGGGACGAAACATCATGTTCATTCCAAGCCTTAAATCCATTTAACCGGTTTATTTATTTATTTATTTGTTTAACTTTGGTATTTCGTACGATTAATTAAAAATATAATTAAATAATCTCGTTAGTTATAATATGCATTTTGCTATTTTGAATGCAATTTTTTCCTTTCTACTTTAGCCAAATTGTCAAAAATGGCAAAATAACTTACGACTGTGTGCGCTACAGTACACAAAAAATAAGAAAAAATGACAAACAAGCAAACGATTGTGGATGCTCTAATATCATTTGAGGTGCACTGGTTTAGGTTACTTACTGCATTTCGATGATGCGGCGCATGGTTGATACCTGGTTTGAATTTAGTCTAGCTGAGACCAAAGATGTTACATATTTTTAAAAAATAAGTTCTCAAAATAAAAATTACAAATTAATAACTTAATTTGGTGGATTTATATGTTGTTTATTTGTTGTATTTAGATGTTTGTTTGTTTGTTTGTTTTAAAGAAATGGTGAAATATGACTACCCGTTTCATTAATCATAAATTAATAAGACTGTTAAGATAAATCAGAGTGATGAAAACAATACTGAATATTGAATTGAGTTCAACCAAGTACAATACCACCTATATATAAGAGGAGAACAAATATCAAAACAACTCTACAACCAATATGGGACTATAATAATATCTAACACCCCCACTCAAACTCACGATGGATCAAACAGTGTGAGTTTGCCTAATAAGTATCTAAATTTCTGAACAGTATGGATTTGATGAAGAAGTTTGCAGTCTGCTGGAAAGATATAACTGAATGGAGAGAAATGGTCCATGCCTCAAAGTGCTCACGAACATAATGACAATCAATCTCTATATGCTTCGTTCACTCATGAAAGACCGTGTTGTTTGCAATGTGCAATGCACTCCGGTTATCATAATGAAGAGGAGTAGCTCCTGTAAGAGTGACACCCATATCTCATAACAGCCAACGAATATGAACAATCTCTCTAGTAGTAGCTGACATTGCTCTGTACTCAGCTTCAGTTGAAGAACATGCAACAACTGCCTGTTTCTTACTTCGCCATGAGATCAGCGAATCACCAAGAAATAGACATAAACCAGTGGTAGACCGCCTGGTAGTAGGATTATCTGCCTAATCTGAATCAGAATATGCACTCAGCTCTAATTTGGATGTAACATGCATGAATAATAAGCGAGTAATAGTGCCCCGAAAATATCTGAGAATCCGAAGACGAGCACTGTAGCCGTAGTGAACTGATGTAGGCGCAGAAACAAACTGACTAACAACACTGACTGCGTGAGCAATATCGGGTATGTTCATGCATAAGTAGACAAGATGTCCAACAATCTGTCTGTATCTAGTGGGATCAGGAAGAAGCTCACCATCAGTGGGATGAAGCTTCACATGAAGCTCTAAGGGTGTATCTGCTGATCTACTGTCAGAAAAGCATGCAGCGGAGATAATTTCTTATGTGTATTTATGTTAAGAAATGAGTTGTTGTGCAATCTAGATAATCTAAATAAATAGAATAACTAGACACAAATTAAAACCTCGTAAGTGTACGAATCATTTATAGAAGCGTAGCAATAGCAAGGGTCGATCCCACAGAGATTGTAGAAATTAACTTA
Organism: Hemerocallis citrina; assembly: GCA_017893485.1. NCBI lineage: Eukaryota > Viridiplantae > Streptophyta > Magnoliopsida > Asparagales > Asphodelaceae > Hemerocallis > Hemerocallis citrina. The sequence goes on from CM030360.1 coordinate 232,207,447, forward strand.
CTAATCAATAAAAAGAGTGAGAATGATAAAGAGTTGTTCTAAATGTCTAAAAGATATGAAAAGATTAAAACTAAATCAAGAAATGTTGAATCACAAATATCTAGTAAGTAGTTGGGTTTAGATCTCCACCAATAGTCAATAATGCTAAGTCACTTTCTGAACTTCTTCTTATTACTCATGTTTGTTCTCTTCAAGGGCATGATATCTACTCCTTAAAGTAATGTTCCCCTAAGCCAAGAATTAGGCATGGTATCTACTCTAATTCGTTTCTTTCATTAAGTATTTAGCATGGTATCTACTAAGTTGCACTTAAAGAAAACATAAGAACAGCGGAAACGAACAAACACTCAAGGTTCTAGAAATTGGTATCAGATCTAGATCCCTTAAGTTGATTAAACCAAGAACCCTTAAGGACTCCTGTGTTACTAGTTATGAGCACGAGATACGGGTCGTCTCAATATGCTCATATAACAGCTTCAGATCTACACTACACAACTTGATAATCTTAAGTTCTGTATGTCAGTCGACTGGCTGTCACTTCAGTCGACTGCTCCTAGAACATCTGAACAAGTTTGTTTCATGCAAATTGTTATTCTTTTAATCAGGTTTAATCAATAAGTAAAAGAGTAACATTCAGAAGAACTTAGCATTACATAACTACGGCTTCAATCTACCCAACTATGAAAATAGTTCCACATAATAAGACTTTTATTGATCAACAAGTTCGAATACATGATTAACATAAAAGAATTAGAAAGATAAGGAATAAACTGATGTAGATCGGCTAGATGAGTCGGCTGGCTGTCACACAGTCGACCGGCCGTTCTTCTTCTTAGTACTTGATCTCCTTTCTCCTTCTTCTATGCTGATAAGTATTGTTCTTGGTTGATATGTTGAGGATTCCGGAACTCTTGTGATCCGGTTGATGGTGTGTGCAGCGGGGCGTGAGAGAGGTCGATAGATGAGAGAGCTCAGAGAATATCCAGCCGGAGAGAGAGCCCAAATAATACTTCTTGGTTGGTATTTATAGAACACGGCTAGAGAATTAGGGGTTGCGCTCTTCTTTTTATAAAAAAGTCCTTTTATTTTATTTATTTCCTCCTTCGTTGCTCTGCGTATTATTTCTTTCTCTTTTCTTCTATTCTTCCTTTTCTGTTCTGATTTGGATTAGATTTGGACGAATCTTCGAACATCTTATCTTTTAACTCTGCTGCCTACCAGTCGACTTGTCAGCGACCCAGTCGACTGTGCCGAGACTTCTGAAGATTTCATAATTGATCATCCAAGTCGACTGTGCTTTGGAGTAAGTCGACTGTACCGATCGGCTGTGGAAAATCGACTTTTCTGTCCAGTCGCCTGCTGTGGGGAACCAGTCGACCGATGATCTGCAGTTTTCTGTGTATCATCCTTAAAATCCTGAATCTGCTTTGTTTCTCTGTTTTAGGCTGTTTCCTATGGAAAAGAGAAAATAAGAGTTAAATACTACATATAGAGCTTTCAAATGTCTAATTGCATTAAGATTATTGCTCCTAAATGTGAATAATATTGTGTTCATCAAATACCCCCAAACTTAGATTTTGCTTGTCCTCAAGCAAAAAGTGAATTTATGAACAGGGGAATAATAAAGATAGTCTCAACCAAGAATTCTTATTATATGGGCATAAAAAAAATATAAACAATTTCAGATAAAGTAAAACTAAACATACCCACTTTCTCTAGTGCAATTTTTTATTCATAACTCCAAACTCAACCACACTTGTCATGCAATTAATTATAGTTATAGCATGTAATTACCCAATCTGTGATTATCCCTTTTCTCTACTACAAACCGAGTAGCAAACTAGAGTTTGTTTGTTTTTTGTTTTTTTTTGTTTTTTTTTATCACTCTATTTTTTATTTTTTTTTATCACTCTATTTTTTTTTAGTCTCTTCTCTAAAGTTGTCACTTGCCTTTTTACGCGAATGCAAAACATTTGTGATGAATCCACCCGGTTACTCTGCAAGTCACAAACTTTAAAGTGCTTTGCATACTCATATTTCAAGTTGCCGTTTGACGTAAAGGTAAACATTGGTGATGAATACCCCTAGTTACTAAGCACCCAAAACATTGGAGTAGATTGACTTTATTCATATATATATATATATATATATATATATATATATATATATATATATATATATATATATATTATCACTCTATTTACTTAAACTCAATTTAGGACTAGATCTAAAGGGAATAATCACCAGAAAAAGCATCACATTTGTTTATTATGTACAATCGCATGACTCATATAATTTTGTAGGGAATTCTAAAACTCAACAATCCTAAAGTAAATAAGTATCCTTACTCTTACTTTATAAGAAATTGTTTATCCTAGAACAAATCAAACGACTCCAACTATAACTAACTAATATCCCCAAACCTAGATGGAACATTGTCCTCAATGTTCGCGCAAAGCTTAAAATATAGGCATGTGTTACCATCTAGTAAGAAGGAGAGACTAAAAATAAATTAAAAAAAATTTGAATAACGAAAAGAAAATGAAAGGAAAGTATAAATACTCCCCGGAAAATTGGGTTGCCTCCCAATAAGCGCTGTGTTTTCTGTCTTCAGCTAGACTTGATGAGGTCATGCAATGTAGTCAATGGTTTGAAGATTCACATCTTCCTCTTGCGGTTCTATGCTCATCTCTATGTATGGCTTTGCTCTATGCCCATTTACCTTAAATGTTTGATTCTTCTCTTTGCTATGAACCTCCAATGCACCATGTGGAAAGACTCTTGTAACAATGTATGGCCCATACCATCTTGACATGAGCTTGCCTGGAAAAAGTCTTAATCTTGAGTTGTATATCAGTACCTTCTGTCCTTCATAAAACTCCTTCCTTGCTAGCTGTTTATCATGGTGCAACTTGGTCCTTTCCTTGTACAATTTTGCATTTTCATATGCGTCGTGCCTCAACTCTTCAAGCTCATTTAGTTGCAATCTTCTTTTGTCGCCTGCTTGTTTCATATCGAAATTGAACCTTTTGATGGCCCAATAGGCTTTGTGTTCCAACTCCACTGGTAGATGACAAGCTTTTCCAAAAACCAAACGGTATGGTGACATGCCGATGGGTGTTTTGTATGCTGTTCGGTAGGCCCATAATGCATCATTCAAGCGCAGCGACCAATCCTTTCTCCTTGTGTTGACTGTCTTTTCCAAAATGCTCTTGATTTCTCTGTTGCTAATCTCCACCTACCCACTAGTTTGAGGATGATATGGGGTGCCCACTCTATGCGTGATACCATATTTCTTCATCAAAGAAGCAAATAGAAAGTTATTGAAGTGGCTCCCTCCATCACTAATTATTGCCCGTGGTGTACCAAACCTAGTGAAAATGTTCTCCTGCAAAAACTTAACAACAACTTTGTGATCATTAGTTTTTGAGGGGGCAGCCTCGACCCATTTAGACACATAATCCACACCCACTAGAATATATAAATAACCAAATGAGTTAGGAAAGGGATCCATGAAGTCGATTCCCCAAACGTCAAACAGCTCGATTACTTGGATGTTTTGCAGTGGCATTTGGTTTCTAGAGGAGATGTTGCCTGTCCTTTGGCATTTGTCACAAGTCCTGCAAAAAGAAAAAGCATCTTTGAATACATTAGGCCAATAAAATCCAGATTGTAATACCTTGAGTGCTGTTCTTTTTGGGCCAAAGTGTCCTCCACATGCATATTAGTGGCAATATTGTAGAATACTCATTTGCTCTTCTTCTGCCACACATCTTCTTATAATTTGATCAGGACAAAATTTGAACAAATAAGGATCATCCCAATAATAGTGCTTGCACATGGCCACCAGTCTTTTTCTTTCCTGATTTGCCATACCTGAAGGGAAAACATGAGCAGTGAGATAATTTACAATATCTGCAAACCATGGAAAATATGAGCGAGGAGATACCAGTCAACTGGTTCCTTTACCAGTCGACTGTCCCAGTGATATGTTTATTTCAAATAACTGTTCATCTGGAAAATTTTCATTCAGTGGGGGCACACTTCCCTCTTCCTCATGCAGTAGTCTGGACATGTGATCTGCCACAACATTGTCACTTCCTTTCTTGTCTCTAATCTCAAGATCGAATTCTTGAAGCAACAACACCCATCTGATCAACCTAGGCTTAGCATCCTTTTTAGCAAACAAATATCTCAAAGCAGTATGTCAGTGAAAACAATAACTTTAGAACCAATTAAATATGATCTAAACTTCTCTACAGCAAAAATTACAGCTAACATTTCTTTTTCAATAGTGGAATAATTTAGCTGTGCATCGTTTAGAGTTCGAGAAGCATAGTAAATAACATGGGGTATCTTATTGATTCTTTGACCTAAAACAGCCCCTAAAGCATAATCACTTGCATCACACATGAGCTCAAAAGGATGGCTCCAATCTGGTGCCATGACAATAGGTGCATAAATGAGAAGATTTTTCAATGTAATAAAAGCATTTGTGCACTCTTCTGTCCATACAAACTCAACATCCTTAGCCAACAAGTCACAAAGGGGTTTGGAGATTTTTGAAAAATCTTTTATAAATCTTCTATAGAACCCTGCATGTCCAAGAAAACTCCTAACACCCTTGACTGTAGTGAGAGGGGGTAGTTTTGATATTATATCGATTTTCGCTTTGTCTACCTCTATGCCTCTTTTTGAAACCACATGTCCCAACACAATGCCTTGTTGTACCATAAAATGGCACTTTTCCCAATTCAGCACTAAATTGCATTTTTCACATCTCTTAAGAACAAGCTGCAAATGGTTAAGGCATTCATCAAAACAAGATCCAAAAACACTAAAATCATCCATAAATACCTCGATGAACCCTTCCACCATGTCTGAAAATATACTCATCATGCATCTCTGAAATGTGGCTGGTGCATTGCACAATCCAAAGGGCATCCTCCTGTATGCAAAAGTACCAAAAGGACATGTAAACGTGGTCTTTTCTTGATCTTCTGGAGCAATAGCAATTTGATTATAGCCACTATAACCATCTAAAAAATAATAATGACTATATCCTGCCAATCTTTCTAACATTTGATCAATAAAAGGAAGAGGGAAGTGATCTTTCCTGGTTTCGTTATTCAGTTTCCTGTAATCAATGCATACCCTCCATTCTGTGGTCACTCTCGTAGGGATAAGCGCATTCTCTTCATTCTTCACCACTGTGACTCCACTTTTCTTAGGCACTACATGTATAGGGCTCACCCACTTGCTATCTGAGATCGGGTAAATGATGCCAACATCTAGTAGCTTCAAAATCTCTGCTCTTACCACTTCCTTCATGTGTGGGTTAAGCCTTCTCTGTGCTTCCCTGCTTGGTTTTGCGTTGTCTTCAAGAAGTATTTTATGCATGCATTTGGATGGACTTATTCTCTTGATATCTGCAATGGTCCATCCTATTGCACCTTTGTGTTCTCGTAATACCCTCAGCAACTTCTCTTCTTCCTGTAAGCTTAAGTTTGCAGCAATTATTACTGGTAGCGTCTGGTTCTCGCCCAAATATGCGTGCTTCAGGTGTTCAGGCAGTGGCTTAAGCTCTATGTCTGGAAGTTTCGGTACAGTCGACTGGTTCCTGGTTGGGGTAGGGTCAGTCGACTTATCCTGCGCACCAGTCGACTGATCCGAGGAAACACAAATTTCATTAGTCACAATATTTTCAAATGCTGGTGCCAATTTACCTGAATATGACTTTGGTGTTTCAAGGTGATGTACTGTTTCTGCTATCCTCCAGTCATCGTGTTCCTGTTCAATATTAGACAATATTAGAGACTGTGTAATTGCAGCTTGTAGTGGTTCTATGCTATGTACCTGAAATGTTTGATCAACAATCTCCTGCACCACATCAACATTATAGCATTCGTGATCATCATGTGGTAATTTTAGTGTATCAAACATTTTAAATTCAACCTTTTCTCCATTTATTTTCATGCTTATAGTACCCTTTTTAACACAAATTTTTATATCAGCCGTACTCATAAAGGGCCTACCTAAAATAATTGGTAGAGAAGATGGCATTGAAGAGTCCTCCATGTCTAACACAACAAAATCAGCAGGCAAAATAAAATCGTTTACCTGAACTAGGACATCTTCCAAAATACCTCTAGGTCTTTTGATGCGCGATCCGCCAACTGCAACGTGATGGATGTTGGTTGGAGTTCCCCCAATCCTAGCTTTTCATAAACGGTGTATGGGAGGAGGTTGATGCTTGCCCCCAAGTCTAGTAGTGCTTTCTCAAAGAAGTGCTCACCAATCCTGTAAGGAATGGTAAAACTACCTGGGTCCTTTAATTTGGGAGGTAATTTTCTTAATAAAACAGCGCTCACTTCTTCTGTCAAAGCCACATCCTCCCTAACCTGAAATGTTCTTTTGTGAGTACAACATTCTTTCAAAAATTTAGCATAAGAAGGAATTTGTTTAATAGCATCAAGTAGGGGGATATTAATTTCTACCTTTCTGAGAGTTTCAAAGATGTCAAATAAATGTTGTTCTTTCTTTTGCTTGACTAACCTTTGAGGGAATGGTGGCGCAACTGTTCTTTCTTTTTCACTTACCTTGTTGGATCCCAAAACTTTTAATGGTTGTATCTCTGTTTCTTCGGTGTGTGTTCCAACCTTGTTTTCAATTGTCTTACCACTTTTCAGAGTTGTTACTGAATTGAGCTGTTCTTGGCCTCTAGGATTTGGTATGGTTTGTGAAGGAAGTTCTCCTGCTTTTCTCTCACTCAACTCCTTAGCGATTTGCCCGATTTGAGTTTCCAATTTCTGAATTGCTTGCCCTTATTGGTTGCTTGTTTGGTGTTGTTGTTGGAGCAATTGAAGAACGGTGGATTCAAAATCCAACTTCTTCTGTTCTTGAACTGGCCTATCAAACCCACTTCCTATTTGGAAGTTCCGTGCATGTCCTTGTGAAGATTGGGTTCCTTGATTGTTGCTCCATGAGAAATTTGGATGGTTCCTCCACCCTGGGTTGTATGTGCTCGAGAATGGGTTGTTCTTTGGTGGGAACACTCCTTGCCCCACATAGTTTGCATGCTCCTGATCGGTGAACAAAGACATGTGACATGTATCAGTTGTATGATCACAATGAGAACAAATTGCACAAATTTCTTTTGTTAAATTCTTCGCATTGCCCATCGTTGTCATTGCATTAACAAGCATATCAATTTTTTTATTCATGTTTGCCATTTCCACTTGTATGTTATTACTACCAGAAATTTCATAAACTCCCTGTTTTTTAGAGATGCCTCTTCCCCTTGTTGAGAATTGCTGTGAGTTCTCGCTAAGTTCCTCAAATAATTCGATGGCCTCCTCACCACTTTTCCTCATCAAGATCTCGTTGCAAGCTGAATCCACAATTGCCTTGTTAGTATCATTTAAACCTTCATAAAAAGCTTGTACCTGATCATCCTTAGGCATGTTGTGTGTAGGACACTTGAGAAGCTTGTTCTTGAAATCCTTCCATGCTTCGAAGAATAGGTCTCCATCTTTTTGTTGGAAGAGTTGAATCTCCCTTTTCAGTTGTTTGGTCTTCTGGGCTGGGAAGAATTCTTTCAAGAATTTTGTTGCCAATTGCTCCCATGAGTTTATTGATCCGGGTTCCTAAGAATTATACCATAGTTTAGGATTAAGTTTTAAGGAGAATGGGAACAAGATTAACCTGATTTGTTCAGGGGTAAGTCCTTGGACGCTTTGTGTTCTGCAAAAATCAAAGAAGTCTTGCAGATGGAGGTGATGCTCTTCGTCTGGTTTGCCACTAAAGTGGGGAACCATGCTAAGTAACTGAGGAGATAGATGCATGTTCCCTGTGACATTAAGCTGATACGCGATGCAGGAGGGTTGCTCGATGTTCTTAGGCGTGAACTTGTCCTGCATTTGCACTCGATTTGGCATTTCCTCACCCATTGCTGTATGTGAACTGGATCTCTGTGCAGTCGACTGGTTTGTAGAGACAGTCGACTGGTTTGCTGCAAACAGCTTACCTAGTCTGTGCAAAGTGCGTTCTGTTTTTGCGTCAATAGGTAGTAGCTCTGGACGAAGTGATCTTCTCCCGTGCATCCACCAAAATCCTGGAACCTAAAAGAAAAAATACTTATTAATAAAATTAAAAGAAAGAAAATAAAAGCTTTCTATTGATCTGTAAGTTAAAATACTAGACAATCCCCGGCAACGGCGCCAAAAACTTGTTGCGCAATCTAGATAATCTAAATAAATAGAATAACTAGACACAAATTAAAACCTCGCAAGTGTACGAATCGTTTATAGAAGCGTAACAATAGCAAGGGTCGATCCCACAGAGATTGTAGAAATTAACTTACTAATCAATAAAAAGAGTGAGAATGATAAAGAGTTGTTCTAAAGGTCTAAAAGATATGAAAAGATTAAAACTAAATCAAGAAATGTTGAATCACAAATATCTAGTAAGTAGTTGGGTTTAGATCTCCACCAATAGTCAATAATGCTAAGTCACTTTCTGAACTTCTTCTTATTACTTATGTTTGTTCTCTTCAAGGGCATGGTATCTACTCCTTAAAGTAATGTTCCCCTAAGCCAAGAATTAGGCATGGTATCTACTCTAATTCGTTTCTTTCATTAAGTATTTAGCATGGTATCTACTAAGTTGCACTTAAAGAAAACATAAGAACAGTGGAAACGAACAAACACTCAAGGTTCTAGAAATTGGTATCAGATCTAGATCCCTTAAGTTGATTAAACCAAGAACCCCTAAGGACTCCTGTGTTACTAGTTATGAGCACGAGATACGGGTCGTCTCAATATGCTCATATAACAGCTTCAGATCTACACTCCACAACTTGATAATCTTAAGTTCTGTATGTCAGTCGACTGGCTGTCACTTCAGTCGACTGCTCCTAGAACATCTGAACAAGTTTGTTTCATGCAAATTGTTATTCTTTTAATCAGGTTTAATCAATAAGTAAAAGAGTAACATTCAGAAGAACTTAGCATTACATAACTACGGCTTCAATCTACCCAACTATGAAATTAGTTCCACATAATAAGACTTTTATTGATCAACAAGTTCGAATACATGATTAACATAAAAGAATTAGAAAGATAAGGAATAAACTGATGTAGATCGGCTAGATGAGTCGGCTGGCTGTCACACAGTCGACCGGCCGTTCTTCTTCTTAGTACTTGATCTCCTTTCTCCTTCTTCTATGCTGATAAGTATTGTTCTTGGTTGATATGTTGAGGATTCTGGAACTCTTGTGATCCGGTTGATGGTGTGTGCGGCGGGGCGTGAGAGAGGTCGATAGATGAGAGAGCTCAGAGAATATCCAGCCGGAGAGAGAGCCCAAATAATACTTCTTGGTTGGTATTTATAGAACGCGGCTAGAGAATTAGGGTTTGCACTCTTCTTTTTATAAAAAAGTCCTTTTCTTTTATTTATTTCCTCCTTCGTTGCTCTGCGTATTATTTCTTTCTCTTTTCTTCTATTCTTCCTTTTCTGTTCTGATTTGGATTAGATTTGGACGAATCTTCGAACATCTTATCTTTTAACTCTACTGCCTACCAGTCGACTTGTCAGCGACCTAGTCGACTGTGCCGAGACTTCTGAAGATTTCATAATTGATCATCCAAGTCGACTGTGCTTTGGAGTAAGTCGACTGTACCGATCGGCTGTGGAAAATCGACTTTTCTGTCCAGTCGCCTGCTGTGGGGAACCAGTCGACCGATGATCTGCAGTTTTCTGTGTATCATCCTTAAAATCCTGAATCTGCTTTGTTTATCTGTTTTAGGCTGTTTCCTATGGAAAAGAGAAAATAAGAGTTAAATACTACATATAGAGCTTTCAAATGTCTAATTGCATTAAGATTATTGCTCCTAAATGTGAATAATATTGTGTTCATCATGAGTATCCCCCGAGATCTATGAGCAACCTCTAGGCCCAGAAAATAACGTAGTCTGCCAAGGTCTTTCATATGGAACTGCTGATGAAGGTATTTTTGGGTGGATGTAATGCCCGCAGAGATCCCCAGTAATGATCATATCGTCAACATAGAGTAGTAGAATTACCCTCCCCTGTAGTGATGACCGCATAAACATAGAATGGTCCTCAGAACTCTGACTAAAACCAGTCTTGGTGATGACAAGGCGAAAACACTCAAACCAGGCTCGAGGGGCCTGATTCAAACCATATATAGCCCGACGTAACCGGCAAACATGACGAGGAGGAGTAGGGAGGTCGGGAGGAGGATCTATATAAACAATCTCAGATAAGGTACCATGAAGACAAGCATTCTTCATGTCCATCTAGTATAACGGCCATTGACGGATGGCAGCAACAGCAAGAAGAGTGCGAACAATAGTCATCTGTGCAACGGGAGCAAATGTCTCATCATAATCAATGTCATGTTCCTGAGCAAATCATTGGGATACTAGACGAGCCTTGTGCCGCTCAATAGATCCATCAGGTTGATATTTGACCTTGAAGATCCACTTGCAGCTAATAGGCTGAACGCGCTCTGGCAGAGGAAAAACATCCCAAGTATTAGTCTGATCAAATGCACTGAATTCCTCTGCAATAGCTTTCCTCCATTCATGATATTGAATTGCATCTTGATAGATTCTGGGCTTACGTGTAGAGTATATAGCAGTAAGATATGCACGAAACTGTGGTGACTAGGAAGCTAGGGTGGCAAAACCAAACTGGTCAGAAGGACCAGTGACATCAGGTGTATAACGTGCCGGAGGAATACCAGAAGTGGAACAGGTAGACTGACGAAGAGGTGGTAAACTGACAGGGTGTGGGGGTGAGGACGGTGGATTAGGTGCATGTGTCGATGGGGAAGTAGGTGGGATGGGTGCTGGCTGCTGTGGGGATGCAGGTGGTGTTTCGGTAGGGGGAACAACAGGTGTAAGGACTGCAGGAGATGTGAATGGAGCCAGAGGAGTGAGATCAAAAGGAATGCGGAAAGATAAAGTCGGGGGGCTAGCAACAACTGGGGAATTGAGAAATCTAGTATCCTCGGGGGAGTCAGGTAGTAAGGGGAGTCTTCCACAAAGGATACATGTCAAGAAATGCGGACACGCCCTGCTGATGGATCAAAACAACGATAACCTTTGTGTCCAGGACTAAGACCCAGGTGAACGCACTTAGCAGCACGAGCGGAGAGTGACATAACAGGTGCACCCAAAGGTACGGAGCATACTGTAGTCGGGAGGTGAATGATAAAGAGCCTCATAAGGTGTCGTACCAGCTAGGGCAAACGAGGAAGTAATGTTGATGAGACCAACAGAGGTCATGATAGCTTCGGCCCAGAAAGAACGAGGAGCAGAAGAGGAGAGTAAAAGAGCGCGAGCCATCTCAAGGATGTGACGATACTTGCATTCAGCTACACCATTCTACTCTTATGTGTGAGGGCATGATTGCTGAAAAAGGGTGCCGTGAGACTGAATGATCGATCTCATAGTGGTGGAAGTGTACTCACGTGCACCGTCCGATCGAAAATTCTTAATTCGCACACCGAATTGAGTGTGAATCATAGTTGTAGAGAACCGGTAAATATCAGGTATCTCAGATCGCTGACGCATAAGAAAAACTCATGTATGTCTAGTGAAGTCATCGATGAAGGTAACATAATAGAGATAGCCTTTCCACAAAGGTACGGGAGAGGGTCCCCATATGTCAGAATGAACAAGTTGAAAATGTTGAGTGGTTTCAGAAGTTCTTTTGTGACTAAAGGGTAGGGCAATGTGTTTGGCCAAATGACAACCTTTACAATCAGATAAATATTTAAAAGTGAGAGAACCAAGGGCACCACTGCGAGCTATAGTCTGGAGTCGTGATGCGCTAATATGACCTAAACGTCTGTGCCACATATCAGCATCAGTGAAAATAATACCGACAAAACTAGAAGGAGAGTGACGTGCACGAAGAAAATCTAGATAATATAGACGACCCTGACGATTAGCATGCCCAAACTCCTTACCGGTGGAGGAATCAGTAATAGAACAACCTAAAGAGTCAAAAGTAGCGACAAGACCACTATCGCACAACGCACTAATAGAAATAAGGTTTATTGATAAATAAGGAGCATAGAGAACATATGTTAATGTGAGAGTGGGAGAGTTAATTGTCCCTGAGTGTATAATAAGAAGTGGTGAGCCATCAGCTGTGTATAGAGATGGAGACTGAGAGGGAAGTGCTGTGTAGGTGGTGAACAGTGTCTGATTACTAGTGAGATGATGTGATGCACCAAAATTTAACATTCATAATGAATTCATACCGGAAGTGGCAGAAAGTGCAGGAGCAGAGGAGCCAGCATTGATAGACTGACCCACGTGCTGTAGTTCCAGTTGAGTGAGGCGTTGCTGAAGGTTAGCTTAATCAGCAGGAGACGGCAAGGCCGAAGTGACGGGCATGGCCGAGGATGTGAGGGAAGAAGCACTGCGAGGAGAAATAAGACTAGCGCTGCTGTGACTGATAGCACAATGTGGAGGGAGATGCTGCTGGTATCTGGATCGGGAGTAGGGTGGTGCTACCGGTAGCGGAAGTAGAGGTGGGGTAGGGTAAGGAATGATGTAAGGAGAAGGTAGGAGTCCGTAGGCAGACTGGGAGTGGCGCTGCTCCTTTTTGAATCTGGAGAAGGAACGAGAGGCGGTTGCATCGGAGAAGTCAGTGGAGGCGAAAATATGTGGAAGAGACTGAGATGCCATCAAGTAGTAGTACCTATATATATATATATTGATTTTTTATAAATTTTTTTTGAATTTTTTTTTGAATTTTTTTTAACACAAAAAACGGGTTTCGGGTTGGTTGGAGGGTATAAGAGAGTAATAGGGTATCGGGTCGGGTTTGAAAATTTTGGGTTTCGGGTATTGGGTTTAGGGTTAAAAAAAAATTGGATCTGAAATATGGGAGATAGAGCTAGGGTTTGAGAGGAAAAAGGGGAATGGTATCTAGTCAGGTTTGAGTTTGAGGTAGGAGAGGAGAGGGGGGGCTAGGTTTTCGGGATCTGGATCTGGTGGAGTTCGAAGAGGGGCTGAGTTTGACGTTGGTCGGCATCTGCAGTGGTTTCGAAGGATCTTTACTGGCGGCGACGAGGGCGGCTAGGAATTATGTCGAGCAGTGGTTTCGACGGCGAAGAAGGCGGGTACTGGCGGTGAAGAGGGCACCGGTAGTGAAGATGACGATGACGTTGAGGGATTTTTATTGGCGGCGAAGAAGGCGCCGTAGTGAAGATGACGATGAATGACGTTGAGGGATCTTTACAAGTTGTAATGGAGATGACGATGACGATGGCTCTATTTTGTTGTTTTGTTGTTTTGTTTTTTGTTTTGTTTTGTTTTTTTAAATTTGAATTCGAATTTGAATTTGAATTTGAGATTTTTATTTTTTTTTATGAAGAAATTTAAGAGAAGAAAATTTGTGGAATTGGCTCTGATACCATGTTGGATAAATCAGAGTGATGAAAACAATACTGAATAATGAATTGCGTTCAACCAAGTACAATACCACCTATATATAGGAGGAGAACAAATATCAAAACAACTCTACAACCAATATGGGACTATAATAATATCGAACAAAGACTAACTCAGAGTACTGGTGATAGAACAAACTGCATGCATAAATACAACACCCATCGACCCCTGCCATCTTCTCCTTTCCTCTCACAAACCAATAGTAAACACAAGAGCAACCTCACTTACTGTCCCTCGCACCCACAACACCTTCTCACACACAATCAAAACCCAACCCAAACAGATACAAAACTCAATATACAGCACAGAATAAACACCTCTTTCTCATACTCACAATCAGAACCATATCCAATCCACTACAAAAGAAGAGTGGTGATCATACCATCTCCACTCTACAAAAGAATTCCCATGATGATCTGAAACTTCAGTCATGTCCCGTGGCAGACTTCATCAATATCTCCTCAACTTGGAACTCGACCAGCGCGCGGCGAATCATCGGCGAGAAAGTGCCGGTTCGTCGGCGACATCGGGGATGTAAGCGTATTTGAGGAAAAGGACGGTGGGTTAGTGGGTAGTTCACTGCGTCAGTGGGAGCACTGGAACAGAGGTAGCCACCGCGGCTCTAGCGCAATTTGATGGGTAGATCTGGACCTCGGAAGCAAAGGAGGTGCAGTGCGGTGGCGAGACGGTGCATGAGAGGCAATTCGGTGGGTAATAAATTGCTGGTGTTGGATTGAAGTAATTTTATTTGATGTTGTAATTATTGGGTTTTTCTTCTTTGGTCTATTTGGTTATTTATTTTTTGTTTTTGTTGTGGATTTACGTGCTTGGTTTGCCAATAAACATAACCCGGTAAAGCAAATCGGTATTCAAGTAGGTTCAATGGGATGACCAAACATCCACTCGTTAATGCACGCTTAACCTTACAAACTAATTAATCTCTAATTTCTAATATTATAATGGGAGAAGGCCTTAGTGTCATTTGTCATTCTATCAACATATGCAACACATATACATAATTAATATAAATGAGGTTTCCGGTTCAAATCCTCCCCACACTAGATTTTTTTATTTATATTTTTTATTATTAAAACGTGCATCAAACGTGTAAATTACTAGTCAATTGAGTTAATACTAGATCCATCACACAAATAAAGTTCATAAACACATACTACTAATAATTCATACGCATCAAATCAAATCTCTCTACAACGGACGTTTACAATTCATTATAATTCACTTTATTAATGAGGTACACACCTGTAGTCTCGTCTCGTCTTTGACCAAGTACATGGTTTTCAGATGAAGCCGAAGTTAGATTATTGCACCCCCGGGCCCCCACCCATAAAAAAAGGTTATTTTTTGAAATTAATTTTCAAAATAGGTATATTTCGAAACTAATTTTTAAAATAGGTTTGTCCTCATAAGCCGCAATATCAAATTGTGACCTATTCGATAATGAGACCGTAATTCACAACTGCAGCCTCAGTATATATCATATAATGCTAAACTTTTAGACTTGATTTGTTTTTTTTAAAATGTAAAATATGAAAAACACGAGGCCGCACAGTTATATGCTTCATAAGATCCAATTTTCAATATATAACTGAGGCCGCGGTTTTGGACTGCGGCCTATGTTATATCGATGCCGCAATGCCCAACTGCGGCCTCATATTTTACACTTAGATTTTTTTTCTTTCAAATCTCGAAACCTATTAACTATGATACGTACTTAGGCCGCAGCTGTGAACTGTGGCGGCCTCTGGTATATCAAGGTCGCAGTACCCAGCTGCGGCATCGTATTTTTCACATTTTATGCTTATATATTTTTTTTTCAAGTCTAGAAGTTTAGCATTATATGATATACTGAGGCTGCAGTTGTGAACACTTAGAAATATGTACTAAGGCCTGGTTATTGAAGAAGCCACAGTTTGGTATTGCGGCTTATGAAGACAGAACTATTTGGGAAATTGGTTTCGAAATAGACCTATTTTGAAAATTAGTTTTAAAAAAAGACCTAATTGGGGGGGTTTTTATTTTTTTATTTTATTTTATTTTATTTTTGATAAAAAGGATAAAGCCTAAGGGCTTCAGCTAAACAAAAAGACAAGTACAAAAAGAGTTCATACAGACAGGGGGAAAAAATATTTTGTATGCAGGCTAAATTTAAAAAAATCACACAAAGTTTTGGGCTAGTTTAAAAAAAAGTACACAAAAGTTTATTTTTTTATAAAAAAAGGACACAATGTTTAAATAAAGTCCACTGGATTAGTTAGGATTAGGGTTAGGGTTAGTTGGGGGTTTCTTAAATATCTGATTAGTTAAGTGATTTTTTTTAAACACAAATAAAAGATGAATGTGTTTTTATTAAACACAAATGAAAGATGAAAGTGATTTTTTTAAACCCTACTGCAACCCTAACCCTAACTAACCCAGCGAACTTTATTTAAACATTGTGTCATTTAAAAAAAAAAAAAATTTGTGTATTTTTTTTTAAACTGACCAAAATATTTGTGTACTTTTTTAAAATTTAGCCCCTGTATCATCGAGACTTTGCACCTACACATTGGAACGAAGGGAAAAAAAAAAAAAAACTTTAACATTGTAGGGGTTAACATGATATAGAAATTGTGAGGGGGTGTTTGCTCAAACTTTGTGTCCTAAATCCAATAAACCTTCGAATCAAGAAATCGTAGCAAACCAAACCCTAATCCCTTTAATCCTCCTCCTTCCTCGTACTTTCCCCCCATTTCGATCCGAATATTTCCCCAAATATCGGTAAAAATCCCAACGATCTTCGAAATTCCGCCATATTCCCCAAATAAGGGCTGCGATCGAGAATCAATTCCATTGTTTTCTTGATTTGCAGTCTGATTCGATGGAGCTGGATGCGAGATTGAACGGAGAATCTGAAACAGTTGCCGAAGATGAAGATTACGCGGTAATTCCTACTTCAAATGTATTTTCACACATTTCGAAGATTTAAAGACTTAGATAGATGTGTAGCTATTTTGGATTCGTCAAGTTATTAGGTTGTGTTCTTGATGGGGGTATATTTCGATGCACATAATGCAGGATGATTCTGCGAATGAGACTGGGAATTGCGGAATCTGTACGGATGTAGTCATTGATAGAGGAGTTTTAGATGGCTGCGATCACTGGTAAGTCGTGCGAAGAATGATGTTGTTATATAAATGTGCGAGCATACCAGTAACCTCCATAGAATCCACTTCCAACTTCCATGACAAAATTACCACCTCTACACCATAATTCTGCCTCTCGAATAGCAAACGGAACAACAATTATGAGTACGTAAGACTGTCTTTGTCTAATTTTCTTCTTGGATATGCGACTTTAACAAAATTTGGCACAATATGTGATGAGTGCTTGATGAAATGCAAAGGATTCTCGGAGGTGGGAACTACGAAACTCTGCGATGAGAAGGAACATGAGACGAAATGACGGATGGCTCTGGAAAACCCTATTGGGATGTGATTTAAAGATATGAAACCCTATGTCTTTCTCGTTTTATAATAAAACTAGATTTGCCCGTGGGCACGTGCCTACGGTACGTCTTCAGAACGATACATCATATGAAAAGCCTTGTAAATAGTAAATTAACAATTATGTAGCTCAAGTTTGAATAGTATGACAATAATTAGTTGTAAATAAAAGTCCATGTTTCCTTAAATATATATATATATATACTAGTATTATACACGTGCTGTGCACGTGGGGAAAATTCGGGGGGGGGGGGATGAAAAGGGCAAAAAAAAAAAAAATCTACCAGCACATGCGTTGCACGGGTTGGAATATGGACAAATTACACTAAGGCCTTCTCCCATTATAGTAGTGTATATATATATAGAGAGAGAGAGAGAGGGAGAGAGAGAGAGAGAGAGAGAGAGAGAGAGAATTAAATAAATAAAAAAGTTGTTTTGGGGGGGATTTGAATTTGAGTTTTGAGGGGGAAATGTGTTTTGTGAGGTTAGATCTGGGCCTTTGATTTTAGGGGTGATTTTAGGGGGATTGAAGGAGAACCACTTGATAGCTTTCTTTGTGTTTTATTATATAGATTATCCCACCATACGTGTCGACACATGTAATTCATAACCAGTATCGTCCAGTTTTTGTCATGTACAAGTCACATGTGCAATACTTATCAAATTCCTAGCAAATTGTAACGTATTTTCCTATATCGTGTATTACTATGGTTAGTACCATTTTGCATTGTGCTATGGGCATAAAATATTCCATTATGGAGCTCAATTCAATTTCTAGGGGACTGAGATTCCATATTAGGACAAGGGCTGAGGATAATTAGACGCACAAATATAATAAATCGAAATAAGATAGAGAAGGAAAACAAAAGTAACTTAGCATAGTACTTAACCCTAACTTGGCGAGACCAATTTGATTCTCTCAACAAGAATCTGAGAGAAAATCTAGATACTAATCGCTACATCACCCACTTAAATTATTTATAAATATATTAAAAACATGAACATGCAAAGGTTCAACAAAATTCAAAATTTTAACTTTTACAGCAGTTTCACTCCTCTTTTTTGCAATTCTTTTTTTTTGGTAACAAGCAATCTGATATACTAATTTGTGTAAGATCTTAGAAAACCCCTTGTAGGACACTGTTAGATTCTATGGTGAAGGGATCTAGCTTCCAGTTCAGTGTGAATTACGTGACAATAAAACCTTGAAATAACATTTGTCTTCCACGTCAAGACATACATACTTTTATTCTCACTTCATATTCAGCTAATGTAATTCCCCCCCCCCCCCCCCCCCCCCCCCCCCCCGTCTCCATCATTATTGGTTTTGCTGTGTCAAAGATGATTGACACAGAATTCTTGATGATGCATGTTTGTGGATTATACTGTTGAAGGTATCAAATTCTTGTTGCTAACACAGTTTCTCTAGTGAATCTCAGGTTTTGTTTTGCATGCATCGACAATTGGGCTACCATCACTAACCTCTGTCCACTTTGCAAGCATGAATTTCAGCTGATAACTTGCCTGCCAGTGAGTTTACATCAATCTAACCAAGCATTTTGGTCTTTATAATACATAATGTTTTGTTCTTTATAAATAATACCCAGTCTATTATCAATTATAATCTGTTTATAAAAATATCAGTTATTTTGGAAAACCTCCAACCTTACGTTTCTTTGTAATAGTTTTCCCCCACCAACACAACCTCAAAGGAAGGACCCCCCCCACACCCCTCTGGCAGGTGCAATTGTAAGGACTTCCTGAGGGGATTAAAATTTATAATTATAACTAATCATTTTTTAAGGTCCTACCATTGCAGATGAGGATGGAGGTCTTCTTTTTGGGGTGGGTGCGTGGGTACGGGTTTTTGTTCCAACTGTTAAAAACAAATGCGTGGAGGTGAATTGATTTGGCTGAAACTTGAGGGGGGTTTCTGGAATTTAAGTTTTTAAGTAGCTCACAGAATTATCTTTGTATATTTTAGAGTCTTATTGTTTTTGTACGATAAAAGTACCATTATTAAAAGTTCAGAAAACTCATCTGTTAATTAACTGATAATTAACTGTTGTCTGTAGGTGTACGATACCATTGGAAACATAAGAGCTGAGGAGCATTCGTTTTCCAGGTAGGACATTTCTTGAGCTTTTTGATACTTCTAATATTTGCTGTTGGTAAGATGTTAAAGATACCTTATGATTGTTGATGGACTGTTTTTCCTGTCCACTTTATTATGAATGTGATCGTTGAAAATCATAATGTGAACACTAGTGTACATGAAGTAAACCCCGAAACATATAGTTAAAATCATCACCGACGATTTCCCTAATGACCAATCCTCAAGTACAAATTCAACACTCTCCATTTTTCAACTTTATGTTTCACACAGTACTTTTTCCTTTCTGAACCAGAATTATTTTTATGTAGTGATGATTGTGCTATTATAGCCCATCAAATTTTCTTCTAAAAGTATATTGGGTGATGGATGACTAACTCTTTGTCTAACTCTTCCTTTTAACTGTCTGGCAGCACTTACCTGTCTTATTTAGTTTGGTATTTCTCACTTCCTTAACCTTTATGGATATTGCATTTCAATTTAGTGGTAGGTAGATGAATCTCTAGGCTCTAGAGGTAGTGGTTTATGATATCTCTTCCTTAGTATCACTTTAAAGAAAGCTATACCTTACATAACATTTTGCGAGTGGAAGGGAATTAACTATTAATGGTTAACTACAATAACTAACATGGTCTAATAATAATTAAAGAAGATAATTAGATATTTTTGAATTACTCCACTACTTTATTTAAATAACCTTTGATTAAAAATCACAGTGTTAAAATATCTGCAATCAAGGTTGCATCATTCTCCCTTTGTTGAACAGAAGTGAACGACCTACCATTCCATTTGTTAAGATATTCCTCCAAAACATGCAGAGAAAAGGTAGTAAATAGGGTGAGCTAGCAAGGAGAATGGTTATGTCTTTTTCCTTAGCTCCAAAGGAGTGATATCCATATCTATCTTCTCTCCAATAGAAGGATCTGGAGCATCAGGAAGAGCAACCTGAGTAGAGCAGGAAGTGTTTTATCTTGCTAAAGGTGGAGTAGTGGTTAAAGCCCCCAAAGTTCCATCTTCATCTTCCTTTTTCCTTAGCTCCAAAGGAGTGATATCCATATCTATCTCCTCTCCAATAGAAGGATCTGGAGCATGAGGAAGAGCAACCAGAGTAGAGTAGGAAGTGTTTTATCTTGCTAAAGGTGGAGTACTTGTTAAAGCCCCCAAAGTTTCATCTTCATCTTCTTTTTTTTGCATAACTTGACAAATCCTCTTTTTACTCGAGGTTGTGCTTTCAATTTTTCACATAGCTGCCAATCTATATAATAAATTACAAAGAAAGCTATCAAGTGGCTCTTATTCAATCTCCCATAAAATCAATGGCCTAAATTGATTCTCACAAAACATATTTTTCCGCCCAAAATTTCAAACCCCAAAATTAATTTTCCCCCCCAAAACTAAAAAACTCATTATTTTATTACTATCTCTCTTCACTTTTTCATATTTCTCTTTCTCTCTCTCTCTCTCCCCCCCCCTCTCTCTCCCTCATTCTTTCTTTAACTTACATAGAAATTTAGATTTTAAGATTTCAGGGTTTAAAAATTTTAAGAATTTTTATATTTTTTTTTATTGCACATGTTATATATTTTTTTTTGAAGGAATATTACACATGTTATATTGAAAATCGCAAACATCTCTTCAACAGTTGAATTTCATCATTTTCCACCCTTGAAGTTCTAAGAAGTTAGATTTTACATCCTCATTTATAATTATTTTTCAACATATACTAATAGAAACATGGACTTTTATTTACAACTAATTATTGTCATACTATTCAAACTTGAACTACATCATTATTGTTTTACTGTTTATAGGGCTTTTCGTGTGTTGCATCGTTCTGAAGACGTGCCGTAGGCACGTGTCGACAGGCAAATCTAGTTCTTCTATAAGTTTAAATTTTCTTACACGCAATATATGGAACTCCATAATTGTTTCGAACTCCTTACTTTTGTTTCCAGTCATCTCTCTCTCTCTCTTAACTTTTTTCCCTTTATTGATTGTTCTATCTATTTTAATGTGGTGCCCGCAAATAAGAGCAGGGCAGGAAAATATGATCACTGGTCTGAAGGAAAGGGGAGTAGTAAAGAGTGCCTTTTTTGTTTCATATAAGAGGCTGGTTGGATGACAAGAAAAAAATAAGATGTTCTTTGTTTATGTGTATGTTATTAATTAGTTCTAGCTGGGGATAAAATAAAGAGATATGGGGATAACGAAGATCAATGATTGGGCTTTCATACCAATTTGATGGAGAACCGGGAGCTTTAGAAGAAAGGTGATTTGGAAGCATAACTAGCAAATCAGAAAATGAAGACAAATTAGAGAGGCAAAGAGAAAGGGGATACTGGCCACCTACCGGCCGAGGAAGTCGCTAGCATTCAGATATTTTTTTTTCTTCTTCGAATTAATTGTCGATGTTTTGTAACTGAACTAACTTTTAGATTTAAGAAAGCTTATATTTTCTATCTTATTCAACATATAAACATGGAACATAAATAAATATTAAAATATTCCAATTTAATGAACAAGATACAAAGATAAAAAAGAAAATAGTCAAAATATTACAATTTGATTTAAATAATTTTTAATTAGTAATTGTAGCCTTCAAATCTCTCCAATCAAAAATCCACTTTAGTAAAAAATGAGCATGCTAGGAGGCTTGGACAAATGTGATAAATGCTACAAAATGATGATTTGCCTTGTTGCCACTTTTCTTTAACCTTCATTTACTAGAGATTTATCACACAAAATAGTAGGTATTGCTCTTCTATTTTGTCTTTTTTAATAACTTAAAACCTTTCCCCAAATTTTGCTTTATTGGTATGATCTTGCTTTATCTGTGTACTTGAAATAAGGTTTCAGTTTTCTGGTAGTTTGTCTCATGTGGTTAAATTGTGGATAGATGGCATCTGAAGAGATTCTTCTGCAACTGTGTTGAAGTAGTTAGTGCATATATTCTTATTAGCCTTTTTATATATCCGCCTACTAACATCTGAATTCTGTAGTTTGAATTTATTGCTCCTAGCATGGTGTCTGTTTATGGTTTTCTTCAATAGTTTATTCATCTTTTTATGCAGAGATGATGATTGGTGTATTCAAGAGAAAAACAACACCCTCTCTTTTCCATCATACTACATAGATGAAGATGTAATAGCATTTCGGTTGCAGTTCTCCGTGACATATTGAAATAATTCTCTTTGATCTCTTCTTTTATCACACCGTCTATCACTTGTATCACTATTACTTTGGCACTTATATCACTATGACTTCTGCAGGCAGTTTTATGTTTGGATGGTGATGGGTGCAAGATAAGAAATGGATTGTCCATAGCCGAGGAAGATTTTACTTATGATACATCAATTGCTTGTGATTCATGTGATAATTGGTATGGATATCTCTAGTTTTGTTGATTGATCATGTTACATAAAATAGCAATTTGATAACCCACATAGAAATCAAGATTCATTTGTAAATAGCATAAAATTAGTGACTCAGTCTGCATACTGTGCATAAATTCATAATGTAGTCATCTATTTAATAGACTAATTGATTGATTCCATACATATACATATCTATTTTATGTATGCAGATATGTATGCATATCAGCCGACCCCAAAATTTTGGGATAAAGGCTTTGTGGTTGTTGAGATATGCATGTATATGAGGAAATATTTTGCTAAAGACATTCTAAATGTAGATTGATTATGCTATACAGAAATTTGTATATTGTGTGTATGTGAGTGTATTTGTAGGAAATGACCTTAGTTGTAATCATAGGGATGCGGATTCACAACTGGCCTAGGCAGAGGCTTGACTGACATTTTTAGGCGGGTCCAAGTTTGTGCAAGGACTTGTGTGAGCTGAATCGGACCCAACTCCTGCCCTAGAAAGGACCCAACTCCTGGCCTAGAAACACTTCAATTGAGTTGCCATCTAACAATTCTTAATGTATGCTAATGACCTGAATCTTCTTTTTTAATGATTTGTCAAAGTAGCTTTGGGTTGAGCCATCTAAATTAGGGTTCACTTAAGTATTAACAATAATAGTTCTATAGAAGAAACAAAAATAGTTGTAGCAGTATCATTTCGGAGGACAACTCTCTCCTAGATGGATTGAGCAAATGAAGGAGATTTATGTGCAACATAGATCAAGTACAGCTATAATGAGGGAGTTAATGATTTTTTTTAATGGGGCAAGTCTAAGACTGGGGTAAACCAACTATGCTGGAGCTGGATTGAGGCAGTTCAGAAGAGTACTATACTGGTTTATTTGAAAGAGGGTATAATTTTTTCCAACCCAAAAGATATGGGATATGGGCTCTGTTATTGTAGATGTTGTTGTAGGCTACTTGTAGCCCTGCTGTTGAATGAGCTGCTTTTCTTTTTGTTGTTCCTTTAATATTCTGCTACTCTCGTTAAGTTTTTTTAAATTGTTCATTGCTTTATCATATATGTCTGTTGTTAATTTGTATCAGCTGTCTTATAGTTTATATGATTTTAAGGTTAGAAAATGGTGTTTCCCTCTTTGGGATGTGTAGACCTTTACTAATTCAGTTGGTCATACCTCAGGTACCATGCTTTTTGTGTTGGATTTAATCCTGAAGGTAGTGCATCTGAAAGTTCCTGGCTATGCCCAAGGTACTTTCTGCTGTTGATTTTGAGCTTTGATTCTTGAATTTTTGTCAAGTTTGCACTTGCTGCAGAGCTGACCCTCGCCTTGCTAATTGATTGGTTCATCTATCATTGTAGGTGCTACTTTAAAATATTGAAATTTGATTTTGTTCTGCTAGGTGCATTACTGATGATACTCAACAGAAGTCAGATAGATCTCATTTGGAAAACTTAGATAACCAATCCGTTCTTACTGCTGATGCTGGATACTCTTCTTTTTCGAAGAAGGTATCCGTATCTGTTGCTGATGATGGTGAGACAGCTGTTGTCGTCTCGATGGTTGAAGCACCAGAGGAGCCAGAACCTTGTAATGTTTCTCCTTCAATTGTTAAGCTATTTAACTCGGACAAAGAAACTGAATCTTCCATTCCCTATATTGATTCTGGTAATGCCAAAGTTGATGTGCAAGTGGACAATAGTGTCTGCTCAGAACTCATAGATAAAAGTCCCAATTCATTGGAAATTGAGAGAAATTCTGAAATTCTTTTAGATATCCCTGCTGATCTTAAGGAAAATTTGGTAGAATTACCACTTTCTAAGGATGATGCATCTGAGTTAACTGTTACTCAATCAGATGATGGACTGCAGACGTCATTGGTAGCTTCAGTTGATGGTGTACCGTTCTCATCAGATGGTGACTTTAAGGTTAACATTGCAGATGGAACAATTGGCAGACCTTGGAGTTCTGATGGAGTCAAAATCCCGTCTGCTTCTATTCCATGTGACACTTCTGAAACAATGAAAGAAAATTTTGAAACTGATATCAAAATTCCTCTTGATCTTTCTGTCTCCTCACCTTCAGGTAAACTGATACAAATGATTTCTTCCTTCAATTTTCTTTGTTTATTTGAATCTCATTATTTCATTGTCAAACACATGAAGGTTGTCCACGACATGTTCAATTGTTGGCTTTGTGAGCTTAACTATTTTCAAGTGATGATCTTGTTTGTTGTAGCATTATTTAAATAGTTGTTAGTGCCTTAGTGGTGAACTTCTTCAGAGAAAATTCATGAGATAACCAAATTCTACCTTTTGCTCTGACACTGGAGTGAATCAGATTTAAATTTCAGTTTTATTAAAATATGAGATAATAGTAGTTATTCACTCTCTTCTTCTTTCAGCAACACTAATGGCAGTTTTTTAGAGTCTCATACCTATGATTGGCTAAAAAAAAACAAAAAAAAAATCACCAAAAAGCGAAAAATTACACTCAATTTATTTTGATAATTTTAACTACCCGAAAGCTTCCTTTCTCTATCAAATTTACGGTATTCTAAATTTTCCAATATTAACTACCATTAAGTTTCTTAATTTCATTTTTTGTTTTCTCGGTTTTGCCTACCCAAATTTGATGGAAAAGGGAAACTTTAAGGTATAATATTATAAAAATAACTTGAGAGTAGTATTTTGTTTTTTGGTGAAGCTATAATGTAATTTTTCGCATATGGTTTCACTATAGAGGCTTCTCTGGTTTGTTATTGTATAATTTGTAGCTTCAAATAGATAGATGCACCTGTTACACCATAAATTTGTATTTTATTTTATTTTCTGTCTTACGCATTGTCCTGGGGTGGTAAAATATCAATTCATGAGTTTCCAAATTGATAAATAGATATGATATATAAATTCATCTGCTCGCACTGACTTGTTTTTATTTGATGATATTTCAGAAGATAAGACCTTTGTCAGCAGTGGTGAGGATATGGTTGACGTGCAACCAAAAGATATTGATTTAGGTGTTTTGATGGAAGATCCTACCGAGGAGCGCCAACCACATGTCATGTAAGGCTCTTTCCATTTTATTATGCCATCAGTAGCGGAAACAAACAACATTTGTCCATCTCTAATATTTAACTCCGAAGGGGTCAAGGTCTGTGGATCAACGGTTCCTTTTTAGTTTGGTTAAATCGATATTAAGCTCAAAGCAGTTAAGGTGAATGTGATAATAGGTATAATACCTCCAGATTTTTATTTCTTAGACTAAATTTGGCATCACGATCACGATTAGTTATACGGATCATCCATTGGAACACACCTTGAAGTTCATGCAAAGCTTATTTTAAGAACCTGATACATGTATACATGTTGGATCTGCTAGAGCTAGCTTGTCTACCAAGTTTGTTCGTTTTGGTTGTTGCTTAGTCAATTCTGTTTGAATTTGTTAGGGTAGTGACTTAGGTTTTAATATTTCCTTAGCTATCTCCACGTTTTTTAGTTAGTGCTATACGTGGTTGTCATATGCATCTTTTCATTCCCTTGTAAGGCTTATAAAGCCACCAATGAGTTCTTGAATTCAATAAGAGAAAGCATTCTCCAGAATATATTGTGTGCACAGAATCGTTGCTTGTGAGTTATCAATTCTGGTATCAGAGCCTCTCACAAGGGCCTGATTTCTTTTGGAGTTTAAGGTTGAGTAGGAGTAAAACAGAGAGGTAGAGTGCGGGAGAAACACTTAGGCTTGTTGAAAGAGCCAACCAATGAGAACAACAACTTTGTTCAACCTGCTGTACCTAGATTCGATGGTCACTATGGCCATTGGTCTATGTTGATGGAAAATCTCTTGCGATCAAAGGAGTATTGGGGTTTAGTGGAGGAAGGAATCCCTACTGTAGCTGATGGAGCTCAACCTACAGTAGCACAGCTCAAGGGTATCAAAGAGGCAAGGCTGAAAGATCTCAAGGTAAAAAACTACCTCTTCTAGGCTTTTGATAGGAGCATTATGGAGACGATTCTCAATCGAGACACAACCAAAGACACAAGGATCCACAAAGGTGAAAAGGGCTCAACTGCAAGCTCTTAGGAGAGAGTTCGAGGTAATTGGGATGGAGGGAGAGACACTAGATGCTTACTTCTCTCGGACCTTGGCTATTGCCAACAAAATGAAAGCACACGGGGAACGAATGGAGTAGTTGGTGATTGTGGAGAAAATACTGAGGTTCGTAACGGGGAAATTTGATTTTGTTGTGGTTGCCATTGAGGAATCCAATAACCTCAACACTATGACAATTGATGAACTTCAGAGCAACCTTCTTGTTCATGAGCAGCGAATGCGAAATCACACAGGAGGAGAAGATCAAGTATTGAAGGTGACATTCGATGAGAAAGCTGGGGAAAGAGATGATTACAGGTATAGTGCAAAAGGCCGAGGTCGAGGAGGTTTCAGAGGCACAGGAAGGGATCGAGGAAGAGGACCGTTCAACAAAGCACTGGTGGAATGCTATAAGTGTCATAAATTAGGGCACTTTCAATATGAGTGCCCTGATTGGGAGAAGAATGCAAACTACGCAGATGCGACCGAAGAAATGTTGCTGATGCAACATGCTGAGATGAACAATGCCAAAGAGAGCAGGTTTGGTTTGTGGATACCAGATGTAGCAACCATATGAGCGGAAACAAGCAGTGGTTCAATGATCTAGATGAGGAGTATAGGCAGTACGTGAAGCTCGGCAACAACTCCAAGATGACCGTGATGGGGGAAGGCAACATCAGGTTACAAATAAAAATGGAGTTACACATGTGATCAACGATGTGTACTCCATTCCGGAGTTGAAGAACGACCTGCTTAGCATCGGACAATTACAACAAAGAGGAGTGACAATATTAATTCAGAATGGACCATGCCGAGTCTATCATCCTCGAAAAGGTTTGATCAAGGATCATACAAACAACAATGACTGCTAATAGAATGTTTGTGCTTATTGCACATATGTTGCCTAGAGTTCCTGCATGTTTTAAGACTGCCGCAGAAGACACTACTCAGTTATAGCATTGCCGGTATGAACATCTTGGCTTTAAGGGATTGAGAACATTGCATCTTGGGAAGATGGTGAAAGGGTTGCCGGAGGTCAAGACACCAAGCAGATGGTGACAGGAAACAACGCAGAGAATCTATACCTAAGAATAGCATGTGGCGGGCATCTCATCAGCTCCAACTCATCCACTCGGACATATGTGGCCCTATTACACCAGAGTCAAGCAGCATGAAAAGGTACATATCAGTTTCATAGATGATTTCAGTCGAAAGTGTTGGGTTTATTTCTTAGCCGAGAAGTCACAAGCCTTTGCTACATTCAGGAGTTTTAAAACCCTAGTTGAAAAGGAAATTGGTTCATACATTCAATGCTTACGAACTGATATGGGGTGGTGAGTATAATTCCCAAGAGTTCAAAGCTTTTTGTAGTACTAATGACATTCATAGGCAATTGACCGCAGCATACACCCCACAACAAAACGGGGTGGCAGAAAGAAAGAACTAAACTATCATGAACATGGTTCGGAGTATGTTAACTGGAAAAGAAGTTCCTAAGGTTTTCTGGCCCGAAGCAGTCAACTGGGCAGTTCACATTCTCAATCGAAGTCCAATATTGGCCATAAAAGATGTTATCCCCGAAGAGGCATGGAGTGGAGTGAAACCGGCAGTGCACCACTTTAGGGTTTTTGGTTGTGTTGCACATGCGCATATACATGAAGCAAAGCGGAAGAAACTTCATGATAAAAGCCTCAAGTGTGTGATGTTTGGGGTGAGTGAAGAATCCAGGGCATACCAGTTGTATGATCCAGTGGGAGAGCGCATCGTTGTTAGCAGGGATGTGATCTTTGAAGATGATGAAAGCTGGAACTTGGGCAGAGATGTAGATGCCGTCAAATTAGATGTGTTAAAGTGGAATGAGGATGAAGAAGTAAATGAAGAAGATCAAAGTGTCGAAGAAGAAGACGAAAGCAGTAATGAAGATAATAGTGGAAGTGACTCTTCCTCAAGTGAACCAACAGAAGAAGTCCGAGAGGCAAAAAGAACAAGAAGAGCTCAACCCTACTTGAGAGATTATGTAAGTGGAGAGGGTTTATCGGAAGAAGAAGAAGAAGAGCTGCACAACATGGTGATTTTACTTCTGCAGCAGATCCATCAAATTTCAAAGAAGCTTGCAAAGAAGCCAATTGGAGAGCAGCAATGGATTAAGAAATTCAGTCAATTGAGAAGAATGGCACTTGGGAGTTGTGTGATCTGCCGGATGGAGCCAAGACAATCGGAGTCAAATGGATTTTCAAGACGAAGTTGAACGAGAATGGTGACAGACAAGTGCAAGGCTCGTCTCGTTGCAAAGGGGTTTGCTCAAGAATACGGGGTAGATTACACCGAGGTCTTTGCTCAAGTGGCAAGATGGGACACCATTCGAATGGCGCTTGCTCTTACTGCACAAAAGGGATGGAATATGTATGAACTTGATGTAAAGAGTGTGTTTCTTCACGGGGAACTTGATGGGTCAGTTTATGTGGATCAACCACAAGGGTATGTGAAGAAAGGTGGTGAGAAGAAAGTATACATGCTGAAAAAGGCCTCGTATGGCCTCAAGCAGGCTCCCCGTGCAGCGTGGTATAGTCACATCTAAGCCTACTTCATCAAGGCAGGGTTTGAGAGATGCCCATATGAGCACACTTTGTTTGTGAAGGCTGGTGAAGGAGGTAATGTACTTATTGTAAGCTTGTATGTTATGATTTAATTTTTACTGGGAGTGATGTGAGTATGTTCGAAGATTTTAAAAGATCTATGAAGCTTGAATTTGATATGACTGATTTGGGAGAGATGCGTTACTTTCTTGGAGTTGAAGTGATTCAAAACAGGGATGGGATATTTATGTGCCAAAGGAAGTATGCAAAGGAGATTTCGGAGAGGTTCAAGATGGAAAAGTGCAACTCAATTGGAAATCTCATTGTTCCTAGAGTCAAGTTGGTCAAAGATGACCTCGGTGAGAAAGCAGATGCATGTACAAACAAATGGTGGGATGCTTAATGTATATGGCAGCTACTCGACCCGATCTTATGTATGTGATTAGTTTGGTGAGTAGGTTTATGGGGAGGCCTTCAGAGCAGCATATGCAAGGTGGTAAAAAGGGTGTTACGATACATCAAAGGGACTGAGGATTTTGGGGTTATGTACAAGAGGAATGGGAGTGAGAAGCTTGAAGCATACTCCGACAGTGATTATGCTGGAGACTTGGATGATCGTAGAAGCACGTCGGGATATGCCTTAATGCTTAGCAGAGGTGCAGTTTCATGGTCCTCCAAAAAGTAGCCAGGCCGAGTTTATTTCTGCAGTAACTTGTGCTTGTCAAGCTATAGGATGCGTCGGGTTTTGGGTTTTGGAGAAACCCGGCCATGTTCAGAGAGAGGGTACAATTATATATTGTGACAACAGCTCAGCCATAAAGCTATCAAGGAATCCAGTGTTGCACGGGAGGAGCAAACATATAGACGTACGGTTCCGTTTCCTTCGAGATCTCACAAAGGAAGGTGCTGTCAGGCTAGTTCATTGTAGTTCTCAAGCTCAAGTTGCTGATATCATGACGAAGCCACTCAAGCTAGAGTCCTTTGAGAAGCTTCGTGAGATGCTGGGAATGTGTGTGATGCCAAGTTTAAACTGAATGCAAAGTGCATTCAGTTTAGGGGAGGCTGTGTTGGATCTGCTAGAGCTAGCTTGTCTACCAAGTTAGTTCGTTTTGGTTGTTGCTTAGTCAATTCTGTTTGAATAATCCCTATTGTTTAGGGTAGTGACTTAGGTTTGAATATTTCCTTAGCTATCTCCACATTTTTTAGTTAGTGCTATACGTGGTTGTTATATGCATCTTTTCATTCCCTTGTAAGGCTTATAAAGCCACCAATCAGTTCTTGAATTCAGTAAGAGAAAGCATTCTCCAGAATGTATTGTTTGCACAGAATTGATGCTTGTGAGTTATCAATACAGACACTAAGGAGATCACACAAACAGTTTTTAGAACATAACAGCATCTCTAGCTGTAAATAATACCAATATGACATACTGTAGGTGTAACGCCCCGATTTCTATACACTGGGAAACCGTGACATAAGCCAGAATTTTTTCCTTAAATTAGCCACAATACATAGAAAATAGGAAAATTTAAAATTTTTTTATTCAACACAGATGTATTACAAGTCCGAATGTTATAAAACTGCAATACATTACATCAGTGTTACAATAATGCCATACAAGCCCAAGTGTTACAAACCTTTAATAAATTTACATCAGAGTACAATGAATAATAAATAACACTTGGTACTTCACTTGGATGCTTCCCAACATAAAATAAATTACAACAGATGTTACAATTTAAAATAAGAATCAACACTTTGCTTCTCTTGCCTTGAGTCCTCCTGAATCCTGTACTTGTAGTTTTGCAATCCAGTACCTATTGAAGTGGGGACGTCATTACATATATTGACGCTTTAAGGCTGATGACTAGCAGCAGATCTCAACTTTAAGCAACTAGATTGATGAAAAGAGAAATGTGTATATATAATTGATGTGTCAGTGTATGCTATGACTTAGACTCTAATGCACGATTAACTAATGCAATGATGCACTTATTCTAATGCAAGCGAGACTTTGGAACAGTATGCAACCCATGCTACATACGTCCATATCAAGCCGTTTCTCAATATTTGGGATTTGAACCCGCGTCATGAATTCTACTCTTGTACCCATCCTGTTCCTGACACAATACTACATGACTGATGAGGTTGCAAATACAGTCTAGTTCCGCTACTGCGATACAATAGTGGTGTCTATGTTTGCCACCATTTACCCGGCGAACCCGACCTCACTCAAAAGCCAACACGAACCACAAGAAACTGGCCAACCTTGAGCCGTGCCCCCAACTCATCATGAGAAGGCATAAAACCTGACGGAATCGTAGGGTCTTTTTTCCTAGGAAAACCTCCCATTTTTATCATGGCACTTCAGGAATTAATATCCGAGATACGGATCCCGTGCTCCCAACTAACCATGAAAAAGCGCATCCCTTTGACAGGGGAATACATCCCAATAACACCACCTAGTGTCGGCCTATAGGAAAAGTCGGATTATAAGGTATCACCCCTAACACCAATTCTCACCCTTCGGTAATTCATAGATAAAAATGGTTAAGTAACAGTTACTACCCCAACGATGTTACTAACCCTAACCAATCAATTGGGGCCGTACGAGCTACAAGGTACTCTCAACCTAGAGTCGTACTCTTAACTTGCCACGAGACGGCACCAAAAGATTCAAACAAGCGAGACATGTCACTGTGCTTCCAACTTATCATGAAAAAGCACCGCACGTGTTCCTCTTCAAGAGAGTAACAATTGTTGACATAATCTACTATGTCTCAATCTAGACTTCACAAGATCTCTTCGGATCCACTCATCGCCTATTTATTCAAGATATTACTACATACGAGCCTAATGAGCTACGCATGAACCAACTACATACGAGCCAGGTGAGCTAAGTGTGAGACGGATCAATACTTATTCCATGACTTATGAGCACAAGGAATACTTATTACTCATAATCAAGTGCATGATTCAAACTACTAACAGTTCACGACAACTCTAGTTAACATGAACTAGAATTTCGTGTATAAGCTTACTAACAAAAACTTGATCTTTTATACACAAAAGCAATATAAAAAGCATTCTCACAACCTAGAAGCAATTAAATATGCTCCTCTTATCGGAATTCAACAAAATTAGACTTTTTAGAAAGGTGAGAACATCTACTATACCTCTCTAGTTGACAACTTTCTCAGATTCAGTCAATAAGAGGTAGAAAAACCTCGAACAACCTAAACAGTAAGCTTCAGCCAAAAAGGCCAGCTGCTGTGACTTTGTAAAAGTCATAACTCATACTCTGCTTATCGGAATCTAACCAAATAGGACATTTTGGAAAGGTGAGAACCTCTACTACAACACTCTAGTTGATAACATTCTCAGATTCAGTCAATAAAATGCACAAAAACTTCGAACAATTTAAACAGCGAAGCTTTAGCCAAAAGGCTGGCTGCTGTGACTTGTAAAGGTCATAACTCCTACTCCGCTTATCTGAATCTAACCAAATAGGACATTTTGGAAAGGTGAGAACCTCTACTACAACTCTCTAGTTGACCACTTTTTCAGATTCCTTATGGAACTTAAAATCCAGCTCCTTGAACACAATTAAAGAACAACAAAAGACAGCACAAGCTGAAACTTAGCTTTTGCTATACTTATCGGAATCTAACAAAATAGGACCTTTTGGAAAGCTAAGAACATCTACTACAACTTCCTAGTTAACAACTTTCTTAGATTCCTTATGGAATTCAAATTCCTGCTCGTTGAACACAATTTAAGAACAACAAAAAACAACAAAACGCTGAAACTTGCAAAGCTCATAACTTTTGCTCTACTTATCGGAATCTAACAAAATTGGACTTTTTGGAAAGGGGAGAACATTTACCACAACTTTCTAGTTGACCACTTTTTCAAATTCCTTATAGAGCTCAAAATCCAGCTCTTTGAACACATTTTAAAAACAACAAAAAGGACAGCAAAAGCTGAAACATGTAAAGCTCACAACTTTTGCTATACTTATCGGAATCTAACAAAATTGGGCTTTTTGGAAATGGTAGAACATCTACTACAACTCTCTAGTTGACCACTTTTTCAGATTTCTTATAGAGCTCAAAATCCATCTTTTTGAACAAAAATTATGAACAACAAAAAGAACAGCAAAAGCTGAAACTTGTAAAGCTCATAACTTTTGCTCTATTTATCGGAATCTAACAAAATGGGGCTTTTTGGAAAGGCAAGAACATATACTGCAACTCTCTAGTTAACAACTTTTTTAGATTCAGTACAGAACTCAAAATCCAGCTCCTTGAACACAATTAAAAAACAATAAAAGACAGCACAAAGTTGAAACTTGTATAGATCATAGCCAGTGCTATACTTATCGGAATCTAACAAAATTGGACTTTTTAGAAATGGAAGAATATTTACAACTTTCTAGTTGGTCACTTTGTCAGATTCCTTATAGTGCTCAAAATCCAGCTCTTTGAACACATGCAAAAATAAACCAAAAGAGCGATTTGCTTAAAAGCTCGCTATTTTGGGGGAAACGTTTATTTGGGCTCTCAAATTAACCCAAAAAATCTTAAAAAATTAGAGTATGGTAGTAACACATATAAGAAGCTCTCAAATTAATTTGGGCTCAAGATTTCAATTTTAGCACAAGTAATTAATTCCTAAACATTAAAACAACATACCAGTTTTAAGATTGGGTTTTTAGGGTTCTTGTTAAGTTCTATCCCCTCAATCTTTATATGCCATTTATTCTAGTCAATGTTCTTCAATATGCACAGGAAAATAGTCCAATTTGTCCACATAACAAGCAAATAAAACAACAAAAATATACAATTTGAGTTAAGAAACCCCCGTCCAAATCGGTTAGAAGAACTAGCCTTGCTCTTCTCCTCCTTGCTCCTTGTTCTTGCTCCTCTTCAAGAACACTCATGAAATGAAACCCATGAAACTCTAACCCATCTTTTGATCCTCTCTTTCTTTTCTTTTCTTCTCATTTTTTTTCTAAGTTAAGAACAAAACAACTTAAAGAAGGAGAATGAGATGAGAAACAAAAATGAAAGGGGCTCCTTGCTTCTTGGAATGTGGCCGGCCTATGGGGTTGGGGGGGGGGGGGGTTATAGGAGAGGAGGGTGAGTTTTTGTGGATGAGAAAAACCCAAGTGTTCTCATTCTCATGGTTAAAACAATTGGAAATCAATTTGCAAATTTGAATAGCAATCAACACCCTAATCCAATCATAACCCTTCATTTGATCATGATTGATAAAAAATAAAAGGTATTTTTCCAAAATCACGTACT
Source organism: Hemerocallis citrina (assembly GCA_017893485.1). Classification (NCBI taxonomy): domain Eukaryota; kingdom Viridiplantae; phylum Streptophyta; class Magnoliopsida; order Asparagales; family Asphodelaceae; genus Hemerocallis; species Hemerocallis citrina. The sequence goes on from CM030360.1 coordinate 232,241,915, forward strand.
ACATGATTTCGTACAAACGTACGAAATCGATACATTATATATACGTACATTATCTGTCTATACAGATAGTTTATATTAGTTAAAACGAATATAAATTCAGAAATAATAATAAAAATAATTTTATTACCGGCTCGGAAGATTTCAGTACCAATTTGATACAATACAGACATATACAGACTAGTATATATATATATAGATAATGTTTATTAACTAAACTGGGTAATATCCATAAAAAATATTTCAATTCTGAAAATAAAAATAAAATAATAATAAAATAATAAATTTTAATATCAGCCCGGGATATTACAGATATTTTCTCAAAAGCGCATTTTAGAGGATTTTGTACAAGTGCACAAAATCGATACAATCTATATAATAAATTACAAAGAAAGCTATCAAGTGGCTCTCATTCAATCTCCCCTAAAATCAATGGCCTAGATTGATTCTCACAAAACATATTTTCCCGCCCAAAATTTCAAACCCCAAAATTAAATTTTTCCCCCCAAAACTAAAAAACTCGTTACTTTATTACTCTCTCTATTCTCTCTTCACTTTTTCATATTTCTCTCTTTCTCTCTCTCCCTCTCTCTCTTCCATTATTTCTTTATTTACTTAGAAATTTAAATTTTAAGATTTCAGGTTTGTAAAATTTTTAGAATTTTTATGCTTTTTTATTGCACATGTTATATTGAAAATAGCAAATATCTCTTCAACAGTTAAATTTCATCATTTTCCACACAAAGTTCTAAGACTTTATATTTTACACTCCCATTTATAATTATTTTTCAACATACTAATGGAAACACGGACTTTTATTTACAACTAATTATTGTCATACTATTCAAACTTGAGCTACATAATTGTTCTTTTATTGTTACATGGTTTTTCGTGTTTTGTATCATTCCGAATTCCGAAGACGTGCCGTAGGCACGTGCCTACGGGCAAATCTAGTACATATATATACTTGTATATATACACAGATAATGATTATTTATTAAAACTAAGTAATTTTCATAAGAAATATTTTAATTTTAAAAATAATTATAATACAAATATAATATCCAACCGGGATATTACAGTAGGGTCCTATTTTGAATGCAACAGTAACATCATTTTTTTTCTTGTTCTTTGTTCTTTTGCGAATGTACAAATAACTCTATCTAATTATTTTGTAGAGATGCTGGTTGCTTAAATAATCTCACAAGGAAAAGGGAAATGGATACCACACGGCTTGCAAAGAAAGCTAAAGCTGATGAGAATCCCCAGATTTTGCCATCAAGAAGCCAAGACAGAGATTCTGTTTCAGAGAACTCCAAAAGTTGTACTAGAACTACAGAAGATAGCGGTGATGATAACTTAAGATCATCCCTAAAGAAAGCTAGATCGTCAGATATCATGAGTATAGTTCAGGAAAGACCACCTGGCACAATGGCAATGGACAAATCCTCAACAAGGAGAGAGAATGCTAATGGTCTAAGAGTGAAAAAGATCATGCGTAGAGCTGGACCAAATGAAGAATCTTCTGATCTTGTCCGAAAACTGAAGGAGATAAGAGAGGCGGTTCAAGATAAAACCTCTACTTCCAATGCCAATGAAAATGACTTTGATATGAAACTTCTTACTGCTTTCCGAGCGGCAATTGTTAAACCTAAAGATGAAGTTGCTAATAAATTTGGCCCTTCTAAAATCTTAAAGAAGTCTTTGCTGCAAAAAGGGAAGACACGTGAAAAGTTGACGAAAAAGATATATGGAGCATCTAATGGAAGGAGAAAACGTGCCTGGGACAGGGACTGGGAGATTGAGTTTTGGAAGCATCGATGTAAACGAACCAAGTCTGAGAAGGTTGAGACTCTACATTCAGTTCTTGAACTCCTTAAGAAAGCTACAAATTCAAATGACTTTGCAATTGATCAAGGGCGTGAAAAGGAAACAAACGCCATTCTTTCTAGAGTATATCTAGCTGACACATCAGTATTCCCTAGAAAAGATGATATTGAACCTCTCTCTAATCTTATAGGGAATTCTGAAACTGCGAAAGAGAGTAAAATGACAAATTATCTATCAGGAATTTATGGAGGTTCAACTCAAGTGAAAGCTGTTTCATCTGATAATACAGGGAAAAAATCAATAGAATCAGCACCTGTTTCTGTATCAAGCAGCTCCAAAGGAACAGTAAAAGATTCAAAAGAAATAGCTAGTCAATCTGGTGATGTGAAAAGTGATAAAAGGAAATGGGCTATGGAAGTTCTTGCTAGAAAAAATGCTTCAACTAATTCCAGTAGAAGTCAGGGTCAGGAAGAAGATAAAGCTGCACTGAAGGGAAATTATCCTTTATTAGTATGTAAATAGCTTTTCTTACATCTCAGGAACTATTCAATTATTTACTGATTTATTTAACCTTCTGGATGGTTGATTGATTGATTACATTTGAAATTCTGACATTTGTAGGCAGAACTACCTCTGGATATGAGACCAGTGCCATCACTGAGCCGCCATAATAAGGTTTCATTATCTGTCAGGCAGGTGCATAGTGCTTCTTCTTTTGATCATTATTGAAACTTGTAGCTGTATGGACTTTTTATCGTGTGTTGCTTACTCTATAGATAGCCTGATCCTATGTGCTTATGAGTGCTAATACTGATCAGTGCTCTTGCTCACGTGTAAGGGAGGGTTATAGCAGAGTGGAGAGATATCAAAATTGTTTCTTCTTGTGCTGCTATCGTGTTGGGAACTCTTCTAACTAAATATCATAATGAAATAAAGTTGGTCCAATTGCAGCCCAGATACAACTAAAATTAGGAGAACTTGCATATCGTCCTAATACAAATTAACGTTTTTGAACTTGAGTAAAAAGTGGTTTGAAGCCATTTTGGGTCACATTTTGGATATCTTCATCCCAAAGAAACTTAGAAAATAAGGTTGAGCTACTATGAAGGTACCGGTTAGGTGTCTCTGTGATATTGTTGTGTTTCAAACCAAAACTCGATGATACTAGATGATAGTAGAAATACGATCTAAGACCCATTAAAACTGCAGGGTAGAAGGATTTTGTTGTAAAACAGAGATGCCACTATAAACAAACTCATATGACAAATACATTTGACCATGAAGATGGCCCTTATCTGAATAGAGGAATACATTCATGTAGCGGACCCCAAAGCTTTGGGATAAATGATTGTTGTTGATTAAGAGACTTCTTTTTCACAAGGGATGATGCCATATTCAATTGTTGTCGTGAAGAAATGGAGACGGCTTATATTTTACAGGGTGCCACACTTTTCTTAGAAGAAAACATTTTAGAATCAGCTTGTAAAAAATGGTGCTGTTTTAGTGTTGTACTGAGAAGTAATTCACTTCCCATGCTCTGGTATGATCAAGAGCTGGGCCGGTGAAATCAGAAATTTTGTACGTCAGTTGTAATTAATGGATGAGACTAATGGGCGTCTTTGGTGCCAAGCTGCGCACTGGCCCTAGATCCAAAGTACTACTGTCTGTGGAGCCGCAGTGTAGCGCACACTTGAAGCTGCAAACATGTTGGAGCACTAATACTTTGGACACTGCTCTCTTATGTGGTGTATGGATCACAATTATCTGCTTATATTTAAAACACATCTCTTTACTAGGTTTGCCCGTGGACAGGTGCCTACGGCACGTCTTCGTGAACGATGTAGCATATGAAAAGCTCTATAAACACATAAAGAAAATGTTGGTAAAGCAAAGCACATAAAAAAGGTTAAAAAAAATCGAGCATGCTAGTGTTACTACTAACCATCCAACTGTTGAATAAGGTCTGATTTTGTGGCTCCTCATTTTCTGAAAAGTGGAGATATGAGAGAGAGAGAGAGTTGAAAGAGTGAAGAGAGGAGAGAGAGAGAGAGTAAAAAAATGAGGATAATTTATGTTTTTTTTTTTGGGAGGGGGGGATTTTGGGTAAAAATGTCTTTTGGGAGGGTGAATGCGAGTCATTGATTTTGTTTTAAATGAAGGAGAGTCACTTGATAGTTTTTTTTCAAATTGCCTTGTAAATTGCCTTGTGATTTAGTATATAGATTTTAAACTTGTTAGACATGTTTACTAAAATTAAAATTAGTTAGTTCACATAAATAAAGATTTGAATTTACTTTCACTTATATATTATAATCGTTCTATTTTAGCAGAAAATCTACTGAAGTGAAAAATTAGTGGATCAAATGACTTGTGTAAACTTTCGTAAGTCCAGAATTTGACCATTGGTTTCTATACACTTGCAACTTAAAACAGAGAAGCGTTAAAATGATATCTTGCTGTATGATACCTATGGTTTTTAGAATTTTAATCTGCAGATTCCTTTATTGCCAGGGAATTAGTTAGAGTGCTAACCTAGGCAATGTCAGATCATCATTGACCTCCTAAATCAGTATTGATTTAAGTTTTAGGTCAAATCTTGTTAAGAATGGGTTGGTGGCAAGATTATCATGATCTTCCTAAATCAGTTTAGTGTGGTTCTCTTTAGATTTTGGTTCAGTTTCTCTGCATAGATCTTCAACTTGGGCTTCACTTTTTCCCTTTTCCAGGCGCAACTTTACCGCATCACTGAGCACTATTTGAGGAGAACAAACCTACCCGTTATGCGTAGAACTGGTGATACGGAATTAGCAGTTGCTGATGCAGTTAATGTAGAGAAGGAGATTTATGAGAGGTCAAATAGCAAGCTAGTCTATCTTAATCTTTGCTCGCAGGCTGTGTCTCAAAACTCCAACAAACAACTGACCTCTGAAAGAATTTCTTCCAATTCAACAACAGCTACTGTGGACTCTACTGATAAGGTAGGAGAAGAATTGTCTAATGTAGAAGAAGCACTGAAACTGGCTGGCCTTTCTTCAGATTCTCCTCCAAACAGTCCTTGTGGGCCGCCTACAGAAAATCATGATGTAGACGGTGATCCCAGTGTTCTTGATGTGGATTCCCACCTACAGTTGGAGATACATGGAGATTCTGCGCATGATTCTGAAGCTGGAGGTTATTTGGAAGGGTCCAAGTTGCTACAGAAGGAAAATGGAGATTCAAAACTGAAGGTTGGCCTCAATGCTGTCAGTTGTTATGAATCCGTTAATCTTCAGGGTTCTAAATATCAGTGTTCTCAAACCGAAATTGTATCTGTTGACCCCAATAATAATGTTAAACTTGGTGGTGTTCCAGGGGAGATATCTAGAGATTCCTCCTTACATGAATGTGGACCAGAGGAACAACCTTCTGCAAATGAGACACGTGATAAAGTTATTGAGGAAATGGCTGTGGCTAATAAAGATGCAGTTCCTTTTGGCATTGAAAAGCATCAGTTTGCTAATAAGACTCCTCATAATGTCACTGAGGAAATGGTCATGGCAAATAAAGATGCATTTACTTTCGAGAGTGAAAAGGATCAATCGAAGGATGAAGCCATAACTTATGAGTTTCAAAATAAAGTTGGTGTTGAAAGTAGCTTTGCTGGCAATAGGGAGCCATTGAATCATTCATCTTCTCATCGGAAAATATCACCAAATCATTCACTGATGAAAGAAACTGTTGAAATGGAGAGGAAGACGAAACCTATCAGTGACAAGGATCAGGAGCTCCGTAATTCCGTCTCTAAGAAGGTAGGGGGACAAACAACTCAACTTTCTATTTTTTATTGTCAACTTTATTCTTTTGGTCTTTATAAGCGCAACCAATTTCCAGTATGCAACTTTTGTCTTTTTTATATTGTGTTCTTCGTTGCATCCTATTTGAAGGCCAATCACGCTCCCTGTATTCCATCTCCAATTGGTTGTGAATTGTTAATAAAATGGGTGTCGAAGGGCCAGAGTGCCCTTTTTGTTAAAAACTGTAGGCAACTTGAGAAGGGAACAGCTTGCTTTGACTTGCTAACCTTCCCAATTGATCTCTACTTAGTTCCTAGAGTAGTATTGGTATAAAGATGACATATGCTGGTCTCTGTATGAAAAAAAAAGGGTGAAAGTTATCCGTAAAATCTGTTAAGAATAGCAAAGTTTCGTGTTTCTCTTTGCCATTTCTGGGTTACTGTGCTAATAGACAATGCCTGTATAATACATTCAGAAAAACAATTTATATATACTTTTGGTGTCAATTAACAGCAAGAGCGCCTGGTCTCTACTGCTTACTCATAAAAACAGCCTACTCATAAAAACATCATAATGTTAACAGCATTTACCTGACTAAGCCGTCGTCCCAGTCTGCCAACATGTAGTTTTTGAATATTTCTTTTGATCCCATAATTTTGTCGATCATATATGCAGTTCTCCATTTGCAGGTGGAAGCCTATGTCAAAGAACACATCAGACCACTGTGCAAAAGTGGTGTCATCACAGTAGGGCAGTATCGATGGGCTGTTGGTAAAACAATAGATAAAGTCATGAAATACCATCACAAGGACAAGAATGCGAAATTTCTCATCAAAGAGGGAGAGAAGGTGAAGAAGCTGGCAGAGCAATACGTCGAGGCTGCTCATAAAATAGACTTGTAACAGCCTTATGTCACACATGTACATATGCAATGAAGGACTACTGCAAACTCTTATGTCGGTAGAGGTTCTTAAGAAATCTGAGATCCTTTTTACGTTGTTTTTCTCAAGAGAAGTATCAAATGCTAGATTCTGATTGACTGTGATGAAGAGAAGCTTACGGAGAGATGTCAGTTCGAAGACAGTGATAATTTGTAGGGTTTAAGTGGTGTATTTCTTATTGCTGTTAAAGTTAAATGAAATACTACATGTAGGTATGTAACTGAGCATAGAACTGCCTGTTTACCTGTGAATGCTTTTAGCTATTAGATTAAATTGTCCATGCAATCCTTGAATTGGTACCCAATCGGAGTTTGACTGTTTATAGTTATCTCAAACCTTGGATCTATTTCTTTACTCTTGATTCTGGAGTTCTAATGTCATACTCTGACCATGTCGTCGTTAGTTTTGCTGGCAACAACTCTATATGTCATATATTTGATTTGACTTCAACCGCACATACTGGAAACATCGGTTTATATTGTTATCATTTATTCTGTCACATCTTTACTTATATTACGCGAAGTTTATCTCCTCTTAACAAATCATTTAAACTAAGGTAACCTACACGCATTTCATTAGGTATCTAGCAACATAATGGATGTATAAATTGTGAATTTTGTGAAGTCGCTCTCAAACGAATGGAAGACATGTGCATATGGGTCTTAAAGTTGTTCCTTATGTTTGGTTGTCATGAAGCATCTTCTACTGTACGAATTCTCTAGTGTGCCCGAGGGGATTGTTCTGCAATTTATGCAGTGGTACACAATTGTATATGTGTCGATAATTTTTGGTTCAAATCCTATTGGACGCAAATTTTTTCCAGATATCTAATGTAACGGGTAAATCTTATAGCACTACAAATTGTCAACTCGATCTCTCCTATTATAGTTGGAGCATATAAAAGCTATCTTTATTCTTTACTACTAATAACCCGTGAAATCAGCACTTGAGTGCGTCGTCCTTTTATAGATGTCTTTACTATCTATAATCCTATCTTGTTATGTTACTTATGTCAATCAGCATATGAGCGATAAGATATTAAATGTCTCGAACAAGCAGCGCTGTCACATTTAACAGATATCCAGATCCGACCCGGGCCAACCCGGATCCAGCATTGGACCGGAACTCACCCGATCTATATGAGCCCAAGTGCGGGTCCTACAATAAGACCCGATGCACTTCTAGGTCTATGTCCGGATCCGCTCAAAATAGAATCGACCTGGATTCGGACTTGGACCCGTTAAAAATATCCAAAAAATATGGAATTTGAATAATATGGTTATAGGGATATAGATGTAAATAGTAATTGTTGAAAATAGATGTGTAAATATAATATTTATTCATATACTTAAGTGCAAAAATTGTTGGAACTGTAGGGTATCGGGTGCAAAAAATACTTAAGTGTAAATATTTATTTCCTGCTACCGGACCTGACAAAAATATTTTTTAAACTAGGACCCGGATCCGTACTCGGTTCTCGCAAGTCCGGGTTTGTGTCCAATTTTTAAACCCGTGAGGTACTGGGTAGTGGAAGATCCAACCCGATAGGATCCGATAGCAGCTCTACATACAAGCACACTTAAACACGTGCATTACACATACTAGTAATTTACACGTGCGATGCACGTCGTAATAAATTTATTTTTTAAAAGTAAAAATTCAGATATAGTATGAGTTTGAACTTGAAACTTTCTTTATATTAATTATGTACGTGCGTTGCACATATTGGTAGATTTACAAATGATACTAAAACCTTCTCCCATTATAATATTAGAGATTAGAGATAAGAGCACCAACAATTACCAAACCACCCTTATTCAAAATAAAAATGGAAATAAAAATGAGCTTCATCATCTCATCCATCACCATATTCTCCCTTTCCCTTTCGGTTTTCCCTCCCCCATTAAATAAAGGCAAATTAAAAAAAAAAAAACCCAATGAACTATATCTTTATGCAGAAAACCCCACAAAACTTTTTTTTGCATAGAAAACCACATTCAAGTATATTTTCAAAAAATCTCATCTAACTTTTTTGCTTGTATTAGATAACCTCATTTATCTTTGTAAATTGGTTTAAAAAATATCATACATCTTTCTCATTATTGTCAAAAAATCTTACTCAACTTTAGTAGAAAGCTCACGGTGTCAGAGTGATTTTTTTTTTGCAACTATACTTGAGTGTGATTTTCTGTGCAAAAAAAGGTTCAATTCAGTGAGGTTTTCTGTATAAAAGAAATAGTCCAAAATTTTCATTCAAATTTGGGCTTAAATAAAACTAGTAATTTACATGTGCAATGCACGTAGTGAGGACTCGAACCTGAAACCTCCTTCATAATTTTATATTAGTTATGTACTTATGTCCATACATCATACATCATACGTGTTGATAGATTTACAAACGAAACTAATGTCTTCTTCCCAATGTAATATTAAAGATTAGAGATAAAAAATTAAGAAGAATTCCATCGAATCCGGACCCAAAAAGAAAGAAAAAAGCGAACCATATAGTAAAAATCCCACCTCCCCCAACCTCTCTCCTATTTGCTTTGAATCGAAGAAAAAGGAAAGAACAAAGGAGGAGAGAGACAGAGAACAGCCCTCCATTTTCTTCCCCCTTTGTTTTATAAATATAAATTTTAATTAAATGGAGTTAGATTTGGATAATATCGAGTGCGTTTCGACGTCGAGCGCGATCGACGACGAGGAGATCCGGCCGACCTTCTCCAAGTCCCACGTCATCCGTGGCGGCGTCGGCGGGATTGCTCCGGCGAGCAGCGTTCATGAGCTTCTAGAATGTCCCGTTTGCACCAACTCTATGTATCCCCCAATCCATCAGGTATATTTTCCGGTTGAAAATTTTGAATTTGTTGATCTTTGATTTGGTGGTTATTTTAGGGGTTTTGGATTTCTTGAAATGTCAAATGTGTAGATCTTGTTTGATTGGTTTTGGTATGTGGAGTTGAGGATTGTAATGGTACTTGGTGAAACTTGTGTTGTATATTTGGGTGTTAGGAAACCTGAGTCTTTATAGTGATGTTGATTGGTGCGATTTTGAATCATATGAAGTTGATTTGGTGATTTGGTGTTACTGAATATAGATTGAATTCGATATCTCGTACTATTTTGGTGACAATGAGGTATGGAAACGTGTGTGTGTGACCGATGCATTTTTAGTAGCTAAAAGTGACACTGGTAACTAATTTCCTGACATTTGCGCATGATATATTAAGAATTTGTTTTGAACAAAGGATAGAATCCTAGGGGATTCCAACCAATATACCATAAAACTAATATATATGATATATTACAAATTTTCAAGAGAAACTGTATAGCCGAGATGCAGAGGTTCTAATGGGAGGTTTTTTACATATATGAAAGCAGCAAGTTTGATTGTAACTTCTTTTTTATATATATTAGATGACTATAATGTAACGTGAACTTGATGACCCTAGTGTTACCACCAAAGGATTTGTGTAGGATTGCAGATCGCTATCGCAACGTTGTGATGATTTATATGCAGTGGCGGAGCCAGGCGATTCAAAATGGGGGTCCCAAATTTTTTTTCCCCTGGTATCGACATAATTGAGTCTTTAATAAGAGGTGGATTAGACTTGGGGGTCCCAAATTTTTTTTAACTGGGGGGCCAAATAAAAATTTTGGTCTATATTAGGGGGTTTTACAAAATTTTTGATCTATATTAGGGAGTTTTACAAAATTTTTGGGGTCCCAAATGTCCCCCCTCCCTCCTTCCTCCCTCCGCCACTGTTTATATGTATCTTAGTGCAACAACATTTGAAAATTTTATTGATCTATGTGCTTCATTTTTTTTTTTGTTAACAATCTTTTATGTTGGAAATAATTTTGTATGAATTTGCTTTTGTTGGTATAATGCAGCTTGGTTGAGGTCTTAGCTGTAACTATGGTCGAATGTGACTATGAATGAATGCGTACCAATTATTTACATTGTTTGAGATTTTGGGTTCTGCTTTTGGTTTAAAAAATTTGATGAGAACTTGGGAAGATTTAGACAATTCAATTCTTTAACACATGTAATGTAGGGATGGAATGCAATTATTTTCTTAATATCATTGATCTTGTGTTCATTTTTCTTTCCTTTGGATATTTGGATTGTGGTTTCGCTAGCATCAGGTTTGTCTAAAATTATATTTTGCAAAGGTTTCCACCGATTAGAGACAAAATTTTTTCTTTTGGGATTGTTTGAGTATGTTTTCCTGTGTGTGGAGATTTTTGTTAATTTCTTTGGATCTCATTGTCTATTATATGCTGAAGAAGTCAGTTTGTATGTCAAACATCTTCTGTTTCCACTCAAAAGTCTCTACTTAACAAATATTCATCTACATGGCATTCTATGTGTGTAAGGTTATAGGACAATGGGCAATGTTCAGATGTGTATTTTATTTCATTTTGGTCTCTGATGCATGGATTGTCTTCATCAGCCAAACCATTTTTCTTTTATTATTTGCAACATATAAGAATGGGAAACAGACATGATATGATGCCATATTGACACTGTAAATTCTAAAATGTCCTGCACTATGTGTTACGAACAACATGGCTTTAAAGTGCAAGCAATACATATTCTGCAATAGTTTAGAGTTTTCGTAGTTATAATCACTTCAAATGGCGATGCTGTAAGATCTTCTTCAATTTTGTAGAATATTGTTTTACATGGTATATTCCTTACCACTAGAAATCTCTGATATATGCATCAAATGACAGTCAAACACTTAAATGATTGTTTCCTATCACACATGTTCAAGCACTTGAATGATCATTTTCTGTTCTTGTAAAGCACCATTATCTGTGTTCTTTTTCAAGTTTCATCTACATATATCTGTAACTATTGTAAAACTGTAATAATATTCGCCCTAAGTAATTACTGTTGTTTCTTCTAATGAATGAATTGTCCACTTGACATTTTGATGGTAGGTTTATACATTTTTATAGTTTTGACGTTATGTATAATCTATATAACCTGTCAAATTTTTAGCACTGCTTCATATTTGTCAAGTTCGTCAAACTTCTTTATTGCTTGCTACTGTCAGACTTTGGTTTTACTTATCATCCAAGAACAAAGCAATACATTATTTTAAATTTATTTTTCTACTGAAATTTTGATACAGTGCCACAATGGACATACTTTATGTTCAACCTGTAAAACAAGGGTGCACAACCGTTGCCCTACCTGCAGACAAGAGCTGGGAGACATCCGGTGTTTAGCATTGGAAAAGGTGGCAGAGTCCCTTGAGCTCCCTTGCAAATTCTTCTCTCTGGGTTGCCCAGAAATATTTCCATACTATAGTAAGCTGAAGCATGAATCCCAGTGCAACTTCAGGCCGTACAACTGCCCTTATGCAGGCTCAGAATGCTCTGTTGTTGGTGATATTCCTTTCCTTGTTGCGCATTTAAGGGACGATCATAAAGTCGACATGCACACTGGGTGCACCTTCAACCATCGTTACGTGAAGTCCAATCCTCGAGAAGTTGAAAACGCTACCTGGATGTTGACGGTAAGTGTGCTTCTCATTTGATATCATTTTATTCAATGAATAATACTGCACATGCTCCTAGTTTGTTAAAATCAATTAGGTTTATTTGAGTACTAGCTTTATTCTCACATGCAATGCATGTGTTTTCTTTTACCAACTTTACCAATTTTGCACAATATATTGATTGTTCACCATTATCCGAGTATTGAGCAATTAGCGTATTTAACTATTGGGCATACATTGATGTACTAATCTTAGTTTAACTTGAGATGATAAGGTTTGTGCACTGGTAGGCTGCCTTCACACAATAGAATGAGGCTGGGTTCTCGCAGCCCTTCCTGGTTTAGTATACAGAAGAGTATTGGGTAAATTAGGAGAGTGGGTGGACTGGCCTCTACATATTGTTTTAGTCACATTTGTTTTTTATGCCAATTTTAAACAATATAGGGATTGCTTTTTGTTCGCCATTACCTAAGTATTGAGCAATTAATTGGGCATCAAACGGTGTCTACTAATCTCAACTTAACTAGAGATAAAAAGGATATTTGCATTGGACAAGTATGTTGGTTTCACACAAAAGAATGAGGCTAGCTTCTCTTATCCCTTCTTGAATTATAATCAATGTACTGTGGATTTCTTTATTTTATTTTAGTCAGGGTGGGTGGCCTATACATACTGTACCTTGTTTTCTCATCTATTAATTTAATTTATTCTCTTCTTCAACTCTTAACAGTTAAGCATGCAAATCTCTTTAACTACTTGCATGTCTGCCTTAGTAACTGACCTCTCCTGTCTTGAATGAGTTTGGGTGGGTTGAAACTGTTACTGTAATCAGTACACATTTTATTATGCCGTTTAAAGAATTTAAACTGTATTATGTAATGCACAAAAAATATTTGAGGGAACCAATGGGGTGTGTTTCTTCCTAGGTTCTTTAGGATAACTCAGCAAATTGGGGTCTGTGTCTTTCAGTTTTTTCTGTTAGGTTCCCACATACTTTTTTCTAGTATATGAAACATATATAGCCAAACCTTTCTTATTTATATCCATAAAGAACATATTCACATTAAACATGTAAATATTTTCTATATGCATATGTATCCTATCTCTTGAACCACAGTGTCGGCATATACCCAATTACCCATATCATGTCGTGTCTTTACCAAATACTTGTCTCTGTTATGCTTCATGAATCTGTCTGACAAGAACCCTTAAGTTTTTGTAGTAACAATTATTTGTTATAACTATCAATATATTTGAAGTTTGTATCTAAACCATATTGACCATATAGTACTTACTAAACCGTTCATTTTGGTTGCAATGTTTTTTTCTCAACTAGAAGGTTGCTATCGTCTTCCTAAATTCAACAATACCATCCTTTATTTTGATCTATATATTTCAGGTTTTCAACTGTTTTGGACAGTACTTCTGTCTGCATTTTGAAGCCTTCCCTCTAGGCATGGCCCCCGTATACATGGCATTTTTGCGGTTCATGGGAGATGAGAACGATGCAAGGAGTTACAGCTACAGCCTAGAGGTTGGGGCTAATGGTCGGAAGCTTATCTGGGAAGGCACTCCTAGGAGCATCAGAGATAGTCACCGTAAGGTTCGAGATAGTCATGATGGCCTTATAATCCAAAGAAACATGGCCCTATTCTTCTCTGGGGGTGACCGGAAAGAGTTGAAGCTGAGGGTTACAGGACGTATATGGAAGGAGCAGCAGAACCCCGAGTCTGGAGTGTGCATACCTAATCTTTGTAGCTAATAATTCAGATGAACTAATGTATACAAACAACAATCTGAGTTGTTAGTATTGTTGTCGTCTGATATTTAATTTTTAGCTAAAGTTTGTTATGTTCAGGCTTGGTAAGTCTCTGTAAGCGCTGCTGTCTGTGGATGCTCGATAAGGAGATGGTTCCTGTGGTTTGGATTGAAACTGAGTTCTTTCGTAAAAATTGAGTGAGTGAGAAGCATTTGTTTGTTTAGATGAGAAGTATGTAAAATTTGCAGTTATGTAAAATTAACATTATGTTTCTCCCTATTAATTATAAAATAGACAGGCTTTTCCCCAAATTTCATCCTTTGATATCCATTTCAAGGTTTTATAGGCCAAAGTGTATGATAATTTATAGCCTAATAATGTTCAACGATTCCAAATACATAATGGTGTTTGATGTGTCACATGTATGATCGGTGATTCTTCATAGGCTAAATTTTTGAAAACCCTCACAACTTTTTGCATAAAATTTGATAACCCTCTTAAGGTATATTTGGAAATGGAGTTAAGTTAGGATAACTAGAGTTTTGTGGAGCTATCTCTGAAATTTTAGTTATCTTAACTTTGCATTGTTTGGGAACCATTTTGGAGTTCAGATAACTGTAGTTATGTCAACTTTTTTAATCCCGAAAGTTGGGATAACTCTAGTTATCTCAACATTCAACACTACTCGAACCTCTTTTTTCTACACTTTGCTTTCTTACTCTTTAAAATATAGGTTAACTAAACTTTAGTTGGCTTTCCAAATAGAGGATGACTACACATACATGAGTTTTTATCCCAAACATACAAAATTTTTTCCCAAACTGTCCCACTTTTGAAAGTTTTTCCCAATCTGCCCTACTTTTTTTTAAAAATTCCTAAACTGCCTCACTCGGTTTTCGAAAAACCGAGTTTGGTTAAAACCAACTCGGTTTTTCGAAAAGCGAGTGTGGTCCTTGGAAAATCGAAGACTAACACTCGCTTTTCGAAAAACCGAGTTGGTTTTAACCAAACTCGGTTTTTCGAAAACCGAGTGTCGATGGGGAATATTTCAAAAAGCGAGTGCCTGAAGACTCGGTTTTTCAAAAACCGACTTTAGTTTAAACTAGGTCGGTTTTTCAAAAAGCGAGTAAGGAGCTGACTGTTTTCCAGAGAACAAGCTCTCTGGAAATACAACTTATTCACAGTCGTTTTTTGGAAAACCGATCAGGTTTTAAATAGACTCGGTTTTCGAAGAAACCGAGTCTAGTTAAAACAAACTCGGTTTTTCAAAAACCGAGTCTTGAGTAGTCTTTTCCAGAGAACACCTTGCTCTTTGGAAAACAATCAACTCCACAGTCGCTTTTCGAAAAATCGAGCTTGTTTTAACTAGACTCAGTTTTTCGAAAACCGAGTCTTGAAGCTGATTGAAAAAAAAAACTACAGGCAGAAGACTTGGCTTTTGGAAAAACTAGTAGGTCAATACTATACTTGGTTTTCCAAAAACCGAGTCTAGGCTTATATTGCACCGTTTTTTTTTTGAACCTGTTTTTCCACTTCATACACAACAACATACATATTTCCAATCATTCATTCTCATAATCACTTCAATCCACTTCCAAAACCTTCCCCCTTCCAACCCATTCCAGTAATATTATGCATCTTCGCATTGAATGGTTCGGCAACCGAAATTATTTGGTGGAGACCAAACTGATGTAGAACTTTGTCGGGGTAATAGAACTCAACTGTGCCGAAGTTGATTAGTGGTGCCTTTGTCAGCCACAAATCGCGCTTGTACGTGCTAATAGGCGGTAGTCTAGCCACACGCTCCTCCGTGTAGAGATGCCACAAGACGCAATCATCTGGCAACCTATCCAACTCATCATGGTAGTACGTTAACATCTGTTGGGGTTTGCGGTCCATGTAAGTTTGCCGGACCAGTAAACACCGATAGGAGGTAGCATGCTCTGGTCCTCGGGAAGATTGATCCAATGGGGAGATTGCCTCCGCACAACGGGCCGACCGACATGAATGCGCTCCCAACTCCAGACTTGAAGTAAGATCATCGGTCCATTCATCTGCACCGAACCAAGATTTCATAAACACAAACTCCGGTACAATGATGACAATGCGGCACTACCCCAATTGTAACGTCCAATGGTCCCCAGATCGGCAATGAGTGGCAAGTACATCAACGAGACTGAATGACTTGTCAAATTTGGGAACAATACTCCGCCAAATAGTGTGAGGATGTAGGCTCTGCAATAGCACTCTACCTCCGCCGCGGTTGAATCTGCAGTCAATCGATCCCTAAAAGTGTCCTTCAACCACTTCAATCGAATAAATTTACCATTAATTGCACCGGTCTCAACTTCGACACCTAGGTACTGCTCCACTATATATACAGGGTCGAAGTCCATTGTACCGGTCACCACCTGCCCATCGACTAGAAGACCGGTGATTATGGAGATGTCCTGTAAAGTTACTGTCATCTCCCCAACTGGCAGGTGAAAGGTGTGTGTCTTAGGCCGCCATCTCTCAAGGAGTGCGGTAAGAAGAGGACGATCACACTTGATGGAGCTCATCATAGCAATACCGTATAACCCACAGTCCCTTAGAATCTCGTGAATACGTGGGTGCATAGGTAGTGGATGACCTGCCCTAAATCTGCACTCCTTAGACTCACCGTTCCACACATCCATCAAATGATGCATCGGTTGAAGAGTGAGGAGTGAAGGGTCGAGGGGACCTGGGCCTCCAGAAGGAATATAAGATGATGAAGGGACTGAAGAAGAAGTGCCCGCCTCATCTGGATTGGTTGGAACCTACATAACAATAATATTTACATCAATAGACCGAAATTTCATTTTAGCGTATGATAATCAAACTAATCGAATATAAACAATTATTAACTTACATTAGTACCCTCGGTACGACCACGACCACGACCATGACCACGTCCACGTCCACCGCGAGGAGGTGGCCCAAAAGAAGTACACGGTCCATCGCCACGAGGAGGTCTACTACTCTCTCTTTCCTCCACGTTCCCCATTGTTCGTGCCATTTACAGTAAAAGAAAAATCACTACAACTTAAAAAAATTTGTTATTAACTACACCAAAATATATAACCTATATATAAAACCTACATTGTTATTTTGCTACTTGTTTTTTTCATTTGTCCAATGTTCACTAAAATTGAAACTAAAATTCACACTAAAATTAACTTAAGTGTTCAAATTAACAAAGCTCCTTCAAAATTAACAAAGCTCCTTCAAAATTAACTTAAGTACATTCACATTCAATATTACTCCAAAATTAACACAAAATTATAATAACAAAAGCTTGAGAAATATACTGTTCGAGTAGGAGATTCAAAAGATAGATAGTGATTACGAGGTCCTACAAGCTCCTTCACCAGTAATCTTCACCTCCAAAGTCGAAATTCAACAAAATCAAGGATATTTGGGTTTAGGGTTTTAGGGGTTAAGAAAATGTTGAAATTTGTAGATGAGATTGAGGGAAAATCAAAAGGAGATGAAAGTTGATAGTTTCTTTTGGATTAACCGACCAATTTGATGGGTAAATCGACAAACAAAAAATAAGAATTCGTTGGGTTTCGTAGGAGAAGAAGTTGAGAAGATAGAGAATGAATTAAAGTGGAGAAGTGTCAAAATCAGATCTGCACTTAAATCTCCCCCAATCGACATTCGGTTTTCGAAAAACCGAGTTTGGTTAAAACCAACTCGGTTTTTCGAAAAGTGAGTGTTAGTCTTTGATTTTCCAAGGACCACACTCACTTTTCGAAAAACGGAGTTGGTTTTAACCAAACTCGGTTTTTTGAAAACCGAGTGAGGCGGTTTGGGAATTAAAAAAAAAGTAGGGCAGTTTGGGAAAAACTTTCAAAAGTGGGACAGTTTGGGAAAAAATTCAAACATACATTATAAATGCATTGGGGCTCACTTCTTACTAAAAGACAAGGTTAAAACATTGTCTTTTAGTGAGAAGTGGGCCCCAATGCATTTATAATGTATGTTTGGTGTAAAAACTCATGTATGTCTAGCATTTTGCTTCCAAATATCACCAAAAAAATGAACTTAAGATAACTTTTTGAGTGGGGGTAGAGGGGTGAGAATTAAAGTTAGCAAATCTCTACAAATGGTAAACACTGTTGATAAGGAAAATGTGTTTGTGATATGGTTATGTAGAATTGGAATAATATTTTAAGAATTGGCCGATAGCCATCCTCATTTTGTGGACTACAATCCACAATTTTCGGTAACTTTCGTGAAATTTCATATTTCTCTGTTTTGGCCATATTTTGTGGGATGTAGTCCACAATTATCGGCCATTTTCTTAATATTTCATATTTTACTGTTTTGGCCTCATTTTGTGGATAGTCCACAATTTTCGGTCACTTTCATGATATTTTGTATTTCACTGTTTTGACCTCATTTTGTGGGCTATAATCCACAGTTTATAGTCACTTTTGTGAAATTACTTAAAGTTCAATTGTGGCAGTACTTTGTGGGCTATAGTGCACAGTTTTCAACTATTTTCGTGAGATTATTTCGTATTTCACTGTTTTTGGCCATACAGTCCACAGTTTATGTTCACTTTCAGAAAATTTCGTAGTTTACTATTTCGGCCTCATTTTGTGGGCTGTAGTCCAGAGTGTGACACGTTCGTAATTTCCCGTATTTCATTATTTTAGCCACATTTTGTGGGCTATTTATGCAAAAAGATAAAGCATGGAAAAAATGACAAGATATTTGAACATCCATTTGGAAGAGATGATGCAAGTAGGAGTTCATTTTGGTCTTGGCACTAAGAAATGTATAGTTTACAGTTTTTGGCCAATTTTGTGAAATCTCGTTTTTCACTTTTTTGGCCACATTTTGTAGGCTTTAATTTACAGGTTTTTGGGCCACTTTCGTTAAATTTCATATTTCTTTGTTTTGGCCATATTTTGTGGCTATAGTCTACAGGTTTCGATCAATTTTTTGAGATTTCGGATTTCACTATTAATGCCTCATTTTGTGGACTATAGTCCACATTTTCCTATCATTTTCGTGATATTTTGTATTTATCTGTTTGACTGTATTTTGTTGGCTATAATCAGAGTTTCGACCAATTTCGTGATATTGCATATTTCATTGTTTTAGACTTATTTTGTGAGTTATAGTCCACAGTTTTTGATCACTTTGTGAAAAATCGTATTTAAATGTTTTGATCATATTTTGTAGGCCACAGTTTTCGTTGACTTTCGTGAAAAAAAAATTCCCCACTGTTTTGGCCACATTTTATGGACTTACATTTTTGGGCCACTTTCGTAAAAGTTTTGTATTTCATTGTTTTGCCTCATTTTGTGGGCTTATAGTCCACAGTTTTCGGCCATGTTCTGAAATTTCGTATTTCACTATTTCGACCTTATTTTGTATCATATAGTCCACATTATTCTACCATTTTCGTCAAATTTCGTATTTCACTGTTTTAATCTTATTTTGTGAATCCACAGTTTAATGTCATTTTCGTAAAACTTCGTATTTCATTGTTTTTGCTTCATTTTGTGGGCTTTAGTCCACAGTTTTCGGCCACTTTAATATAGTTTCTTATAATGTTTTAGCCGTATTTTGTAGGCTACAGTCCCCAGTTTTTGGCCACTTTCGTGAAATCTTACTTTTCAATGTTTTGGCCTAAATTTGTAGATTTTAGTCTACAAATATTGGCCACTTTTGTTAAATTTCGTTTCCCCCCTGTTTTGGCCATATTTTATGGGCTTGTTCATAGTTTTCAGCCTTTTCGTGAGATTTCGTATCTCACTGTTTTGGCATTATTTTGTGGTTTATATAGTCCACAGTTTTCTGCCGTGAAAATCGTATTTATCTGTTTTGGCTATATTTTGTAGACTAGTCCACAGTTTTCAACCACTATCATGATATTTCTTATTGTTCTGTTTTGGCTGTATTTTGTGGACTATAGTCCACAAATTCGGTCATTTTCGTGAGATTTCGTATTTCAATGTTTTGGTATCATTTTGTGTACTATAATCCATAGTTTTCCTCTACTTTCAGGAAATTTCCTATTTTACCATTTTGGCATCATTTTGTGGGTCCACAGTTTTCGGCTATTTTCGTGAGATTTCGTATTCAATGTTTTACCTCATTTTATGGGTTATAGTTCACAGTTTTCGGTCACTTTCGTAAAATCTTATTTTTCACTCTTTTGGCATCATTTTGGGCTTTATAGTCCAAAGTTTTCGACAACTTTTGCGAAATTTCATATTTCTCCGTTTTGGCCACATTTTGTGGGCTATATAGTCTACAATTTTCGACCACTATCATGAAATCTCGTTTTCACCGTTTTGCCATATTTTGTGGCTGTATATTTCACAATTTTTGGCCTTTTTCTTCAAATTTTTTATTTCACTGTTATGGCCTTATTTTGTGACCGTACACAAGTTTTGGCCATTTTCGTGATATTTTATATTTCACGGTTTTGGACTCATTTTGTGGTTATAGTCCACAGTTTTCGGTCAGTTTCGTGAATTTTGTTTTCCACTGTTTTGGCTACAATTGGTGGGTTACACATTTTCGGCCACTTTCGTGAAATTTCGTATTTCGCTGTTTTGGCTCATTTTGTGGGCTATAGTCCAAAGTTTTTGGCCACTTTTGTGAAATTTGTATTTCATTATTTTGACCGTATTTTGTGGGCTATAGTCTACATTTTTCTACAGTTTCACTAAATTTTGTATTTCACATTTTTTGTGGGCTACTCCGCAGTTTTTGGCAATTTTTGTCAAATTTCGTAGTTCACTGTTTTGGCATCATTTTGGGGGCTAGTCCACACTTTTTGGACATTTTCATGAAATTAGGTATTTCTCTGGTTTTTCCATATTAGGTGGGCTTTTAGTCTATAGTTTTCGGTCAGTTTAGTGAGATTTCTTATTTCATTGTTTCAACCTCATTTTGTGGGCTATAGTCCACAGTTTTCGGCCACTTTCATATTTTTTTTTTAATTTCACTGTTTTGGCTTCGTTTTGTGGGTTATAGTCCACGGTTTTCGGCGACTTTCGTGAAATTTTGTATCTCACTGTTTTGACCTTATTTTGAGGGTCCACAATTGTAACGCCCCAATTTTCACACACAAGAAAATCGTAGCACACCCAGAAATCTTTTCCTTCAATTGATTACATAAACATAATATAATATAGGAAAATGCGAAAATCTTAATATAAATCCAAACCTCTTGGATTGATAAGATGACGGGCACAGGATGTTACAACTCTATGCTTGAACTCCAGGTACTCTTACCTATACAACATAATCTGTGGGTTCGTCAGCGTGTGAGGTTGACGGTAAGAATCACAACAACTTTAACTAACTCCAAAAATAACATAACAACACACATGGCATAATAGAAATAAAACTGGAATTAATAATGTAAACATGCAATAGTCAAATATACGATGTCATAATGAGTGTGTATAAGCAATTTAGTAAAAACATTCAACACATATTTGTCATGAAAACATGCACAATTCAAAATGCTCTTTTTAATGCACGCTTGTTTGGAATGATATGCCGTCCATACAACATATTTTCCAAATACAAGCTACTAGCGTTCATTACAGGGTTCAATCCCTCGTTATGCAATACAAGCTCATGTATTCCATACTGTTTCTGACATTTATCTAGTGACTAGTAAGGTTGCAGTTGTTCGGTCAAATTCTGTTATTGCAGTCGGTAGTGGTCATGCCGGAAACCCTGCGGTCTTTCTCCATTCATGAGCATCCATAATGATGCCCAACCCCCGTGGTCTCTCTCTGCTTTCCGGCCTTATATATTCCACCCCGCCCGAACCCTAGCGGTCTTTCTCCACTCCTGAGCATTCATAATGGTGCCCAGCCCTTTGGCCTTTCTCTGCTTTCGGATCTCTAACACTAGATCCCAGAAATTAACAATCGAGACAACGTCGCTGTAATACCCCGCAAAAATAGCATATGGCTATTTTGTATCGTAATCTGTGCGCAATTGAGAATTGCAAGCGATTATGTATTTTCTAATAACAATTGATTGTTATTGAGAAGTATCGGATTTATTGTCTACTTTATTTTATAATTTTGAAGGATTATTACGAAGTAGTTTTAATGTATTTTTGTATTGTTTATATTGTTAAAGTAGAGTTTGGGGGTTTATTGAAATGTATTTGAGATTGGAGGGCTTATAGACAATTACCCTTTACTAAATACATTATGTATTTATTTATTAATTATATTACTTTATAAGACCAACCCCCCCCCCCCCCCCCCCCCCCCCCCCCCCCTTTTTCTCTTCTCCTTCCTCCTTCTCCTTCTTCGATCTGTTCTTTCCCAACCCATGGAAACCCACCTGGCCTCCTCTCCCTTCCTCCTCCTCCCGTTCGCCCAGCCGATCGAAAGAAGCCCCGACCCCCACCTCCCTTCTTCCTTCTCCTTCTTTCTTCCCTTCCGATTTCCATCCCGACCCCCACCCCGAAACCCATTCGGCAGAGATTCCCCCACCTCAAATCCCCTCCGATCCTTTGTCAAATCCAAATTAAATCGAGGGGTAGACTAAATGAGGGATTCTCTACATCGTGGTAGCATCGGATTTTCGAATGGATTCAGGAAGGTAAAACCCTAACTATTGTATTGTATAAAATTTAGTTGGGTTAATTTTTATTGAGTTGGAATGTTAGGGTAGAGAGATTTAGAGATATTAAAAATTGTAGATGTGAGAAATTAGCGGATTTTAGAGAGATTTCAAGTTGTTAGTAAAATAGGGTTTTGGGTTTGTAAAAGAGAATTATATAGATATGAATTAATTCTCGTATGGTAGTAGAAATTGTAGTAGGACTATTAGAATAATTTGGAGTGCTTTAGTAATTGTGTGAAAATAAGAATCTCGTCGGAATTTGAGTGATTACGTGCAAAGCGCGTGTGCATCCTAGGCGTTCAATAGAATGCCTGTGTGATATTGGAGTTAGTATTATTATTTTCCCGTAACTGTTTTGGATGTTTGAGCCTTGATTGCTTTGAACTTTGATGATAGGATATACTAGCGGCTTTGGATGCGTGGTGGCGCTTCGAGTCTTTGCGGGACAATTTGTGAGTATGATATCTTTTATTTTATGCACATGGCGCGTTGTGAAAATTTTAAATTATGAATTGCTGTGTATTTCCGTTTTTGTATCTTAGTGTAGCATGGATGGTTTGAGTTAAGGATTGGTGTGGACACTCTTGTATGTGTCCACAACTACAGGCTATATTTCATAAATTATCGAGATTGGTTGATACCTCAAAATAAATTGTGGAGTGCAGCTGGTCTGAAAGGACAGAGCTGAAGCCGATTGCTTTTGGACTGAAGTCCGAAAGGTCATAACCAATTGTGTAGGTATGATCTTGCTATGAACCTTGAGAGTAGTTTTTGGTATGGGTTTATTTGATGATTCTCAAGTTTTAGAAATTCTAGAGTTCGTTTGGTCAAGGGTAGTAAACGCTCTGCTGAAGGAGTGGCTAAATTTGTGTGCTATGTTGGAAGTTGTGGTTGTTGTAAGTTTGGCACCCTGTTGTTGAGATTGACTTCAAGATTAAGTTAGCTTGGGGACTTGAGCTCTTAAATATCTGAGAGAGTCGCCCACTAGGGGATTGCTGTGGATCTCCCTACCCTTCTAGAAGTCTGATTGTGTTGCACTCCGATGAGCGTAGCTTGGGTCACAGCTACTGCTTTTTCTTGAACTATCTTATCGGAGAATTAATGAGGAACCCTCTGCATACCGCAGTGTGGTGATCACGAGCTATCGGGTTTTAATGATGTCTTAGCATTTCATTTAGGACTTAGATAAGTTCCTGTGCTTAGTACTCATCGTGGACACGAACGGGTCGTACGGGCTGCGGTCCGGTGAAATACGATGCTATAGGTATACTGCGGTGTATCTTTAAGTTCGTCACGGCTGTTGAACGGGATCCAGGTATATGCTAGTGGACACAAACAGGTCGTACGGGCTGCGGTTCGGTGAAATACGATGCTATAGGTATACTGCGGTGTATCTTTAAGTTCGTCACGGCTGTTGAACAGGATCCAGGTATACGCTAGTGGACACGAACGGGTCGTACGGGCTGCGGTCCGGTGAAATACGATGCTATAGGTATACTGCGGTGTATCTTTAAGTTCGTCACGGCTGTTGAACGGGATCCAGGTATACGCTAGTGGACATGAACGGATCGTACAGACTGTGGTCCGGTAAAATACGATGCTATAGGTGTACTGCGGTATATCTTTAAGTTCGTCACGGCTGTTAAATGGGATCCAGGTATATGCTAGTGGACACGAACGGGTCGTACGGACTGCGGTCCGGTGAAATACGATGCTATAGGTATACTGCGGTATATCTTTAAGTTCGTCACGGCTGTTAAATGGGATCCAGGTATATGCTAGTGGACACGAACGGGTCGTACGGACTGCGGTCCGGTAAAATACGATGCTATAGGTATACTGCGGTATATCTTTAAGTTCGTCATGGATGTTAATTGGGATCCAGGTATATGCTAGTGGACACGAACGGGTCGTACGGACTGCGGTCCGGTAAAATACGATGCTATAGGTATACTGCGGTATATCTTTAAGTTCATCATGGTTGTTAAATGGGATCCAGGTATATGCTAGTGGACACGAACAGGTCGTACGGACTGCGGTCCGGTGAAATACGATGCTATAGGTATACTGCGGTATATCTTTAAGTTCGTCACGGCTGTTGAATGGGATCCAAGTATATGCTAGTGGACACGAATGGGTCGTGCGGACTGCGGTCCGGTGAAATACGACGCTATAGGTATACTGCGGTATATCTTTAAGTTCGTCACGGCTTGAACCCAACCATGTCATACTATCAGGAACAGGAAGTAGAACAAATTAGAATGCATTGCATAGTGAGGGTTTGAATCCCTAAACTTAGAGACAACGGCTTGATTTGGAAAGTATGTAGTCTGGGATGCATACATTTCTAAAGTCTTGCTTGCATTAGACTAAGTATGTTGGCTTGACCTGGGTCACATGTAGTATGGGATGCATGTGCATCCAGAATCTTGCTGACATTAGATTAAGTGCATCTGTTCTATATTCTGTATTGTTGCATTAGACTCAGGTCATGGCATACACAAACACTAGGAAATTAGGATACACGTTTATTTTCCATTTAAGATGGAGTGTGGAAGTGATGTATTGCGAGACGTGATGATATATGTGGTAAGAAATGAATGAATGCGATGTTATGTGATATGAGATTGGGAAAGAAGATAAGTCGTGAGTCTGTAATTGCAATGAATGGTAAATATGGTGCAGTTATGTGATAGTAGAGTATTTGTGCATGTAAAGCTTTATGGAAAAATAAAGCTATAGGAATGGTTGCTTAAGGCGTAAAGTGATGGGCCTTAAGCGACAAATTGGAATGATTTCCAAACTTATGATAAGTATGTTGTGAGCAGGTATGGATATGCATACAGGAAGTGATGCAGTGAGTATCTGATGTGAAATTCCATTTATGACATTTACATGTTCAGGTTTATCTTGGTATTCGTAAGTTTATTTTGTTTTACTTATAAGTTTAATTTATTTGCTTATTAATAGATTATACTCACACCAGAAATGGCTAACCCCTTAAGTGTTTGGGAGGTTAGGGGGTCTCTGGACTACCCTAGGCCCTTACTGTTACAGGTCCTCCGCGGTGCAGAGGTGAGGTGTAGATTCTGTGGAGTGGAGCTTCCTTTTACAATTGTTGATTAAGGTTATTTACGTGAATGGTGAAATTTATGCTTTAAACTGTATTTGTGATGTATAAGTATGTGGATGATGATGATGAGTATAGTGTGGGGTGGCATGCTATGTTGTTGACCCGTACCCATCTCGTTGTGGAGTACCGGGTCCTGTGGTATGTTTTATGAATTATTTTCTAAAAATCTTACTATGTTTTCAAAGGAATTTATGGTTTTTATTTGATATCTGATATTCTATTATGAGTTTGGCCCTCAGAGCATATATATATTGCCTGTGTGATTCTGCTCATTTTGGTTTGGGGAGCCCGTGATATAATTGCCTGTGATGTGAGCTACGGAATTTAGAGCAGAATTCCGTAAGCTTTTTTGTGTTTCGGGGCAGAAATTTCAGGGGAGACTCTGTCCGATTTTTCTTTGAAATATAGCTATCTTAGTTTATGATTAAAGTGATATAGAAATTGAAAGAATTGAGTTTGGAGTCAAAATGGGGGCGTTACGGCTTGATACGAATAATTGATGTTCGTAACTATTGATGTATTAACTCTGATGGCAATAAAAGTGTTTTAAATTTCCATACTATTTACTGCGTTGAGATGCATTTGAAGGCAAAAATTCTGGTTGTGTCACGGATGTCCGATGACGGGGATCCGGGGCGTTACAGTCGCACGTGTCCCCTTGACAGATGAATACAACTTCCAATAATTATGTAAATCCCAATACTTGTGAAAATTTGATTTCTTAGTCTCATATGAAACCTCAATGAGTCTACTACAACATTGTAGTTAAGAACCTCTAGTTTTAACCCAATTAAATCTGTCTAAAACTATTTATAAGACAGTAGGTTCAAAATCCGGAAATCGCAGCTGTTGCTACTTTAAAAATCACAAAAATCTCATACTTTTTGGAAATCGGATTTCTTAGAAAATAAGTATGATATTCAGCTAGAATTTATGAAATAAATTCTATTTCATTTCTAAACCAGTAATGTATTCCGATTTTATCAAAATACCAAACGACATCAAAAAATTGTGACATTTTGAGGAGATGTTGTACACACATACATGATATACATACAAAAGTTTCAGTCGCATAATCCATGTATTTAAAAAGAAATGTTTTCTGAAACCAGATCAATTTCCAGACAAAATTTTAATAATGTTTCTAAGATAATTATATCATAATCCCAACGATTAATTAACAGCAATTAACACCTATAATCAAACAACATTCATACACAATCTAAGCATGATTACTCAATTTATTATCTAGCATGCATACATCCTATAATATAAACAGAGTTGGTTAAAGTTGTTACCCATTTTTTTATCGTTTCTGGATTTGATCGATTCTGGCTCTACGGACAGCAACCACATTGATGATGATGATATCACGAACTACAATTGTTCGCCGTGTTCGGGAAGGGAACGAAGTAAAAATTAGTAAAAATTGTGTTAATACACACACACACACACACACACACACACACACACACACATATATAATAAATTACAAAGAAAGCTATCAAGTGGAAGCTATCAAGTGGCTCTCATTCAATCTCCCCTAAAATCAATAACTTAGATTGATTCTCACAAAACATATTTTTCTGCCCAAAATTTCAAACCCCAAAATTAATTTTTTTCCCCCAAAACTAAAAAACTCATTAGTTTATTACTATCTCTCTTCTCTCTTCACTTTTTCATATTTCTCCCTTTCTCTCTCTCCCCCTACAAAGAAAGCTATCAAGTGGAAGCTATCAAGTGGCTCTCATTCAATCTCCCCTAAAATCAATGACTTAGATTGATTCTCACAAAACATATTTTTCCGCCCAAAATTTCAAACCCCAAAATTAATTTTTTTCCCCCAAAACTAAAAAACTCATTACTTTATTACTATCTCTCTTCTCTCTTCACTTTTTCATATTTCTCCCTTTCTCTCTCTCCCCCTCTCTCCCTCCCATTCTTTCTTAACTTACTTAGAAATTTAGATTTTAAGATTTTAGGTTTATAAAATTTTCAGAATTTTTATGTTTTTTTTATTGCACATGTTATATTGAAAATAGCAAATATCTCTTCAACAATTAAATTTCATCATTTTCCACCCTTAAAGTTCTAAGAAGTTGGATTTTACACCCTCATTTATAATTATTTTTCAACATATACTAATAGAAACATGGACTTTTATTTACAACTAATTATTGTCATACTATTCAAACGTGAACTACATAATTGTTGTTTTACTGTTTACAGGGCTTTTTGTGTGTTGTATCGTTCCGAAGACGTGCCATAGGCACGTGTCCATGGGCAAATCTAGTATATATATAATACATATACATATATATAAAATAAAATAATATATACATATATATATATAAAGAGAGACAGGGAAGGAGAGAGAGATGAACAGAGAGAGAGAGAGAGAGAGAGAGAGAGAGAGAGAGAAACAGAGAGATAGAGTGAGAGAGAGAGACATACGAGGGAAGGAGGAGTGCGGTGAGCGGCGGCGTGGGTGAGCTGCGGAGGAGCTCGGAGGTGGACGGTAGCAACAGAGGTGGCGATGGCAATGGGGGAGTTGGTCGTCGTCGAGAGGAGAGGGTGGTCGGGATGGAGGCAGTGAGCGGTGGGAGGTGAGGAGTGGGTTTTGGGGTTGAGTTCGGTGGCGGAATGTGGCGGCGAGGTGGTGGCTTGATGGGGATGTTAGAACTTGAATTTCATAAATTAGGAAAATGCTAACAATATTTGTGAAGAAATACAATTACATGAATTAAAAGAAGAAACTAGACACTTCAATACAGAGTCGAGATTAAGATCTCTGTCCTTAAAGCAAAATTCACCCCGTAGTATGACGGTGGTTGACGAATTACCTCCCAGGATACAACTGTATTATCTTCCCTGAAGAGCAGCACCCTAGCTTCAGAGATATCAGCGAACCGGTAGCTGTGTTGTACTCTCAGACTTTGACTCAGAGGAAGAAGAAGAAGAAGATTTAGAATTTTTAAGACTATGTTTACTGGCAGACAAAAATTACTGGTCTTATAGGAGAAGGGGAGTAACTGAAGGGTCCATTACTCTGTAACAGCAGAGTAATGGTTCAAAAATGCAACCTGTCACGCCCCGGTTCTCGGAATACAGGAATACAGGCACATAACCAAGGCCCATCGAATGATATAAGTATGCCAACTCATATCATCCATAAGCTGTACCAGTCTTAACTCAACAATATAAGAAAAATGAATCACAACCACACAGAAATCAAAATCACATAAACGAGAATGAAATTCAATAACCAAATCTGGAATATAAGAACTTACTAAATTGCTCGAGACTCCTGCTCCAATCGTAGAAGAACTGCTCACCAATGTCTTCTGGAAATTCTCCTTGTTCACCTATACTTGTTTATCTAAAAAGAAAGAATAATTTGTCCTTAGAGCAAGTACAGACAGCAAGTAGTGAAAAGCAGAGAGTAAAGGAGTAAGGTACATGTAGGAGTATGAATCAAGATCAAATTGCAAGGACAATAAGGGTACTAGTAGCAATGGTCTTAATCAAGTATATATACATGTCAACTAGGTCTATTATCAAGTTGTTTCTCCTATCTAGTGCACGTACTACTGCATCCCATACCACAGGTTCGATGCACGCACGACAGTGTTCGTTTTAGACTTCGTGGTGGGGTCTACAGAGCGTGTACTCGGTGTATCACGATAACAAGATAACAAGTTCACGTCTCCACAAGTAATTCTCCACCTTTCATGTCAAGTTTTCATGTAACAAGATAACAAGATAACAAGTTCACGTCTCCACAAGTAATTCTCCACCTTCCATGTCAAGTTTATGTAACAAGATAACAAGATAACAAGATAACAAGATAACAAGTTCACGTCTCCACAAGTAATTCTCCACCTTCCATATCAAGTTTTCATGTAATAAGATAACAAGATAACAAGTTCACGTCTCCACAAGTAATTCTCCACCTTCCATGTCAAGTTTCCATGTAACAAGAGGGCCCTACCGAGTACATTTTCTGAGACTGTCCACTACTAGGTCAACCCTTAGAAACCCCGGCTTTTTTAGTATTTTATTATTAAGTCATACATGTACATGCAATTGGTTATAAGAATGTCAAGGGGATGATAATAATGTAGCAATATGATGCATTGCACAATAATAAAATACTAAGTAGTAAATCTAAAATAACAATTCTCTTTATATTATTTTAACTGATTCCTAATATAACTGGGTCGAAACCTCAGTGCAAGACAGACAAGGCAGCAGGAATTCACAAAAGCCATCACATAAATGTTCATCAAGTGGGCAATTATCGAGATATTATATCATGCATGTATCAAGACTAATGTACAGCAAGTAGTGTGAATTTTTTCAGTAGACATGTCAAATTTATCATGTCAAGTTCAAGTCACAAGATCTCAAGTAATAACATGTATTTAATCACGATGTATTTTCTCATGTACAAGTTCTATTTATTTTATTCATGTCAAGTATGTGTCTACGCTTGGGTTTGAGTCAATGGATATTAATAAGATGTCAAGAGTACGTTGGGTTAGCTCGTGTAAACCCTCGATACTCTCAACGGAAGGGATACAAGGCAAATTAGAATAATTGAGATGGAACTACTTGCATAGAGATCAAAAATCTTGAACTAGAATAAATAACGGAGTTCAAGTGGACTTGCCTTTTTCTTATAGACGATTCAATAATTTAATAGGGAATAACGGGATCAGAATCCCGATGAGCAATCCCAAGAACACGTGCGAGATGCATGCCAAAATACCAAACAGCAAACACAATCTGCAAGCACAGCGGAACAGCACACACCCAATTCCACACTTCACAACAGCAAACAGCAAAGCTAGCCACCCACAAACAGCAACTCACCCAGAACAGCGATCAACAGCAAATCAAGGCAACAAGAATAATCAGTGCGACCAACATTAGTATCCAAGAGCAAAACAGCATACACCAATCCAGATCCCATGTGCCAAAACACCAAACACCATAATGGACCAATCATATTTCGTCTTCTCCCCTTTGAGAGAAAGAGAGAGAGAAGTGAGAGTGGGAGAGACGGCGACTGGGCATGGCGGCGGGACTAGAGGTTGCGACTGGGTGGCAACGGCGATGGGAGAGTGCGGCGCAGTGGCGGGACTGAGCGACAA
The DNA here is from genome assembly GCA_017893485.1 of Hemerocallis citrina. Lineage (NCBI taxonomy): Eukaryota > Viridiplantae > Streptophyta > Magnoliopsida > Asparagales > Asphodelaceae > Hemerocallis > Hemerocallis citrina. The sequence goes on from CM030360.1 coordinate 232,272,666, forward strand.
CGGTGGAGGAGTCGATGATCGGGTTGCTCTGTTTTGATAGAGGAAACAGAAGAGGAAGGAGATAAGCGAAAATGGCATGTTGGGGCGGTTCGACGCAGGCGACATCGAGGGGCGGCGCTGCTGAATGGCGATGGAGGGACCACAGGGAGGTGGACGGGCAACGAGGACTGGGGAGTAATGGCGGCGATGGTGGAAGAGAAGCTTCGGTGATGGCGACGCTTGAGGGTCGATGAGGGCTCAGGCGGCGTGGTTGACGCTTCGACGAGGTGGTGCTCGAGTCGAGGGAGGCTCGACGAAAGGAAGAAGAAGACAACTGCGGTGGGTTCTGGCAATGGCGTCGACGAGGTGAGGCGCTGTCGAGTGAAGCTCGACGGCATGGAGAAAGAGATGGGCGGTAGTCGCGGTGGCGACGAGGTTTGCTGACGACGACAAGGGCAGGGCACGTCGAGGGTGGCTCAATGGTGCGCTGGCGATGGAGGGCGGTAATGGCGATGAGAAGGAGGAGGAAGATGAAGTCGAAGGGGTCTCTGTTTTGGTTTTGGTTTGTTTGGGTTCTGTTGGGAAACAGGAGAAAGGGAGAGGAAGTAACGGGGGAGAGAGGCTAACGGAAGGGGATTTTAATAGAATAATAATTAAAGTAGTGGGTAGTTGGAGATAGTGGGGGGAGATCATGAAGATACGGGAATTGTGCAGAGTGGGGGAATTGTGGAGAAAATTGTATACGGGTGAGTATATGGGTTTGTGGGTTTAGGGTTAGAGTCCAATAGGAGATGAGATTGGGTTTGGGCTAAAATCCAACAAGGGATGGGCTACTCTTTGGGCTTTAAATCAATTAATTAAATAACATAACATATATCAAAATCAATGGGCTTTAACCAAAAATAATAATAATAAGGAAAATAATAGAAATAACAATGATAATGATAATAATGTGTATAAAAGTAGAATTTGAGATTAATCCATTTATTAGAATCCAAACAGTAATAATATAACATATAAATAGTCTATCAATTATAAATAGAAAGATACATTGTTGTTCAAGGTAAATACCATTGCCTATTAGGAAAATACTTAGTAGAAGACCCGAAGTCAGTTTAGCACAAAACAGGTTTATAAAAAATCAAAATACGGAAAAATATTCAGAAATACGTATTTGCGGGAACAGGGGTTACACAACTGATGAGCCATTACTCTGCTATTACAGAGTAATGGTACCAGTTACTGAATTTGAAAAGCCTCAACAGTAAACTGGAGAAAATTTTGGAGCAGGGCAAAAAAAATATAGGCCAGAGCCAAGCCAAGCCAAGACCAAGCCGAGCCGAGCCGAGCTGAGACGAAGCTGAAGCCAAAGCCGAAGCCTAGGCCGGAGCCGGGTTGGGCCGAGCGGGGCGCGCGCGCGTGTTTGTTATTTTGGCTAGGTCCTCTATCCACTATACGTTAGTGGTAACCCCCGGGGCTATGCCCTTTACTCCATTTCTTTAGCTTATATACTAGAGAAAATCTTTCCCATCTTCCGATGTGGGACTATCCATTCCAACTGCCCAAGTTAGTAAATTTCGAGTACCCATCTTTGGACCTACATTTCTCATTCATACAGAAACCGTTTTTGGCAAGTGAGTACATTACGGAATAGTACTCAACGAGAGGAACGTAATCCAACCAATTTCCGGTGCTGCCGGTGGCCGGAGCCCATAGGAATCCGACCCTAAAAATATGCCAAAACTATTTCCAACAACCCCCCACATGAATGGAAATGACCAGACCATGTAATCCAGACTCGATAGAAAAGACATGACATAAAAAGACATGACAGAAAAGACTCTGAGAGTACAATCGGAAAATCACTGCATCAGGAATGGTAGTAATTTTTCAACTTTGGACTACCCTTAGTGAGTAGCCATCGGATTCACTTGACCAGGTAGTGAACATGATGTCTTGAACTACCCGGCCTTTGATGTGAACCTAAACAATAACTATCACACAGTTTTATCTCCTCACAGAACTAGGTTCTCTTGTTGTGTTCATTTTGGCCTTGAACATCCCTGGTTAATCGTGAGTGAACTTGGAGAATGTAGCATCTCTTCATTCTCCTAGAAATGGCCCCATTTCACACTGACAAGGTGATTGCCCATAAAGAGTATCTTGTCATACCCCACTTTTATTTCAAAGCTATGAAAATCATTAAAAGCCAAGCTTATCCTAATCCTTTGTAGACAACACTATTTTAAGTGGGTACGATATTTTAATCTTTCAGTGCTCACGTCGATTCAACAAGATTTAGTTGTCCCTTTGAACCTAGATCTTGGGATCTCCAATTTCTAGGTAGGGTTTCCATCTAGTATCCTCTTTCGTCATAGGCTTTAAACCCATTCCTCTTGATGATCTCACAACTTGCTCTCGTAACAAACCTTTAGTAAATGGATCCGCTAGGTTGTCGGCCGATTTTATATACTCTATAGAGATTATTCTATTAGAGAGCAGTTGTCTAATGGTTTTGTATTGCTTTCTGATATGACGAGACTTACCATTGTATATACAACTGAGTGCCCTTGCTATATCCGATTGGCTGTCACAGTGTACACATATAGCAGGCACCGATTTTTCCCACATGGGAATATCCTCTAAAAAGTTTCGAAGCCACTCTACTTCCTCGACCGCTTTGTCTAAAGCAATAAACTCAGATTCCATGGTGGATCTAGCCACTAACGTTTATTTAGAGGATTTCCATGACACAGCTGCACCACCAAGAGTGAAGACATACCCACTTGTGGATTTTGAGTTCTTGGAGTCCGATATCCAGTTGGCATCATTGTAGCCTTCTAGTACTGCTGGATATCGGGTGTAATGCAGCCCATAACTCTGAGTATGTCGCAAGTAATTCAATACTCTAGTTATTCCTTTCTAGTGACTTCGTCCTGGATTACTTGTGTAGCAGCTCAGTAGATTTACTGAATGTGCCAAGTCTGGTCTTGTACATTTTTTTAAGTACATCAGACTACCGATTACACGTGCATTTTCTAATTGTGATATGCTGTCCACGTGTTTTTGAACAAGTGAAGACTGGGATCCACTGGACTTTTGGCAGTCCCATTGGAGTAATTCTTGAATCTTTCAAGTACTTTCTCAGCGTAATGAGCTTGAGACAGAGTAATTCCCTCAGACGTCCTGGAAACTTTGATTCCTAGTATGACATCTGCAATTCCCAAATCTTTCATATAAAACTTGCCACTAAGCATGTTCTTAATTTGTTTGATAATGTCATTATTGCTACCAATTAATAATGAGTATGCCATCTACATACAGACACACCAAAATGTATCCATTTAGAGTATTTTTGATGTAGATATACTTATCACATTCATTATTTTGAAACCATTTGACATCATAATATTGTCAAATTTTGCATGCCACTGCTTTGGAGCTTGTTTCAGTCCGTACAAGGATTTTACAAGCCTACATACCTTGTTTTCCTATCCAGGAACTATGTAACCCTCTGGTTGTTTCATGTATATTTCTTCTTCTAAATCCCCATTTAGAAATGCAGTTTTGACATCCATTTGATGTATTTCGAAGTTACGTAGAGTTGCAATAGCTATCATCATTCTTATGGAAGTTATTCTTGTGACCGGAGAATAAGTATCAAAGAAGTCTAGGCCTTCCTTTTGCCTAAATCCTTGTACCACAAGTCTCGCCTTATGTTTCTCTATTGAACCATCTAGTTTCAATTTTTGCATGAAAATCCATTTGCTTCCTAAAGCTTTACACCCAGAAGGCAAATCGACAAACTCCCATGTATGATTTTGCATAATGGAGTCTATTTCACTTTTTATTGCTTCCTTCCACATAGGAGCATCAGGCGTAAACATGGCTTTCTTGAATGTTCTGGGCTCATTCTCTAACAGAAAGGATGTTACAAAGTCAGGACCAAATGACTTTGATGTTCTAGCTCGTTTACTTCGTCTAGGCTCATCATTATCATGTCCCGGTTCATCAACCGAAGTGCTTGCATTCCATTGTTCACGTGTACGTTTGGGATACGTAGCATCCTTGCACGGAAACACGTGTTCAAAGAAGGAAGCATTCCTTGATTCCATTATTGTATTTACATCGATGTCCTGTATATCCAATTTATATACCAAGAATCGATATGCACTACTGTTGTGTGCATCGCCTATAAATATGCAATTAATGGTCTTAGGTCCTATAGTGACCTGTTTTTGATTAGGTACTGCCACTTTTGCTAGACACCCCCACACTTTGAGGTATTTATACGAAGATACATTACCTTTCCACAGTTCATATGGTGTCTTGCCAGTTTTCTTGTGAGGTATTTTATTGAGAATATAGTTGGCAATCAGCAATGCTTCTCCCCACATATTTTGGGGTAACCCAGAATTCAACAATAAGGTATTCATCATCTCTGTTAGAGTTTGGTTCTTGCGCTCGGCACTACCGTTTGATTCAGGTGAGTAAGGAGCAGTTGTCTGATGAACTATTCCATGTTCAGAGCAGAACATATTAAATGGTGCATCATATTCCCCTTCTCTATCACTCCTAACGATTTTAATCGTTTTGCCAAGTTGATTCTCAACCTCAAGCTTATATTCCTTGAATTTATCCAAAGCCTCATTTTTGCTATGTAACAAGTATACATAACAGAAATTTGTGCAATCGTCTATGAATGTCACAAAATACTTTTTGTCGTCTCTGGTCTGCACATATTTTAAATCACATAGATCTGTGTGAATTAGACCTATAGTTTCAGTGTTTCTTTCTACAGAACATGATGGAGTTTTAGTGAGTTTGGCATCTGTGCAAACTTCACATTTTTCGCAGTTGTCTACCTTAAATTTTGGTAGTAAGTTCATGTTAATTAATCTGCGCTTAGAATTGAAATTAACATGGCCTAGTCTTTCATGCCAAACAGAAGAAGACTCAACAACATAAGCAACATGAGTAATTTCATTAATTTAGGGAACAACAGGAACAACAGATTTTGGGATGACTGTCATTACATTAAATTTGAATAGTCCATCCTTTACATATTCTTTTTCTAAGTACACCCCATTCTTAGAAAGTACAAAATTATTAGAAGCAAGAACAACCTTAAATCCATTCTTGCTTAGCAAAGATCTCGGTACCAAGTTCTTTCTAATATCTGGAACGTGCAACACATTTGTTAGTGTTAGTTCCTTGCCTGAAGTCATCTTTAGCACTATCTTCCCTGTTCCTGCAATTTTGGAGGTGGAAGAATTCCCCATGAATAACTGTTCATCCTTGTTGTACTTCTGGTATGAAGTGAACATCTCCTTGTTCAAACAGATGTGTTTGGTGGCCCCAGTGTCGTACCACCACTCATGAGGATTGCTCCCTACCAGATTCACCTCTAATACAACAGCACAAAGGTCTAAGTCAGAGAGATTAGTGGACAAGTTCTCAGCTATGTGTGCATGAGATTTGTCATTCCCTTTTGCCTGTCCAGATCCAGCACGGTTGTTGTCCTTGCTGCGGCATTCAGAGATTTTGTGCCCAGCTTACCACACTTGTGGCATTTTCTAGCAAACCTCTTTGTTGTAAGTTTTTTGCTTGAGGCCTGTGACAAGAACTTTCTCTTTTTGCCCTTCTGTTCGTGCTCCACCATGTTGGCCTTTTCTATGGATTGATTTTCATAGGACCTGTCAGCCTTGCGATTCTCCTCTTCGATCCGCAACCTGACAATCAGGTCCTCAAGAGACATCTCCTTTCACTTGTGCTTGAGGTAGTTCTTGAAGTCCTTCCATCCAGGTGGAAGATTCTTAATGAACGCAGCAACCTAGAATGGTTCACACAATGTCATGTTCTCTGCAGCGATTTCGTGCATTATCACCTGCAGTTCCTGAATTTGACTCACAACTGTCTTGGAGTCAACCATCTTGTAGTCCAAAAATTTGCCAACTGCAAACTTCCTGAAGCTGGCATCTTCTGTTTTGTACTTCTTCTCCAAAGACCCCCACAGAAGTTTGGAAGTCTTGAAGACACAGTAGACATTGTAGAGCGGGTCTACCAAGCCATTTAGGATGTAGTTTTTGCAGAGGTAATCACCCTGAGTCCATGCATCAACTGCAGCAACGGAGTGTGCATCAATAGGTTCCAGCATAGGGGCAGTTTCAGTGAGAAACCTGTCCAGCTTTAAGGTGGTCAGGTAGAACTGCATCTTCCCTTGCCACTTCTTGAATCCAGTTCTATTGAACTTTTCTGGTTTTTCACTTCAGTGATATATGTGGGCAAAACGATCGTTTGTGCCGCAACCGATTGTGCAGTCACATTTTGGGTTACTGGTGTTTGTTCACTGATAAGTCCACTGACATTATCGTTTTTTGTGTTTTTCATGTTCTGAAACAGTTGAAATGGAACTGTTAGTTGTTTTGTTTTTCCGAAATGATAACAGTATCTGTAAATAATCTTCACAAAAACTGATAGAATATAGGAAAAATTTTGCTTTAAGATTGTTAGAACTTGAATTTCATAAATTAGGAAAATGCTAACAATATCTGTGAAGAAATACAATTACAGGAAATAAAAAAAGAAACCAGACCCTTCAATACATAGTCGAGATTAAGATCTCTGTCCTTAAAGCAAAATTTGCCCCGTAGTGTGACGGTGGTTGACGAATTGCCTCTTAGGATACAACTGTATTACCTTTTCCTGAAGAGCAGCACCCTAGCTTCAGAGATATCAGCGAACCGGTAGCTGTGTTGTACTCTCAGACTTTGACTCAGAGGAAGAAGAAGAAGAAGATTTAGAATTTTTAAGACCATGTCTACTGGCAGACAAAAATTACTAGTCTTATAGGAGAAGGGGAGTAACTGAAGGGTCTATTACTCTGTAACAGCAGAGTAATGGTTCAAAAACGTAACTGATGAGCTATTACTCTACTATTACAGAACCAGTTACAGAATTTGAAAAGCCTAACAAGTAAATTGGGAAAAATTTTGGTGCGGGGCAAAAAAAATATAGGCCTAGGCCAGCCCCAGCCCCTGTCCGAGCCGAAGCCAAAGCCTAGGCCGGGGCCGGGCTGGGCGCGTGTGTGTGTTTGTTATTTTGGCTAGGTCCTCTCTCCACTACACGTTAGTGGTAACCCCAGGGCTACGCCCTTTAGTCCATTTCTTTAGCTTATATACTAGAGAAAATCTTTCCCATCTTTCGATGTGGGACTATCCATTCCAACTGCCCAAGTTAGTAAATTTCGAGTACCCAACTTTGGACCTACATTTCTCATTCATACGGAAACCATTTTTGGCAAGTGAGTACATTACAGAATAGTACTCGACGAGAGGAACATAATCCAATCAATTTCTGGTGCCGCTGGTGGCTGGGGCCCACCGGAATCCGGCCCAAAAATATGCTAAAACTATTCCCAACAGGGGAGACGACGACAGGAAGCTCGAGAGCTTGGAGGTGGAGATGACGATGGAGCTCGACGATGAGCTTCGAAGGCATGGCGGTCAAGGTGATGGTCGAGGTTGGCGGTCGACTGCGATGGGGACGACGAGGAGCCGCTTCGACGTGTGACGGCGAGGTAATGGCGGTGAGGTTGGGGAGCAGCGGGAGCTTCAGTGGAGTGGAGGTCGAATGCGATGGCAGGGAGGTGGCATTGGTTGACGAGGTGGTTGACGATGGGTTTCGTCGAAGAAGAAGGAGAGGATGGGGGTGAAGCTCGGAGGGTGATGATGAGGGGCAGGTGGAGGCGGAGCTCAGGGATTTTCGAAGGAGGTGGATATGGGATGGCAAGGAGGGGAGCTTCGGCGGGGGTGGTTTGACTGTGACGAAGGTGAGGTAGAGGTTGCAGTGGCGGGAGAGCTGCGGTGGTGGTGTGCGGAGGTGGAGGAGAGTAGGCGATGAAAGGGAGTTCGGAGGATACCGATGATGGCGGCGAGGTGTTGGGATTTTTGGGTTTCATCGAAGGAGAAGAAGAAGAACGAGGAAGGTGAGGGGGGGAGTTACTGTATAATATATATATTATATATATAAATATATATAAGAGACAGTGAGAGAGATAGGTAGTGAATTGACTGAGATAGAGAGAGAGAATGAGTGAGATTGAGTGAGTGTAGGAATGTATTTATAGAGGGTGATGGAGGGTTGTAGAGTGAGAAGAGGAGTGTGTTTATAGGGTTATAGGTAAGGTGTAGGGTTGGTATAGAAATAGTGAGGTGATGAGTGAGTGAGATGAAGTTTCAGAAGAAAAAGAAGAAGACAACGAATGTAATAGATGAAGAAAAAAAGAAGATGACAATGAAGAAAAAGAAGAAGACAGGACGAGGGGGTTTAGGGTTGGCTGAGTGTGAGGAAAAATGTATAGGAAGTAGGTTATAGGGTTTTAGACGGAGGTGGCCGTAAAATGTGATTGGGGTTACGGAGAGAATTAGGATTAGGGATTAGGATTAAGGGACAACTTAGTTTTAAAATAACTTACAACCTATAAATCGGAATTAGAAACCGCAAGATGTTCTGGATTCTAGACTCGATGTGTTACGATTTATATGTATAAAGTTTCTCAATTTCAATGAAGAGAACTATGTCAAATTCTCAGTGCAAGGTCAAGAAATTTAGCAAAGTTGGATATTCAATGATACGAGAAATCAACGGTCTTATTTTGAATAAATCAGAAAATATCTTGATTGGGTTCAAATGAAAGATAAAAAATGAGTTCGGAAGATCGGGAAATATTTAGAAAATAGAAATACAAAATATGAAAATATAATACTACAGATATTATCCGTAATGGCATAAAATACACGTGTATAACACGTGCTGGGGCAAAATTGTCATAGTTCAATTTTGCGGGGTGTTACAACAATTTTCAGCTATTTTTGTGAAATTACATATTTCTCTGTTTCTGCCATAATTTGTTGGCTTTAGTTCACAGTTTTCCAGTCATTTTTGTGAAATTATGTTTTTTTTAAAAAAATTGCCATATTTTGTTGGCTTTTAGTCCACAGTTTTCGGTCATTTTTTGTGAGATTTCTTATTTCACTGTTTTGGCCTCATTTTGTAGGCTAGTCCACAGTTTTCAGGCACTTTCGTGAAATTTTTTCTCTATGTTTTGGCCTTATTTTGTGGGTCCACAATTTTTGTCAACTTTCGTGAAATTACGTATTATTTTGTTTTGGCTATATTTTGTGGGCTTTAGTCCACAGTTTACAGTTTTTTTCGTGAAATTTTGTATTTCACTGTCCTTACTTCATATTGTGGCTACAGTACATAGTTTTCGGCCACTTTCGGGATATTTTGTTTTTCTCTATTTTGATCTCATTTTTGTGGGTTATCACAATTTTCAGCCAATTTTGTAAAAATTCGTATTTCTCTGTTAGCCATATTGTGTGGGTTGTAATTCATAATTTGGCACATTTCGTAAGATTTCTTATTTCATCGTTTTGACCTTATTTTGTTGTCACACCCCGCTTCCCAAAATACGGGAATACAAGTCCATGACTGAGGCCCAACGAATGATGTGAATACACCATTCATAAGCTGTACAGGTAACTCAACAACAGGATAACAATAAAACTACGCAGGCATGTAAAATCACAATAGGATAGCAAAGTACATGACATAGTCCATAACATAACCAATAGCTGGAAAATACAAAGTAGTTACAGGTCAAACACGCCCGGAATACAATAAAGAGTAGCATGAATAAAACATGAACTAAAGATAATATGATAATTAATAAGACTAAAATACTTAATCAGCAACACCTTCAGGTAACTCTCCATCCGGGCCTGCAAGTACATTAATACAAAAAAGAAACAAGAAGGTGCCCGTTAATGCAAGTCACGGGCCGCAAGTAGTACAAGCTAACGGGACAAGTATAAAAATAAAACAAGAAGCAGGAAAAAGAGCAAGGAATCGAGAATCATGTAATAGGAGAAATACAACATGTAAACAGGATCATGAACAAGACATCATGAAACAAGTGGTATGTAAACAAGTAATCAAGTAAACAAGTCAACAAGAACATGTAACATGTAATTGGATTATGCAAGTGCACGTATTAATTTTATGTATTTTATTAACCTAACTAGTGCAACAATCATGCGTCCCATACCATATGTTTGATACACGCAATCAAGTGAACATTTAGACTTAGTGGTGGATTCTATAGGTCACGTACTCGGAAAAAATATGTACATTCAATCTTGTATCGAGATAGGTGCAATGTAAAACATGTAGAGTGTAAACTTGTAGCGTGAAACATGTAAACTTATAATTTGCAACTTGTAACTTGCAACTTGCATCGGGAAACCACGAGATCTCGTCCGAGTACTCTCTTCTATATTGCCCACTACTAGATCTTTATCTTTATACCCCGACTCGTTACTTTTATTAAATTTAATCAACAATAACAAGATATCATATTTAAACTACTATCACGGGTAAAACTATCATGCACATAATCATGTATAATCCTAAGAGTACATATGTATGTATCAATCGTGTTCATATAATGCATGTGGCAACAAGGTATTTGCGATCATGTACAAATATGAGATCAACGGATTTTGTATAGCAACAGTTTTTAATTCGATCGATGAATATGAATTAGAGTCAAAGAATATACTTGCAGTATTTTTCAAAGGAAGTTTGTACTAGAACAAATGATTTGTACAAGGGGATACTGGCCTGATTAGACGATTCTGATGTGAACAAGAAAATAACGGGATCAGAATCCCGGATAATGAAGCACGAATACGGAAATGCAAGCACGTGCGCACTATGTGCAGAACAATAACAGCACAACTGCAAAGCCAGCCCATACTGGATCCCTTACCCAAACACCGAACAGCAAAAGAGGCCACTCACTTCTCTTCTCCTACCTTTCTACACACAGAGAGAGAACGATGTGACTGGGACTCGGAGATGGCACGGCACGGTGGCGGCGACGACGACAGACGGACGGCGCCGACGTTACGGTCGGGAAGCGTCGCAACGATAGCCGTTGGCGAGGCAGCTCTGTTCTCGATGAAAATAGAGGAGATGCTCGAGCGGGAGGCAGTAATGGTGGAGGAAGACGATGCTGGTGGTTGCGGTGTTCACAAGTGGCAGGGGGTTCTCGGAGGTGACTGGCGATCGGAGGGGACAACGATGGCTCGAGCGGGAAGCGCTCGAAGGTGGGGCAACAATGGCGGGGCTGGCGAGGCTGTCAGAGCGAGAGCGGATGCGGTGTGGAGCTTGGTCGAGGCCGTGGTGGAGTGGTGAGGCGAGCGGAGAAGGCGATGTGAGGAGGAAGACGAAGGGAGGCGGAGGACTTCGGGGGTCGCGGCAATGGCAGGAGCGTCTGGCATTGCGGAGGAGGAAGGCGAGGAGGGCAGAGAACTTCGGGGGTCGCGCGAGGGGAAGATGATGGTGGCGGCTTCACAGAGGTTGAAGGGGATGACGAGCTGAGGTGGGGTTGGCAATGGCGGGATGGAGGTATGAGGAAGACGAAGGGGAAGGGGGAGAGCTCTCTGTTTGGGTTTCGAAACGGAGGAGAGGAGCGGGGGAGAGGAAGAGATGGGAGAGGGAGAGAGAACAGGGAAAGGGGGGGTTTATATAAAAAAAATATATATAATATAATAATATAATAATGGGTAAAGTAATGGGGGGTAGTTATGAGGGATAATGGGGGTTATGGGGTTACAGAAGGTGAAGAGTTGAGAATGTGAGACAAAGTGATCGGGTGAGAAGTAAATATGGGGATTGAATACAATCATATAGGATTGAGCCTACAGAAATATGTATGACTACTAAGTTTGGATTTATGGGCTCAAAACAAATTAGTTATAGGATTGGGCTTATGATAAATAATTAAACAATTGAGCTTGGGCTTCAAATCATTTAATAAATCAATTATGGGATTGGGCTTCAAAACATATAAATATTAAAACAGTTGAATAATTAAATATTGGGCTTCATAAAAGTAGTTTGAATAATATAGCCAATTAAGAAAGAATAGTTACAAGATACTAAGAATTTAAAATACGGAAAAATATTTGAAAAAAATACGTATTAACGGAAACAAGGGTTACATTTGTGGTCCATGGTTTTTGGTAACTTTCGTAAGATTTATTATTTCATGGTTTTGACCATATTTTGTGGGCTACAATCCACAATTTTCGGATACTGTTGTGAGTTTTTGTATTTCACTATTTTAGCCTCAGTTTGTGGGTTATAATCCACAGTTTTCAGCTACTTTCGAGAAATTTTGTATTTCGCTATTTTGGCCACATTTTGTGAGATATATAGTCCACATTTTTCGGTCAGCTTTGTGAAATTTCTTATTGTTCTAGTTTGGCAGTATTTTGTGGGCTATAGTCCATAGTTTTTGGCCATTTTGCGACATTTAATCTTTCACTATTTTGGCATCATTTTGGGGGATGTAGTCCATAGTTATCGTCCACTTTCAAGAGATTTCGTATTTCAATGTTTTGGTTTAATTTTGTGGGCTATAGTCCAGAGTTTTCAACAACTTTCGCGAGATTTCGTATTTCACTGTCATATCATTTTGTTGGCTGTAGTCCACAATTTCAATAGTACACAATTTTCAGCCACTTTCGTGAAATCTCGTTTTTCACCTTTTTTGCCTCATTTTGTGGGGTTTCGGTCAATTTTGTGAAATTTCATATTTATTTGTTTAGGCCATAGTTTTTTTCAACTTTCGTGAAATCTCCTTTTTCACTATTTTGGCAACATTTTGTAAAGTCCACGGTCCTTAAATTTCGTATTTCTTTGTTTTGACCATACTTTACGGGATATAGTCCACAGTTTGCGGTCATTTTTGTGAGATTTCGTAATTCACTGTTTTGGCCTAATTTTGTGGGGTATATAGTCAGTCCACAGTTTCCGGTCATATTTCGTATTTCACTGTTATGTATTATTTTGTGGGCATTAGTCCATTGTTTTCGGCTATTTTCATGATATTCCATATTTCTATATTTTGGCTATATCTTGTTTGCTGTTGTCTATAGTTTTCGGCCAATTTTGTGAGATTTTGTATATCACTTTGTTCGACTCATTTTGCAAATGTTCGTATTTATCTGTTTTGGTCATATTTTTTGGGCTATACAGTCCACAGTTTTCAGTCACTTTCGTGAAATTCTATATTTCACTGTTTTGACCTTATTTTCTGGGCTATAGTCCCATATTTTCGGCCATGTTTGTGAAATTTCATAGTTCACTAATTTGGCTTATTTTGTGGAAGTCCACAATTTTTGATCATTTTCGTCAAATTTCGAATTTCACTGTTTTGACATTATTTTAAGAGTCCATAGTTTTTGCCCACTTTTGTGAAATTACGTATTTCTCTGTTTTGACCACATTTTGTGGGATTTAGTCCACAATTTTCGGCAATCTTCGTGACATTTCGTATTTCACTGTGTTGACCTCATTTTGTGGGCACAATTTTCGGCCACATTCGTGAAATTTCTTGTTGTTATGTTTTGGCCGTATTTTGTGTCTACCATCCACAGTTTTAGTCAACTTTCAGGAAATTCTAATTTCACGGTTCTAGCCTCATTTTCACATTTTGTGAGCTACAGTGCAGAGTTTTCAGTCACTTTCGTGAGATTTCGTATTTCATTGTTTTGACATCAATTTGTGGGCTATATAGTCCCTAACTATTCAACCATTTTCGTGAAATCTGGTTTTTCAATGTTTTGGCTCATTTTGTGGGTTTGTGACTACTTTCGTAAATTTTCGTAATTCCATGTTTAGGCCATATTTTGTGGACCAGTCCAAAGTTTTCGGCCATTTTGTGAGATTTCATGTATCATTGTTTTGGACTCATTTTGTAGGCTATACTGACTTCAGTTTTCGGCCATTTTCGTAAAATTTCGTATTTCTCTGTTTTGGCCATATTTTGTGCGCTCAAATTTTTCGGCCACTTTCGTGAAATTTCTTATGTTCTGTTTTGGCCGTATTTTGTAGGCTATAATCCATAATTTTCGACTATTTTCATGAGATTTTGTATATTACTGTTTTGGCATCATTTTGTCGGTTATAGTCCAGAGTTTTAAACCACTTTTGTGAAATTTCGTATTTCACTTTTTGGCCTCATTTTGTTAGTATAATCTATAGTTTTGGCTATTTTCGTTAAATTTTGTAAACCACTATTTTTGTGGGGCTATAGTTCATAGTTTAGGCCATGTTCGTGCCATTTTGTATTGCATTGTTTTGACCTTATTTTGTGGGTTATATTCCATAATTTTCGGCTATTTTCGTTAAATTTCGTATTTTGCTATTTTGGCTTCATCTTGTGGTTTGGTAACTTTTGTGAAATTTTGTATCTCACTGTTTTGAGCTTATTTTGTGGGTCCACGGTTTTCGACCACTTTTGTGAAATTTTGTATTTCAAGTTTTTAGCTTCATTTTGTGGAATATAATCTACAATTTTCGACCATTTTAGTGAAATTTCATATTTTCTGTTTTGACCTTATTTTGTTGGCTATAGTACATAATTTTCGACAACTTTCGTGACATTTCGTATTTTTCTGTTTTGGTCATATTTTGTGGGCTATAGTCCATAGAGTTTTACCACGTTTGTGAGATTTCGTATTTCACTGTTTCGACATCATTTTGTAGGCTATTTCACTGTTTTGACATCATTTTGTAGGCTATAGTCCATAATTTTCAGTTATTTTCGTGGGATTTCGTATTTCATTGATTTTGACCTCATTCTGTAAGCTATTCCATTATTTACAACTAAAGCTGCTATTGGGTCCTATCAGTTCAGGTTCTCCACTACCCGGACTTGGGTCCCGGTACATCACGGGCCAAAATTTGGACCCGGACCCGGACTTGCGAGAACCGGGTTCAGGTCCTAGTTAAAAAGTCTACTCGTCGGGTTCGGAAGCAGAGAATAACGCATGGTAGTCCCCAGAGCTCTAGTACACTCTCCCGATGGTCGATCCACTTACGTGCCCTTTACTATAGGACCCACTATCTCATTAGATGAGAGTGTCAACTCTAAGACCTATTGCACTTAAGTATTTTTGCACCCAATATCCTACGGTTCCAATAGTTTTTGCACTTAAGTACATGAATAAATATTATATTTATATATCTATCTTCAACAATTACTACTTATATGTATATCCCTATAACTCTATTATTCAAATTCCATATTTTTTGGGGTATTTCTTAACAAGTCCAGGTCCAAGTCCGGATCGATTCTATTTTTAGTTACCCGCACCCGGACCCAGAAGTGTATTGGGTCTTATTTTAGGACCCGGACCCGTATAGATCAGCTCGGTTCTAGGTTGGGCCTGGATATCGGGTAAATGTGATAGTGCTACTTACAACCTTAGGTGACACAATTTTATTAAAAATGTCTTGTAGAGTCTTATAGAATAGGTTGTAAACATCTTCAATAAAATTGTGTTGCATAAAGTTGTAAGGTTGTAAAGGTGGTAGGTATAGCATTACCCTAACACTAGTATAATGCATGTGCGATGCATGCGTACAAAAAGCATGTATACTAAATAGCCTGTAAGTATGAGAAATGCTTCAAGTATTCCTTCAAGTATTCTCTCCCTAAGTATTGCAAACTTAAAACAAAAAAGAACTCTTTATTTAGATTCAGAGAAGAAAGGTACCAGCTATAGTAGCATCCTGCAGACTTCTCAACTTCATAGTGAAATAGCAGCCACGTTCTTGGATGTTAAAATAAATTGGTCAAGCTATTTAAGGTTCAGAGTGATATAACATAATAAATTTTTGAAGGAAAAGAGAAAATAGCAAGCAGAATCCCACATAATAAAATTAATTTTAAAAAGGGAAAATATGAGGAGAATTCCAGGTTAAGCTATTGACTGTAAAGTAAATGAATCAAACAAAATATATGCATGAAACCGTTTGATAAGCTTGATATTCTTCATTGGCTAGGCAAAATCTGCTTGCATGCACATACTGGACTGCTTGTTTCAGAAGGAAGAAAACAAAAAACAAAACAAAACAAAACAAATTTGATATTGTTAAACTAACTGCTCAAATTGATAGCAAAAAATTACTTATATGAAAAGTGTTTCATAAACCTGAAGCAATTTATCCCACTCAAGAAGAGTTCAGCTAGCTTAATTCCTTAAGATGATCAAACATTCAGTAGAACTTGAAGTTCCATAACAGCAATATATCTGTGCATCATAAATAAGAAATGATACCGAAGAAATTAGGCCACTATTAGAAAGTTTTTCTTTATATTTCTCAAAATATGAGGAAATGAGTTCTCTCTTACAAAAGAAAAAGAATATTTATCAGTTTAGGAATCGGAATAATCCAGCACTAAAACACTTCATTGACATTCCTCTTCCAATAACGACAGAATTTAACACTCACTAAGATTGTGGTTTATAGTTCACACATAATTGATACAATTTCACACGACAACCCAAATTATTGAACAATTAATGTTCCTTTGGAGGAACAGCTAGCAATGAACTTGGAAAAGGTTTTTAGTGTGAGATGAAGAAACATCATGAGAAGGTGCAGAATTTGAGGAGCAAGGCTTAGATGGTGGTTCTTGATCGGTAAAAGATTTGTCGATTGAATCGTTATAGTAGCCCATGATGTATCCTCCTGAATCCATCTGTTTGAACATATTCAGAAGATTTCAATAAGAATGTACTTCAAGAAGATTTTATTAAGAATGAAAATGAGATAATGTCAGTGAGCTAATACATTACATCCATTCCTATAAAATACATGCAGATTTTATAAAGAAGGTTAAGATGGTGAAGATTTTATAAAGAAGGTTGTCTAGTGTGAGTTCGACAACTAGAGTACCCGAATGCATTCCAGGACAGATTATACGTCCTGAGCCGAAAGGGAGGAACTGAAAATCATGGCCTGTGAAATTAATGGTGTTGTCAATAAATCTGCATGGATCGAACTCTTCTAGCCTTGTCCAAATGTTTGTATCCATTCCTATAGCCCATAAATTGATAGACAATCTCGATTTGGGTCGAATATCGTAACCATTGATCTTAAAATGTTTTATAGTTTCTCTTTGAGCTAGAAGTGGACCAGGAGGGTGAAGTCTCAGTGTTTCCTTCACCACTGACTTGAGATAGTTGAGTTGGTCAAGGTCACTCTCCTCTACCTTTCCTTTTCTTCCTACGTGAGATCTCACTTCACCTTGAGCTTTCCTCATTGCTTGCAGGTTTCTCACGAGCTCTATCATTGCCCATTCTATTACTATAGTGGAGGTGTCCGATCCAGCAGAAAATATGGTCTAAACAAAATTGACATACATGTATGGTGGGTATTTTTTAGGTTGCAAGTTAAACAAAATTATTTTATAAAACGCATCTGATGATGAAATAAGTCTAATTGTAAATCCATATTCTCTTCTTAATATAAGGATGAGGTAAGTTTTTGACTATATATATATATATAAAATCTAAATCTGAGCTAATTAGTAGGAACACCATATACTTGTGCCTTGTCTATAATATTTGCTGATATTTCCAGCTAAAAATATCAGCTAATTAGTACGAACAGTTACGTCTAATAGTGAAATGCATAATTGTACCAGCTAAAAATAAATTCACACGAAGGAAAAAAAAAACAAATCTTCTGAAGCTATAAAAAGATTTAACAATGAAGATAAGTCAAAGGATGGTGGTATGAGTATAACCTGGCCATGGAGGAATGTGGCAATGGTGAGGTACCACGCTGTGCTGGTAGTCATACCGAGACCAAGAAACGACCATATTCTATAACTGTGGAAGGATGGAATGAACATTGTGGTGGCACAACAAGCTCCAAAGATGTATGTCTAGGTTCTCTTGTCTAGATGGTCGTTTATGTAGTATATGTTGCTGCTCAAAATAAACCAATTGCAACGAAATCAATCAAAGATTTTCGTTTCCATACCATACAAATATATATAATATAAGTAGATAAAACTAAAGAGCAATTTTAAGTAATGAATGAACAAAGGAATGAGTTTTGATTTGGTACCTAGCACAGCCAATCAACTAGATAACTGATCCAAAGAGGAGGAAGGTGCAGTTGAAGGCGAGGCTGATGGCTTTCCAGTATAGGCCCAAGAGCCCAGCCAGCACCTCAAACCACTGAATGACGTGATTCTTGAAACTGACATTCTCCTTCTCCTTTCTAGTTCGGTACTCGACAAAGAGGACACTGATATGGTAAGCCGTCTAGCTCCCCATAATCCCGTAGTAAAGCTGGAAAACGATTCCGGACACCATCCCAAGTTGTGAGAATGAGTAGGGCAACCCCAATAGAACTTGAGCCACCTGCAACAACAACAACAAACCATTGACGTAATTTTTTCAGATTATCATTCAATGAATAAACAATCTGTTTCCTAAAGAGTCATCCTTCTCTGTGAAAATATGCATACCAATTTCCTGAGAACCGTTAGTTTCATGAGAGCCTTTTGCTAGTATCCCTGACTTCAGTTTCAGCATCAGCTCCAGCTTTGCCAGATTCGCAACATTTCATGACACTGCCTTAGGTTCATTAATTCCCATCTCTTCCTCATGAGAACTTTCACATTACTTATCTTCATCTGACTTGCTAGCATCATCAAGTTGCTATAAGATGAAGACATACTATATGAGACATAATCAAAAATTGTCTTTGTTGTGTCAAGTCCAAAACATGTAAATCCTCTGCAGACAAACCTGCAGGACCTATCTCACCTTATAAAAAAATTAACCAAAAAGAATCGATAATCCCATCATCCTCTTTTCTGAATACAATTCAACAATATCCAACACTAATTACAAAGTACATGAATTACAACAATCGTGCCCACAACTGTTGCCACAGGGGCTGCTCTCGGAGATGGTGGCTCTCACAATGGAGTCAACTTGTAATCAAAATAAGTAATTAAAAATGAAACATATACATGACAATTATGTTAAAATGTAGCAAATGACCCTGAAGTTTCAAAAAAATCATTAAAAGTATCTTCAATCGCTTCTCAAACAAAAAATTACCTTAAAGTCATCTTAGACAATCGATAACAGTCATACTTGATCAAAAAATAAACTTACACAGGGAAACTCTAGCCCAGTTCTTTGCTACAAAAAAAGAAAAATGTTCAACATTTTGCATAGTTTTTTGCATTTTAGCCTAACAATTTTCGAAATTTCTTCTCTCAATCAAACATTTAAAGTTTTCTTAGGCAATTGCGAACACCCACATTTGATCAAAAAATAAACTCAGACATCAATTCTCAATTGCCCAGGAAAACTAAAGTTAGTAGTTTGCTACAAAAAAAAGAAAAAAGTTCATATTTTGCTGCAACTTCAAGAATCAAGAATTAAATTATCATTGCAAATAAATTCAAGAAAACCACTCACCTCAGTGATCAATCAAACCCAAAGCTTCTCCAATCAAAATTTCAACCAAATTTCGCTTATAATCTTCTAATTTCCCCTAATATCAACACCCATGAAACAAAAGTAAGAGAAATCGTCAACTGGGTAGATGGGTAGATAAATGAAGAAGAGGAGAAGAAGAAGAGAAAAGGCCTATCAACACCCATGAAACAAAAATAAGAGAAATCGCCAACTGGGTAGATGGGTAGATGAATGAAGAAGAAGAGAAGAAATTAGGCGAGGGTTACTTTTGGCTGAACGGCGAAGATGCGGCGCAACCCTGAAATTCGATGGCAACCGTTGGTCCGACGGCGAAGCGGCAACAACGGCGGCGTTCGGGATTCGACGGATCTACGACACCGACGTGGCGATGGTATGTTGGAAAATGGACGGATCCACGGCGCAACAGCCTTGGGACGACGGCGAAGTGCGGCGCAACGATGGTGTGGTGGGGACGGGAATGCGAGAGAGAGGGCGGCGCACGTCCAAAGAGGTGTTGAATAGGGAGAAGATGAAGAGGTTTTTGATTTAGTTTTTTTGTTTCCAACAGAAAAGATGATGTGGTTGTTTTTTTTTACTGCACGTGCATCACACATATATGTTTGTTGGATTTAGTTTGGCCATATATTGCACGGGTTTGATTACAAAATTATGATTAGTTTGTTTACAATCCCAACTCTCCCATTAAAATAGTAGAGATAAAATATGTTTATGAGCTTCACCTCTATTGAATTGATCAATATCTACCGTTCAACACATTGTATCGGATCACCCATCCCACGGACAAAAACAACTCCAGACAAAACCACCCCCTCCATGCCACATCACCAATCCGCGTCAAACCCTTAAACTCAATCCCAACCGTCAATCCAAAATCCAACCCTCCAAAATCCCCCACTCCCAATCCACCACCAACCTCCTCTCCTCGCCCGTCTCTATAAATTTCCCAACCCCCATTCTCTAAACCTCACCAAACGCAACCTAAATCCAAGAAATAATAATTAGAAAAAAAAAAGGTTGAAAAGATGTCAGGTCGTGGAAAGGGAGGGAAGGGGTTGGGAAAGGGCGGAGCGAAGCGCCACCGTAAAGTGCTCCGCGACAATATCCAGGGGATCACGAAGCCGGCCATCCGCCGCCTCGCTCGCCGTGGCGGCGTCAAGCGCATCAGCGGGTTGATCTACGAGGAGACACGCGGCGTCCTCAAGATCTTCCTTGAGAACGTCATCCGTGACGCCGTCACCTACACCGAGCACGCCCGCCGGAAGACGGTGACGGCGATGGACGTCGTCTATGCCCTCAAGAGGCAGGGCAGAACTCTTTATGGATTCGGTGGTTGAATCTTGAATATTTTGTTAGGGTTAGGGTTTTGGGTATCTGCAAGTGTTTGAAATGTCAGCATTTGTTTGATGTGCTGTGGATGCATTTGATATGATTTTGACTTTTTAGTTGATTTCAACGAGTGCTTGGTGTTTAGAAAATGTACGGATCTGATGCTTGATAATGATTGGCTTTGCATTGATGTGTACTTTGCTAGTATTGCTGCCGAATTGTGTTCACTGTTATACAAAGCGATTGTAAGTTTGCTGGTAATGATTTACCTGCTTCATCTAAGTGTGTTAACAACACTAATAAGATAATCCTAGCATGTTGTTTGTATACAATAATAGTTACCTCTGAAACATTAGACTACAAAGATTAGGCTGGCCGGGTATGCACGCTTTAGACTCAGGTGGGGCTTTGCTGCTCCTGTAATCATCAACTTTAAGGCAGCCTTGTTACTTTGGATTATAGGGCCGTCACTATCTTCAATTTCATGGTGGGTGTTTCTGATGCTGTGAGGAGTGAGGCGAGCTACATCCTGGGATCAGATGTATAAAGATCCACCATGAAATTGAAGATTTTTTTTTTAGTCGTTGAAGGGAAAAATATGAATATATGGATAAATGGAAATAGGAATTGAATTTTTGTTGCAGTCGTCAAAAAATATTGTTTAGCTTTTTATAATAAAATAATAAGCAACGGTGAGAAAAAAATAAAAAAAATGGAGCAACGGCACTTGAAGTGCTGTGCTCTCGGAGGAATAAAAATTCGTAGTCGGGGTTCAAATAAAAAATTACAAAAATATTTGAGAAATTACGAAAAAATTATAAAAACATTTCAAAGATTGCAAAAAAAATATTAAATAATTGTCAAAACATTTCCAAAAATTGCAAAAAAAAATTAAAAATTACAAAAAACTCCGGACGGCCGTTCGAGGAATTTGGGCCTGCGATTTGGGGTTTTTTAATTGGAATTTTTTTTCCAAGGGACAGCACATGAAGTGCCGTCCTAGCGATTTGGGGTTTTTTTAATTGAAAAAAAAAATCAAGAAAAAAAAATCAAGCGACGGTGCCGTTCGACGAAAAAAAATGTTTTTTTTGTGGGACGGCACATGATATGCCGTCTCTCATATATGGATAAATCTCAAATCCATTCTCATTTATAGCGGGCGACTGTAGCGAAATATGGATACTATGGATATTTGGCAAACGAGTGCAGTTCGTTTTTGAGCCAAATATGCATATTATCAATATTTAGCAAATGACTACAGATGCTCTCATAGGCCACTTTTTGAAAATATTTGTATTTTTGGACCAGTTCCTCAACTATAAGCACTTTTGGGTTACTTTGTGCCAAGTCAGCAGCGGCTGGTATTCCCAATAGCGGTTTCTTCATTTCAAGGTTGCTAATGGGAATAGCGACCTATGTTTTTAATTTTTTTGAATTTTTTTGGTTTGCCGTTACTATTCTCACTAGCGACCTTAGTATAGAGACACTTAGCGATTCTTAAAAAACTTTCCCTAAAATTTAAAATTGAGGTTGCTATTGGGAATAGCGACCTTAGTATACTAAGATTATTATTCCCAATAGCGACCTCAGTAGAAAACATAATAAACTTATTCTTTATAAAATTTGTAAAATAGTCATACAACTAAGGCCTCTATTCGGAATAGTGACCTTAGTTAATAAAAGTCTTTATTCCGAATAGCGGTCTCAGTTTTAAAAATAAATTGATTGACATTTTTTAGAGAGTAAAGACTTTTTAGATTTTGTTAATTGTTAGAATACAATCCATTAAAGGTCGCTAATCCCATTAGCAATCTCATTATACTAAGTCGCTAGTGGAAATAGCGACGACAAACATAAAACTAAAAAAAAAATTAAAACATAGGTCGCTATTCCCATTAGCGACCTCGAAATGAAGATGCCTTTATTGGAAATAGCGGCCGCTGCTGATGTGGTACAGCTGGCCCAAAATCGCTAATAGTTGGGCAATTAGCTCAAAAATGCAAATATTTTCAAAAAGTGTCCTATGTAGGCAAAAACTCCAAATTGAAGATCCTCGGACGGAAAATGATTTTTTTTTTCTTTTTAAATAACTTTTGGACGAAAAAAAATCATTTTTAATCAGGAAAAAAATTCATTTCAAAGCCTGACCTCATTGGACAAAAAATCAATTTTAATAAAAAGAATCATTTCAATGCCTGACCTCATCAGACAGAAGATCATTTTCTGTCCAAAATTTTATAAAAAAAAATCGTCAGACTCCGGATGATTCCCCATCCCATTTTTTTAATAATAAATCTGCGTACGGAAAATCATTTTCCGTCTAATTGATTTTGTTAAAAATATATATATGGGATGAGAAATGATTTTCTGTCCCACAATTTTTTTTTAAAAAAATATTGTCAGATGGGAAAATAATTTTCTGTCCCATGATTTTTAATATTTTTTTTTAGCATAGAACAACTACAATGTAAACTCAAATTTTCATTTCTTATATGCAAAATATTCAAAATTTGGGTTTCAGCGATTACAGATGCTCTAAGGACGCTGTTCTGAATTGAGATTTTAGTTGTGTGTATATTTGCAAAATTGATAAAAATTAAGGAGATTGAGTTTTATACTGAGGATGCTATTGTGAATAGCGATCTTAGTTGGAAGATTATTTTGCAAATCTTATACAGAGCAAAGATATTTAATTTTATAATGGAGTCGCTATTCGGAATATTGACCCGGTTTTTAAAAAAAGCTCAAGAAAGTAAAAGATCTTTAGAAATTGATAAATGCCTCAATACATTTATTTGAGGTCGTCAATTTCATTAGTGATCTCATATATATTTCAGTCGCTAATGGGAATAACGACAATAAAGAATTTTATCTAATTATTTTAAAACAGAGGCCGTTATTTTTATTAGCAACTTTCAAAATAAAAATGTTGCTAAGAATAGCTTGCGTGATATGAAGTAGCCCATCAACGCTAAATAGTTTTATAATGGGCCTATAATCACGAATATTTTCAAAAAGTGGCCTATTACGGCAAAAAATCATAAAGATGGGGTCGTATAAAATTTACCCTCATCCCTGTCATCCTTCTCCCGCCCTCTCTCTCTCTCTCTATAACTCGATAATGGCGATAAGAAGCGATCGAGCTCTACAAAATTACTCCTCATCTCTTTCCCTCATCTTCATCATCTTCTTTTTGGTTCTCCCAATCGGTTCTTTATCCCGCCTCCTCACTTTCCCAGGTACCCAAATTCCTCCCCTGCAATTTACTAGCCCATTTCTTGAATTCTAATTTGTGTTATTCTTTTATTCATTCACTGCATTGTCAGTTTCTTGATTAGTTCATCTTTCTGTTTATCTCAGAATCAAATTTGGCACTAGTTGTATTTTCTTGATTAGGGTTTGCGTTCGATTGTTTCGACTTTTGGGGTAATTTTGTTAATCTGATTTAAGTGTGAATTAGAACAAGTAATTACTGTCTATTTGTTGATTAGAAGTAGATTGTTGTTGCATAGTAAAATGGAGATGGATGGCGAATAAATTCGATGGGATATTATTGAAAAGTTTCAATCTTTGAGTGTTCTTCAAATGATTACCTCAATTGTTAACTTGTGAACGGAAATCATTCAGCGCTAGAACGCAAGCTGTTTGTTTTAATGACAACTCAAAGGAAAACTCCTATGTCAGTCGAGGTTCACTATTAGGACTAGGAGTTTCTATTTCCGAAAAAATTATCTAATCTCTTAAGTAAAGCAAACGGGAATACGAACTACTAGGAAAGCAGAACACAAGACCAAGGCCTAACATTTTACTATGGGACATAAACAAAATGTCAGAATTGTGGTTAAGATTGTATATTTGAATCTATATCGACCATTATGGCACCTTCAAATTGCACGTGTTCAAACCTGGAAATTCAACTTTAATTGCTCCTAAATCCTCCCCTGACAGAGCACACATGCACTTCTGAGGGCATCTGTAGTCGTTCCCTATATTTCTAAAATTTGGAAAATATAGGGAACGAACCGCTGTAGTCGTTCCCTATATTTCCAAAATTTGGAAAAATTGCAACACTAGCCTTCTATATTTGAGAGACGATATACGAATTTCCCAAATATAGAAATTGGAAGATCATCTTGCGTCCGTTAAAAAAAAATTGTTCCGGACGCAAGATGATCTTGAGTATGAAGAATTAAAAAAATATAAAAAATAAACAGGTCAGATGCAAGATGATCTTGCGTTCGATCATTTTTTTTTAAAAAAAATGTGTCGGGCGCAAAATCATTTTGCATCTAACTTAAAAAAAAAATCGCTGAAGAAATCGGATTGCGTCCGAGCGAAATTAAAAAAAGAAAAGAAAAAATAAGGGACAGACGCAACATTGCGTCCCTGAGATTTTCCCCTAATTTTGTATATTTAATTTATATGGAATAGAGCCTATAGGATTATTTATACATGTAAAGTTGATTTGAGATTGGTTTGATTATTTGATCAAGGGATGAGATGGAATGTGCCTATAAGAATTATTATGTGTTCGTATGCGTACAATTTTTTTTTTTATAAATGTTTTGGACTGATTTTTATTATTATTTTAAACCAATGAGTGAGATTCAAAATTAAAACGTTCATGCACTGTTGGACCAAATTTTGGGTTTCAACGACTACAAACCCAACTCAAAATTCTTATTTCTAAAAGCCAAATTTGGAAATTTTGAGTCTAACGACTAACGACTACCGATGCTCTGAACAATCATGCTGCAGTAGCTCTTCAAAGTTACTTTTATTCTCTTCTATCATACCAATTAAAAGTAGGGTTTCTCAGGCTCTACCTTCGTTCCTTCCTAGTATTCAACCTTCAATGACTTGAACGTATGTGAACAAGCATATGTGCTATATCCTGGCACTAAATAGCATTCCTCATTTAGTTAACCAGTCCGACATAGGAATTTTTTGTGCACTACCTTCTTAATGACCCATTATATCTTTCAGTGCTCCGAGGCCTCTTCCGGGGAAACATGCCACGAAAACTGTTTGTTCACCACAAGTTATGAAATTCAGTAATATGTACATTGTGCAAGAATTTTATTCCTATTATTCAGATAATCAAATTATAGTTCTTAGCTCTTCACATCTGTCTTTTTTATTGTGCAAAATTTCATTGTAGACACTGTGTTTGTTTCCAGATCCTAAAATTGGAGTGAACTATGGTCGATTAGGCTCCAATCTTCCATCAGCCAAGGTTGCAGTGAAGCTAATATCTTCATTATCAATCAAGAATGTTAAGATCTTTGACATGGATCCATTAGTAATCAAAGCCTTTGCCAGCACAAATATTTCCTTGTCATTGTGCATCCCAAATGAGGACATCTCTTCTTTGGCTTCTAATCAATCAAAAGCTGATAGTATTGTCAAACATAACATCCTTCCTTTCTATCCTAAAACTAAGATATCTTCTATCTCTGTTGGAAATGAAGTCTCAATGCTCCCCGAATTTGCCCCCATACTTCTTAATGCCATGAAAAACATGTTCAGATCATTAGTGAAATTCAAATTGCACCAACAAATTAAAGTCTCCACTCCGCATTCTTTAGCAGTTTTAGCAATAAGATTCCCTCCTTCTGTTGCAGTGTTCCAAGAGTCAATTGCAGAGCCAGTCCTCCGACCTGTATTGAAATTTCTTAACAGAACAAAGTCTCCATTCATGGTGAATCTTTACCCTTACTTGACATTTAAAGAGATTCCATACATTCCCCTAGATTTTGCTCTGTTTTTGGGGAATCCGCAAGCCTTCAATTTTACAGATTCAAAAAGGGGATTAGTTTACACAAACTTATTTGACCTGTTGGTTGATGCGCTGAACTCGGCTGTATTTTCCCTTGGGTTCTACAAAGTGCCTCTGGTTGTTACTGAGACTGGATGGCCATCGCAGGGAAACCCTGACGATAGTGCTGCTTCTCTACCTAATGCTGCTATATTTAACCAAAGACTAGTTGATCATGTAACTGGGAAGCCGATGAAGGGAACTCCTCTGAGACCTGGTGTGCCAGTTTTGACCTTTATATTCTCTCTCTTTGATGAAGATATGAAACCAGGTGCTATTACAGAGAAGCATTGGGGTTTATTCTATGCAAATGGCACAAAGAAGTATGATTTGAGCATATCCGGCCTATCTCGTTCTCGACGGGTGGATGTTTGAATTGTGGAGTATGAAACGAGTATGATGTGCATAATCTGCACTGCTGATGATTTCTTGAGGTACGTTTCACCGACAAGTTGTGATTTTGCTGTCTTCTCTTTTATGATTCAACTATACATTTGTAGTCCTCTGAGCTGTTTGTGATTCCTTGAATCTATATTAGCACTAGACTGTCTGCAGATATGAATTCTGTGAATCACAAATGGGGGCACATGGGATTCACTATTGTTGGTATTGCTTTATATTATAAAGGGTTTCTTTCCACCTTTTACTGAAGTTCTCATCTACTGCAATAAGAAAATGGTTTTCATAAATATAATAGTATAACATAAATATAACTTTTTTCTCAAAATATAAGTAAATATGTCATCTAAAAGGATCGAGTCAAGATCATCATGCACTTATCTGGGACTTAGAATGTTGTGACATATATCATTGTAAAGTGAAAAGAAAACATCAACTACTTAGATTCATGCGTATGTTATCGATATCTTATCTAGATATAGCTAAAGTTATAGTTCTTTGTACTTCGAAATTTAACTAAATAGGGTCCTGTCTATTTCTTATGTCCTCAAACTTTTATCAAAACATGCATGGTCTTGCAAGTCTAATCTCAGTATGGTTAGCAAGCTCATGATATCCCAAGTAATGCCTTTTGAAAAGTTTGACCAGAGAACAACCAATCTTTTTTTAACTGTTCTTGCAATCAAGTTTCCATAGTAAATTCACTATACTTCGTCTTGTACAAAAAAATAAATGTCATTAATTGCATGTTTTTGGGGGTAAGTTTAGTGATCTGTTTGGCTCTTTTCATTCCTTAGGTGAGTGACTACCATTCTAAATCCTTTTTTTTTTCTTTGAATAAAAGGATGGAATCCTACAGGATCCCAGCCAGCAAAATATATAAAAACTAAACCAAGTCGATACAACCAATAGAAAGCACAATCTGGTGCAAAAGAAGCATAATGCTTCACATAAAAGCAACCAGGAGGCTCAGAAAAACTTTAGAGTATCAGAGTACAAAAAACCATTCTAAATCTTATCAGTAGATCACATCAGGTCTCTTGATATGGTGCCGTCTAGTTTCAGATATTCTGCCACATTAATATATTTCCTTGTCCCCATTGTTCCCACTGGCAGAGATAATTTTTCTACATATATGTTGCTATTTCTTTTGAAGTCTGACATGTTATATGTATAAATATTTTTAACACAGTTTAAATTTGACATGTTTTTTTTTTTTGATAAAAGGTGGTCGAGACCATCGTTTCATTAATGATAGATTAAGGAAACAGAGTAGTACAAACACCAAATATTACATAAGAGCATCTAAAAAGTAAAGAGTAAAGAAAACAACAACATAAACAACAAAAGCATCCAAATTCCGCATACAGCCCATAAACAAAAGCGGGTCTGAAACCAAAACCACCAAACTGCTGACAAGCCTGTCTTGGCTAATCTCCTACCCAGTTCCTGATAGCCTCTAGATGGATTCCTGTACCTGGGCACCAGATCTACTCACCTCCATCACTGTTCCTGGTCCTCTTTGCTGCATCCTGAGCTCCTGCCCAATCATGTATAAGAAGGAAAATCTTATGCATTGAGTACTGAAATCTAAAAACTTTATTGCGAAAAATAAAATCATTTCTTTCTAGCCATTCCAAATTGTAGCGGCTATTGCTATATCCCAAGCCTTTCTATCCTCTAGT
Organism: Hemerocallis citrina; assembly: GCA_017893485.1. Lineage (NCBI taxonomy): Eukaryota > Viridiplantae > Streptophyta > Magnoliopsida > Asparagales > Asphodelaceae > Hemerocallis > Hemerocallis citrina. Next base: position 232,301,267 of record CM030360.1, read on the forward strand.
TTGATGTAACCCTCTCTAATATACTCCCATATGGCAGTGGTCGAGTAAGGAACGTGAAAACACCCAAAACCCCTACATACTATCTCCCAACAATGACGAGCTTTGGGACAATGAAAAAGGATGTGATTGACGTCTTCTTCAGCAGTTAAACACAAATCGCAGGTTACATCGATCTGCATGTTCCGCTTCTTAAGGTTAACTTTGAAAAGAATAGCGTTGTTGTGGGCTAACCAACAGAAAACTTTGACCCTGTACGGAATGCGGCCCCCCCAGATAACAGATTGTACTTGACATCTCGTACCCCCATCATTGATCCATTTATACATGGATGAGACCTAAAACACTTTTGAACTGTCTCTATCCCACCATCTTTCATCTGGAAAATTATTAGCCTGTCCCCCTTCTAGTAGGATCAACTTATTCAACTCTTCAAATTGGACTCTGCTTTCTGTTGTTATATTGTGTGAGACCCTAAAGTTTAGTTTGCCGCTTTTCCTAATGTCTGCAACTATGAGATCTAAATTGAGTGTTGCTTCCGCTGCTTGTGGAAATTGATTTTGCAGGGTAGTACTACCACACCATTTGTCTTTCCAGAACCTGGTGTTTTTCCCATTTCCTACTTTGCATCTTGTGTTTGCAAAGAAAATATCACCCTGCTTTGCAATCCCCTTCCAGATCAGTGACACTTTTGCCGACAGACTTCTACCTCCAAAACGGTATTTACGTCTCTTGCGGAAAAGTTCGAAAGAGTAGCTCCACCAACGTTTGTGTTTGTTAGTGATCTTCCACCACCACTTACTTAACAGAGCTCTGTTCATGTCATGCAGGTTAACGATGCCCAATCCTCCATATTCCTTTCTCTTGCATACTCTTCCCCAATTAACTAAATGGAAGCCTTTGTTTCCCTCCCCAGAGCCTTTCCATAAGAATCTGCGCCTAATTTTGTCTATTCTATTGATGACCCACTTGGGAAGTTCGTATATGGACATAAGAAATAGTGGGATCGCACTAAGAACTGAGTTGAGGAGGATAATCCTTCCCCCCAGGGAGAGGAACCTACTCTGCCATCCAGATAGCTTCTTTTCGATCTTTGCGATAATAAAGTTCCAGTCCTCCTTCAAAAGAGCTCCCGGCTTAATTAGAGTACCCAAGTATTTGAATGGATATGCGCTGATCTTGCATTCTAAAATATCCTTAATATCCCTTATCGGTGACGACAGCTGATCATAGATAGGAATAATGCTAGTCTTATTGAAGTTCACATTCAGGCCTGACCATCCTTGGAAGCATGCCAATACCGCCTTAAGCGCGACCGCTTCCTCCACAGTTGCACTTCCGAATAAGATAGTGTCGTCTGCATATTGGAAGATAGACATAGGTTCTGTGATACCCTTAATCTTGATCCCTTTGATGGTGTCATTTTCCATAGCTCTTCTTATCATTTCCGCCAGTCCGTCGGCCACAATTGCAAAGAGGAGGGACGATAGGGGGTCCCCTTGTCGTAGACCTCTCTTGCAGCGAATCTCTTTCCCAAGCCATCCATTCACCAGGATAGATGATTTTCCGCCTCGAACGCACATGTTCATCCATAATCTCCATTTAGGCCCAAAACCTTTAAGTAGTAAAGCCTCCTCCACACAGTTTCAGGAAACTGAGTCGTAAGCTTTCTGAAAATCGAGGTTTAGGATGAAGCCGTCGACTTTTGCTCTGTACCCTCTGAACATGATTTCCTGTGCCGATGCTATGCTGTCCATGATATCCCTTCCGCTTATGAACCCACTCTGTGATTGAGCGATAACTTCGTTAAGGTTCGGGGCTAGTCTTTGGGCTAAAACCTTGGTTATTATTTTGAACGATCCGTTTAGCAAGCTTATTGGTCTTAGGTCCTCGTGTGGGATAACCTCGTTTTTCTTTGGAACGAGGACAATAGTTGCGTAATTTAACCTTTCCAAGTTAGCCACTCCGTCGTGTAGCTCATGGAAGATGTTTAAAAGGTCTTCTTTTATGATATGCCAGTATATTTTGAAGAAGAACATCGGGAACCCATCTGGCCCTGGGGCCTTGTCCTGACCAAGCTTCTTAATTGCATCGAACACCTCTGTTTCCGTGAATCTCGCTTCGATGCCTTCACTCCCTTCTATTCTGGAGGAGCTCCACATATCCTGAGCCATCGCACATCTACTAGCTGTATCTCGTCCTAAAAGCTCGTGGAAATGGTTGTCTAGATGCTCCTTGATGATGTCTTCGTTTTCCGTCCAGTTTCCGTTAACTGTGATTCCCGTGATATGGTTCTGTCTTTTTCTGCCGTTTGCAATCTTGTGGAAAAATTTTGTGTTTGCATCTCCTTCTCTAATCCATTGGACTCTTGCTCTCTGTTGCCAGTATAATTCCTCCATCTTCCCTATGTGTTGTAGTTCGAGTCTTTTATTAGAGAGCTCGTCTTTCTCTGAGTTCTGTAAATCTCTATCCTCTTGTGCGCTTTCCAGCTGTGTAATTCTGTAGGCAAGCGATTCACGTCTCAGATGGATATCTTTCATTTTTTGTCTAGCCCAAACTTTTAAACATCTTCGCAGTCGCCTTGTCTTCTCTACCCAAATTCCTACCGCTGACAGCTGAGTGGTGGATGCGTTCCATGATTCGGCGATAACTTGCCTAGTCTCTTCACAGACGGTCCATGCTTTCTCGAATTTGAAGCTGAAGTGTTTCTTCCTCTCTTTAAGCTCACAGTCGATCACCAGAGGCAGATGGTCTGAAGTGTATCGTAAAGCTGACTTGACCTTTGCAAAGGGATGAACATCCTCCTACTCGTTCGACACGAGGACTCGATCTAACTTGGCTAATATGGGGTTACACTGCATATTTGACCAAGTAAATTTCCTGTCTGTCATCTCTAGTTCCAGCAAATCTAAATCTTCTATCGTCTTATTGAAGGAGTCTTGATCATAGCTGCTGTGGCTCTTCCCCTTATGTTCATCCTGGAATCTAGTGATGTTAAAATCTCCTCCGATAATCCAAGCTCCATCCCATTTGTGCCTGATGTGTCTTAATTCCATCCACAGCTCTTGACGCAATCTACTGTCGTATGGGCCATAAACACTAGTAACAGTCTGTGTCCAATCATCCCGTCGACGTCTAATTCTAATAGAAACCGTGAAAGCTCCGATATATTCGTCGACAATCTCGAAGGAAGAATAACTAGCCCCTACCGCTATGCCTCCTGAATAATTATTATTTGGACAATAATCATCCATTTAATAAACTGATAATTTTTATTTATTTAATTTTTTTTGAGAAAAAGGTGACCACGTCACCGCTTTTTAATGATATATTAACAAAACAAGTATTACAGATAACATACATCTATGTTCCTAAATCGGAACAACGGAAAACAATTACATAGCTCACTCTACATCATAAACTAGTCTCTCCCCTAGCCACACTTGTAGACGAAAGCATCTGCACCTGTTCTCCCACCCATCAAAACATGTGTAATTCGAATTTCAACCAATTAAAAATTCAAATTCCATTCCACCCCAGAGATTCACCCTACCTTCCTCCGAACGTCTGCCTTGGTCACAACCACAACCGCTATCTAAAGGCGGCATGCATCCATCACACCCGACGAGTCCACCAATCCATCCCCACCACGACGCCATCTTCCGATTGCGTCAAATCCAGCCCTCAACAGTAGTCATTGTTCTCGACCGACATGCCAGCGCTCTCGACGAACTTCCCTCCGACGAACACTTCCGCCTTGGCAGCTCCTCTTTTGGGGTCCCCCTCTTAACCCATCGCTTCTCCCACAAGATTAGAATTTCAAAAAATCTAATTAGAAATTCACAAGACAACCAACAGTCCTCTCTCCACCATCCACATACGTTTTGAATTTCAAAAATCTAAATTGAAATTCTAAACGCCTCTAAATCTTCCCTTCTAATTATGTTTTGAATTTCAAAAGTCTATATTGAAATTCAAAATTCAAATTAGCCTTGTGAATTTCAAAATCTGATTTTGAATTTCAAAAACACTAATTTGAAATTCAAAATCCCCCTCCCCTAACCTCCTCATTCTAATTTTGAATTTTGAAACCCAAATTTGAAATTCAAAATAGGAAATCAATCCCACTCTCCACCACTCCGGCAACTCTCCGACCATTGTCTCTCTCCTGCACCTCTCCGCTCCCCCCATCGCTCCCGTCATGCGCCCCGTCACTTCGTCCCCACCCCATTTCGCCATCAACAAATGGCAACCTCCTCCACAAACTTGAGCCCCCTTCGTCATCACCCCCCTGTCGCTCCGATGAAGCCCCACGACCTCACCGCACTAGCCTCCTCGACACCGCCACGCACTCTGTACCCGTCGCCGAGCCAAGCCCAGCTCCAAACGTTGACGATCCAACTCTATTTGGAATCTCGACAACCAAAACATTCCACACCGACAATACCCGAATCCTGCGCCACTCCGATGAGCATTGACTGAAGCCTCGATGAGTCCATCCTCAATGACACCCTTCGACACTCCTAGCCCCTCACCGACAGTTGACAACGCTGCCGATGAGGCCCTCTCCCCTAACGAAGCCGATGACCATCATCATCCCCGAGGTTCTCTCTCCCAATCTCCATCTCCTCAACGGTCGGCTCCACTCCTGCCGTCGTCCTAGTCCTCATAGAGGCGACCTCTTCGCAGCCCCGATCACTTCACTGCATCTACTCGACCGACTTCTTTCCAAATCGGAAACCCAAATTAGTGATACTTTACACCAGCGCACCTCAAAAGCTGGGTGAGAGGGGAAAGGGGGGAAGGGAGAGGAGGTTGAGGAGGACGAGGGAGTCCTCCCCCCTTCCCGAGCGGCTAATTTTTCTTTAGTTGTTGTTGGGTTTTTGGGTTTTGGGGAGAGCTTCTCTCTCTAGAAATTCTAGAGAGAAGCCCCTTTTTTGGTCTTTTTAATAAACTGATAATAGAACTAGGATACATGAATTTATATTAACGGGTACAGGTCTAGGATAATTTATATCCAATTAACTCGTCTAACTCTAACAGAATTTAACTATCCAACTATTGGTACTTAAGTCAGGTCTCCTCTCATTCTTTAGCGCTTCTATCGTTGAGTGAAAGCATTTTTAACAACAACATTAGCTGTAAGCTTGTTCTCAAAGTTATTTTTGGATAAAGTAAAATCTTCAGTGTTACCTTTTCCTTGTGTATTTTTTCTTCTTCTTCTTTTGTTGAATAATTATAGCTTCAGTTATACAGATGCAAACAGCAGGTCTATCTTTATACGTCTCTTCCATTGATTCTTTGAGCTCTTGTGCTAACATTGGGGGACATAATTTTACAGGTTGCCTGTATTGCAAACTTCCAGACTGGTATTGACGCAGACATTTGACATTTCTGAATCAAGGAGAAGATATGGAGAAAACAATCAAACTTTTAGGTTCAGGATAGGAGGACCTTGTAAAGAAATAACCAGGTCTGAATCATCCTTGTCTTAGCCTTGGTTCACCCTTAAGATGTGAGAGTGAGAGGTAAATTCACAGTTACTGATATACTTGTTAGAGGCATGCTTCAAGCGATCTTCTTGTTTGTTTTTTGTTTTTTTTTTCCACACAACATACCAAAGAAACTACAGTGTAACTGTAATTACTATCCAACCCCACAATTGCAAGTTGATACTAAACTAGATTTGTGATTTGTACCCAAAAAAACCAGCCTATGATGAAGCTTATTCGAATCCATAATTGCTATGGCATAATTTTGTATTTCTCTTTAACCCACTGTTTAAAGATCAATTTTTTTATTTTATTATTATTATTTTTTTTTTTTGTGTGTGTGTACATTTCCAGTTACAAGTTTTATTTCCTGGGTGAATGCTTGCATAAGTATACACGACTTAAACGCTTTATAACTTGAAGCATCTGTTGTTTCTTTAGTGCACGAGAAACTGATAGGATGCAACATGCTAAAATTCCTAGTATTATTTTTGCAATTGGCAAAGACCACATTACCGTTGTCGAGATCCTGTCACCTCACATTACCGTTGTTGAGATCCTGTCACCTCTATCCGTTTATAACGAACGATAGGCGCCAAAAAAAGGGGGGAACTTGTATAGGAGGAACATGAGATTGGGCCCCACCCCAGCCCACCCCACATCTTAATTAATCAGCAAAAGCTTAACTACAAAATTATATCAATCTCAAATTAATTATCTCTCTCTCTCTCTCTCTCTCTCTTCCACCCACCGATCATCTAACTCTGCAACAGACCGAATTCCTCTCCTAGTTTCCCTCCCCAAAAAACACCTCACATGCCCCTCCTCTTCCCTCTTCCCTCCTTCTCATTTCTCCTTCACAATCATCATCATCATCATCATCAATGTCATTCCCATCTCCTCCTCCTTCCCCCAAACCAAAAAACACCATGAAAAGACGTAGAAAACTCACCGCCACCTTCGGCAATGCCGATGCTCTCTCAATGAACAAGTTCGGAACCAGCCTCTCCTTCTTCGTCTTGGCATCCTTCCTCCTCTGCTCCCCCTTCGTCCAAACCAACCCTGGTAATTTTTTATAAAAAAAAAGTAAAATAAAATAAAAATTCAGTACTATTTTCTCATTTGATGATTGCATGCATGTACTTAGAATATGATAGTATTTGTTGTAGATTCATCTGTTTCTTCAGACACCAATGCCATTAATGGATTCAACCTTCGGAAGGAGGTTACGCTGTTGGAATCTTTCCTCCCGTCCAGCAGCAACAAATGTTCCGCCATTTGCATCTTCCCCGATTCTGATTGTAGAACAAACCCTGAATTGAACAATCAAGAGGCAATTCTTCTACAGAAAGTCGCTGTTGATCGAGAAGAAGGTGGGAAGGAGAAGAAGATTGAGGCGTCTGCTTATGTTGTTGGGGGGCTGGAGAAGATTCGGAACAAGACGATGGAGACGACCAAGAAGAGCGATGATGGGGCCGCACAGGAGGTGCTCAGGACAATTACCCACAGGCTTGAGCCTAGTGGGGAGGAGTACAACTATGCCGCGTCCACCAAGGGTGCCAAGGTTTTGGCGCATAACAAGGAGGTCAAAGGGGCTGGGAATATATTGGAGATGGACGAGGATAAGTATCTTAGGAATCCATGCTCCATTGATGTGAAGTTTGTCGTTGTTGAGTTGTCGGAGGAAACCCTGGTGGATTCTTTTAAGATTGCGAATTTGGAGCATTACTCGTCCAATTTTAAGGATTTCGAGCTGTTGGGTAGCTTGGCTTATCCGACGGATACTTGGTTCTCGCTTGGGAACTTTACTGCTGAGAATGTGAAGCATGCACAGAGGTTCACGCTTATGGAGCCGAAATGGGTCAGATACATGAAGTTGAGGTTAAAGAGCCATTATGGCTCTGAGTTTTATTGTACATTGAGTTTCCTAGAGGTTTACGGTGTGGATGCGATTGAAAAGATGCTCGAGGATTTTATAGCAATAGCTGATGAAACTGCGGCCAACCCATCCACAGTCTCGGTGAAATTAGGGGTTAATTTGAGCGAAAAAGATGTTGCTCAAGTGAATGATGGGGTTGAACTTACTCCAAAAGCTGATGTCGATGATTTAAAGAAGGATGTACCGAAGAGTAGTAGCGTGCCTAATGTCACGAAGAGTAGCAGTTTACCTTTAAACACGAAAGAAGTAAGACAGCAGTTAGCCGGAAGAGTGCCAAACGATACTGTTTTGAAGATTTTGATGCAGAAGTTGAGATCTTTGGAGCTGAGCCTCTCTGTTCTGGAGGAGTTTACAAAGGAACTTGATCGAATATATGGTGGTTCAATACCTAAACTTCGGATGGAGGTTTCTCAAAATATAGAGCTACTAGAGAAGCTTGAATCTGAGGTCAACGATCTCATGGACTCAAAGGAAACTATGGTACATGAATCCTATAATCTTTCTAATTTCTCTTCTATTTGAATGCACCTTAGATATGTAAGATTATTTTCTTTGCTGGGTCTGTTCAGGAGAAAGAAATTAGTGAGCTTCAAAATTGGAAATCGTCGGTGTCAGCTAAAGTAGATTCTCTGATCAAAGACAACGCCTTTGTCAGGTGAGGAAGATGTTTCATTCTCTCACCGTGTTTATAATCATAACATATGCTTGCTTGCATTTTTGGAACTGCCATCTTACAATTTCATTCTTGACATGCAACAGGGACAATGTGGAGGAGATCCTACATAATCAAGAAATCATGGAGAACAAGGAGCTTGCTGTACTGATCGTAAGCCTTTTTTTCGCATGCTTTTCACTTCTCAAGATAACGTGTGACCGGATCATGACACCCTTCAGAGTTTGTGAGCCTGAGAAGATATACAGAACGAGCAGGGGTTGGTTTTTACTGTTTGTAAGCAGCAGCATGGCGGCCCTCATCACATTCCTGTATAGCTAGCAGCTAGTTTGAACCTCGAACCTGAGATCTTTGATTCCTGCATCATTTTACTTCGACGCAGGATATGGGCTAGTTTTAACACATAGAGCTTAGTGTAGACATTTAGAGGGACTACTCGACTTTTCATCTGATGTCGGTTATTGGGTATTCCTGCGCATAGATTTGCTGTGAAGAAGTAATTAGTGTTTCTTCAGAAGTAAGCTTCATGTTAGAAGGGTGTAATTTCATTATATATGAATGAAATATCCTTTGTTTGAGGGTTTGTTGGTGATAGAATTTCAATGTATTCTTGGTGCTTGATTGATGTTTTAACAAATCTTTGAATGTTTTTTAGTAAACTTTAACTCAATCTTTGACAAACTCAACAAGCTGAAGTCGCTTCAGTATTTGATAAAGGGATGATAAACGGTTGGGATGGGTAGAGGGAGATATCATGTTCGAATTGTTCCCTTCTCGCCTAGTAAATGGTTCTCTTCTATGTTTCATTTGGTAACCAAATGACTTACTTCTCGCATGCATATCATTTTGTTCAGATGGAAGAACGAGTTTCTTTTAGGTAAAAGGTGGGAGAATGAGTTAGCTCCCCTTGAGTTGAGTTCCCAAATGGTTATCTTCTCTACAAAATCCGTAGTACACAAGCCATTCATCTCTTCTGGAATCGTTCTCTTCAAACATTTGATGATCTCCGAGAACCATAACATTGAACAGGTGATCATCATACTACTGAGTTTGGAAAGTCGTTAACATAGGGGCATGCATGGATATTTAGAAACTTACTTATAACCAGAGTTAGAATATTATTTAACCAAAGTGAAAAGAATTCATGTATTTTTTGTTCTTTATTAGTTTTTTTGTATTTATGAAAAGGTTACACTATAAGTTATTTCTATCGTCATGTTGTCTGTTTACATATCTACAAACTTCTCTCTAAAAAAAAATAAAAAAAAAAATAAAAAAAATAAAAAAAATAAAAAAAATAAAAAAAAACCCTTAAAACTAAAAAATTGAAGTCAGAGCGGAATATCCGCAAAATTAAATTCAGGGGACATGAAGCAGCCCCCCGCCGAGAAACTAGTGAATCAATCCACCGCGCCAATTTGGAGGTTCTTCCTCTTCTTGTCAGCATCGGAAATCCTACAGAAAAAATGTATTCAAACATTACTTTCCGAGGTGAATATCTTAAACACTACGATGGAAACAACAAAGAGAGATATTTACCGAGAGAGATAGACTTACCATGTAACTTTAGTATATTTTACATTCATAAAATAAAAATGCTATAATCATGAACCCAAAATTTACAGATGGGTGTTAACTGTTCTTTGAAAACCTGAACCCAAAATTACAGGCAACTAGCAATATATATATATATATATACATGATGCATGAGTTAATGACATTCAAACCACTTGATTTTTTATATAATCACTTTGTATGAGGAAAATTTCCTCATACTCTATATGAGGCTCACTTTCCACATATATATATATATATATATATATATATATATATATATATATATATATATATATATATATATATATATATATATATATATTTGGAGCGACAATCGATGAATAGTGGGGAATCATCATCGACTAATTTGAAGGTTTATTTATTTTTTAAATATGTTTTTCAAAAATCTATAATTACTTCATTATTTCATAGAATAATGTGAATGCATGATCCATAATGTGTAGTGATGTGTAATTTTGAAGAATTTCTCATTTCTACGAATCATGATCTTGATATGCTTTTATGATTATGCTGTTCTGGCTTTTACTATGACGGAGCTTCGTTTCCATTTTGAAACTTGTACTGTGTGCTTGCTTGAGTTCCCAATCTGAATGAAGATCTTGGCTCTCGCTTGCTTAAATCTCATCTTTCAGGTACAATCTTTTTTCTTTAATTTTTTTCAAATTTTTTAATCCATATAAGCAAATGCACGCAGGATAAACTGTGGACTTTTTTGGGCAAACCCAATTAGATGAGAGAGAGAGGCGCAACTCAGATCTAATCAATGATTTTAGGATGAACGAGTCAGATCCATTGGGGGACGAAAGCAATCGGATGGTTTTTGTTTTTGTTTTTTGATAATAAAAAGGTGACCAACGGTCACTGGTTTTATTAATGAACTGTTAGGATTACATCCAAAAATCAACAGGAATTAAGATATACAACATCGTCCATCAAACACAAATGCCTACAACATCCAATACTGAGAAATAGAAGTTAATACATCATATACTACTACCACATAAACCATTTCTTCGACGCCAGACGGAAGAGGGTGCATAACAGCCTAAACATCCCTCAACTCTCTCTGATCCAGACCCGAGCTACTCCTCGCCCTCCAACCAAAGTCTTTTCCTAGTCCTTGCTTTGCTCTGCCCAATCATGAATGAGAGAAAATTCTCCATGCATCATGACATGAAATCTACATCTGGAGTTATGGAAACAAGATTCATTGCGAACAAACCATAGGTCCATACGCCAGCTGCCACAAAAATATCCAACGCAACTCTATTTTCCTTCTCTCTCTCTCTCTCTCTCTCTCTCTCTCTCTCTCTCCAGGAATTCCATAGATCTATAGTAGAGACAAGGTACTCCTTTATCCCAAAACCCAACCAGATAACCTCCCAAACTAACCTGACTCTATGACAAGAGAATAAAATGTGAGTTGTCCTCATCACCACGTTTACATCTAGTGCATTTAACATCTATAGGCATGTTCCGTAATCTAAGGTTTAACTTTCGAGATGATAGAATTGTTTGTTGCAAGCCATAAAATGTCCTCCTTTGTCGGTGCATGAGTCTTCCATATCCTTGTCGCCCCCATGCTTCTCAACCCTCAATCATTTAGCCATTTGTACATAGACTTCACTGAAAAGTTCTTATTAGGTTCTAAATACCATTCTCGTTCGTCCTCTTCCCCTCTTCTACTATCTCCCACCTCTGCTAGAACATTTTTCAGCATTTGTAGTTGCATCATCGCTATTCTGAGATAAATGATTCGTAAACTGTAATCGCAACCACTCCTGCTTTCCACACCTGTCACTAGGGCTTACTCATTTCTTGTCTCCTTAGCTAGTTGTGGGAAAAGTGATTGTAGAGTATTCTTACCACACCACTTATCCTTCCAGAATTGAGTATCCCTCCCATTCTAGCTAAGAACGCATCTAGTATTGGCGTGGAAGACCTCTCCCACCTTTGAGAGACCTTACCAGAGATACGAGGCCTTCCCCCTTCTACTTCACCCCCCATATCTGATTTTTTTTACATCTACGATATAATGCAAAGAACTTACGCCACCATATATTTCGTAGGTAGCACATTTTCTACCACCACTTACTCAGTAATGCTTTGTTCATATCTCCCAGGTTCACAATTCCTTCTTCTTACAGACCTTTCCCACCTAGCCAGATGGATTAACCTCGTTCGCTCCTTTCCACAAAAAATCGTCTCATACGCTTGTCAATTCTATTGATGACCAACCCAGGAAGTCCATAAATTGACATTAAATAAGTAGACAAACTACTTAGGACCGAGTTGATCAACGTGAATGTACCCCCTAGTGATAGAAATTTCCCTTTATATCCCATGAGTCTTTTCCTCACTTTTTCCACTACCGGGCATCCAATCCTCCAGACGCATATTACCTAGTCTGATGGGCATACCTGAATAATTTAGTGGAAACTCTCCTCTCTCACAACTCCGACAAGCTGTAATCCTATCTGTAACACCCCGAATTTCAAATAAGGACAAACTCGGGATTTCACAGGATCTTTACTTCACTTCGTACAATTTTACAAGGAATTTAAAAACTTTTCATTCACAATACATCAGAGTTTCTTTACAACTTGGTTTTACACAGCAGAAGAATGAAATTTACAATAAAATATTTACAACATCTTTAAAATAAAACAACATCAGGATATCCACTTTATAGCTCCATGAATAGTCCTTTACCTGCATATCAGTCTGTGGGCACGTCAGTTATTTACAACTGACGAAATGTTATACACGGCTATCCTCTCTATGCCGGGAATAGTATAACGATCTCATACTTTAACAAATCACAAAAATGATTGAATGAACAAGTAAAGTGTCAATAGTGATTATTCTAAATATAAGTGTATGTCATGCCTTAATGCCTAATGCACACACAATTCTACACTAGGATGACACTAATGCACACTTGTTCAGATTCTATGCATCCCATACTACATAGGTCCGAGGGCAAGTGCCTACGTTCTCCACAATAAAGGGCTCGATCCCTCGCCATGAAAACTACCCGGTAGCAAAACAAAGTTCAGACTATTCCACGAATGTGAATCCCAGCCTTGGAGTCCACCAACAGCTGTTATAACAGATTCCACATCGTACGAACCGTCCCGTATGTGACCCTCTAGCCCAGTATATATATATATATATATACATTGGAGACGGTAAACACAAAATCCATCCGTCCGACTACTCAAGATCCCGGAGTCCACCGCTGACCCGTCCTTATAGTCCCGGACTAAAATATAATAATCCGTCTCCCACAGGGCAACCTCAGTCCACCAACTGGGTCTATAGTCTTGGAGTCCACCAACAACTATATAGAGCACCCCACTTACGTTTCCCTAAGTTTACTACATCTTCACTTATGTGCCTAAATTTTCCTAAGTTCAAGACATGAATAATTTCCATTCAAGAATTAGTTTTACCTCCTACCGGACTTAATCAACAAATACGAGATGGCTCCTGTGACAGGGTAAAAATGGCCTGAGGCCCAACCAGGGCCCAATACTATTCCTACTCAGAAAAGTAAAAATAACAACCTGGTTCGGCTCCGGACCACTTCTGGGTCGGTGCCGAACCTCGGGTTTGCCCTCACGGTAATGGCCTCCTCGTACCGACGAGCCTCAGTAGCCCTCGGAGTCCGATCCGGGGCAGTCCCACAGGCCGTCCCCCCTCTCTGGCGGGGCAGAAGGGTGACCTGGCGCAGCCTAGGCCCTCCGATTCCCCCCAGAGGCACAGGGGGCTCACGATGGACCACGTCAGCTCCAAATACCGCCAAGGGTTTTGCCACGTCAGCCCTATACCACTCCTGGTATCGCCTCGTCCGCCCTAAACCCCCTGGGCCTTCTGCCACGTCAGGCCCATGGGCTTTCGGATCCAAACCCGGCCCCCAAGTGGAACCAAACCCGGTTGGGATTCTCTATAAATACTAGACCCACACCCACCTTTTGAGGTAATCAATCTTTTGCCACTTAATATACCTAGTTATTGCTACTCTCTCACAGAGACTGACTAGAGCGTCGGAGGGTCCGCCACCGGGACAAACCCCGGTGTTTCAGGACCGTCTGCAGGTACACAAGACCTCGGATCCGACCCTTCCGATCCGAGCCCAACCTTCAACATCTTTCCGAGCTCATCGTAGGTCCCAGAAGGTCAACTGAAGGTCGGCAGACGAGCGGCAATCTCCTTCAATACAAATTGAGTTCGAACTCACACCTGGTGCTTCCACACGTTCCTCAGAAATAAACAGCATCAGGTTGGCGCCGTCTGTGGGAACAGCTGCTCCAGAAGCCGATCCGACCCAGACCCTCAAAGGCCATCGACAGCCGAATCCTCATGGCCTCCAAAGGCAAGGGGGCTGCTCCCTCCGTCAACCAACGGGACTCGCCCCCACCCACTGATGAAGCCAGGCCCCGCACGTCGAAACACAAGGCTCCTCCTCGGGAGTCCCAAAGGAGCGTCGGCTGGACAGCCCAGCCCGACCTACGGAGAGTAATCCTCAACCGCAGGATTACCCACAGCTGGGGAAGGGCCGCTTCCAACTCGGCCCTGAACCATCCGAGGAAGACCCACAGGGATGACGGCCCACGGGGTCGGCAAGGTGATAGGAACCGGGGATCACCAACCCCGAAGCCTAACCCAAACCGCACCCAGGGTCAGGATCCCGAATCCGAGGTATCCATGGATACGCCATTCACCCTACACTACATCCACGGGGGACCGGTGGGGGGAGAAACCGATACTTCCCAAAGAACCTTCACCCAGGAGACGAACGCTATTCAGTACAGCCCCTCTCATGAGCTACAACCGCGGCCAGTCTCCTTCTCAGGAGAGGGCCCCGAAGGAGTTCACCTCCCCCACTGCGAGGCCCTCGTCGTTAGCCTCCGCATGGCCAATTGTGAGGTTCGCCGAATCCTTGTTGACAACGGCAACCTGGTAAATATTCTCTTCCTCAGAACCTTCGAAAGCCTCAGATTATCCAGAGGGAAACTCAAACCAGCAGGATGCACGTTGCTCAAACTTTCAGGCGTCCCGGTCGTAGTGGAGGGAATTATTACCCTCAACGTCACCGCTGGACCGGACCCTGACAAGAGGACCGAGTCCTTGGATTTCATGGTCATCCACGTCAAGGCGGCCTACAACGCCATCCTCGGCCGACCCGGGCTGAACTCCCTCCAGGCGATACCTTCGGCCCACCATCTGAAACTCAAATTCCCCCCTCAAGGGGTCAGCATCGTCCGAGACAGCGTCGAAGCAGCACGCTCATGTTGCGTTACCACCAGGGGAGGGGGCGTGCTCCCCCTCAGCGCCGTTGAACTCGAACCCGAGAAAGACGGCCCCGCCCCCGAGCCCGTGGACGAACTGGAGGAGGTCCTATTCGACACCGAGGATGAGTCGAAATGGTTCCGGGTGAGCTGCTCACTCGCCGAAGACCTGAAGACGGGCATCATCGCTTGCGTCCGCCACAACGTTGATCTCTTCGCTTGGAAGCCCTCCGATATGCCCGGAATCTCTGAAGACTTGATCATGCACCGACTGAGCGTCCTCCCTGATTCTAAACCGATCGTCCAAAAGAGGCGCAAAGTCGCCCCGGAGAGGCAACAAATTGTAAAAACAGAAGTGGACAAGCTCTTGTCCGCTCGATTCATCCAAGAAGTCACCTACCCCGAGTGGTTGGCCAATGTCGTCATGGTGAAGAAAGCGACAGGGGGTTGGCGAATCTGCATTGACTTCACGGACCTTAACAAAGCGTGTCCGAAAGATCCTTTCCCCCTCCCGTGCATCGACGCTTTGATAGACGCGACCTCAGGGCACGAGCTGCTGTCCTTCATGGACGCGTTCTCGGGGTACAATCAGATCCGGATGTTTCCGCCAGACATCTCCAAGACCTCGTTCGTCACCGACCAAGGTCTTTATTGTTACCGTGTCATGCCTTTCGGACTGAAAAACGCCGGAGCCACGTACCAGCGACTCGTCAACAGAGTCTTCAAGGACCTGATCGGCCGCAACGTAGAAGTTTATGTCGACGACATGCTTGTCAAGAGCCGGGCTGGGCCGGACCACGTCGCCGACCTCGAGGAAGCCTTCGGTGTCCTCCGACACCACAACATGAGGCTCAACCCGGCTAAATGCGCCTTCGGCGTCTCCACGGGGAAGTTCTTAGGATTCATCGTCAGCCAGCGCGGCATTGAGGCAAACCCCGAAAAAATACAGGCCATCATTAACATGTCCCCGCCCCGGAATGTCAAAGAGGTTCAGAGGCTCACGGGTCGGTTGGCGGCGATCGGCCGTTTTCTCTCCAAGTCAGGGGAGAAATCTCTCCCCTTCTTCAAAGCCTTGCGCGGGAAAGGGGGCTTCGAGTGGGGTACCCATCAACAAGAAGCCTTCGAACAGCTGAAACAGTACCTCGCCAACCCGCCTCTCCTCAGCAAGCCCGAACCGGGCGAGCCGCTTTGGCTCTACCTGTCCGCCTCGGACCACGCCCTCAGCACCGTCCTCGTCCGAGAGGAGGAAGTGGTTCAGAAACCACTGTACTATGTAAGCAAAGTGCTGCACTCGGCCGAGACGAGATACGCGAAGATAGAAAAGGTGGCCTATGCCCTGGTTATGGCAGCCCGAAAACTCCGACCTTACTTCCAGGCCCACTCCGTCCAAGTACTGACCGACCAACCACTGAAGACCATCCTCCACAAGCCCGAAAACTCCGGCCGATTAGTCAAATGGTCGATCGAGCTGAGCCAGTTCGACATTAGCTATCATCCCAGGGCAGCCATTAAAGGGCAGGCCCTCGCCGAGTTCATAACTGAATGCACTGTCTTCGAGCAACCTGACGTAGAAGAATCGGATCCGACCTGGGAGGTCTTTGTTGACGGCTCATCCTGCGAAACGGGGAGTGGGGCGGGCGTCATCCTTCGTGGCCCCGACCAATTCCTACTTCAATACTCCCTGCGCCTCAACTTTCCAGCCTCCAACAACGAGGCAGAATACGAGGCCATGATCGCCGGATTGACCCTCGCCCACCGAGCCGGTGCCAAGCGAATCCGGGCGTTTAGCGACTCTCAGCTCGTGATCCATCAAATCAACGGAGAGTACGAAGCCCGCGACGACCGAATGATGAGGTATTTGGCGGCGGTCCGACGACTCTTGGCATCCTTCGACGACGCTACGGTTGTCAGAATCCCCAGGGAACAGAACGCCCAAGCCGACGCGCTATCCAAACTTGCCTCTTCCTCCTTCGAAGGCCTCGATCGTACGGTGCTCGTCGAGGTCCTCTTGGAGCCAAGCATCAATAGCCCAGAGCCGGAAGCGATGTGTGTGCAAGAGGGGACCAGCCCGGACGACTGGACCACTCCCATCCGAAAATTCTTAAACCGGGCCGAGCTTCCTGAAGACAAAGCCGAGGCCAGGCGAATTAGAATCCGAGCTGAAAGGTTCGTCATGATCGATAACATCCTCTTCAAACGCTCGTACACCTTGGCCGACGGCAAACCCTACCTCCGCTGCCTCGCCAGGGACGAGGCCAGCTACGCCCTCAAAGACCTGCACGAGGGGATCGGCAGATGCCACATGGGGAGTAGGACACTTGCCCGAAAGGCCCTGAATCAAGGGTACTATTGGCCCACCATGCTCCAAGACTCACAAGACTTAGTCAAGAGGTGCGGCCCCTGCCAAAGATTCTCCCCCATCAAAAGGCTTCCTCAAGCCAACCTCCGATCCCTGGCGAGCCCTACGCCCTTCGCCATGTGGGGTATGGACCTTGTGGGGCCCTTCCCCCCAGCGGTAGGGCAAAAGAAATTCCTGATTGTCGCCATCGACTACTTCACCAAGTGGATCGAAGCCGAACCACTATCCAGCATCACCGAGCGCCAAGTGCAACAGTTCTTTTGGAAGAACATCATTTGTCGATTCGGGATCCCCCGAATCCTTGTCACAGACAACGGAACCCAGTTCCAAGGGCAGAACTTCCAATCTTTCTGTCAGGACATCGGCATCCAGCAGCGTTTCTCCGCCATTTGCCACCCTCAGTCTAACGGCCAAGCGGAGAATGCGAACAGGCAAATCCTCGACGGCCTCAAAAAGCGCCTTGACAATTCCCCCAAAGGGCTATGGGTGGAGGAGCTGCCCAGCGTACTATGGGCACACCGAACCACACAGAGGATCCCCACGGGGGAGACGCCATTCAATCTGACCTATGGGACCGAGGCAGTCATCCCCGTCGAAGTCGGATTGCCTTCTCCCCGGATCATGGCCTTCGATGAAAACGACAATGCTTCCGCCCTGAGGGCTAACCTGGACCTCGTCGCCGAAGTACGAGAGAAGTCCGCGGTCCGAAGGAGCATTTATCAGCAACGGATCGAGAGATTTTACAACAAGAAAGTCCGCCCCACCAGCATCCAGGCAGGGGACCTGGTTTTGCGAAAGCTATCTGTCTCTGATCCAACCAAGAAGAGGAAACTGGCTCCCAACTGGGAAGGCCCATACCGCGTAGTCGAGGCTGTACGCCCTGGTACATACCGACTGACGGATATGAACGACCGACCCATCAGCCGACCCTGGAACGCAGAGCACCTCATGAAATTCCGGGGAGAACAAGCTTAGGTTCTAGCGTGGCTTAAGTAAATTAAAACTTTTGTAAACATTCGTGTGTAAAGGGCCGCTTCAGCGACCCCCCCGGTCTAGTATAAAAGAAGTCTCTTTTTGTCAAAAGTTAAATACCTCGGCAACTCCGACCCGGTACCGGGCAATGGGGGCGGCATCTGGGTTCTCCCTCGGGTCTCATCTCCAAACGCCTCGGCAGGTTCGACCCAGCTCCGGACCGGAGGTCTCCCTGTCGCCCCGCGTCGATCCCTCACAAATCGGCGGAGCCCGACCTCGCCTACACCGCCCTTCGCCACCCCGATAGCCAGAGCAAAGAAGGAAAAGAAAGCTTTATTCATACTCTTTTATTTTGTGCGAAGGAAACAAGCAAATACCGTTACAGGACCACTCCACTCATCTCAAACTAAAGGGGATCGCCGACTTAGGGCCCCTCGGACCCGGTGAAGGGTGGGATCACTCCGACCAAACGACTTGGGACTCTCTCTTCGTCATGACGGTCCTTCGGTTCTGCCACCGTCGACACCCCGGCCACGGAGCTCTGGGCATCCACGGATCGAATGCGTTCCATCAGTGGCAACGCCGAGGGAGCCCCCTCTGCTCGCCGACCCCTCGAGGAAGATGTCGAAACACCCAACATAGTCCTATAGCGGTGTATCTCCATCTCCTTCTCCACTATCACATCGCGAAGTAGCTTCTCGGAGGAAGGCCTCTGCACCGAGGAACTTGACATGGTGTATCCAAGACCAACGCCCCCTAGCTCCCGATCCACCATCGCCCTCCTCAGCCGGCTCGCCTCCTCACTTAGGGCTTCAGACTTGTTCCTGTAATAATGGAAGGCCGCATCAGTGTCGCGAGCCCTCTTTCGATACCGAACCAAAGTGGCCTCTAAGGCCTCGACCTTGCCCCGAAGCCACGCCACGTCGGAACGAAGGGGGTCCACCTCAGGAAGGGGAGCCGTGACCTACAAGAGAACCAGCCCACTCAAGACCTATAAGCAAAGAGGTTCAGAAATTTTTCGAAGTTGGAACACTTAGCCAGCCAAAAAACCCTCTTTTTATAAATTCAGTTTCCCCATACAAAAAAGGCGGTGGCCAGTCCGCGGAAGGCAAATACAATCGAGAGAAGGAAAAAGAAGGACAAAAATTATACAGCTGGTTTTCCCACCTCTATATCAGCCGGATCCGTTGGGGGGTCGGCAACCGATTTATCATCTGACCCTTGTCCGCCAGGGGTCTTCGGTGTCCCCTCAATCTCCATATCATACTCGAAGTTGGACAGGTCAATAGTCGGATAAAAGTGCCTCACATGGCTGAGGGCCTTCGCATAACTGCTATCCTGGGCGTTGATCACCAGGATCTGACACGACTTAGTCACCTCTTCCTTCTCCTTCTCCGACCTCTCCTCCTGAGCCGCCCTCGCCTTCGCCCATTCCTCCTTCTCCTTGTCAAAAGCCGCCTTCGTCTCTGCCTCCTTCTTACGAGAGCCTTCGAGCTCTCCCTTCAATTCCGTCACCTCCTGCTCGGCCTTGTCAGCCCGGTCTCGCTCTCGCTGCAACGCCGCCTCGTAGAGGCCCCTCACATGGGCCCCCTGCACGGTCGCCTGCCATAACCAGACACTACTAAGAAATCTTCCTTAAACAACATCACCCGAAAGCTAGGAGGTTCGATTGACTTACCAGCACAGTGGCCTGCGCAAGACGCACGTACGCCTCGTCCAGGGTCTGGGACTTCATATCCGAACGATCCCGAGGGGTCGCCAGCTTATCTGCAACCTCTACGGCCTGGCGCCCCCGGACCAGGCAATCACCCTCGCGGATCGACCAATCTGGCGCCCACCTTCGCCGAAGTCTCTCCTCTAGTCCGGGATCCACCAGGGGACCCTTCCCCTTATCAGGGTCGGCGGCCGCACCCTGATCCGAACCCCCCTGGACCACCGCGTCCCCACCCGTCTCCGACCGAGTCCTTTTCATCCTCGGCTGAATGGGGGCCTCGGAGACCACCTGGGACAACTCGGTCGTCTTCGCCGCGACATCCTTCTTCTCGGCCTTCTTCTTCTTCATGGCGAGCCTCAGCGCCTTAATCGACTCTTCATCCATTTCTGTAAAAAGATCCATTAAGAACAAATGAGCAAGAAAGTACAAGGAGAGTGTGAGGAAAGAAACAACCACGTACGAGGCACGGCCGGGCTAGGGCTCAGTCCGACGCTTGCCAGATGGGCCTCCGTCACCTTCCCCCAATTGATGCTATACGACAGACGGAGGCGCTCAACGAGTCTCCACTCCTCCGCCGTCAAGTCCCCCGGCCCCGGTGCTGCGTAGCTCGGCTTAGAATGGTTCCACCGAGTAGGGATAGCCCAAGGATCCTCGCTCCGGATCACCAGATACTTTTTCTTCCAGAACTTAATGGAATCTGGATGACCGTGGACAACCTTCGCCTTACCTCGAGGCGAGATGTAGTATACTCCTTCTGCCGATGAGCCAATCAACAACATCGCTCGGAACACGCCCAGCCGCAGGGGTACCCTCTGCTCCTCACACAACAGCACGAAGCAGATGATCTGCTTCCAGGAGTTCGGCCCAAACTGCATCGGCGCCAGGGATGACCAATTTAACACATCCCGAACGAATGGGTGGATGGGCAGCCTCAGGCCAGAGATAAAGGCGTCTACAGGGAAGATACAATACCTATCCGGCAGGGGATCGGTCGGCCGAAGAGTAGAACTCGGCAGCATAAGCTCATAACTGGGCCCTATGTGGTAGGCCAACTGCAGAGCCCCCAAGTCGCTTGCCTCCAGAACGGTCGGGGATGCGTCCACCATCAACCTCTTCCGGCTTGACGACGACGGCTGGACCCCCGAGGACTCCTTATCTGAGAGATCGTCGGGGTAGCGACGGAAAGACCGGGGTTGTGCAGACGACCCTATCACCAAGTCGCTCGGGCCGCCAATCCTCGATCCCTTCTTCTTCGGAGCCCTCCTCCTCTTAGTCCGTTCCGGCGAAGGTGTAGACAAACGCCCCAGAACGGGCGGATTCAGAGACCCTGCGGAGCCATCTCCCTCGGAGCCACCCTCCTCTCCGGAAGCCGACCCTAGGGTCCGGACTTCGTCTGAGCTACCGCCCCCCTCCTCAGAGTCGCTGCTTTCTACCACGAAATGCCTCCGAGATCGCAATGGCTTCACACTGTGTACGACCTCCTCCTTGCCTACCGGCCCCTCCCCAGAGGTCGACGCCGACGAGCCGGACTGAGCCCTATCCATCCGTGCCTAAGTTAAACGGGGTTACCAACTAACCTGGAATCACCTCGGAAAAACGACCTTGCTGCAGGAAGCTGAAGAGACGAGCGCTGAAGAGTTGAAGGATTTTTTGAAAAGTAAGAGGCAAGAGAGAAATAGGCGATGGGAGGAGAGGGGGGAACATTTATAGGGGATAGGAACAACTCCTCGATTTTCGCAGTCACTATTCACCGATTGACGTGCAACTGCCGCCTAGGAAATCACGCCACGTCCTCGAAACATGTGCTGCTGACGTCACCCAGTGCCAGACTGGCTGCCCGATACGGGGGTCGGTTCGGGCAAAATAACGGCTCGCCTTCGCCGGCACTAAAGTACTCTTCTTCAGAAGATCCACCGGCTGGCCATCACCCTTACCAGCCCGTAATTCCCCATCGTCTCGAGGTTCGGCTTGGCACCGGGGTACTCTTCCCAGGAAGAAACAACGGCTCGCCTTCACCCTCACCGGCCCATAATCCCTCGCCAGCTCGAGGTCCGGTCCGGCACCCGGGTACTCTTCTTCGGAAGATCCACCGGCTGGCCATCACCCTTACCAGCCCGTAATTCCCCCTCGTCTCGAGGTTAGGTCTGGCACCCGGGTACTCTTCTCAGGAAGAAACAACGGCTCGCCTTCACCCTTACCGACCCATAATCCCTCGCCAGCTCGAGGTCCGGTCTGGCACCCGGGTACTCTTCTTCGGAAGATCCATCGACTGGCCATCACCCTTACCAGCCCATAATTCCCCCTCATCTCGAGGTTCGGTCTGGCACCCGGGTACTCTTCTCAGGAAGAAGCAACGGCTCGCCATCACCCTTGTCGACACGTAATCCCTCGACCTCTCGAGGTTCAGTCGAACACCAGGGTACTCTTCTCCGGAAGAGACAACGGTTCGCCATCGCCTTCACCTACACGTAGACCCTCGACTAGCTCGAGGTCCTATCCAAAGCCTCAGGGCAGCACCACCAGGAAGGCCCTGTGATCCGCCCTCCCATTTTTTACAATCATGAACACTCCTCCACGGCTAGCTCCCGCACCCCCCGCAGGAGTGGGGGGCTTGTGTGACAGGGTAAAAATGGCCTGAGGCCCAACCAGGGCCCAATACTATTCCTACTCAGAAAAGTAAAAATAACAACCTGGTTCGGCTCCGGACCACTTCTGGGTCGGTGCCGAACCTCGGGTTTGCCCTCACGGTACTGGCCTCCTCGTACCGACGAGCCTCAGTAGCCCTCGGAGTCCGATCCGGGGCAGTCCCACAGGCCGTCCCCCCTCTCTGGCGGGGCAGAAGGGTGACCTGGCACAGCCTAGGCCCTCCGATTCCCCCCAGAGGCACAGGGGGCTCACGATGGGCCACGTCAGCTCCAAATACCGCCAAGGGTTTCGCCACGTCAGCCCTATACCACTCCTGGTATCGCCACGTCCGCCCTAAACCCCCTGGGCCTTCTGCCACGTCAGGCCCATGGGCTTTCGGATCC
This sequence comes from Hemerocallis citrina, assembly GCA_017893485.1. Taxonomy (NCBI): domain Eukaryota; kingdom Viridiplantae; phylum Streptophyta; class Magnoliopsida; order Asparagales; family Asphodelaceae; genus Hemerocallis; species Hemerocallis citrina. Next base: position 232,324,314 of record CM030360.1, read on the forward strand.
AAACCTGGCCCCCAAGTGGAACCAAACCCGGTTGGGATTCTCTATAAATACTAGACCCACACCCACCTTTTGAGGTAATCAATCTTTTGCCACTTAATATACCTAGTTATTGCTACTCTCTCACAGAGACTGACTAGAGCGTCGGAGGGTCCGCCACCGGGACAAACCCCGGTGTTTCAGGACCGTCTGCAGGTACACAAGACCTCGGATCCGACCCTTCCGATCCGAGCCCAACCTTCAACATCTTTCCGAGCTCATCGTAGGTCCCAGAAGGTCAACTGAAGGTCGGCAGACGAGCGGCAATCTCCTTCAATACAAATTGAGTTCGAACTCACACCTAGTGCTTCCACACGTTCCTCAGAAATAAACAGCATCAGCTCCTTAGCCATATCTCCAAATCATTTCTCAAATCTTTTCTTTCAATATTGCCGGTACCGAGGTCTTACTAACTCTAAATCATAAACTTTCATGTACAAGAAACATGGGTACTCACACCCTTTCTTAATCATGTCTTAAACTTATATAATTTCATCTTTCAATTCATTCCACGAAAATAATCAAATCTTGTCATCATCCATGATCTAGTCATTTATTCAAGATCTTTATAGAACAAAAGTAATTCCTTTCATATATACAATTTCTATCATAACCCAAGTTCTTGCAATGTCTCATTTAGCATTATATATGAATCTCTTATCATATATATGTCACGCCCCGCTTCCCGGAATACGGAAACACAGGTACGTAACTGAGGCCCAGCGAATGATATAAGTACGCCGACTCATATCATCCATAAGCTGTACCAGTCTTAATCAACAATATAAGAAAAATTAATCACAACCACGCAGGAAACATGATCACATAAACGAGAATGAAATTCAATAACCAATTCTGGAAAATAAAGACTTACCAAATAACTCGATAGACTTCTGCTCCAATTGTAGAAGATCTGCTTATCAATGTCTCCTAGAAATTCTCTTTATGCACCTGTGCTTGATTATCTAAAAAGAAGGAAAATTTGTCCTTAGAGCAAGTACGGACAGCAAGTAGTGACAAGCAGAGAGTAAAGGAAACAGGTTACATGAAGGAATATGAATCAAGATCAAATTGCGAGATCAATAATGGTACTAATAGCAATGGTCATAATCAAGTATATATACATATCAATTTTAGTTCATTATAGTGTCATTTCTCCTATCTAGTGCACGTACTTCTGTGTCCCATGTGTGCCGTACCACAGGTTCGGTGCACGCAAAACAGTGTACGTTTGAGACATAGTGGTGGGGTCTACAGAGCGTGTACTCGGTTTCAATAACAATCATTTACCATTTTCATTCATTCATTCACATTCATTACTTCTCCTTCCATTTCAATACCATTTCAATATAGGCCCTCGAGTACATTTTCTGAGATTTCCCACTACTAGGTCAACCCTTACAAACCCCGGCTTGTTTAGTATTTTACTGTTAAATCATTCATGCTCATGCAGGTGTATATAAGGATGTCAAGGGAACGATAATAATGCAGCAACATGATGCATTGCTAAATAATAAACATGAAGTAATAAATTTAAAACAACAATTCTCTTTTTATTATTTAAACCGATTCCAATTATAACTGGGTCGAAACCTCAGTACAATGCAGACAATGCAACAGTAACTTATAAAAAGCCATCACATATATGTTCATTAAAATGCCAATTAATGTGCTACTACAAATTATGGAACCCATTACAATGTCATATAACGATTATAATGTCATTTTCTGTGTGCAATCCACTTTATGAAGTCATTAATCCAATCACGATTGTCTCATTCAATCAATGTATACAATTACCATTCATTTCCTTTGTACACAATTCCATTCATTTATTCATTTCGATTATATCTATATTGGCTTAGGTTTGAGTCAATGGACAATTTTAGGAGGTCAAAAGTATGTCGGGTTAGCTCGTGTAAACCCTCGATACTCCTAACGAGAAGGGACGCAAGGCAATTTAAGATAATTGAAATGGAACTACTTGCAGGAGGTCAATTAAGCTTGAACTAGAAAATTAAAAGAGTTCAAGTGGACTTGCCTGTTAGTTGACGACGATGAAATTGAACACTAGAATAACGGGATCAGTATCCCGGGCAGCAGAACACGTGTAAAATGTGTATGGCAGCCACGCCAAAACAGCAACAATTCCTTTTAATAGCTCCAAGCCAGAAAAGCTCCAAACAGCAACTCCACTTCAACAACTCTAAGGCAGCAAATACCCCCAAATACAAACTCCAAACTCCAAACTCTTCTTCGACAACAATCCCAAACAGGGACTCACCACCCAATAATAGACAACAATAACACCAACTCCACTACAATAATTTAATCTCCACTCAAGAACATCAAACAGCAACAAACCCAACACCAACAGTAATAATAATCCCCAATCTTAATCTTTCTCCTTCTTTTCCAATACCAACAGATAGAGAGAGAGATCCTTCTCTTTCTTCGCCTTCTTCAACACACGGGGAGAGAGAGAGAGCGCGAGCGGGAGAGAATGTGCGGGAGGGCGGCGCGATTTGAGGAAGGCTCGACCGCGGCACAGGTGGTGCGACTGGAAGACGAGCGGAGGGGTCGACGGCTGGCTAGAGCGGCGGAAGCGGTGGGGTGCGGTGTGGTTCGGAGTGAGGTCGAGCGCAGGCGAGGTGCGGCGTCTTCGGCGACTGCGGGAGGCAACGCGAAGGGCGAGCGGAGGGCGTTGCTCTGTTCCGCGCTCGAAAACAGAGAGAGACGGAGCGCGCGAACTGGGCTTCGACAGGGCTTGGACGGCACCGGCGGAAAGGTGCAGCGATTGCTGCACAGGTGGCAGGCGGAGGAGTGAGCGGTGGGTTCGAACGGGAGTCGAGCGAGAGTAGCGAGGTGTTCAAGCCTGAGCGGAGGAAGATGACGACGATTGCGGGAGCGGTGGCGAGCGATTGGGTTGAGGGTGCCGATGAGATGGGGCGGCGGCGCTGCTGAGCCGAAGGGGATGCGATGGCAAGGCGAGGGACTGGCAGCGGAGACTTGAGCGAGAGGCAGCTTCGACAGTGGTTCGGCTTCGGCGAGGCTGGTTGAAGACGGAGGGAGAAGGCGAGCGGCGGAGGCGGCACTGGCGGAGAGCAGCGATGGACTGGCGGTGGATTCTTCTGTGGTGCTGTGTTTGTAATGGCGGGGGCGACGGAAGTTCTCGGCGGGTGACGACGGAGAAGACGAGCGGGAGAGATGGAGTTGGGTTTGATCTGTTCGGTTTCTTTGTTGGGTTTCTTCTGTTTTGTTGGAGAACAGAGAGAGAGAGAGATGGAGAGATTGTAACATTAACAGGGAAGAGTGGAGAGTGGGGGTTTAGTCAGTGATTAAGAGATAATCAGGGGTTAGTTAGAGTTTGAGGGGTGTAGTTACGGGGATTGAGGAGAGTGGGGGAAAAAGTGAAGAAATTGTATAGGATGTGTGTATAGATTTGATTCTGTACAATAAAGGGGTAATGGGTTCTGGGTTAGTGGGCTTGAATTTGGGCTTTATGTAAATATAATTAAATAATACAACACACATCAAAATCAATGGGCTAGAATCCAACAAGAGATGGGCTTCCAACTAAAAAGAGGAGAGACAAGATAAATTTGGGTTTCAATAGGAGATTCAAAAGGCCATAAGTGCATTTGAATGATTTATACAGAAATTGAAAGACAAGAATACATGGAGGAAAGAAAAGTACTGGAAATCCGTATAATCGGAAACAGGGGTTACAAATCCTACCCACCTTACAAGAAGAATTTCGTCCTCGAAATTCATTTTGGCAGGCGGCAGGACAAAACAGAAGCAATTTAAGAAATAACAGGGCAGGAAAATTTGAAAAAAGAGAAACTCCAGTGATGGAAGCACAAGAATAATAAAGAACATAGATAAGGTCGATATCGAATAATAAATCGACAAAAGATGACAAGTGAAAAAGACGAACAGGATCTGAATGATGCAAGGAAGGATCAGCAAGAGAATCTTGGGACCTGTGGGTTATGGGCCCACCACGCTTCCGCTGCACTACTCTGATGATGATGTCCCAAGCAAAATACCATATCGATGTAGGCCGCATGATACCAATCGATGAACCGAGCAGGAAGACAAGAACGAGACACCAGGATCAATGACAGTATTGGCTCAAGATAAATAATGCAAACAACAATAACAATAACAATGGCAATATCAATAATAATAACGAGAAACATAATAATAATAATAATATTATAAAACAAAGTAAGATTTTTTTTTTTTAATTTAATTTAATTTAATTTAATTAATTTATTTATTTATTTATTTACTCTATAAATTAATCAAACAAGAATATTTATAGTCGATCAATTATAAATGGAAATTAAGTGAAATAAAAATACACTGTTAATCCCCGATCGTAAGAAAATAGGAGACTATTCAATAAGAATTTAAACTCAAATATAAGAATGTTGATAATCATACAAACAACAAAGAAACATAAACTAAAAATAATTTTGGAAAAATAACCAGTCAAGATACGTATAAATACGGACAAATTTAGCTAAGTAAGGAAATATTAATAACCATGAATGTGAAAGACATAATAATTATTGAATGTTGACACTATAATCAATACTCGAAAACACATTAAAAGAGCAACGAGTAAAATAGGCCAATATATATATACACACGAAGACTTAAAAGGGGTTCATTAAATATTACAAAGTAAGCGTCAAATCATTAATTAGGACGTGGAAACAAAATTAAGTGAGAATCTAAGGTTTAAAGAATTAGAAAACGGTGACAGTAAACAGTAATTCACAAAATAATGAAGACTTATATCATGATTAACGTACTCAATCTTAACATAATGTAAAAATAAGTTGTAAAACACAAGATAGAATAAAATCAACTATACTAGTTCAAATTGTATGGAAATATGAAGTGTAATTGTATAAACAAAAAGTCATAAGGAAAATATTTCTTTACCATTAGTTTCATTATATAAGTAAAAATTGTCTTGAAATATAAATTAGCAAATACTTAGAAAATCTTGCATCCTTAACATCAAGTTGCATGTTTGCCTTCACGATATCAGGTTTCAAGTTGCCATCCAAATATTCGGCTGCACATTTTGCCTCGCCGATATCCAGTTGCAATTTGCCTCCATTGACATCGAGTTGCATATTTGCCATCTCGACATTAGGTTGCACCGAAATGGTGAAATGCAGGATGGAACTTCCATATACAGAGTGATAGGGGACATTTAATTTAAGTATGATGTGATATAAAAACAGTAGGAAGGTAAGAAATGGAGTTGAAAGCCACACAATAGAGTATCAAAATAGATGTATAGATTATAAATATCAAATACAATAGTACAAAATAGTAGAAGTTAAAATGATTATGAAAGTAGGGAGAAGAACGGAATAAAATACATGCATAAACACAATGCAATGGAAATGACAATAAATATATAGTGTAGCAAATTTACACAATAATTATATCATACAAATATACAGTATCGTAGGAGTTAAACGAGCCTCTAACATGTCCTTGAAGATCCACCGATGCCGATCAACGAACCAAGCGGGAAGACAAGAATGGACAACCCCAGAATCAAAGGAATATGGGCACAAAAGAATAAAATCTATACTCAATGAAGAATCAATGAAAGTGAGGACTGCAAGGGGCGGAACGAACCAAGGATTGAAAGACTTGAATAAGAAGAGATCAAAGAGGAATCCAAATGAGAGGGGTATCCAGATTATATGTTGGTTATTCATGTTCACGTGATTAGCGTGGTGCGCATATTATCGAGTTAGACTGGCTAGAACCAAACTTGACTAACGCATTAGTCAAACATGACTAACACATTAGCCAAACCAGCAAAACTCCAACATAGTTAGAGCCTAACCTGGGCTCTGATACCACTTAAAACCTGTCACGCCCCGCTTCCCGGAATACGGAAACACAGGTACGTAACTGAGGCCCAGCGAATGATATAAGTACGCCGACTCATATCATCCATAAGCTGTACCAGTCTTAATCAACAATATAAGAAAAATTAATCACAACCACGCAGGAAACATGATCACATAAACGAGAATGAAATTCAATAACCAATTCTGGAAAATAAAGACTTACCAAATAACTCGATAGACTTCTGCTCCAATTGTAGAAGATCTGCTTATCAATGTCTCCTAGAAATTCTCTTTATGCACCTGTGCTTGATTATCTAAAAAGAAGGAAAATTTGTCCTTAGAGCAAGTACAGACAGCAAGTAGTGACAAGCAGAGAGTAAAGGAAACAGGTTACATGAAGGAATATGAATCAAGATCAAATTGCGAGATCAATAATGGTACTAATAGCAATGGTCATAATCAAGTATATATACATATCAATTTTAGTTCATTATAGTGTCATTTCTCCTATCTAGTGCACGTACTTCTGTGTCCCATGTGTGCCGTACCACAGGTTCGGTGCACGCAAAATAGTGTACGTTTGAGACATAGTGGTGGGGTCTACAGAGCGTGTACTCGGTTTCAATAACAATCATTTACCATTTTCATTCATTCATTCACATTCATTACTTCTCCTTCCATTTCAATACCATTTCAATATAGGCCCTCGAGTACATTTTCTGAGATTTCCCACTACTAGGTCAACCCTTACAAACCCCGGCTTGTTTAGTATTTTACTGTTAAATCATTCATGCTCATGCAGGTTGATGCTGTTTATTTCTGAGACACGTGTGGAAGCACCAGGTGTGAGTTCGAACTCAATTTGTATTGAAGGAGATTGCCGCTCGTCTGCCGACCTTCGGTTGACCTTCTGGGGCCTACGATGAGCTCGGAAAGACGTTGAAGGTTGGGCTCGGATCGGAAGGGTCGGATCCGAGGTCTTGTGTACCTGCAGACGGTCCTGAAACACCGGGGTTTGTCCCGGTGGCGGACCCTCCGACGCTCTAGTCAGTCTCTGTGAGAGAGTAGCAATAACTAGGTATATTTAAGTGGCAAAAGATTGATTACCTCCAAAAGGTGGGTGAGGGTCTAGTATTTATAGAGAATCCCAACCGGGTTTGGTTCCGCTTGGGGGCCGGGTTTGGATCCGAAAGCCCATGGGCCTGACGTGGCAGAAGGCCCAGGGGGCTTAGGGCGGTTGCGGTGATACCAGGAGTGGTATAGGGCTGACGTGGCGAAACCCTTGGCGGTATTTGGAGCTGACGTGGCCCATCGTGAGTCCTCTGTGCCTCTGGGGGAATCGGAGGGCCTAGGCTGCGCCAGGTCATCCTTCCGCCCCGCCAGAGAGGGGGGACGGCCTGAGGGACTGCTCCGGATCGGACTCCGGGGGATACTGAGGCTCGTCAGTACGAGGAAGCCGGCACTGTGGGGGCAAACACGAGGTTCGGCGCCGACCCTGAAGGGGTCCGGAGCCGAACCAGGTTGGTATTCTTGCTTTTCTGAGTAGGAATTGTATTGGGCCCTGGATGGGCCTCAGGCCATTTTTACACTGTCACACAAGTCCCCCATTCCTGCAGGGGGTGCGGGAGCTAGCCGTGGAGGAGTGCTCATGGTTGTAAAAAATGGGATGGTGAGTCATTGGATCTTTGTGAGAAGAGTACCCTGGTGCCAGACCCGACCCCGAGCCGGTCGAGGGATTATGGGCCAACAAGGGGGGTGGCGAGCCGTTGGCCTTCCTGAGAAGACCACCCTGGTGCCAGACCTGACCTCGAGCTTGGCGAGGGATTACTGGAAGGCAAGGGCGATGGCGAGCCGTGAAGCCTTCCGGAGAAGACTCCCCTGGTGCCGGACCCGACCTCGAGCTGATCGAGGGATTATGGGCCAACAAGGGGGGTGGCGAGCCGTTGGCCTTCCTGAGAAGACCTCCCTGGTGCCAGACCTGACCTCGAGCTTGGCGAGGGATTACTGGAAGGCAAGGGCGATGGCGAGCCGTGAAGCCTTCCTGAGAAGACTCCCCTGGTGCCGGACCCGACCTCGAGCTGATCGAGGGATTTATGGGCCAACAAGGGGGGTGGCGAGCCGTTGGCCTTCCTGAGAAGACCTCCCTGGTGCCAGACCTGACCTCGAGCTTGGCGAGGGATTACTGGAAGGCAAGGGCGATGGCGAGCCGTGAAGCCTTCCTGAGAAGACTCCCCTGGTGCCGGACCCGACCTCGAGCTGATCGAGGGATTTATGGGCCAACAAGGGGGGTGGCGAGCCGTTGGCCTTCCTGAGAAGACCTCCCTGGTGCCAGACCTGACCTCGAGCTTGGCGAGGGATTACTGGAAGGCAAGGGCGATGGCGAGCCGTGAAGCCTTCCTGAGAAGACTCCCCTGGTACTGGACCCGACCTCGAGCTGATCGAGGGATTATGGGCCAACAAGGGGGGTGGCGAGCCGTTGGCCTTCCTGAGAAGACCTCCCTGGTGCCAGACCTGACCTCGAGCTTGGCGAGGGATTACTGGAAGGCAAGGGCGATGGCGAGCCGTGAAGCCTTCCTGAGAAGACTCCCCTGGTACTGGACCCGACCTCGAGCTGATCGAGGGATTATGGGCCAACAAGGGGGGTGGCGAGCCGTTGGCCTTCCTGAGAAGACCTCCCTGGTGCCAGACCTGACCTCGAGCTTGGCGAGGGATTACTGGAAGGCAAGGGCGATGGCGAGCCGTGAAGCCTTCCTGAGAAGACTACCCTGGTGCTAGACCTGACCCCGAGCTGGCCGAGGGATTTCGGGCTAACAAGGGGGGTGGCGACCGGTTGGCGCCCCAGAGTGACTGAGCGGGGATATCCCACCATTCGTGTGGTGTATTGAAGGCTCTCCGAGAATGGTGTGATGGTCCAATTTCCTAGGGGCATTTAATGGCGCCGCCTAGTAAATGTAGATGGTGCATGGTTTTCCGTTGATTGACCTTCCCTGCGCCTCAACGGTTAGTCCCTGGGGGAGGTTATAAATACCTCTCCCCTTCATTGTAGGTATGATCAAAACAGGGGTGGCCCATTGGCTCTCAGAGGTGTCTGCTTCGGCGGACGCCTGTCTTTGGCTAATATTTTCGACCCTAGCCGTGTCGGAGAGGTGGTTACTCTGCCGCCCTGATCTTCTCTTGGATCTGATGGACCTTGATATGGTGGCCAGGTCTACGGGAGATCAGGGCGAGAGGGGTGACGGCCGAAATCCGTGCTGTGGGAAGAGGAGCTTCGGTTTAGTGGTGGTTTTGCCGTCTGGATCCCTTTTCGGGTCAGACTGCCCTGTCATGGAGGTTTGGCCCGGGGGAGATCCAGACGAAAAGACGCACCCACCGTATACCGGCCTTGGGGCTGAAGGGCCCCGGATGGGGGGGCCACCTCCCGTCGGGGGTCGGTCAGTCCGTCTTGATAGGGCTGTAGGCGATGGCAGTTTCTGTTCCACCCTCGAACAGTTCGGGGTTTCGGCTGCCGAGGCTGTAAGTCCCGGGCTGCTCGAGGGTGAGAGGGGAACTGGTCGGACGCTGGAGCCCAGGGCGTCTGTCATATGACGGTGCCTTAAACTTAAAAAAAATGTTTTCTCCGTAGTGTATCCCACCCGACCCGACCCCAGAGTTAGGCCGTCAGTCTGGCGTCTGATGACGTCCCCCGCACAGGTTTCGAGAACGCGGCGCGATTTTCCAGGCGGCAGTTGTGCGTCAATCAGTGAACAGTAATCGCGGAAGTCGAGGAGCCGTTCTTCCCTTATATAAGTATTCCCCCTTTTTCCCTTTCGCCCACTACAATCTTGCTGCTTCTTTCTTCAAAAAATCTCCCACCCCTTCAGCGATTGTTCTTGCAGTTTGCCGTACTCGGTTCGCCCTTCCGAAGCGGTCCCAGGTTAGTTTGGTAAGTTTGTTTTATCTTTAGGCACAGATGGATAGGGCTCAGTCCGGTTCGTCGGCGTCGTCGTCCAAGGGGGAAGTAAAGCCTGACTCTCCGTCGACGTTGTGGGAAGAGCCCATGCTCGAGGAGGGGTCGGTGCCCGTTGTGGGCCATACTGGCTCGGTTTCTTTGGAGGGCTCCGTAGGTGAGGGGGAAGCGGTACACAAGTCGAGGGCGTCGCGTACTCGACGTCCCTTTGTGGTGGAGAGTAGTGGGTCGGAGGGAACCGGCGAGGGTTTGGACGGCATTCGCGTGCTGGAGCTGTCTTCCGATGAGGAGAGGGGCGAGGGCAATATAGTGAGGAGATCCACCGCTCAGGGTCGAGGACCGTCGGAGCGAGTTAAGAAGGAGAAGAGGGCCCCAGGAAAACCGGGGTCGAGGACCGGCGGTTCGAGCAAGGCGCCTGTTTTCCGTAATTTGATGACTGGTTCGCCTGTTCAGCCGAAGCATTTCCGTCAGTATCCCGACGATCTTTCTGACCAGGAGCTCTTCGGAGTGCAACCCTCTTCGCCGAGCCGGGGGAGGGTGATGATGGACGCGATCTCGACCGTTTTGGAGGGTGGGGATTTGGAGGTTCTGCAGCTGGCGTATCATATAGGGCCTGGTCACGAACTGCTGATGCCGAGCCCTACTCTGCGTCCCACTGATCCCTTATCAGCTTGGTACTGTGTCTTCCCAGTGGACGCTTTTATCTCTGGCCTGAGGTTGCCAGTCCACCCGTTCATTAGGGACGTGTTGAACTGGGCCTCCTTGGCGCCCATGCAGTACGGGCCGAACTCTTGGAAGCAGATCATCTGCTTTATGCTGATGTGCGAGGAGCAGCAAGTACCCCTGCGGCTGAACGTGTTCCGTGCAATGTTGATGGTCAATCCGTCGGCCGAGGGTGTATACTATATCTCTCCCCGGAGTGGGGGGAAGGTCGTTCGCCACCACCCCGACTCCATCAAGGGATGGAAGGAGAAGTATTTGGTGATCCGGAGTGAAGAGCCATGGGACATTCCTACTCGATGGAACCACTCCAAGCCGAGCCACCCACCGCCGAGGCAGGGGGATCTGTCGGCAGACGAATGGGGGTTTGTCGAGCGCCTCTGCCAGTCACCTAGTATCGATTGGACGGAGGTGACGGAGACCACTCTGGCGAGCGCTGGACTGAGCCCAGCTGTTATGCGTATGTAATTGTTCCTTTCTTCTGGGTCCTTTCTTGCTTTCTTGCTCATTGCTCTTAATGGTTTCTTCTGCAGGTATGGATGAGGCATCGATCCAGGCAAGGCGGCTGGCCATGAAGAAGGAAAACGCCGAGAAGAAGAAGGCGGAGGCGGCGAAGAGGTCGAGGGAGCTGCCCCTTGTTATCTCGGAAGTTCAACTCGAGCCGAGGACCAAGAGGGGTCGCTCCGAGACGAGCAAGGGCGTGGCTTCTTCGAAGGGTCAGGGCCGAGCAGGGGCCTCTGTTCTCGACAAGGGGAAAGGTCCCTGGGTCGAGGCCGAGGAAGAGGATCCGGTGGTGGAGCTGTTGCGGCAGCGGTGGGCTCCTGACTGGTCGGTTCTGATGGGGGACCGCCTGACAGAGGAGGCCCAAGCCGTCGAAGTGGTGGAAAAGCTGGCGACCCCTCGCGATCGCAAGGCGATGGAGGGCGAGCCCGTAGAGGCGGCGTTCGCCCGCCTGGCACAGGCCACTGTGCAGGTAAGTCTGTCGACTCTGTCCCTCTTTGTTGATTTACGTGCCGAGGCCTCATCTTTGTCTGCCGTTGGTTGTAGGCCTGTATACAGGGGGCCAACATCAAGAACCTGTACGAGGCGTCCCTGGCTCAAGAGCGAGCTCGAGCGGAAAAGAGCGAGCTGGAGATGAAGGAGATGCGAATCGAGCTCGAGGGTTCGCATAAGAGAGAGCAGCAGCTGGAGCTCCAGCTCAAAGCCAGGGATGTGGAGTGGGAGAAGAAGATGGCCTCCCTGAAGACGAAGTTCACCAAGGAGGCGGAGGAGGTGTTGCACACGGGCCAGCAGATGGTGATCGCGGCCCAGGACAAGAGCTATGAGAGGGCCCTCAGCCACGTGAGGCACTTCTTCCCGGCCCTCGATCTGTCCAATTTTGAGTATGATATGGAGATCGAGGGGACGTCGAAGACTCCGGGTGAAGCAGGGCCCGCCGTCGACCCCTCGGCCGACGCTCCCGTGGATCCGTCCGTCGGCGCGGAGGTGGGTCAGTGAGTTGTGTAATTTTTGTCTTTCTTTTTCTCTCCCTCGATTGTGTTTGCCTCCCGCGGACTGGCCACCGCATTTTTTGTAAGAAACATTTGGATTTATAGTGGCAAGAAAAGTTTTTTGACCGGCCGGTTGGTTTGACCTCGGACATTTCTGAATCTTCTTGAGAATGTGTGTTGAGTTGGTTGGTTATCTTGTAGGTCGCGGCTATCCTCCCTGAAGGAGACTCCCGTAGTTTCTATGTGGCGCGACTCCGGAGTAAGGTTAAGGTCCTGGAAGCCGCGCTGGCTCGCCACCGAAGGGGGGTTCGGGACACTGATGAAGCTTGTAACTTTTATCGGAATAAGTTCGCCGTCTTGAGTGCGGAGGCGCGCCGATTGAGAAGAGTGATGTGGGATCGGGAGCTCGGCGGGACGGACATTAGACGACCCGGGCTAAGTACCTTGGAGCCGAGGTCCTCTCCTGGGGGGCTACCTCGCGACGTCTTTGTGGAGAAGGAGATGGAGATGCCTCGTTACAAGGCGATGTTGGGAGCCTCGTTCTCTTCCTCCTTGGGTCGACAGGCGGAGGGGGTTCCCTCTGCGTTGCTGCTGTTGCAGAGGGCGCGACCGGATGACGCCCAGAGTTCGGTGGCTGGACCGTCGATTGGGGCTGAGGCTAAGGAATATCACAACGAGGGGAGGGGCCCCTAGTTGCTTGGTCGAAGTACTCTTTGTCCCTCGTTGGGCCCGGGGGGCCCTGATCTACCTGATTTGAGAAGAGTGGAGCGGTCTTGTAACGGTCTTTGTTTTTTCTTTCGTTTTATTTTCTCTCTTTGGAACGAAAAATAAAGAGGTATGAAAGAAGAATCCTTTTCCCTCCCTGCTCCGGCCAGCGATGCGGTACGAAATGTCGGAGGCAAGGTCTGGCTCCATCGTTCCGCGAGGGATCGAAGTGGGGCCTTAGGAAGGACCTTCGGTCCGGACTCGTATTGAGATTATCGAGACATTTGGGGTTCGGATAAAAAGGCATATTTTTAGTATAAGGTAGGGAGGGCCGCTAAGGCAACCTTTTACAAACGAGGGTTTACACCAAAAACAAAAGATTTACATATAGCCGGGCCATAGTCTATGCTCGTCCGGCGTCGAGGGGGAACACACCTCCACCGACGGTGGTCATGTAGCATGATCGCGCCGCTTCTTGGCTGCCTCGGACGATGCCGACTCCTTGAGGGGTGGGGAACTTGAGCTTCAGATGGTAAGCCGAAGGCACCGCTTGTAGGGAGCATAGTCCAGGCCGGCCAAGTATGGCGTTGTAGGCCGCCTTGACGTTGACCACCATGAAGTCCATGGATTCGGTCCTCTTGACAGGAGTCGACCCGGCTGTAACGTCGAGGGTAACAATCCCTTCTATTACGACAGGGACGCCTGAGAACCCGTGCAGGGTGTATCCAGCTGGCTTGAGTTTTCCTCGGGGTAACCTGAGATTTTCGAAGGCTTCGAGGAAAAGAATATTCACCGAGCTACCGTTGTCGACGAGGATCCTGCGGACCTCACAATTAGCCATGTGGAGGTTGATGACGAGAGCATCGCAGTGGGGCAAGCGAACACCTTCAAGGTCTTCCCCTGAGAAGGAGACCGGCCTTGATTGTAGTTTGGGCGAGGGGTTGTCTTTGACAGCGTTCACCTCTCGAAGGAAGGCTTTTTTGGAAGTGTTTGATCCGCCTCCCATCGGCCCTCCGTGGACACAGTGCAAGATGAAAGGGATATCCGCGGCTCCCTCGGAGTCGGGGTCCCGATTCTGGGACTGGTTTGGAGCAGGGTTCGGAGGCGATTGCCTCCGGTTCCTAGCGTCTCGCCGATCCCGTGGGCCTTCTCGGGTAAACTCTCGGAGGTATCCTCTGGAAATGAGTTCTTCGATTTCGTCTTTCAGGGCTCGGCATTGGTCGGTCTCGTGCCCGTGATCTCTGTGGAAGCGACAGTAAAAGCGCTGGTCTCGATTCTTGTTGTTATTAGATCGGGGGGGTAGTCGGACAATGCCCTTGTCTTCGATTTCCAAGAGGATGGCGGAGATGTTATGCGTCAGGGGAGTGTACCTCTCGAAGCGGGGGACTGGCGGGACCTTCTTTATGGCCCCCGGGTCCCTTGGAGCTTTCTTCGGTGGTTCGCCTTCCTCGGTCTTCCGCTTTCCTTTCCCGGTGGCATCCCTGGCATCTTCGGGGTTAAGGGCCTCTTCTGCCCTAATGTATTTCTCGACCCTATTAAGGAGGTCGGGGAAGTCGACGGGGGGTCTCTTGGCCAGAGAGGCCTTCAGCTGTCCGGGGCGGACGTTGTGTCGGAATGCCGCTGAAGCGACGCCTGGGTCGAGGGAGGAGACCGACCTTGCCTCAGCGGTAAATCTCCGGACGAACATTCTGAGTGATTCCCCCTCTATCTGTTTGAGCCCAAGTAATGAGGCGCTGGTCCTTTCGGCCTTCCGGCTAGTGACAAAATGGGCAAGAAAATTGCCCTCGAGTTGGTCGAAGGAGTAAATGGAGCCGGGGGCGAGTTTCGAGAACCACTCGCGAGCAGGACCCCGAAGGGTGGCGGGGAAGGCTCGGCAGAGCAGGATATCCGAGGCGCTGTGAATCATCATGAGGGTTTTGAAACCCTCCATGTGATCAGCAGGATCTCCCTCGCCGTCGTAGGTCTCGAATTGAGGGGGTCGGAAATTCCGGGGTATTTTCGCTAGGAGGATGGGGGCGGAGAAGGGTGGACGGACAGGTCTGTACCCCTGAGCCATTCTTTGGTCGCCGTCCCTTATGTGATCGAGGCGGTCCTCCATTTCTTGTAGGCGTCTTAGGAGTACGTCATCGTCTTCCGGCTGGATCGTTGAAGGGCGGGACGCGCTGGCTTCGGCGTCCGACCCCGTTTGTGAATGGAGGGTTTCTTCCCTGGGGGCCCGTCGGAGGGCTCCCAGCATTTCTTTTCGGAAGTCTTGGAATTCCTTATGAGTGACGGGGGCTATTTCGGCCCGGTTTGGTTGGTCCGAGGGTTGTCTTCCGACTCGGCTGAGCGCGGGTCTGCGTACCTCGGACGGTGGCCTCGGGCGGTTCGGGGCCGGGTTGGAAGCGGCCCTTCTCCTGCTACGGGTAATCTTGCGGTTGAGGATTATTCCTCGGAGGTCGGGCTGGGCTGGCCGGCCGACGCTCCCTTGGGACTCCCGAGAGGGAGCCTTGTGTTTCGACGGGCGTGGCCTGGCTTTATTGGTGGGTGGGGGCGAGTCCCGTTGGTTGGCGGAGGAAGCAGCCCCCTTGCCTTTGGAGGCCATGAGGATTCGGCTGTCGATGGCCTTTGAGGGTCTGGGTCGGATCGGCTTCTGGAGCAGCTGTTTCCCACAGACGGCGCCAACCTGATGCTGTTTATTTCTGAGACACGTGTGGAAGCACCAGGTGTGAGTTCGAACTCAATTTGTATTGAAGGAGATTGCCGCTCGTCTGCCGACCTTCGGTTGACCTTCTGGGGCCTACGATGAGCTCGGAAAGACGTTGAAGGTTGGGCTCGGATCGGAAGGGTCGGATCCGAGGTCTTGTGTACCTGCAGACGGTCCTGAAACACCGGGGTTTGTCCCGGTGGCGGACCCTCCGACGCTCTAGTCAGTCTCTGTGAGAGAGTAGCAATAACTAGGTATATTTAAGTGGCAAAAGATTGATTACCTCCAAAAGGTGGGTGAGGGTCTAGTATTTATAGAGAATCCCAACCGGGTTTGGTTCCGCTTGGGGGCCGGGTTTGGATCCGAAAGCCCATGGGCCTGACATGGCAGAAGGCCCAGGGGGCTTAGGGCGGTTGCGGTGATACCAGGAGTGGTATAGGGCTGACGTGGCGAAACCCTTGGCGGTATTTGGAGCTAACGTGGCCCATCGTGAGTCCTCTGTGCCTCTGGGGGAATCGGAGGGCCTAGGCTGCGCCAGGTCATCCTTCCGCCCCGCCAGAGAGGGGGGACGGCCTGAGGGACTGCTCCGGATCGGACTCCGGGGGATACTGAGGCTCGTCAGTACGAGGAAGCCGGCACTGTGGGGGCAAACACGAGGTTCGGCGCCGACCCTGAAGGGGTCCGGAGCCGAACCAGGTTGGTATTCTTGCTTTTCTGAGTAGGAATTGTATTGGGCCCTGGATGGGCCTCAGGCCATTTTTACACTGTCACACAGGTGTATATAAGGATGTCAAGGGAACGATAATAATGCAGCAACATGATGCATTGCTAAATAATAAACATGAAGTAATAAATTTAAAACAACAATTTTCTTTTTATTATTTAAACCGATTCCAATTATAACTGGGTCGAAACCTCAGTACAATGCAGACAATGCAACAGTAACTTATAAAAAGCCATCACATATATGTTCATTAAAATGCCAATTAATGTGCTACTACAAATTATGGAACCCATTACAATGTCATATAACGATTATAATGTCATTTTCTGTGTGCAATCCACTTTATGAAATCATTAATCCAATCACGATTGTCTCATTCAATCAATGTATACAATTACCATTCATTTCCTTTGTACACAATTCCATTCATTTATTCATTTCGATTATATCTATATTGGCTTAGGTTTGAGTCAATGGACAATTTTAGGAGGTCAAAAGTATGTCGGGTTAGCTCGTGTAAACCCTCGATACTCCTAACGAGAAGGGACGCAAGGCAATTTAAGATAATTGAAATGGAACTACTTGCAGGAGGTCAATTAAGCTTGAACTAGAAAATTAAAAGAGTTCAAGTGGACTTGCCTGTTAGTTGACGACGATGAAATTGAACACTAGAATAACGGGATCAGTATCCCGGGCAGCAGAACACGTGTAAAATGTGTATGGCAGCCACGCCAAAACAGCAACAATTCCTTTTAATAGCTCCAAGCCAGAAAAGCTCCAAACAGCAACTCCACTTCAACAACTCTAAGGCAGCAAATACCCCCAAATACAAACTCCAAACTCCAAACTCTTCTTCGACAACAATCCCAAACAGGGACTCACCACCCAATAATAGACAACAATAACACCAACTCCACTACAATAATTTAATCTCCACTCAAGAACATCAAACAGCAACAAACCCAACACCAACAGTAATAATAATCCCCAATCTTAATCTTTCTCCTTCTTTTCCAATACCAACAGATAGAGAGAGAGATCCTTCTCTTTCTTCGCCTTCTTCAACACACGGGGAGAGAGAGAGAGCGCGAGCGGGAGAGAATGTGCGGGAGGGCGGCGCGATTTGAGGAAGGCTCGACCGCGGCACAGGTGGTGCGACTGGAAGACGAGCGGAGGGGTCGACGGCTGGCTAGAGCGGCGGAAGCGGCGGGGTGCGGTGTGGTTCGGAGTGAGGTCGAGCGCAGGCGAGGTGCGGCGTCTTCGGCGACTGCGGGAGGCAACGCGAAGGGCGAGCGGAGGGCGTTGCTCTGTTCCGCGCTCGAAAACAGAGAGAGACGGAGCGCGCGAACTGGGCTTCGACAGGGCTTGGACGGCGCCGGCGGAAAGGTGCAGCGATTGCTGCACAGGTGGCAGGCGGAGGAGTGAGCGGTGGGTTCGAACGGGAGTCGAGCGAGAGTAGCGAGGTGTTCAAGCCTGAGCGGAGGAAGATGACGACGATTGCGGGAGCGGTGGCGAGCGATTGGGTTGAGGGTGCCGATGAGATGGGGCGGCGGCGCTGCTGAGCCGAAGGGGATGCGATGGCAAGGCGAGGGACTGGCAGCGGAGACTTGAGCGAGAGGCAGCTTCGACAGTGGTTCGGCTTCGGCGAGGCTGGTTGAAGACGGAGGGAGAAGGCGAGCGGCGGAGGCGGCACTGGCGGAGAGCAGCGATGGACTGGCGGTGGATTCTTCTGTGGTGCTGTGTTTGTAATGGCGGGGGCGACGGAAGTTCTCGGCGGGTGACGACGGAGAAGACGAGCGGGAGAGATGGAGTTGGGTTTGATCTGTTCGGTTTCTTTGTTGGGTTTCTTCTGTTTTGTTGGAGAACAGAGAGAGAGAGAGATGGAGAGATTGTAACATTAACAGGGAAGAGTGGAGAGTGGGGGTTTAGTCAGTGATTAAGAGATAATCAGGGGTTAGTTAGAGTTTGAGGGGTGTAGTTACGGGGATTGAGGAGAGTGGGGGAAAAAGTGAAGAAATTGTATAGGATGTGTGTATAGATTTGATTCTGTACAATAAAGGGGTAATGGGTTCTGGGTTAGTGGGCTTGAATTTGGGCTTTATGTAAATATAATTAAATAATACAACACACATCAAAATCAATGGGCTAGAATCCAACAAGAGATGGGCTTCCAACTAAAAAGAGGAGAGACAAGATAAATTTGGGTTTCAATAGGAGATTCAAAAGGCCATAAGTGCATTTGAATGATTTATACAGAAATTGAAAGACAAGAATACATGGAGGAAAGAAAAGTACTGGAAATCCGTATAATCGGAAACAGGGGTTACAATATATTTCATTCACAAATCAACAACAATAATTCTTCACTCACACTTTCATTTGTAATTTCAAACTCATGTAATAATTCCAATAATCAAGTACAAGAACAATTAATTTCACATACCATATTTCTTTTATCCTTCTAAAATAGTATCATACCTTAATAATAAATCTTAAAACTTTACTTACTTTTTATTTCAATCTTTCTTTTTAAAGTCATAAAAATCTTAGAACTAACTTTAGTAAGTTCTAAATCATTTATAGGAATAATGGTATTTCTTTCCAAAATTTTAACTTGCTTTTAAAATTCATTAAAACATCAAAAAAAATAAAATAAAAGGGCACCTCTGAGCATCGAACCCGTGACTATACCCAGTCGGCACCCGAGACCACCCGCTAGCCACTAACCCATGTGGACTTGGCTGTCACATGTTCAAACAAAATCCCATATGTATCGACTTTCGGCACTAGACTCACATCAAAGTCTTAAAAAGAAAATCATATTCTTAAAATAATTAACTTAAGAACAACATTTCAAAATCTCTTTTACTTCTCAATCATACATAGAAAATATTTTAAGCAATTTCAATAAAGCATTCATTACATTTATACCATTTGTAACACCGTATGACATCTTATTAAAACTTATGCCATTAATTAAAACTAGTATCATACACGTGCACACGTGCACGTGGGAAAAAGTGAAGGATAATGAAAAGGGTAAGAAGAAAATAATTTCCAAACCGATCCACTTTCGAAAACAGGTCAACTTTCGAAAATATTTACCCAAGTTAGTCCATAAGTAAAAAGAAAATAATTTTCAGACTGATCCACTTTCGGAAATATTTATCAAACAGGTCCAATTTCGAAAATATTTATCAAAGTAACCCGACCCGTGCAACAGAGCGGTTACATCAGAGCATTGGCAATATTTATCCTCAAAGATTGGCATGACCAACATAACTAATATTATAATTCAGTCATATACAGTAATCTTTATAAACCCATCTTATTAATTCTAAAGTTTGGCAATATAATTCAGTCATATAATTTCCAATATACAACTCATCTTTTTGAGCTCGTCATAAACCCAGGATTCTTATTACAACATTAGAGATGGTGTGAATTACAAATATAATATTTTTAACTACAAGGGAAAAATCTCATAATTTTCAAGCAATTATATATCTTTAACATTTGTAAATTAACATGCATATTGTTCATAGTGATAACTCATTATTTCATTTTCTTATTTCCAACTAACACGATGACAATTAATTTCTTAATCGTATCAAAATTTTCCACAATTCATGACACACACAAGCATGGATTTGTTCTACATTTATCATATCAATTTTATCTATACTATTCATTTAACATATTAGCATGTACATTCAAAAAAAAATTTAGAAAGTAGGAGAACACCCACCTTATAGAAGCTTGACAATGAAAGAAAGTGAACACCTCTTCTAGCTCCAAAGTGACCTCCTAGATCTTCCCCTTCTAGCAAGAGCCTCCAAACACAAAAAAAAACTCTCTTCTATCTTTCCTTTCTTTTTCTTGATTTGTTTTCTTAGTGTGTGAAATGAGAAGAAGAGAGGTGCTATTTATAGGTCTATGTTAGGGGCTATATTGCATAAATTCACAACCTAATAAATTATTAAAATTAATTCTCACCTCTTCACTTTTCATAACTCCCCTAACCCCCAACCTTTGACATCCCCACTTCTACAAAATCCAACCCCCAATTTTTCATCTCCTCACTCTCCAAAACTTAACTCCCTTTCAATCTCTCTCTCCCAAAAACCAACCGGCCACCCATATTTTCACACAGCACAAGTGTGCTGTCATTACCGAAGTGGGCCCCTTGAGTGAAATGCCATGTCATGACGAATTCAAGCTTCTCCACGTATGGGCCCCCCCACCATGCACATGCACATTCCAAATTCAATTCCATTTCCATTCATTCAAGCATACACCAACAGCCCACTCTTCATACCCAAACGGATGGGCCCATTCATCACATTTCAACTTTATACACAAACAAACAGCCCACTTATATATATATATATATATATATATATATATATATATATATATATATATATATATATATAATACACTATATATTATATACTACTATCTTTCTATATATATATAATACACTACATATATTAGACTCCATATACCATAATATTAAGTAAAAATTAGTTTAACTAAAATTTATAATGCAAAAATAAATGTGCATACATTTTATAAAATTCATTTCGAGAAAGGATACGCTCACATGCGTTCGCCGAAAACAAACACGTGCGTCGCACGTGAAAACATGAAAATGCGAAAATCGATTTTATTGATGAAAAGTTATTAAATATAATCGAAAACAATATGAGAAAAATATGTATACTAATTTTATGCATTTTATGATGAAATCGCAGTACGTAGAAAACACGTGCATTATACGTGCAGAAAATCGAAAAATGCATTTTAATCAAAACAAGGGGAAAATAAATTTTCGTTTTATAAAATAGATTTAAATACATAAGAATAAATAATTTAAACCTATAGAAAATATTATACATAGTGGTGGAAACACGTGCATCAAAAACACGTAAAAAGCACGTAAATCCCAGGGATTGAAATATTATATTTTAGTTGACTGAAATCAATACGAAAAATGTATAAATAGTACAAATCCAAAATATGTAATGAAATACATTACAAAATATACGTGCGTAACACCCAGGGGCAAAATTGTAATTTCCAATTTTGCGGGGTGTTACACTATCTACCAGAATGGAGAGCTCCTCGCCTAATTTCTTCCATGTTCGCCGCTCCGAACTTCAGAGTAGTATCCGCATATTGTAGAATTGCCACTGGTTCATATACTCGACCGTTGACAATTCCTTCCCTCTCTACCTTTCTTGGTCATTTATGCTAATCCACCAGTGGTTAAGGTAAACAACAATGGGAAAAGAGGACCCATCTTGCCTAAGACCCCTACAACATCGAATTTCGCGCCCGTACTCTCCATTCATACGGTAAAATAAACCACACATTTTCTCACCCACATTCTCCATTTAGTTACAAGCCTTTTAAGTATTAGAGCTTCGTCCACACTATCCAACTCTACCATGTCATATGCCTTTACAAAATCAAGTTTCAGTAGAATGCCATCAATGTTGTCCTTGTGTCCTCTAAACACAATTTCGTGTACGGAGACAATACTATCCATGATGTCCCTTCCCTTCAAAAACCACTTTGTGATTCGCCAATGACGATGAGTTAAGTCTATTGACAAACATTGTGGTAACAATTTTAAGGACCCATTCAGAAGACAAATAGGTCTGAGATCAGTGACCCTAAGAATATCTGTTTTTGTAGGGATCAAAATTATTTTTGGGTAATTCAACATATCAACCCCGCAACCCCTAGGTATAATTCATGGAAGATCTCTAGCAGGTCACTCTTAATGATGTTCCAAAAAATTCTAAAAAATATCTATATGGAAACCGTCTGAAACCGGGGTCTTGTCTTGTCCGAAATTCTTAATCGCCTGAAGCACATCCTCCTCTGTGAATCCCTCTTCAAGTTACTTACTTTCATCAATTCTTGAATCGCTCCACATGTATGATTCAAGGTGCACCTATGTGTTCTCCGTTTTTCCTACGATATCTTTAAAACTTGCATCAATTTGGTGTCTAATTTGCGGTTCATCCTCACTCCAATTTTTCGTACATATAATCCTACAATACGATTCTGCCTTCTCTTATTGGCGACTTTGTGGAAGAAGGTTGTGTTGAGGACCCTTGATCTATGTCTCTAGTATTGTTCTTCCAATTCTCCAATGCGAAAGAAATCAAATGTACTGTTAGCCAACTCCTCATGTTCCAGAGCATTAAGATCCTTTCTTTCTCTATGGTTTCTAGTTTTTGAATACGCTCACCTAAACTCATGTTTTGCCAATCCCTTGAGTCGTTTACACAAACGTCTAATCTTAAGGATCCACCTCAGTTGTGTAAACCGGTGCGTACCATGACTCCTTAATTGTCACTATAGGTTTTCATTAAGAATCCACACCCTCTTGAATGGAACATGGTGCGACTTAGCTCTATTACAAACTTAGACCAAATGTATGTGGTCAGAGGTATACCTGGCGGCAGTTCTGAGAGCAGCTAAACAGTAGCCGTTCTCCCATTATGTTGATACTAGAATCATATCCAGTTTAGCCAAAATCAGGTTGGCTTCCATGTTCGTCCACGAGAACCTTCTATCCGTCAATTGAATTTTCATCGGTTCCAAGTCATTAATGGTTTGGTTGAACTCAATCCTATCGGTTTGGTTAGCCCCCCTACCCCCTGTGTTCACTTTGAAACCTAGTTATATTGAAGTCGCCTCCTACCACCCACAACCCTTCCCATCTCTCTCGAATTGATTTTAATTCTAACCATAAGGCACCTCGAAGGTTGGAATTATAGGGTCCATATATATATATGGGACCATATCTTCCCATCCACCATTCCTAAGCCTTACTCTAATTGTGACCGAGAAGGTTCCTATAACCCGTTGACAATCTTAAAGATAGTATAATCAACCCCTAGCGCTATACCCCCCCGACAACCCAATAGCCGATTTGAAGCACCATTCAAACGACCTTAGTGACCTAAGGCAATCAAAGTGCTCCTTCTTAGGGTTTTCAATTCTAGTATCTTATAGTGCGCAAATGTTGGTTTCTTTTTTCCTATTGTGTCGTTGATCAATCTACTCTTACTACTTGGTTGCATTCCCTGAGAACTGTCACCATCGCTATTTGTTCAGCTGCAGTAGATCTCATGGCTAAACCCAACATATTAGCATAAAAAAGAAGCATATTATCGGAAATATAATTCAAAATTGACAACTTAATTTGAGACGTAACTCCACACGCCGCGTCACAGTCAATAAGATTCCCCCCTAATAATTTTCACCATCTCTGTTTGTTCAGCTGTAGTAGATCTAATGACTAAACCCAACATACTAGCATAATAAAGAAGCATATTATCGAAAATATAATTCAAAATTGATAGGTTAACTTGAGACATACCTCCACACGCCGACACAGGTTCCTTTGCTTTTGCCGTTGATCTAATTAGGTCCTCTCATGGACTCGGTGACCCCCATCTATCAATTTGCCTCTTGCTCTTCTTTTTCTACTCCACCGTATGTTTCACTCTATTCCCTGTGATCATCTCATTATCCTTCCATTCTGTATGACTTAATCCTCCTCCTGCTAATGTTATCACTTGTTTTTCCCATTTCTCATTGTCCATAAGCAAAACTTGTGCATTCCCCTTAACTCCCTCGAATGCTCCAATGATTTCATCCCCCATGTGCTCGATTTCTTGTCTCCTATTTCATCCTCTTCCTCACTGAGTTGGCTCCCACCTCGATCTTCCTTTCCTTGTTTTCCCTCCGAACCCATTCCTACTTCCCCACAACCTTCCTCTCTCTTCCTCGTCGGGGTTCCTTATTCCAATTCTTCCTAAGCACCTCCCTTCATCCCAACTACATGAATTTGTCATCCATCATTACCAACTACTAGCCAATTTCCTTGCTAAAATGCATGCATAGTTGTGTTAGCCTTCAGAGTTTAAATGTAGGTCATACAACTTGATTATAGGAGTTTATTATTATGCTACATTTAAAGATAATAATAATAATATCACTCCTTATGTGTAAACTGCCAAACTCCATTTACAACTCTTGTATAATTTCACATGCTCTCTGCATACTCAAAAGCAAGTATAGAGGGAGAAGTTTTCAAAAAAAGGCGGTATTTTCTTCCCTCCGTCTCCGTCCGTCATTCTCCAGATGCGGCTTCCCCTCACATCCTTCCCCCATCCTCCCTTCTTTATTATTGTTCAGTTTCTCCTCCTCTACAAACCCACATCCTCAGTTTCCCTTCCCTCCAAGTTCCTCGGCGAGCAGCTTTCCTCCCTCAGCGTTTCTCTTCGAGCTTCCTGTCAGCTCATTGAGGTTGCTGCCTCTCTCTTCGGCTCTTTGTAGATCCTGATCGTGACTCCCTCGGTGTGGTCCCAACAAGCGTCGCTCCCTCGCTGCTCTCCTCGGTGACGCCCGGTCCCACTTCCTGGGTTCGGTCGTCCACTGTTAGCTCGCCTGAGTGCTTACCGATTCACTGTAAGTTTGCCTGAGCTCTTTGTTTACTTTTTTTTCTGTAGTATTAATTTTGGGAGTGTGATTGGGGTTGTTTTGAGCTCCGCTGTTATTTTTGGGAGCGGTTTCGGTCCCCTAGCTGTAGTTTTGTCCAGCTTGACCGTTTGTTTATTTTCCTGTACTGTGCTCCCCTTGGGGATTAATACATCCTGTGATTTGCTTAGCGCCGAGCTGCTAGAACTGGGACAATTTCGATTGTTCTGTTCTTCCTCTCTTCATCTAGTTCTTCCTATTTCTTTCTCTTTCTATTGGAGGGTGCGATTGCCACTCTGTGGTCTGGGTTGTACATTTCTTGGCAGTGCTGTTTTGGTGAGTGTGGTTCTGCCCGCTGTTGGGCTTCAATTGTTCTGTACTTTTCCTCTGTTAGAGTTTTCATTTGAGCCTATCTAGGGCTGATGTTTACCATGGCTCACTCTGAGTCCATAGCTAGCTCTCCCTGTTTAGATTCTGTTCTGGATTCGATGGGGGACTCGTCTCACTATCTATTGGCTGACGAAAATGTTCTCCGTTGCTCTCCCATCTCCTCTATCTCCCATTCTCTGCGTTGGTCTGACCCTCATCCGGTCTGTTTCAGATGCCTTCTTCCTGGGCATTTTAAACGCGAGTGTGTTAACAAACTGAAGTGCTTCTTCTGTGAGAAGTTTGGTCACTTTCGTAGCCGATGTTTCTCCCTGCAGAAACTCCTGGGTCTTCCCATAGGCCATCCCCTTCCGGCCAAACTCCTCGCCTTTCTTAATTATCCCCTATTAAAATGCAAGCTTCGCGCCGGTTTGGGTAGTAATCTCACTATTGTTAATGGAAAGAATCTCGTCTCCTCAGCTGTTGATTCGCTGCCAGCTAAGAACTTCACTTCTTCCTTCTCTCCAGATTGTGATTCTCCTGCTTCTCTTCGACCTTTTAATATTGCTAACCTATTGATAGATCGTAAGGTTGATCCGAATCTCGTTTCCTTACCTCGCTCATCGTCTTTCAAGGTTCATCCTCGATCTATCTTAGGGGTCCCTTCGTTGAGCTGGAACTTAAGTAAATATCCTGGATTGTTTTCATCTTACTTCTCCACTCCTTATTGGTCTCGTTGTGCGAGGGGACTCTCTCGGCACAGCCGATCTTCGGTTCCCCAAGCGCACCCTATCAAGACTACTGTTTCTGTTGCGGTCCCCTCTTTATGTTTTAATAATCCTTGTGCTCTAGGGATAGCTGATCCCAAATGGGCTAAGTTCTCGTTTCATTTTCCGGGATGTTCATTTCCTTTGTTTCATCATTTAGGAGTTCAATTGTGGCTCTATCAGTCCCTGATGGATATTAACCCCTCTTTGTACTCTATCCCCCCTAAGTCTCCCCCGGTCACGGATGACTCTTCTCTCACTAGCGCCGTCCCTATTGCCTTGTCGGTGGCCCCAATTTGCTCCTTTACCCCATCTCTCCGTGTCAAAGCGACCTCTTCTGATCTTGAGTCTTCTTCACCACCTTCAGCGATGATAACAACCCCCACCGTGAAGCGGAGGTACAATAAGAAAGTCTATAATACTTCTCAGATTCGAGTGAGTGCCCATATTCTGGCGCGGAAGGCAGCTTCCGTGTCAGGTCATCACCTGGTGCTCAGTTGAGACTGGTTTATGCTTTGCCTTCGTGGTTTAGGCAGTCTGTTTTGGCCTCCGTTGAGCTGCTAGAGTTCTCAGGGACTGCTAGTGGAGTTTGGTGGCTTTCGAGTGGGGAGTTTTGGCCTCCTGGCTTTTGGCGTTTTCCTGTCGTCCTCATCTTCCTGCGGATTCGGATTGTTTGGTTTGTTCCTAGCAGAAGCTTGATTTTCCCGGATGATGGCTCCGCCCCCGCTTTTCTCCTCGCTGTGGCGCTTCGTTTTGATCTCGCACCCTCCGCTTGGCGTGCTATTCAGCCATTTTTGTAATTTTAGTGTATTCTTGTTTCTGTTTTACTCCTTGTAAAACCTCTGATTATTGTCTGTAAATTAACTTTTTATTGATATATATATGCTTTTGATGGCTGGAGCCGTTTGGCTCTATCCGATTCATCAAAAAAAAAACTCTTGTATAATTTGTCTACTTATAAAAGTAAGGAGTTCCGACTAACATTTTTATTCTTCCCTATAAAAGTTACAAAAGGGGAAAATAAACAAAACCTCCCGACTTTGCAATTTTAATCAAGAAACCCCCTACCGTTATTTTTCGGCATATAAACTTTCTCTTGTAAATTTTCAAATGTTATTTTAGACAGAAATTGGCGATGTCTAAAACACCCCTTTCTTTTATGTTTTCACAACATCACCTTTCTTCTTCATTCTCCTCACTTCCTCTATCCCAAAACCGACCACTTTAGCCATTTCCCTCTACCACTCCTTCAAACTCAACATCCAACATGATCCCACCTCACCTCCCTCATTGCTACTCTCCACTCCTACTGTCAAACCAACCGAAACCACCATGTCCTCGAGTTATTGGACAAAATGCTTGATGAAGCTTTTCCCCTGATATTATCTCTATTCGCATAATCGTTAATGGGTTCTACGGGGAGAACAATGTGGGTGATGCTTTTAAAGTTTTTGAAAGAGTGAGTCCTGGAGGGAGAAGAAAATGAGACAGAGAGTTTAAGGAGGGAGAGGGTGAGATTGGAAAGAATGGAGGGAAATGAAGCAATGGGGATTGTTGGAAGTGAGGTTGATTGAACGCCAATATCAAACCAGCTAAAAGCTCGGAGAAGAGAGTGTTACAAATAATGTTTACAAAATTTGTTTTACAATCGAAAGATAGAGAGGCACAGAAACACATAGAAGAGAACAGGAGAGAGGAAAACCGAAAGAAAAGAAAAGGAAAAAATTAATAAAACAACTTACAAGAAACAAATGAAAAGTACAACTTCAAGGAAGCCGAGGCCTGTGTATCACACAGTGTCCTTAAAACAGATTTCGCCTCTTTCCGGTTGCTGGAATGAACGGAGGCGTCTGTCTCCCAGGATGCAACGACTTGGAGCGATCCCGTAGGCACCACGTACCACTCCCGAACCGAGTACAGGCGCTTGAAACCTATCACCAACTTACCAACAACAGCACAGAAGAAGACTCAGAGAAGGAGAGAAGAAGATCTGGTTTGTGCAGGGAAGGAAGTAAAGGGGAGGCCTCTATTTATAGAGCCTGGGTTAAACCAGTAACGGCAGACAAGGCATTAACAGCCTTCACTGTAACGGCAGACAAGGCATTAACAGCCTTCACTGTAACGGCAGACAAAGCATTAACAGCCTTCACTGTAACGGCAGACAACGAATTGAATGCCTTCTGCATTCATTTCAGCCGTTACAAAAAGAAAACTGTAGCAAAAAGTGGCTCTGCACGGGGTGGGATCAAATCGGTCCGACATTCGTGTCCGCAGGTCGTGCGGGCGCACACAAGTCGCATGTAATCCGGTCCGTGATTTGCACCCCCCCTGCGCGCGCGAGAGAGAGCCTCTCTTCTAGCCATCTTACAATGCTTAGAAGGAGATTACTATATATCCTCTTCTATTTCCTTTGTTATTTCCGATGTGGGACTATGTTCCCTTAACCCATTTTCAAGAATGAAAACGTCTCACTTTGGGAGACAATTTCTCATTCACCCCTTAACCGATTTTAGCGAACCAATATATGATTTTGATCTACTCACGAAGGAGAACACAAATCAATCAAGATCTCTCAATAATTCATTGAGGATCTTACTCAAAAAATTGCTCCAAAATCGGTTCGAAAATGGTGTCTAAAACACTCATTTTCTAACAGAGAGAACTTGTATTAGGTTTAGAATAGAGAGTTGGAAAGACAATTGGAAGAGATAAGGGAAGAAAATGGTTGTTCTGAAACATAAGAGATAAGGGAATTTCAGTTATTTTTATAATAATAAAAAATAACTGAGTATTTGAAAATTGGCGGTGGAAGGGGTTCGCCGTGTCAAAAAATAATGGTAAGGGTTTCTTGATTAAAATTGTAAATGTAAGAGGTTTTGTTGTAATACCCCATATTTAAATTTTTTTTTTAAGGTTAAAAATGAATTTAAATGATTTTTTTGGAGATTTAATAAATATTTTTCTGGAAATCCATCTTTTTACATGTGCAAAATACGTGTAAATATTTTCTTGAGAAGTTCAAAAGCCAAAATTTCTTCATGGAAAATCATCATTTATTATTTGGGATTTATTTATAATTTTTCTAGATTTTTCTGATATTTATTGGACCTATTTGCAAATATTAAGGAAAAGAAGGATCTTTTTGCAAAATTGTCATTTTGAGGGGTGAAAGTGCAAAACTATTTTCTGGACTTTTAAAATAGTGCCGACTGGAAATACGGAGGTTATTTCACTTTTAAATCTCAATTTAATCGATTTTATCAAGTTTCCAAATATAGGAATCTATTTATGTAAAGTTATATTTTAAAGGGGTTATTTTGCAAATGTGTCTAAAAACCCTAAATCCTCTATTTCTGACCTATTTAAAAGAAATGCAGCCGTCATTCGCTGCACAACATAAAGTTTTATTATTTTTTTGGAGGAATTAAGAAGAGGATCTTGGATTTTGCAAAATAGAAGTTTTCTTAAGGGATTTCTTCATTCGAGGTGAGTGACATGTTTGTTTTGCTTTGTGTATTTTGCATGTAATTGTTTTGTTGATTTGTTTATGTATGTGATTTGGTACAATTTGGTTGTTTGATCTATGAATGTTTAATGGATCTTGGATGTTGAATTTTATTGCTAGAAAACATGTTTAGGGTTTGAATATGAATATGCACATTATGAATTGGATGAAAAATTGGATCTTGTGAAATCCTAGTTGTTTGTAAATAGGATTGTATGTGGGTAGTCGTTCTCTTTTGGGTTAATGTTGGATTGAATGAATATGGTGAATTTTATGCATGAATCTAATAAAGGTGAGACCTTTTATGATTTTAAGTATTTGGTTGAATACAAATTGGACATGGTGATGTTATCAATTAATTATGGTTGTGAGTTGTAGTAGTAATTCAGTTTTGAGGAATTTGAATGGAAAGTTATGAATCAAGAGATCATATCTTGAGAATCAAAATTTGAGAATTTAGTCGAGTTGAGGAATATACCCAAATTGGGGATTCTTTTGAGATTTTGATATTTATATGTTTTGGATCTGAATACAAAGAAATTTCAATGAGTAATTGATTTTTAGAAAACTCTATTTTGATGATATGCACAATTTCATTTTTGATTGAAGGAAATCAACAAAATCTCTATTTTTATAAATTCAAGTAGTTTGATTTAGTTTTGTGGACTATTATATGTTCTACCAGTTATATTTGAACATATAAGAAATATGCTTTTTGAAGAAATCGTTTTCATAAAGTAAAACTACGTATCGGTTGAATTGTGCACAACCAAAGGTATACAGTCTGTAGGTCGACAGTCGACTGGTATGAATTTTCAGTCGACTGATACGACCCGGCTGCTATGTTCTTTAGTTTTCTTGAAATTTCCTTCTGGACAGTCGACCTATACCTTTTACAGTCGACTGTTATACTTAGAATTATTTTTCAAAGTTTTTGTAATTTTTTTCTCTCTGGACAGTCGACCTATGACCCTTTTCAGTCGACTGCTATACTTAGAATATTTTCTTAAAAATTATTGAATTTTCTCTCTGGACAGTCGACCGATGGTTTTAATAGTCGACTTATAACACTTAGATTATTTTTCTTAAAACCATGAAATTCTCTTTCTAGATAGTCGACTTATGCTTGTTAGTCGACTGGTACTGATGTATCTTTATATTTTCGAATGTTCTTTCAAATGATTTATTCTCTAAATGTTTTAATCTATAACTTACTATTCTATACTTTATCTTCTATTGAACATATGTTTTTAAGATGTTAAGTTGAGCAATTTATGTTGGAAAGTTGGTTTAGACATTTGAGTGTGAGTCTCTAGAGGGTGTGTGTGATCCTAGTATACCGACAGTTGAGTTATTTATGTTTGGACCTGTTGAGGCATTTTAGTTGATCAGTTGTTGAGTTAAGTCCGGTAGGGTGCACAAACTCTAGGAGATTCGTTAAGTAATTAAATAACCTAAATGATAAGGACATGCACTAGTGGTGATATGATGAATGGGAACACGGGTTATGGACCTCAGTATGGCTTGCGGTGTGAGATAATCCCCGGAATTATCCAGGTGTGAGTGAAATAGTCTCCGAAATTACCTGTGGTTTGGGATTGATCTCCGGAATTATCGGGGTCGAGGCAACGCACATGTGGTATTCGTGTGATGAGGTGCCATTGCTTGCGGTGTGGGGTATTCTCGAAGATTCCCAGGTGTGAGTGAAATAGTCTCCGGAATTATCTGTGGATAGAGATTGACCTCCGAAATTATCGGGGCATGGGCTAATACTCACAGTTTATCCTTTATCTCGTAGTAGTCATCGTGTTAGGATTAGTTGCATAGCGGGGATTGAACCCTATAAAGTGGAGACGTTAAGGGCTTGCACCGGACCTATGTAGAGTGGGATGCATAGACTCCGACATGTACGCATTAGAGAGTCAGCATATAGACTTGTGTTTTCTTGACTTGGTTTCATGCATATGGTTTTCCTGTTTTCTACACTTGACACTTAGTTTAGCTTCACTTGAAGTTTACACGTTTCCTTGCTATGACATATTTTATGTATCATTATTTAGTTTCTGTTGTTGATAAATCCATGCTTTACTTATGTTGCTTGTTTTATGTCACTCACACTTTTATGGCTGACTCATTTAGTTTTGGGGGTTAGGGTTATCTCTAGCCTCATATTTTACAGGTGATTTCTTAAGACTCGGATTTGGATGCTTGATATTCAATTGATGTAGTGACTTATGTAATTTGTAAAATAAAGTGTTGTAAAGAAAAAGAATTTTGATTTAAGGTGTATTGTATTCCGCTGTGCTATGTAAACGATTATTGTAATGAAAGTTGAAAATTTTTATTGGTGTTTGGTTGTGTTTAATATTACATTGAAGTTGATGTTGGGACTTGTGCCGCGTATTTTCTAAGATATTATATTAGAAATTCGGGGCGCTACAGAGTTTGGTATCAGAGGATGCTTCAATGGTAATAATAAACATGGTATAAAAATAACTTAGATGTGGACAATAAAGCGTGAGTACCTAGGTGTGGACATCAGAGAGTGAGTATCACATAGAACTGAAACATGATGTTTTTATGTTTGGGGTACAGTTGAGGTATGCCAAAGGGTATTGATGTGAATATGAATTGTGTGTGGTGCTCTAATTTTTTCCTCATTTTGCAGTATTCAGAATGGTTGGACCCAGAACCAGGAATGGTGACGGAGCTGGAAGTTCCCAAGGAACTGGAATTGATCTCGAGGCCGAATTTGCCAAGGTGTATCAGACTTTGAATGCGTTAATGACAGTTAATTTGGCTCAGAATCAGAACCAGCATCAGAATTATGGAGCTGGACCAGGATTGGTTAACGCTGATCCTATCAAGCAGATCGAGTCCTTCAAGAGGATGAGGCCGCCAGTTTTTGAGGGGCAATCTGATCCAAACGAGGCTGATGATTGGATTAGACGGATGGAGACAATCTTCGAGGTCTCGAAAACTCCGGCAGCCAATATGGTGAAGTTGGCCACTATGCAATTGGAAAAGGACGCTGGTGTTTGGTGGCAAACGGTAAAGAGGACTTTGGGGAACCAGCAGATGACTTGGGAGGCCTTTCTGGAAGAATTCAGGGATTGTTTCTTTCCCCTGGATATTCAGGAGAAGAAGGCGACAAAATTCTTGAATCTACAGCAAGGCAGCATGACCGTGCGAGAGTATGAGACCAAGTTCGCTCAGCTGTCGAGGTATGCACCGGAGCTGATAGATGACGAGGCGAGGAAGGCCAAGAAGTTTGAGCAGGGCTTGAGGCCAAACTTGAGGTCGAGAATGATTCCGTTGGGCATAAGGAGGTTCGATAAGCTGGTCAGGAGAGCAGCTATGACAGAGGAAGACATGGACCAGTTCCAGAAGAAACAAGAGACATGGAACAGGAACAAGAGGCCGGCATCAGGTCAGAGTGGGAAGGGATTCCCAGCGAAGCAAGTCAAGTTCAGTGGACCAGTGCAGAAGACACCTGCAACTCAGGAAGTGACTTGTTATTACTGCAAGGAGGCAGATCATTACAGGTCAGCATGTCCTAAGTTGGCAAAGCAGACTTGTTTCCAGTGTTGGTAGGCGGGACATTCTGAGCCTCATTGTCCACAATTGAGGAAGGATGGTCCAGATGGAAGTAAATTCCAGAGGCAAGAGCGAGTGTTTGCATTAACCGAGGAGGAGGAGGGTAACTCGGAAGATGTAATCCAGGGTATGCAAGAGTTTTGATTTTATTTTAAATCAGTGTAATAAGTGAAATTTTTATTTGAGAATAATTAGAGATTGAGTAT
Source organism: Hemerocallis citrina (assembly GCA_017893485.1). Taxonomy (NCBI): domain Eukaryota; kingdom Viridiplantae; phylum Streptophyta; class Magnoliopsida; order Asparagales; family Asphodelaceae; genus Hemerocallis; species Hemerocallis citrina. The sequence continues at coordinate 232,357,461 of CM030360.1, forward strand.
CATTCTTCATGTAACAGGGATTGTTTTGATTAATGGAATTAAGGCAAAAGTTTTATTTGATACTGGTTCTTCGCATACTTTTGTGTCGCCCAATTTTGCAAAGGTCTTAGGTGTGGAGCCTAAGTTGTTTCCAGGCAAGGTTTTGTCGGTGGCAACGCTGTCAGGTGAAGAATTGATCGCTGAACGATATTATGAGGGTTGTGATATCGAGATTGGCGAGAGATTATTCGGCATTGATCTGATCGAGCTGCAAGTCTTAGGAGTGGATGTGATCGTAGGCATCGATTGGATGGCAATATATGATGCCACAATTGAATGCAAGCAGAAAGAGGTGTTAGTGAAAGCACCAGGTGGTCCTGCAGTGACTTTCCAAGGGAAGAAGAAAGTTCCGAAGGTGGCTGCAACGGTATCCAAGATGGCGATTCCAAATGAAGTCGAAGGCATTCCGATTGTCAGAGATTTTCCTAAGGTGTTCTTGGAAGATTTTCCAGGATTACCGCCGCAGAGGAGTGTGGAGTTTTGCATTAATGTTCAGCCAGGGAGTGCTTCGATTTCTAAGGCTCCGTACAGGATGGCACCTGTAGAGCAAGACGAAGTGAAGGAGCAGATTGAGGAGTTGTTGAACAAGGGGCTTGTTAGGTTGAGTTCCTCACCGTGGGGTAAGCCAGTGTTGTTAGTCAAGAAGAATGATGGGTCAATGAGGATGTGCATTGACTACCGAGAGTTGAATAGGGTGACTATTCAGAACAAGTATCCATTGCCGCAGATTAATGATTTGTTCGACAGGCTTCAGGGAGCAGCAGTGTTTTCGAAGATTGATTTGAGATCAGGGTATCATCAGGTTTGAGTCAAGGAGGAAGATGTGAGTAAGACAGCTTTCACGACTCGTCATGGGCTTTATGAGTTTTTGGTGATGCCATTCGGGTTGACGAATGCGCCAGCAGTGTTCATGGATATGATGAATCGGGTTTTGAGGCCATTTATTGACTCCTTCGTGGTGGTTTTCAACGACGATATATTGGTAACACTTGAACTGCTGATTCCTCCTTGAACTGCTGATTCCTCTACAGCACCTTGACCATAGGTATCACTTTGCTCCTAAGAACTTTCTTCCTATGGTCAACGATCTCAACAGGCTGTTCTTTGTAACTCAAGTTCACCTGTAGACCTTCAGGAATCTCTACCGACTGATGGTTCTGATCTGGCACATACTTTCTTAACAATGACTCATGGAACACATCATGCACCTGTGCCAACTCCTCTGGAAGCTTCAACCTATATGCTGTCTTACCAACTGCCTCCAAGATCATGTACGGCCTAATTTACCTTGGCGCCAACTTGCCTTGGATGAATCTCCTGTAGTAGCCAGCCAAACCCAAGAAACTCTTGACTTTCTTCACAGACATTGGCCTGGGCCAATCCTTTACTGCTTCAACCTTCTGAGGATCAGTGGCCACTCCCTCCTTAGAAAGGATATGACCAAGGAAAGCTACCTCAAACTTCCAAAACTCACACTTCGACAACTTTGCATACAAGCTATGTTCCTGCAATTTCTATAATACTACTGTCAAGTGCATAGAATGCTCCTCCTCCGATTTCGAATACACCAATATATCGTCGATGAAAACCACCATGGAAGTTTATGATGGACCTTTTTTTGAGACAGCAAATGATGCCTCAAACTGAGGATATGGTGGAAATAGATGTAACGCCCCGGATCCCCGTTATCGGACATCCGTGACACAACCAGAATCTTTGCCTTCAAATGCATCTCAACACAGTAAATAGTACGGAAATTTAAAACACTTTTATTGCCATCAGAGTTAATACATCAATAGTGACGAACAACAATTATTCGTATCAAGCCGTAACGCCCCCATTTTGACTCCAAACTCAATTCTTTCAATTTCTATATCATTTTAATCATAAACTAAGATAGTTATATTTCAAAGAAAAATCGGGCAGAGTCTCCCCTGAAATTTCTGCCCCGAAACACAAAAAGCTTACGGAATTCTGCTCTAAATTCCATAGCTCACATCACAGGCAATTATATTACGGGCTCCCCAAGCCAAAATGAGCAGAATCACACAGGCAATATATATATATATGCTCTGGGGGCCAAACTCATACTAGAATATCAAATATCAAATAAAAACCATAAATTCCTTTGAAAACATAGTAAGGTTTTTAGAAAATAATTCATAAAACATACCACAGGGCCCGGTACTCCACAACGAGATGGGTACGGGTCAACAACATAGCATACTACCCCACACTATACTCATCATCATCATCCACATACTTATACAGCAAGAATACAATTTAAATCATAAAATGCACTCTTCACACAATTAAACCTTAAGCGACCATGGTAAAATGAAGCTCCGTCCACAGAGTCTACACCTCACCTCTGCACCGCTGAGGACCTGTAACAGTAGGGGCCTAGGTAGTCCAGAGACTCCCTAACCCCCAAACACTAAGGGGTTAGCCATTTCTGGTGTGAGTATAATTTATTAATAAGCAAATAAATTAATTTTATAAGTAAAACAGAATGAACTTACGAATACCAAGGTAAACCTGAACATGTAAATATCATAAATGGAATTTCACATCAAATACTCACTGCATCACTTCCTGTATGCGTATCCATACCTGCTCACAGCATACTTATCATATGTTTGGAAATCATTCCAATTTGTCGCTTAAGGCCCATCACTTTACGCCTTAAGCAACCATTCTTATAGCCTTATTTTTCCAGAAAACTTTACATTCACAAACATTCTACTATCACGTAACTGCACCATATTTACCATTCATTGCAAATACAGACTCACGACTTTCTTCTTTCCCAATCTCATATCACATAACACCGCATTCATTCATTCCTTACAACATATATCATCACGTCTCGCAATACATCACTTCCACACTCATACTTCATCTTAAATGGAAAATAAACGTGTATCCTAATTTCCTAGTGTTTGTGTATACCATGACTGAGTCTAATGCAACAATACAAAATATAGAACAGATGCACTTAATCTAATGTCAGCAAGATTCTGGATGCACATGCATCCCATACTACATGTGACCCAGGTCAAGCCAACTTACTTAGTCTAATGCAAGCGAGACTTTGGAAATGTATGCATTCCATACTACATACTTTCCAAATCAAGCCGTTGTCTCTAAGTTTAGGGATTCGAACCCTCGCTATGCAATGCATTCTAATTTGGTCTACTTCCTGTTCCTAATAGTATGACATGGTTGGGTTCAATCCGTGACGAACTTAAAGATATACCGCAGTATACCTATAGCATCGTATTTCACCAGACCGCAGTCCGTACGACCCGTTCGTGTCCACTAGCATATACCTGGATCCCATTTAACAGCAGTGACGAACTTAAAGATATACCGCAGTATACCTATTGCATCGTATTTCACCGGACCGCAGTCCGTACGACCCGTTCGTGTCCACTAGCATATACCTGGATCCCATTTAACAACCGTGACGAACTTAAAGATATACTGCAGTATACCTATAGCATCGTATTTCACCGGACCGCAGTCCGTACGACCTGTTCGTGTCCACCAGCATATACTCGGATCCCATTTAACAGCCGTCACGAACTTAAAGATATACCGCAGCATACCTATAGCATCGTATTTTACCGGACCACAGCCCGTACGACCCGTTCGTGTCCACCAGCATATACTCGGATCCCGTTTAACAGCCGTGACGAACTTAAAGATATACCGCAGCATACCTATAGCGTCGTATTTTATCGGACCGAGCCCGTACGACCCGTTCGTGTCCACCAGCATATACTTGGATCCTATTTAACAGCCGTGACGAACTTAAAGATATACCGCAGTATACCTATAGCATCGTATTTCACCGGACCGCAGTCCGTACGACCCGTTCGTGTCCACGATGAGTACTAAGCACAGGAACTTATCTAAGTCCCAAATGAAATGCTAAGACATCATTAAAACCCGATAGCTCATGATCACCACACTGCGGTATGCAGAGGACTCCTCATCAATTGTTCGATAATTAACTCAAGAATTAGCAGTAGCTGTGACCCAAGCTACGCTCATCGGAATTCAACACACTCAGATTTGTAGAAGGGTAGGGAGATCCGCAACAATTCCCTAGTGGGCGACTCTCTCAATATTTAAGAGCTCAAATCCCCAATTCACATTTAGATTCATCTCACACCATGAGCTATGACTCTTCCAACATAGCACACAAATTCAATCACTCCTTCAGCAGAGCGTTTACTACCCTTTACCAAACGAACTCTAGAATTTTTAAACTTTAGAATCATCAAATAACCCATACCAACAACTTCTCTCAATGTTCATAGCAAGATTACACATATACAATTGGTTATGACCTTTCGAACTTCGGTCCAAAAGCAATCGGCTTCAGCTCTGTCCTTTCAAACCAGCTGCACTCCATAATTTATTTTGAGGTATCAACCAACCTCGATAATTTATGAATTTTAACCTATAGTGTGGACACATACAAGAGTGTTCACACAAATCCTTAGTTCAAACACCCATGCTACACTTAAGATACAAAAACGGAAATATGCAACAATTCATAATTTAAAATTTTCACAACACGCTATGTGCGTAAAATAAAAGATATCATACTCACAAATTATCCCGCGAAGGCTCGAAGCGCCACCACGCATCCAAAGCCGCTAGTATATCCTATCATCAATGTCAACATAATTAAAACTCAAATAATCCAACCAATCACAAAAGCTAATAACTCTTTTCCAAACATCACACAAGCGTTTATTGAACGCCTGGGATACACACGCGTGATGCACGTAATGATCAAAATCCTACGGGGCTTTTATTTCCCAAACAATAACAAAAATCATCCCTAAAATAACCTAATGGCTCACAAAAATTCTACTACCATGAAGAGAAAATACTCACATGTTAACTTCCCTTTTTTATAATACCCAAAATCCTAATTTATAAGCAAATTGTAAAATCTCCAAGAATTTGCTAATTTCTCACCTCAACCATCTCCAACGTCTTCTAATCTCCCTACCATAATACTCTTACTCAAAATAAATTAACCACACTAAATTTCATACAATAAATAAATCTAGGGTTTACCTTTTCGAAATCCTTTCAAAAAACGGACTCCGCCACGACGTAGAGAACCCTTCTATTAGTCTACCTCCAAATTTAATTTGGAAACGGTGGAGAAATGGAGTGGATTTGAGGTGGGGAGAGGGGGGGCCAATGGGTTTCGGCTGGGTTTATTTTGGGTCGGTGGGGAAAACAGAAAAGAAGGAAAGGAAGGAGGAGGAAAGGTTGGGGGGAGGGGTTTATAAAAGAATAGATAAATAGATAGATAATAGTGTAAGGAAAAATTACATATGAGCCCCCAAAATCCCAATACATTTCAAATAACCCCAACTCTCACTCTTTAAAATACTAATAATCAAAAATACATAAAATTGTCTCATAATAACCCTCCAAAAAGCATAAAACAAGATAGACAGTATATCTGATATTTCTCAATAACAATTAATTATTATTAGAAAATACATAATTGTGTGCAATTCTCAATTGCGCACAGATTACGATGCAAAATAGCCATATGCTATTTTTGCGGGGTATTACAGTTCTTTTAGATCGATTTATAATTTCGGAAATATATATAATTCCAAAAAAAAAGTTACTAATTATTAACCCGGGGGAATACGACATCATCAATGGTTAATGCAACAGCAGAAGCAATGTTGATGGCTTCTTTGCCATTGGAGGTGAGATAGAAAGAGATTCTTCCTTGTCTTTGAGCTTCATATAGGATGGTGTCCATGATTTGAAGAGTAACCATGTTACTGTACATTTTTACTGCAATTTCCTTAGTGACCTGTTGAGATTGAGAGGGAAGAAAGGAATGAAGAAAGGGAATACGAGATTGTTTTGTTAACAGCTTATTAATGAAACATGGTGGTCATACTCCATATTTTCTTAAATAAAAAAAAAACAATAATCATGTTAATTATAAACTTGATTAATCAATCGATTATCACAAGCAATGGGAATTAACTGAGACATAATCGCCCTCACTTCCATTTGACCACCATCCTTCGGTTTTCTGGTTGCATCTTGTCCATCCTCTATAGAGTACAAACTACAAGTCAATAATGATGATACTCTGCATTGTCTCCATATGGAGAAAGGCTAAATCATCATACTAACATATACATATAATTAGTTCATATCAGGTTGGGCTTCATTCAGTTGTACAAGTTAAAGATGGTTACTAAGGAAATCAGCAGTTGTACATATAATTAGTTCATACCATATATTCCAAATAACTCTTGTTAATTAGTTCATACAGTTATACAAGTTAAAGATATAAAGGAATGAAGAAAGGGAAGAAAGAGATTGAATATGAAAGGGTAAGGGTAAAAAAGTAATTTAATAATTATAACTTAACGGAAGAATGGGTTTAATGTACTTTTTAAAACGTTGTATGGGCATTTTGTACTCGGGCCAAACGTTGGGGGGGTACTTTGGCTTTTGCCCATTTTTTTTGATGAACCGGATAGAGTATTGCGACTCCAGCCAAACCAAACAATAACATTAATCAAAAAGTCTTACAAACGGAGTTTTACAAGCCGTAAAACCAAAACTAGCAGGGAAAAAGGAGCTAGCAAAACACTCGAGGTACAACGCAAGACCAAATACACATAAGACAAAAAGCACATAACCAGACGAACGATAAAAATAGATACGTCGAGATGGCCCAACAGAGGGGACTTCACCGCAAGAAGCACACAAAGCCGCTCGATCCCTAGCCAAAGGGATGACTTGCAGGGTGCAACTCGCAATCTCGGCTGCGAAGGGAGATCGCAGAACGGGAACACCCAGCAAGCAGCAACAGCGCGACGATGAGTGCTCCGGATAAAACCATGAACTCCTGAATAGCCCTGGACGAATAGACTCAACACGAGAGGGGAGACTGAAGCCTAATCTCAGAACAGACCACCATGATCGAACCCGTCACAGTCTAAACAACAAAAAACATCGACTGTACTCGTTCCTCAACAATGGAGCACAAGCACTTAAAGAAGGAAGGCAAAAAAGGAACAAGACACTCATTTACATGTAGCTACTAACTCAAACTTGATAGGTAATCAACAAAGAATCAAACTAAAACAGGGCAGTACATTCCTCCCACGCGTTGCTCAGAGGATATGAACTCTGAGCTAAAAATGCGCGAGGCCGGATCTGCCTACAGGGAAAAGAAAGGCCAGAACCTCAAAACCGCGCTCGCAAAGGAATGCCGCTCCAACAAAACACACAAATGCACCCAGACAAACAAAATGTATCAATCAGTCTCAGCAGACATTGAAAGGGCTAATGCCACAACATCCAGAAAGAACAACATCCATATAAAACAAACACAGCCAAAGAAAAGAAAGCCATCACCATACAAGGTGAGAGAACCGCATATGGTTCAAAGAAACAGAGAGGGCAGGATTAAGAACATCCTCTGCTCTACTAGAGCGGAGCAAACAAAACCAACCAAAAGAGAGTATCACCGCCGCCCTCAACCAAAAGCAATACCAGGCAACCTAAAACCTGCGAGGAAGAAGAGGAGTAAACACTAAAAGCATTACTAAAGGAAAAACAACCAAAGCAGCTCAGAATAAAAGCAACTTAAAAGGCGTTAAGCGTACGAAGGCATAGAAAGGCTTCATTAAGTCTTCGACCGAAAAGAGCCTCTCTAACTTCACTTTTTAACGAAGAGGGCTAGAAATTGAAAATAAATAAAAACTCTTCTATAATGATTTGAATAGAGGAAGCACGATTACTAAATAACTGCTTATTTCTTTTCAACCATATGATCCAGATAATAATTTGAACCGAAAGAAACCAAGATTTGCGGTATTTTTTGTTCTGGGGCAGAATAGACCACCAAGAGAGTAAGTTAGGAGGGATAGAGGGGAGTTCCCATGCCAGAGAACTAATTTTCCATAGCGGACGCGAGAAGTCACAGCTCACAAACAAGTGATCTGCTTCTTCAAAATAAAAGGAGCAGAGAGGACACAATTGCCCCCACGCTAAGTTCCTCTTGTTGAGGATTTCGGCAGTAAGCAGTCTATTGTTGAGGGCAAGCCAGGTGACAATTTTCACTTTAAGGGGAGCGCAGGAGTGCTAAATGAATTCGGCGAACGGGGAGAGAGTACCTCTAAAGTTAAGAAAGTGATAAAAAGATTTAACCGAGTAAATACCTGCCGAGCTCCATCGCCAAGAGATATCTTCTTTTGGATGCCACTCGTAATCGTTAAGGGAGGTTAGGGGGACATTAAGATCAGACGTTAAATGCGTCGGGAGACTGACAGTGAATGGGATTAACCAATGCCTTTGCGAATTAATGAGAGTGAAAGATTCTGCTACCGTGGCAAGAGGATTGGATGCCAGTTGAAAGAGAGCAGGGAAAGCTGAGGCGAGTTTGGAATTACCAATCCACAGGCCAGACCAGAAGAAAGTCATGGATCCATCAAAATAGTCGTGTTTGATGCCACATTGGAAAGCGGCGGACGCTTTCCAAACTCCCTTCCAGAAAGGGGAGGCATTGCGGTGGATACTGTGGGGAAAAGCCCACCACCTGCGATTAGAAAAGCCCACCACCTTCTAGTAGACTGCTATATTTGGCAGAAGATTTGACAATATGTAAGGATATTAGAGCATCCACTATCATTTTTAAAAAACCCAAAAGATTGCGATCGAGTTGGAAAATACTTCCACTATCGTTTGCTAAAAACTCAATTTTTAGAATAGGAGTGATTAGTGGTCTGTTAAACTTAGAAGCGGTGATGAAGAAATGCTAAATGTAGAAGACGGATGAAGATCATCCGTTTGAGAAAATAATTTGGGCGGACGGAAGATGAAGCTCTGTCCGTCGTTAAATTTGAGATAAAAAAGGATAAGAGATGGATGAAGAAGCTCTGTCGGAATAAAAAATTTATTTAATTTGAAGGTGAGATTCATCTTTTGTTTGTAATTTTCTTTTTAAATTACTCATTTAGAGGGCATGCATTTAAATAGGAGTTGGGGGGGGGGGGGGGGGGAGAGAATTTGTAATTTATTAATTTCATATTAAAAAAAATATTTAAAAAAGCAGCATAGACGTTCATTCGTCTTGTCTGTTTTTTTTCTTTTTTAGTAGCGACAAAGTCAAAAAAATAAAAAAATTTATTTACCCTCCGACGGGTGAAGATCCTCCGTCCGGGGTAATTCAGATTTTTTTAAAAAATAAAATTTACAAATGGAGGATAAAGCTCTGTCCTATTAATTCTTTTATAAATGGAGGAAGATGATCCATCCTATTAATTCTTTTTTTGATTTTTAACAATACGATAGCAGCTCTCCTATATCGTTGCTAAATCCTACCTGCTAAAAATAGAAAACTTTAAAAAAAAACGACAAGGAATGCTCTTATAGCGGACGACCAGATAGAGGAATTTTTTTTAAAAACCCCTGAATTAAAAAATAAAGCACGAATGAAACATTTTCGTCCGTGGAATTATAGGTGTTTTTTGCAAAAAAAATAATAATTAAAACATGTGGTGTTTTGCCCAAGGATCATAGAGGGCGCACTTTGCAAAATGTTTTGTATTTTTTGGGATTTATGGGATTGGATAGTATAGGATTTTGTATGGATTAAGGTTTATACAATTGGATGGAGAAGATGAGTAAAGAGAAAGATTCTACGAAATGGATTGTATATGATTTTGTAGAGGATATTAGTCGTTCGTGGAATTTTTGCTCTACTTTGCTATATTTCCCCACTGTAGTCAATCAATCAAATGTTATATTTCTATTTTTTACATCTTGTCATTTTTTAGCATGCACAACTGTGGATGCTCTTAGCCACCTGTTTTCATTGGAAGTTTTTTTTTAATAATATTTTTATTGCAACTCATTTATTATAAAAATAAAACAAGTTCTCTTGAAGAATGATTTTTTAAAAAAAGTTATTGGATTCGAAGTTAAAAGTACTGTAGTAAATGACACTTGTAGAAATTGAAGATAAACTGTATAGAAACGTCCTATGGAATTTGTCTTCAATATTCCTATCAAGGGTTTCAAAAGTTAAACGATATCTCTAATCTCTAATATTATAATGGGAGAAGGTCTTAGTGTCATTTGTCATTTTGTCATTCTACCAACATGTGCAACGTACGTACATAATTAATATAAAGGAGGTTTCTGGTTCAAATCCTCCCTAAATCAGAATTTTTATTTTTATTTTTTGAAATTATTAAAACGTGCATCACACGTGTAAATTACTAATATGCTTAAAGTCAAAGAAGACGGTGTTCGAGGTTGTTGCCTAGCTTCTAGTAATTCTCCTTTTATGTTCTAGTGCTTCTTGCTTGCTTTTTTGGGTGGTTGTTTTCAGTTGTTTTGAGGGCAGGTACAACATTTCTCAGCTTTTGATGTAGTTGGTGGGTGGAGTCTGAAGCTGTTGTCGACTCTCCTCCATACCTGAAGGTATGAATTGAGTGATGTAATTATTTTGAAATGAATAGTAGACTGTTAGCATGTTAGCATTTGTAATGCACAAGTTCTTTTTCTTCTTTGCATTGCTAGTAATTACTTCAAATGCTTGTCTTATTTGTCAGCAATTTCTGTATGATAGACATATGAAAATTTTATTTGCAGTCTTCAATTGTTTTCATGTAAATTTCATCATAATCACATATAAGTTTCACCACCTTAACATTTATCTCACGTTTATCTAATATTTATTTTTGTACAATATTCAGAATGATCATAATTTCATCATGATTAGTGTCATTTTCATTTATATTTTTCTAGATAATATATGTGTTCCCCTAAACAATACTTTATCATGAAGATTTTTGGGTTTGAATCCTGTATCCTGTTATGCTGGGTATAACCATGCTAAGGATCTTTTATCTGTTGAACTAATGCCGACCATTTACTTCTGAAATGGTTTAACCTAGATTTACTACTCGCTCCAGGACTATACTCCTTACCACTATTCTTGATTGGTTCTTCATTTGTCTACAATGGAAATTATTAAACGATCTCAATATTCCCGTTCATCCTAACATTGATTTCATTTATCTTTATGAGGCTTTCATTCCTTACCTTAATCCTAAATCAGTTTTGCTACACATCCAGTTCATTCTCTCAGTTTCAACTACGTACAAAATTGGCATTTATAAAATGTAATCGATATAGAGGTGAATGTTAAAATTTATAAATGTTTCATTAGTTCTTTGCAGGCTGGGTGCTTCATCGATGTCCCATGAGATGCAATGGAGCTCTCCCATGATATGCAACTCACTATTCATTGGCCTAATGCTTTCACCCTCATGATTGTTCTTGCTACCTGTGTGCTAATCTTGCAGCTTTGGATCAAGGAAGATGGGTACATACCTACATAGATAAAGCCAATATCTAAATGAACGACACATTTCTTGCTAGTCTCATTGATATGTATTCTTAAGTGTGGTGACCTAGAACTGGCTTTTCATTTATTTAACGACAGAAACAACCCTAAAAATCAGTGTTCACCCTTGGAATGCAATGCTTGCATGCTTTGCCATCCATGGCGAGTCTGAGAAAGCAATCCAACTTTTTGAGAGGATGAAGGACGAGAGCATTGCTCCTGCTAAAGTAACATTCGTGTTTTGTTTAGTGCTTGTGGCCATGGCCTATTAGTTCAACAGGGTGAGTTTTATTTTGATTCCATGAAAAAAGTTACATGGCAGTGATCTGAAGCTTGAACATTATGGATGCCTGGTGGATCTTCTGGGTCGAGCTGGGCTCCTGGTGGAAGCCGAGGAGATCATATTGACAATGCCTATGGATCCAGACATTGCCATATGGAGTTCATTGTTAAGCGCTTGTCGAATACATAGAGATGTAGAGTGGGGAGCGAGGACTCAAAAGCTCTTGGATCCTAAGAACGTAAGGTGTCAAGTACTACCAAATTTGTATTCGAAGTCTGGAAGATGGGAAGATGCAAAGTATGTTAGGAAGGGTATTGAAGAGAGCCAATTGAAGGTGTTCATTAGTTCCTTTTAGAGACCAATCTCACCCTCAAACAAAAGATATATATTCGTTCTTGGATGATATGGCGATTAGACTAAAAGAAGGCAGGTTATGTTCCAGAAATAGAGGCGGCCTTGCTTGATATCGATGAAGAAGACAGAGAGACTGATCTTTCCAGGCAACTTTGCTTGATATCGATGAAGAAGACAGAGAGACTGATCTTTCCAGGCAACTGAGAAGTTGGCAATTGCATTTGGGATTTTGCACACTGCGCCAGAGACAGTTATCCGGATTGCGAAGAATTTGCAAGTTTGTTTGGGCTCTCACAATCCGTCTTGAAATTTATTTAAAGAGTTTATTATTAGGGGATTTTGGTATAAAGCTGACCTCATTTGTATCTTGAAAATATCCTAAATGAAAATTTTTCCACTTTAAGTTTTAGTTTTTACTATAAATTGGAAGTATGTTTGAGTATTTTGTCATTTATTAAAATTTTGGAAGTATGTTTGAGAATTTTGTCATTTATTAAAATTTTCTTACATCACAATGCACCCCATAACTTAGGACTTTTGATTTCAAAGCAACACAGGTTTAAATCCAATAGGGCACATCTCAGTTGCAAATTAAAAAGACTACCTATACTAACACAACGTAGGGATTATGCCCCCAAAAGGGCTTTCAACATGATGCGGGAGAATATTAGAATTTAAATAAAATGTACAGTCCTTGCCCCCAACTTCAGAGACTACACCAGGGTTACTTCACACTTGTATACTGGAAAGTTAGAAGCGAAAACAAATAAGCATAACCCGATCAACGTGTATCATATAACTTTGAGGTTTCATGTAGGAGGCAAGAACATTTCATAATTGCGAGTTTAAATAAAATTTCTTCATTATATTATAACAAAATAATTTGTTTCTGTACATTTGAAAATTGTTGAAAATTTTGAGTTTTATACTTTGTCCACATCATACTCTCTTAAAGCCCTACATTTTTTTCCCAAAATGCCCCACTTTTAGAAAGTATTTATCAAAACATTATCGCTATAGGTTAATTTGGTAAATGGTTTCGAACATTGGGTCAGTTTAGTAAATACTTTCAAAAAAGGGTCACTTTGGTAAAATATTCCTAATAAATCCCCATTTGACCGTTGGAGCTCCTCTCTCACTCTCGTTCTTGATTCAATCTCTTCAATCCTCCCAAAAAATCCCTCAAAAGAAAAAAAAAAAATCCCTCAAAAAAATTCAAGAGATCGATACGAGGACAAAACATGGGTGAGGAAGCCAAAGGACTCTCGGTCCTTGAAGAGATCGCTCAAGAACTCCAACCCCATGTATATATCTCTTCATCTTTCCTTCAATCTTATAGATTCAAATTTTTTTCTTTTTTTTTTGTTGATTGTTTTGAAATGGGTTTTCTTTTCTGATTCTGATTGTATGATAAAGTGCGGAACTTAATGTTTCTTGTTTGTTTGTTGTGAATCAGAAGATGGAGAGATCTTGCCCGAGAATGGATCATGTCAAGAAATTGGTATAGATTCGATCTTTAGTTGAATTAATGTGTATTCTGTTTGATTTTATTGATGTTTTTTTGTTGTTGATTATTACGTTTTTCTGGGTTGGAGTTTTCAAGATGAGGACCATGTCAAAAATATTTGTTTTGTTTTAGTGACCAAGTACAACAGCTTACTGAAGAAATGCCCAGACCAGACTTTTGAATCTGCAAATTTGTGAGGAGTTGAGCAACACCTGCATTCAAGAGTGAGCGGAAATCCGAGGAATGCTTGAAAAGAAAGCATTTGCACAGAGATACTTGAACTGTAAGGAAATATAAGGGGTTTTCACAAATGCTGCCGGACTTTAAGTTCAAAAGAGATGTTGAAGGTATATACTTCGGTGGTTGAATTCAATCAGTCTCACGATTCGAAGTTGTCAGTTGTTTGCTCTGATAATTAAGGTTTGATCATGTTTTACCCATAACTTAGTTACGGTACAAACACATTAAAGTTTATAAAAAAATTTATTTATAACTCTGGTAAATAACTTTTGGTAGTATAATTATTTATAACTTTTGGTAAATTTTTTTTTGAATTTTGGTAGAATAATTATTTACAACTTTTGGTAAAAAAAATTATTTGCAATTGGGATAATTATTTATAACTTTTGCTTTAGAATATTATCACATTTTCAATAAGAAGAAACTATTTAGAAGAACCATGGTATCAACATTATCAGGTATCACCATCCATTCAAGGAACAAACTAGCTCCTAATTGATGCAGAACAATAACATACCAGAAAATTATGAAATATTCTACAGTGAAAAGATTGCTTGAGAATCTGCTAGTTAACTACATTTTTGAATTCAGCAATACCAAGGAAACAAGAATCTGGAATATAAGTGTGTACCAGTAGTGATAGGACAATGATACAAACAAAAAAGTACGATATAGGCAAGAAAGGCCTAAGAATTTTTGTGTGTGTGTGTGTGTGTTGGGAGAGGGAGGGGTGGGGGGGGGGCATATTTATTAAGATATCCAGCCATCGCTATAAGTTCAATTATTTGCGTTTTTTTTTATGAATAAAATTATTTGCAATTGGGATTGTGTGAATGAGTAATTAGGAATTATGGAATCTTGTGGGGGAATTTTGACTGTTTAGGGTTTGCTAAATTTGTGGATTTCTTAATTAGGGTTTGTAGTTTAATTAGGTGTGATTAAGATCTATATTGAGTCACTGATTTGTAATGGATGGTCAATAGTCAATACTACTTCAGATATAGTGTCTGAATCAGATTAATTGGGTTGGTCATTGACACTTTGCATGACTCCAACTTTGTAGTTATAATATTAGAGATGAGCGATTATATAGAGATATATAAAAACTTTGTTGTAGAACATATATATGGATCAGGAAGATTGAAGAATCTCCAAACAATCTCTCCTCCAAATCAGCTGTCCTGCTTACTTCAGAAGAACTTTGTTGTGGAACATATATATCAAGGTATTTCCTTTTCCTTTATTTAATGCATGTCAGAAACTTAATTTAACAACTGAGTAATTCAATAGATTGGAAAATTAACAGTCATGCTCAATTTAGTTTGGAATTCTATTTAACCAATGACTTTTACATTTTGCAAGAAAAAACTTAAAGCTAGATTACCCTGAAAAATTGTCATTTACATCAGGTTATATGTCGTTAAGAACCATGACTGAGCATGTCGAAAATCTGTAAGGTGCTTGATACAAAACACAAAGTGATGCTGGTAGGGATGCTTCAGAATATGAAACTAATGTACAGATGGCTGATCTAGATTTACAGCGTATTAAATCGGTAATAAGAGAATAATGACATTGAGTTTAAACGTCTGTAATAAGAGAAGTGAGGATGTCTTTCACTCTGCTAATTGTCATACCCTAGCAAAGATAACATAAGAAATTAAGTCTGCAACTTATTCTTTATTTAATGCCAAACAATTTAGCAATTTGTTTTATTGTCACCTATAGATTTCAAATGTTGTAATAATAAAATAGAGATTATTTTATATTGTTAGAGTACAGCATTGTGAAATTTTTGTACATATAGCACATGGATTAGTTTGGAAATTACCTAAACCAACTGCATCCAGCAAAAAATGAAAGAGACTAACAATGATTTAAGACAGGGATCATGTAGAATAGCACAGTTTATATATGTAATATGCATAAAACATAAGTTCTTAACCCACTTATATTTTAAGCTAGTTCAAAAACTCCAGAAAAAGTTTTTTAGGCAATATGATGATGAATTGATGACACTGTAGCTATGGAAAAAGACAACATGAATTCTGATTATGGTAAAAAATTTTACCAAGTCCTTCATTTGACTGAAACCAAATACTTTAACTGAAACCAAATAATTTAGCCAAATACAGTACATTTCCATAATATATGAACAATAGTATGCTTTAACAAACCTGTAAATTTCAACTAGGGGCACTTTTTGTGCAAATTAACTGTCATGAACACAATTTAAATCTTACTTCAAATCCAAATATTAGAATATCAATTTAAATCTTGAATAGTATACTCTTGTTTTCACTTCGCATGCTTCAAGTTAATATGCAGTTGTTGTCAATACATAAATTTGAATACCCCGACATTTGATTTCTTTGACGCTACCCACAAGAAATTAGATGGGCAATTTTGTTTCCACTGCAGCTGCGATGATACCGGTAATTTTTCTTCATGATGTGTGTTCTTAGATTTGTAAGTGTCTTTCAAGTAAATAACATATGTATTTTTTTTCAATTTGTATTTTAACAGAGCACTGCCAGAGTCAAATATGCCGAACTATCTTCTACAATGGCCTTTGACTCTACCACAGTCAAATATGCCAGAGTCAAATATCGAACCAGCCACCCCGACACAGGTTAGTATTGTAACTTAGAACCGGTATGATATGCTTATAGTATTTATTTTAATTTTTGTGTAAGCTTCATTGCAGACGTGTATATATTTAATAGTTGACAAAAATTTGTCAAGTGTGCAATTTAAACATATGTTTACTAATTCTCAAGTGTGCAAGCAGTTGCAGTGTATATATTTAATAGTTGACAAAAATTTGCAAGATTAGATCATATAATCCCACTTGGAAGTTGGGTGAGAACAAACTAATGATATTGTTTATCAGCTGTGTGCTGAAATGTGGGAAACAGTACTGAACAAGTAAATAATTTTAAGTTGTTGCCATGGTCATAATCTTAGAAGGAAGTAGAAGTTTTTTTTTTTGTATAGAGGGTCTACTATTTGTTTTTCCATTAATTGCTACTGATCTGTAAGGGTCATTACCTTTGTTTAGATGTCTTCTTTTAGTCTCGCAAATCATAATCTTATGCTTGTCTTGATGTGTACCTGGTATTTTTTTTTGCTTCATCAACAATTCATTCCTTCACTCCTATAACAATTAAAAGTTCACTGCTACATCAACAATTACTAATAGAACATGCAAAATTTAATATACTAATGTCAAATGAATAATATAGTGGAGGTAATTACAGTTGTTAATACATTGCATAATCTAATGCATCTCAATTGTGACTTAATCTATTTAGAACTGTGTGTTATGACTTAACACAAAGATATACAAATTTTATGTAGTAACTGTAAGATAAGTAGGGGAGCTACAATGTTTTTATGCCTAAACTATTAGTTGATTTTTATTCTTAAGCTATAAATTTTCAAGCTCATGAGTAATCAATAGTTACTAATGGTTTAGTTAATACAACTACATTAGAAACACATTGGTTATATAGTCAGAATTAGTTGATTTTTATGCTTAACCCTGCTAACATTTTCAAGCTATTAAATAAACACTAACTACTAATAGTTATAAGTAACTTCTTTGCTAACAGTATAACTACCAAGATGTATTTGGAAATATACATAACCCACAAAGCTGCTACACTCTCAGCTTGACATAATATATTACAAAAACCTCATGCCTTTATAGGTGAAGAGTTACATAACCTACTAAGTAAGTATAATACTAAAGATTATTCTGAAAATAATGTTAGTTCAAGTAATAACAGGATGTATGTGTACATGGAGTCTGAACAAACATGGAAGAGAGTATTACGAATATGAGTTTAATTTGAGTGATAAAATTATATACAGTTTTCATTCCTTTCTTAACTTCTAATTCATACAGATAAAATTATATACTGTTTTCCGTCTACTTCGAGATGATGCTCCTCTCTGGTGCCTTGCTCTCATATATCATTGAACCAAAAGGCTTATTGAGGTATGCCAATAGTTCAATTTATTTTATTTTATCCAAATTTATTTTGTATAACTAGCTATACAAAATTTTCCATCTACTTCGAGATGATGCTCCTCCCTGGTGCCTTGCTTTCATATATCATTGAATCAGAAAGCTTATTGAGGTATGCCAATAGTTCAATTTATTTTATTTTATCCAAATTTATTTTGTATAACTAGCTTTACTCCATAATAAATTGGTGTACTTAAAAATAACAGAATTGTTGGATTTTACCAAGTCTCACAGGTAATATTGTTGTAAAAGTATATCTTTTCGGCAAATTTTTAGTCACTTAAGTAATTGATATCTGAATTGAAAAATAAACATGAC
This sequence comes from Hemerocallis citrina, assembly GCA_017893485.1. Lineage (NCBI taxonomy): Eukaryota > Viridiplantae > Streptophyta > Magnoliopsida > Asparagales > Asphodelaceae > Hemerocallis > Hemerocallis citrina. The sequence goes on from CM030360.1 coordinate 232,375,669, forward strand.
TTATTTGTCGTCTTGCATAACTCTCATAAAAAGTGTCATCATGAAAATATTTTTGACTACAGATTTTCTAGAGGAGCTAAAATAACTTTTAGTCAATTTTTCTTGCACCTATTTTATCTAAAAATGCTTTTAGAGTTAGGAAGTAGTTTGAGGCTCTCCAAAAGCAAACATTAGGTCATTATATTATTTCTTCTTTCACAACTTTGGTGAGAGTGACTGTAAAAGGTGAGAGAATACACGATGAACGTGCAAAGGAGCAAGAGCCGCATGTGGTTTGTGGATTTAGCTGGAAGCAAGCCGCATGTGCTTTCTCCTTCCAACAGATTTTAAATGAAATTGACAGGAACTCGAAGCTTACTAACTTGCTATAAAGCTCTCTTGGTGTGTTTCTGTTTCATCTTTTAGATATCAAAATATTATATCAACTTGTTACAACGCTATCATGGGAATCAACTTGGTTTTAGATATCATACTTTTAATGTTTAGGGGATACTTTTATAAGGCTCATTGTTGTACGACAAATTTTCTGTTAGCCTCTTTTAAGTTTATTTTACACTTCAAATCCCTCCTTGTTTAAAATATTTCGTCAACCCCTGTTTTTATTCAAATACACTTTTTCTTAATGAAAATTACTAATTTTGGTTTATTAGTTGCTCTATTTACAGTTTACATTTTATTGTGTTCACTTCCAATTAGCAGTTAAAAATAGAATGAGTTTTTCAAAACAGTGTATAAAAAAGTAATCATAAGGCTAATAGATGAGAATAAATTTCCTTATCTCAACTATTAACTCTTGCTTTCACGTTGCAACGACAATCATATCCAATAGGACCAATGTTGTTACTGGTTTATCCGGAAAAAAATAATTATAAAAAAAAATTCTAGAGGCCTTGCTAATAAACAATCTGATCTGATTGGAAGTTTCTAGCTTATTTTGCTCATCTCTCTCTCTCTCTGTATATATATGTGTGTGTGTGTGTGTGTGAGTATTTTTTCATACAAAGTAGTTATATATTCACTTGGTAGGGTCCACATGGAATATCCACTCTGTTTATCATATTTATCATGTCAATTGATGTATGTGTAAAAAAAAATCAAATGGTTTAGAGGTCATTCATTCATGCATCATGTGGGTCTAATTTGTGTTCGATTTTATTACTGTTGAAATCATTCATTTTTCAACCACATGATGCATGGGTGAATGACCTCCAAACCACTTGGTTTTCTCTATACATACATCCATTAGCATGATAATGGATAAAGTAATCTTCCATAAATGCCCCACAAATTGAGTATAATCACTTTGTATGAGGAAAATTTTGTCACTCTATATGAGGCTCTCTCTCTTTCTATATATATATATATATATATATTGGGGGGGGGTTATCATACGAAGCCCCCCCTCCCTTTTATATATACGTACACACACACCATAGTAGACTATTTTTCCGAGTTGACCCACTTTTTGAAACTAATTTCGAACATGACTCACTTTCCGAACTAATTCCTAGGATGGACCAGTCCTCATAGGCCACTGTGGCCTATTCCAACTGCGACCTCTTCACAAATATCTTTTTTCGATGCCACGGTCTCTAGCCCAAATATGATATGGCCGTAGTTGGGAAATGCAGCATCGAAAAAACATATTTGTGAAAAGGCCATGGCCTTACAATTGAATAGGCCGCCTAATCCTATGAGGACTGGTACCACCATAGAAATTAGTTTGGAAAGTGGGTCATCTTCAAAAATAGTTTTAAAAAGTGGGTCAACATGGGAAAAAAATCAACCCTACTAGGTGACACATTGGATAAGTAAAAGTGAACCTTATTTCATTTATCTCCACTTTTCAAATGTATGATATGGATACATTTGCACCGTAACTTTTCAGATGTATGTATGATAAGTAAAAATAAGTGAACCTTATTTCGCCTATCTCCACTTTTCAAATGTATGATATGGACGGTAACTTTGCTTTCCAAATAAATATACAAAAAACTCTTCTAATGAAAAAATAAACAAATTTATATGTTTCCACCCTATCTTTCAAAACAAATAGCCCCACATACCTAGTTAGTGTTCCAAATTTGTGAAATTACCATTTTTTGTCTTAGATTTTTTTGGACAAAAGCCAAATCAAATTTGTATGTAATATTTTTTTTTTCTCTACCAGGTGATCCCATACGATACAAAAGTTGGAAACAAATTAAGAAAAAAAAAGTTTAAACAGAAGATACAAATGATAGAGAACTTTGAAGCCTTTATGAATAAATAGCATGGGTAACAAATTTTTTTTGAAACAAGCGTACAATATAAAATTTTCCAAGGATAAAAGTTCGATGGACAACTATAAACTTTGTTGTTTATGGAGACTTTAAGTGCAACAATAACTTCATTGGTGTCGTTATTGACTTATTGTTGATTGTGATTCTAAGCAAAAAATAAATTAATTACCCGTGCTATAAGTTCAGCCTAAAATCTATTTGGTAATGCCATTCAGATTGCAATGAGTTAGGCATGAAATGTGTCACATATAGTGTGTGTAAAGTTATTGTAATGATAATATTCTATAACGGTACAATTTTTTCTTCTTTTTGTACTATTGTCTTTTGTAATTTACAAATAACACAAAATTTAAGGGATTTAATATCAATATATTTTGTTTCCATACAACTTTAATCTATCAATTAGTATCTCCCTATTCTTCACTTGGAGACATATACACAAAGTCTCTAACCTGTTTTTCATTCTTCCATTGGCCTAGTGTAGGCCTGTGCCTCTGTGAGTCTCCTCAACAATTAACCTGGGGACAATCCGATAGCGGTATAGCAAAACTGATGTTTCCTGCTATCCACCACCTTAGTGAGCATGTCCGCCGGATTCTTAGTGCTAAGAATCTTAGTTAGCTTCAACCATTTCTTCTCAACTGCCATTCTGATAAAATGATCTCATTTGAATGTGCCGAGTCCTAGAGCGATTTGCCGAGTTTTTCGCCAAGAAAACTGCACTTTGACTGTCACACCATAGTTCACCTATGGGTTGCTTCCTGCCCAACTGTTTCATAAGCTCCGAAATCCACAACATGTCTTTCGTCGCTTCTGTAAGTGCCATATACTCTGACTCCGTGGTTGACTGTGCTACAACCTTTTGTAACCGCGAAGCCCAACTAACAACTATTCCACCAACTGTAAAAACATACCCTGTAGTACTTCTGCAATCATCACGATCACCCAAAAAATCTGCATTCACATAACCATGTACATGCAAAGAATCTCTTCCAAAACAAAGAGAGTGATCTGAAGTACCTGCTAGATATCTAAGAATCCACCTTACTGCATCCCAATGCTGTTTACCTGGATTCTTCATGTAATGGCTGACAACTCCCACTGCTTGTGCGATGTCTGGTCTTGTAGATACCATCGCATACATCAAACTCCCAATGGCTGAGGCATAAGGAATAGTAGCCATTTCCTCTATTTATGCCTCTGTTTTAGGACACAAGTCCATTGATAACTTGAAGTGAGCAGCCAAGGGACAAGTGACTGGCCTCACGCCATCCATATTGAATCTCTTCAACACCTTCTTCACATAGTCTGCTTGTGATAACCAAAGCTTCTTGCTACTTCTGTCTCTACTGATCTTCATGCCGAGGATTTGCTTTGCTTCACCAAAGTCCTTCGTTGAAAACGCCAAAGCTAGCGCCTTTTTTACTTCCTTGATCTTCTCCATACATGAACTTGCTAACAGTATGTCGTCCATATACAACGCCAAGCTAACTATATCATTGTCTTCATATCTACGAACATACAAACAATGATCTGTTTCGCATTTATCGAAACCTTTCCCTCTCATGAAGCAATCAAACTTCAAGTACCATTGTCCCGGTGCTTGTTTGAGCCCATAAAGACTCTTCTTCAATCGACACACTATGTCTTCCTTTCCTTTAGCTTCAAAACCTGTGGGTTGTTTCATGTACAGCTCTTCTTTGACATCACCATGGAGAAATGCTGTCGTCACATCCAACTGCTCTAAGTGCAAGTCTTTAATTATCGCAATACTAAGCAGAACCCTAATAGAAGCCATCTTCACAACCGGTGCAAAGATCTCACTATAATCAACACCTTCTCTTTGAGAGAATCCTTTCACAACAAGCCTTGCCTTGTACCTTTTACTGCCATCTGCCTCATTTTTGACTCTGAAAACCCATTTGTTCATAAGAGCACGCTTCCCTGCAGGTAACTTGGTCAACTTCCAAGTTTGGTTCCGTTCCAAGGAGCTCATCTCGTCCTTCATGGCTAACTCCTACTGAATTCGAGCCTCATCCCTCAAAGTCTCCTCATGAGTCTCTGGCTCTCCTGAATTCATGTACAGAACATGCTCGTGAACAACACTAGCTGATGGATCAAATATCCTGGTTGGCCTCCTCTCTCGTGTCGATCTCCTCAATGTGGGTACCAGTTTACCAACCGGTTCAGGTTTCCCGAACTGTTCTGGCTGTACCTATTCGTCTTGGATAACCTGCTCATTCCTAATAGGCTCAACATGAGCCTCCTGTGCTGCCTGTGGTACCTGTACCTGCTGCTGCACTGTAGGGCTCCCACCACTAGGGCTGCTTTCAGAATCTGAATCTGAGTCTAAGTTTGAACCCCAATTTGATTCTGAACTGGTTGTACTGTCTTGACCTGTGTGCCTGTCCTTGTATAGAATCTCTTCATTGAACACAACATTCCTACTGTGAATGACTTTGTTATCCACAAAATTCCAAAGCCTGTAACCGTACTCATCGCCACCGTAGCCAATGAAAACACACCTCCTGGACTTAGAGTCCAACTTCTTTCTTTCTTCCCTGTCAATTAGTGCATATGCCATACAACCATAAACTTTCAAATGCGAATAGTTAACAGTTTTACCGACCATAGTTCTTCTGGAATGGCCCCATCAAGGGCACTAGATGGGCAACGGTTAATCAAGTATACTGCTATATCAACTGTAGCGGCCCAAAGATGGACCGGAAGACCCGCATAAAGTCTCATGCATCTCGTCCTTTCGAGTATCGTGCGGTTCATCCTTTCTGCTACACCATTCTCCTGTGGAGTCTTAGGAACTGTCTTGATTCCTCTGATACCTTCCTTTGCCAGTTAGTTAAAAAACTCTTTGCTTGTGTACTAACCTCCGTTGTCTGACTTTATTGCTTTCCCCTTACAACCCGTCTCATTCTCAACTCTGGCCTTCCAAGCTTTGAATGCCTAAAAAATTTCTGATTTCTCGCGAATTGCATAAACCCAAACCTTTCTTGTAGCATCATCGATGAATGTGATGAAGTATCTCTTACCACCATAAGAGAATTCCTGAGCTGGACCCCACACATCTGTATGTACCAACTCTAGCTTTGCAAGCTTCTTCTCACGCCCACCCAACTGAAAGCTAACTGTTTTCTGTTTGCCCATCACACAATTCTCACAAAATTCATCTCTCAACCTTCTTCAACCCCAACAAAAGATCCCTAGAACAAAGCTGCTTGACACCTTTTTCACCAAGGTGCCCCAACCTGACATGTCATAGAATTGAAGAGGTACTACCTACTGATGTTGTAGCAATGATATCACCTGAATCACCTCCCCCAAGTAAGTACAACGTGTCACCATGCTTTTCTTTTGCCACCAACCTGGCACCTATAGTCACCTTCCACTCTCCATACCCAAAAGTTGTTGTAAACCCTTCTCTGTCTAGTTTTCTAGTTGAGACCAAGTTTTTCTTCAAACTCGGAATGTCTTGTATCATACAACACCAATTACCCACCATTGCGAGCCTTCACTCTCACAGTGCCTCTACCCACAACTGGACATATCTGTCCATTACCAACTGAAACTGCACCAAAATCACCTGTCCTGTAATCCTCAAAAACATCCCATGGGGGTACAATGATAAGAAGCACCTGAGTCTATACACCAATCATCTTGTAAAATATTCAATCAAGCAGATAAACATAATTCATCTAGACGGGGTTCAATACTTACCACATTGGCTATCTGTGACCCTGCTTGTGCTTTCTTATACTCCTCGCATTGGTCTATCCTGTGTCTTAGCTTCTTGCAGTACCAATACTCACCTTTGCGATATTCGGTTCTTGACTTGGATCTGTGATTCCTGCTCTGCGACCTCCCTCTGTTGTTACTTCTACCACAGTTATCAACTGACAACGCGGTATTGTTAGGATATGACACTGAAGTCTCTCCATGTCTTTTTCTCTTTGCATCCTCATTCATAATGCTGCTTATAACATCCTTTAGGGTTGTCATATCAGTTATGGTGCTAGTAATAGTCTGCTCTACTGTGCCGTAACTATCGGGAAGACTGGATAGCAACAACAACGATTGTGCCCTCTCCTCAAACTTTAAACTCGACGATTCCATCTGATTGTAATCCATACAGAAATTGTTGATGTGCTCAGCAACTGAACCCCTTTCTGACAACTTCAAGTTAACCAACTTCTTTAGGTGTAAGATCTGATTCGCTGCATTTGGCTTCTCAAACATATTTGTCAATATCTCCATTGCCTTCTTTGCGGTTCTTGCCTTCTCAGTGTGAAATAGCGCCTTCCTAATCAATGACAACTGAATCTGCCCAAGCGCTTTCTGATCCAATCTATTCCAGGCTGCCAAAGCAACTGGATCGACCTCCGCCCCTTCCGGCCTCATACCAAACAACGGATTATCAAGATCCTTATGTCGGAGATACGCAATTATTTGGATCTTCCACAATGTGAAATTCGTTCCATCGAACTCCTTGACTCTACTCTTGTCCCCTATCTCAATCAATACTACCAACTTGTAGCTCTGACACCATTTTGTTGAATTCTAACTGTGGAATAAACTCAACAACGACGACGAGGTGAAGAACTATAGAATCAAAACAAGAGAAGAAAGAACAACCAAAAGCAACACACAAAAACACAAGATTTTTATTGAGGTTCACCCAAACAATGGCTACTTCCCCATGCAGAGGCACTCCTGTAATTTTCACTAGAAATATGAAGATTAGGTTTACAAATCTCTCAAGAACTCACAACCAAGGTGTAGGGTTTCTCTCTATCTCTCTCTCTTATTGATACCTGATAGATCTCTGTTTTCTTTTCTCTTCTTATTGCTTAACCCTAAAATCGTACACAATACAATATATATATGATTCCACATCTCTAATCTCAGCCGTTCATTTATTCAGTGTCAGGACGGTCGACTGCAACTCTAGGACAGTCGACTGGTCCTTTCCTCGATTGCACGAAATCCAATAGAGAGCGGGTCGGTCGACTGGGCGGTCGACCGGTCACTCCTTCAAGATACAGAATTGAATCAAAGAGCGGGACGGTCGACTGAGCAGTCGACCGGTCGTCTTGCCTGGGTGCGGTCGATCGCAACTCTGCTGTAGCCTCCAACTACTCTTGTCCTCTTACTCCCACTTCGACTCTCCTTCTCGCCTATCTTCTTCAACCCATTATCGGATCCACAAACCCCAACAGAACCCTTGAAAATCGAGGTGTCAACTAACTGGCATTGGAAGAACTATAAGTTCCACTAAGAGGTCTTCAATGATCATATGCGAGTTTACTGTGAGCATTTTGGAGGTTCACAATGAGAAGATCAGATACCTTCTCATCGAGAATTCTGAACAGCATTCAAAGAAGTAATTGTATTTTTTCTTTTGTCGTTAAAATTTAGTCGAAGTTAGTTAAAACCATGTCATATATTCAATAACATCTAATTGTTGTTGTAGGTTGGAAGTAAAGCAAGTAGCAGATGGAACTAAGGATGTACCTGGTCTTGTGGAGTCTCAAACCTTTAGCATGGAGGATATCTGGGAGACACTCCAAACGGGGGAAAATAACAGATTGGTTGGATTTTACCAATTCTCACTAGTAATATTGTTGTAAAAGTACATATGGTAGTCTCAGATGCAAAAACATATCTCTCTCTCTCTCTCTTATATATATATATATATATATATATATATATATATATATATAGACACACACACACACACACACACTAGTCATTTACGCGTGCGATGCATATCTTAATAAATATTTTTTTTAAAAGTATAAATTCCGACGTAGTCTGCCTTCGAACATGAGACCTTTTTAGTTATGCACAGACAATGCGCGCAAGTTTGTAGATTTACAAATGACAACTCCAACTCCTATATTTAGTGATTATGTGAGGTCCTCCCTCCCTCCTTCTATATATACACACACCATACTAAGTGACACAATTAGATATGTAAAATGAAATAAACCTTAATTTCAGTGGCGAAGCCCAAACAATTTTGCCTGGGGGACCAAGAAAAAATCCTATGGTCATATATAGATATATAGACGTTTTTTGGTAATTTTTATGGGGTCAAACCATAAAACTTATTATTATTATTATTATTATTATTATTATTATTATTTGGGGGGCTTATTTTGTTCATCTCCACTTTTCAAATGCATGATTTAGGCTGTTTAAAGTGATTCACATGTCTTAAAATTTGACGTGTCATGATGTTTTCTTATCAACTTTTCTTTTCAACTAAAGATACAAAAATCTCTTCTAATGGAAAAAGAAACAAATTTGTATGCTTCCATCTATTTTTTTAAAAACAAACAACCCCTATACCTTGTTAGTGTTCCAGTGAAAGTCCCATTTCTTGTCTTATAACTTTTAGGATAAAAGCCAAATCAAAACTGTATGTAATAAAAAAGTCTCTACCAGGTGATGTCATATGATACAAAAGTTAGAAACAAATTAAGAAAAATGAAATTAAACATAAGATAAAAGTGAGAGAGAACTTAATGAATTGACTAGCACGGGTAACAAGTTTGTTTTGAAACGACGGTACAAAATAAAATTTTCCAATAATAAAAGTTCGATGGACAGCTACATACTAACTTTGTTGTTTATTGAAACTTTAAGTGCAACAATAACTTTATTGGTGTCATTTATTGTTGACTGTTCATTAGCAAAAAATAAATTAATTAGTTGTTATAAGATTTTGTAACACCATTCAGATTGCAATGAGTTAGGCATAATATGTGTCACACATACTGTGTGTAAAGTAATCTATAACAATACAATTTTAAGAAAAAAAATATTTTAAACAACGTTGTGTACAAATGAATGCCACAAATTGTTGCAAGTGAAATCTCTAACGTTGAGTTGAGGTTGCTAAGATATTGGAGAAAAATCAAAATTTACAATGATGCATATGACAGGGTACTGGTATTGTCTTAATTCCGGTTGGTACCAATTGTGAGCAAATGGTTTTGTGGCCTATTACTTAAAAAATAAATTAATTAGTTGCTATAAGATTTTGTAACATCATTCAGATTGCAATGAGTTAGGAATGAGATGTGTCACACATACTGTGTGTAAAGTAATCTATAACAATACAATTTTAAGAAGAAAAATATTTTAAACAACTTTGTGTACAAATGAATGCCACAAATTGTTGCAAGTGAAATCTTCAACGTTGAGATGAGGTTACTAAGATATTGGAGAAAAATCAAAATTTACAATAATGCATATGACAGGGTACTGGTATTGTCTTAATTCCGGTTTGTACCAATTGTAAGGAAATGGTTTTGTGGCCTATTACTTAGAAGCATTTTGGTTTATTTTGATGTGATTGTATTAATGGTTTTTTTGTTTTATTTCATGGTCTAGACTTGTGTGGTTTTGTTTAGGAGAGTGTTTTTGAGTCTCTTGGTTGTTATTTGGATCCTTGATCAAATATTTTGATGGATTTGGATTGTGTGTTGCTTCCTGTTGATGTTTTTTTCATCCTGGTTGCCTGTGTGGTTTCTTCTTCAAGTGATGGTTGTTCTTGCTTGCTCTGAGCTAATCCTTGGTTAGTGTTTTTGGTGTAATTTTGGGCTGTGATTGCTGAGAGTGTGTGTGAGGGATTAACAGTGATGCTACTCTCATTGTCTTAGTTTTTTGGACTTTTGCCTATTTTATATGCTTTCATTATTGATGTGTTTTTATTTTTTATTTGTTTTATGTTGGTTTCGATCTTGCTCTCTATGTGTATTAAATTGTTGTATCTTAGCACATATGTAACTTGGTTTTTATATGCATACTAGGTTTGCTCGTTGACACGTGCCTATGACACGTCTTCGGAACGGTGCACCTGGTTTGATTATATAAAATAGTTTTAGAGGTTCAGCAAATTAATTGAAGTATGAAACATATTATATGAGGAAGCAGCATATCTATCTTTAAGCTCAACAATCGCCTTCTCTTCAACTTACATGGAATGCACTGCATAGAGTTTTTTTTATCTTCAGCATCACTTTTAGATATTTATAATAGTTATGTAAGGACATTATCATATAGGTTTTATAGTGCTTACTCTAATCCGATAACCACTATGAGCATGTCTAAATACAATGGTAACCTAAGTGCAGGTGTGAAGGTATCTACAATATCAATAATCTAAACATTTGTTTGTCTGAGACTAAGTTTGCAATTGAAATACCTCTTATTATTATTTCAACAAAAATGTAATACATGAAGTTCTCAAAACTCTAATCCAAGCTAATCATTTCTTTTATCTCTACTTTATCTTCCCATTGCACCTTTATAAAAAACAATTCAAAATGGATCAATAACAAATTTACTTTAGCTGTCTTACCCCAAAATCAAAAATTAGAATGAGAATTCGGTTAATGAGATGAAATGAGAGTCGCCGCATTGCATGTAGAGGCTTTCGATTCCGTGGAGGGGAGTCGTCGATATGGAATCAGCAGCGGATCAGATATCGGCGACGACTGGATTTGGATTTGGATATGCTTTGAGATTCGCGCTTGAGAGGACGATGGAGGCTTCGCCAATGGTATGGAAGCGAAGGTTCAAGAAAATGGTTTTAGGGATTTGGAGTTAGCGGCTTAAAAACCCTGGGGGGGGAGAGAGAGAAATGATTAAATAAATAAATGAGTTGTTTTGGGGGATTTGAATTTGAGTTTTGGGGAAAAAAATCTCTTTTGGGAGTTTAGATCTGGACCTTTGATTTCCTTACTAGTGAAGGAGAGCCACCTGATAGTTTTTTTTTGTATTTTATTATATAGTTTTTTTTATGGTGGTCACCATCTTTCATAAAAATAAAAAAATAAAATAAATAAAATAAAATTTTAGATGGGGTATTTAAGATTTTCAATATCCATGTACTTTGTTTCCATTCAACTCTAATAAGTATCTCCTGCATCTGCAGTTCTAATTTGTTGAGAAGTATATCCTTATTACATCTTTGTTTTCTTCAGATACATTTTGAAAATAGATTAGTGTGGTTAGTTAAAAAAAAGTAATAAGATACATTTCGAACATGAAAAGCAATCGGAAGGTAGATAGGTAGATAGAATGAGTAATTCAACAACAGTACCTTTTTTACGGAGAAATTGACCATGATAAAGCAATTGGTCAATTACACACGTTTGTAGAGTTCTTGATTTGATTGATGTATTACATTATTTAATGTACCAACCTTTTGATATATAACAATTTGTGATGTATATCAAGTTACTGGCTTCTTCATCCATGTCCATAAAAAAACAACTTCATGTGGGATAAATTGAAAAAAAAAAATTAATCTAAATAATATAATGTAATATTGTATATCAAACAACTGTATGTTTGATAAATTGGAGTAGAAATATAACCATCTATTAAATAATATAAAGTAATATAAAGAAAAAATATTTTAAATATTGGAAAAATATTTTAAAGTCATATAGGGTGGTTATTAAGACATTTCTCGTGTCCTTTTTTCGTATAGTCTATTTGATCACGACCATTCCCCTCAACCCCTTCTCTTCCATAGCCCTATTAGGAAACTAGAAACTTGTGTATCTTATGTGATCTCTTCAATTTTTGAGATGATCAGAACATATATTTCTAAGAGATCCAGAAGTGACGAGATAAATAGAACTAGAAAAATATTATCAAAGAATAATGAAAAATAATAAGAAGTTATACTAACATTTTTGACATATGATTTCTATAACAAACACATATTTTATGGAGATCTGAAGGCCTCAAGTTTCCTTCATCTCAAGGCATCAAGTTTCCTTCATATCTAGATTTTTTTCTTAACACCCAAATTTTTAGGAAGTTTCACTAAAAGTGCAAATTTTGAGAAAGTTTCGCTAAAGGTGCAAATTTTAAGCTATTTGCAAATTGCAATCTCTTCGTAGATAAATCTATACCTACAACCTTTGCTACAACCTTCGCTTCTTACACCCTAACGTTGTACTCATCTAGTGGAGGTGTCTACAGTGTATAGTAGACACTATTCACAAAAGCCTGTAGCATTTATATCCTTTCTTAGCTGCCGGCCCTCACTCACCTCATAAATTTTTTGCATAAAGGTTTGTAAGAATTTACAATCCTTGAGAGTTTTTTTACACCATTTTTTTGCAAAAGAAAACATAAAAGTACCAATTACATATGAATTAGAGAGAATACCAATTTGGCGGAGAAATTAGAACTTGACTATCTCTAAAAGATGTCTATATGGCGCAAGCAAAAGAATTTTTAAAAAATTAAGCTTTATATTTATACAATATATTATGCTAAAAACATTTTTGTCCAAGGGTTTTTTTTTAAACAAAAAAAGAGCAAATGTTAGGAAGCAACCACCCACTCTTTCGCCATCCAAATTTTGAACTAGAAACTTATCCCTTAATCAAACCTAAAAAATCGTGCACTATTATATAAATGTTATTAGATGATTTTTTTCAAAAATAGTTCACTTACTTTCTCATGTTTGAAAAATTCCATGCCTACAGACTTGTCGCACTTATCTTGCACCTGATGTCATTTGTCAATGATAGCCGGATCAAATCTCCACACACTTCTCCTGCTTCATGCTGATTGATCTCCCTTTATCTCCTTATAGGGTAAGATCCAAGTCCTGTTAAACCAATGTGTTGTATATGTCTACATTCCAGAGATTAAAGTTGATCATACTGTCGAACTGCTTGATCTTCGTGAAACTCTAAAATGTCATCCTCACTAAAGAACTCCAATAACCTTTGCTCTAATACAAGTTGTTAGGAATTTATCCCGCAACGGAAGCGGTTGAGGAGAAGTCGATAACCAATCAACACAACAATCAAGCAAGTGGACCAAACCACACACACAAAGCACACAATTTTGTCCTGATTCAGACGGACCTAATCAAGTTGAGAAAGAACTGAGATACTATTCAACTATATAAGATGCAAGAGTTACAATCACTCTCACCAAGAAGATATCTATCTCTCAAGCCTCACTAGAACATACTTGTTACTTACGACGGAAAACTCTCAAATAAAATACTTGATGGCACACCTCTCAATGGATGTCATTATAATATTATATAGAGATCTAGAGAAATCATCGGTTGCCGACTGCTTTGTGTTGACCCTAAGTTTGGTGTGCACAAAAGGTATTATTAAGACTAATATTTAAGTTGAGATCTACAATATTTACAGAGAAGGTAATTCAAAACAAAGAGTCAAAAAGATTTGCAATCAAGCAAAAGAGAAATGTATCAAAGAGGATTGCAAAAGGTATTATTAAGGCTAATATTTCATTGAGATCTACAGGATTTACAGAGAAGGTAATTCAAAACAAAGAGTCAAAAAGATTAGCACTCAAGAAGCAGTGTTTCAAATCTCAAGAATTCCAGCAAAAATAGTTTATTCATTTCTGTTTATGAGAGGAACTAATATGTAAAGTATTGTTGTTTGAAGAATTAGTTTTGGAAATAATATAAAGTGGATTCGCTAAATAAAAGTTGAATTTGCACGATAGCAGTCGATCGTACAATATGTCGGTCGACTGTCACAACAGTCGACCGCTTATCGCAATGGAAAAGATGAATCGGTCGACCAATCATCGCTCGACTTTCGAGTTAAAAGATGAACGGTCGGCTGCTCATCAAAATGGTCGACTGCTCATCAAAAGATGCATTTGACTATTTCGGAAATCTCTTTTCATTTTTGGAAAGAAACATTTCCTTGCTCTATAAATAGAGACGAATTCACTGAGTATTATTCAAACCCTTGCAATTATAATTCTTCTGAACTAACATTCAATCAATGATCCAAGTGAGAGCTTTTATTGTTTTCTTTAGTCAATATCGTTTTTGATCTTGAGGGTTTTTCTTTTCTTCCACTTCGGTGAGTTTTTGCGAGACTTGTGTGTAGAAAAACCCTGTAGGTGTAATAGGTCTTTCGGCCTGAATTTCGAGAATCACTGTACAAGGGTTTAAAGTATAGTTCGCTTGTGGCGGAGAATTGCTACATGTAGGTGGTGTGGACGTAGACCTTGGGGTTGAACCATGTTATATCGTTGTGTCTTGCCTGCTCACTGCGTTTGCTTTCTCCAACTCGTTCTATTTATTTTACGCACTTAATTCAAGTTTTTAATTTCCGTACAATCACCCTATTCACACCCCCAGGGTGATTCACAGTGGTATCAAAGCGAGGTGCTCATTAAGAGCTTAAAAGCTTGAGCAAAAGGTCCAATGGCCGAAATCCTTCATCCCGAAAACTTGTACTCGTCGGAGCCAATTATCTCCCATGGGACAAGTCTAATACGCGTTCACCTTATTTTGATGGAAAATATTATGATGTTTGGAAAGTTCGTATGTCTCACTTTTGCAGATACTTGGAGAAGAAGTATAGAATATTTGTGTAAACCAAGTAGAGATTCCTGTCAGTGATGGAAAGAGGAGAGCTTTCACAAAAGCTGAACTAGCATTGAAAACTACAAATTCCATGACTATGACAGCACTTTATGCATATCTGAATAATGAAGAGCTCATGCGATGTGAGCAAAATTGCAAAACGACGTATGTGTGTAGCACCCCAAATTTCCAATAAATAAAATTAGAAATAAGTGGCACAATTTCCAGAATCAACTTTAATTGCAATCGTAAATATAGTATCAAAAACAAGGAAAAATAAAACTTTTTATTACATCCTTTCTTTTTACAAAAACACAGCGGAATTAAATACGTTAATTACAAATCTTTACAACACAGAATCTTCAACTTGCATTTATACTCCAAGCTTTATTTACATTGATGCAATCCATAACTAAAAACCCCACAAAAGTCTATTGAAAGTGGGCACGTCAGTTAAATGCAACTAACGTCAACTATAGTAATAGTGATACTTCTACATCTCACAATCACAAACTTGATGCATATCAATAAAACAATAATAAATGATGCATAAACAATAATAAATAGAACATAGAACAACAAGTGAAGCATATTAACACAGCAATAATAAATGGAACATAAAACAACGATAAATGAAGCGTAAAACAAGTGAAGCTAGGCTTAAGTGTCAAGCGTATGAGATGAAAAAAAAAGCAAGCATGCATAAAACAAATTAAGAAACACAAATGCATATGATGATTTCTAATGCGTACTTGTCGGATTCTATGCATCCCATACTACATAGGTCCGGTGCAAGCTCTTATCTTTTTCACTTTATAGGGTTCATTTCCTTGTTATGCATACTTGTCGGATTCTGTGAGTATCTAGTGCCATTACCCGATCATTCTTGAGAATCAACTTCCCACCGCAAGTGATTTTGGGTACACTTTCACACCCCCGATCATTCAGGAAATTGAAACCCACACCGCAAGCCAAATGGTACCTCATTACACGAATATCCCATGAGTGTCGCCTCGATCCCGATTATTTTGAAGATGCATCCCACACCGCAAGTGATCACACCCCGATCATTCTTAAGAATCAACTTCCCACCGCAAGTGATTTTGGGTACACTCCCGCACACCCCGATCACACCGCAAGTGATTACATCCCAATCATTCTTGAGACCATCTCCCACCACGACCCCTACCCATGTTTGCTCTTATTTCATCACAACTCCAACTAGTGCATGTCCTTATGTTTATTATTATTAATTAAATCACTGTCCCCCTAAAGTTGTTGTACCCAACCAGACTTAACTCTACAAAACCAGGAACGAAGGCCCCACTGACCCACTTCATCAAAATCTCAATTTGCCTGCCCACTAGGGTTCCCACTCAACCTTTAGAGTCTCACAACTCAAGAAACCATCTCAACCATTTATTTTAATCATATGAATTCAAAATCGACTAACTCATAATGAGGATTTCCCCCCAAACCAATAGTCAACCAAAAATAGCTCAATGTACAAACCATATCCACATAATTAGTTAAGAAACTGAAACTAATAATCAATTAAAACTGGAAATTTTACATATTCGAAACAGTAGAAAAATCTGAAATGTGATACTCTTGGAATTCGAGAATATTTACTTTCTAAAACCACGAAAATATGAGTTAAATTCTATTAAAATTAGAAAGCACACACTCTCTGAAAGTAGTAAAGTCTGAAACTAATTACTTTGGAAAATTGAAAATCTTCGTTCCAAAAAAAGGAAGATGCAGTAAAACAAATAGTGAACCACTTAGCCATGGCAGTCGACTGACTACAACAGTACAAAAAGTTGCGGTCGACCGACTGTAGTCGAATGGCACACAGCCAGTCGCTGCAGTCGACCGACAGACCAATAGTGTAATGCTACGGTCGACCGGTTGCAGTCGACTATGGGGTTGACTGACATGTAGTCTGCAGCACCAGTCAACTAGTGCATGACTGTAAGTAATGATACAACTTCAAGCAAATACATATATATGTGTGTACTATATTACTTTGACAAAACACTGGGAAATCCACGCATATACGTATAGATTGAAACCCAAAATCATAATATTGAATAGTGAGATTATAAAGAAAACTCTTCACATGAACACTGTAAATATTAACAATGCAATTATGATTCTTTCACATACAGAGAATTGGGTGTGTATATATATATATGTCAATACCGAAATCTATCATACAATGGGCATACATTAGTCATTATATTCCAATTCAAAACTTAACTAAACTCAAAATCTTCCATTACTTATTAAATCCATCCCCAAGCCGATGATCAATTCTCTCAATCAAATCCAAACAGTGTACAATAT
Source organism: Hemerocallis citrina (assembly GCA_017893485.1). NCBI lineage: Eukaryota > Viridiplantae > Streptophyta > Magnoliopsida > Asparagales > Asphodelaceae > Hemerocallis > Hemerocallis citrina. The sequence continues at coordinate 232,392,718 of CM030360.1, forward strand.
CAGGATAACAGTAACCACTAATTCTTTACCCATTCTTGTGCATATGTGAACTCATTACTTAATCACATCCTAGTTCACACATTATATAATTGCAATAAGGATAGCAACTTTCATAAAAACAAGGTTTAGATCTTTTCCAAATTTAGACAACGGCTCATACGAGTCTCATACAAATTAGGGCAAATATTCATGCAAAATGTAGTAAAACAGATGGTGGAAAACTCGTGACGGTCGACCGCTATAGCAAGTTCAAAAATCTAGTCGACCCTGCAGTCGACTGACATGCAATTAGGGAAATACCCAGTTTTGTGCATGTGTGATTACTTAAGCAAAATATAGGAAAAGTAAGAATCTTTGTGCATTACTAATTTCTAACATTTTTCAATCATCTATGCATGAAAGGTGACTCATCAATTTATGTTCTTATTCATGAAAGATGTTATTTTGACTACTCATTCATTGAGATTCATTCTCTAATAGATCTACATCAAGTTTTATAATCATACAAATTCTAACATATATCTTTACTTGATCGATCATCATATTCTACAAGTTTATAACAAATTAAGAGATGAGAAGTACCACCCACCTCAAAGAAGATCAATTGAGGAATAATAATGATAGAAAGAAAGCTTCTCCTCCTTCTTGTGAAAATTCAAAGATCCAAGCTCCAAACTCCAAGAAATAATAATAAAAATAATAGTATTTTGTTTTGAACAGAGGAGGGCAGCTGCTGCTGCTACTAATATAGGCCGGGGTCTGTTTTTAGGGTTTCTACGAAGATTTTACAAAATATCCCTTAAGAAAATAAATCTTTACATATATAAAATCTTTCCAAATCATTTAATTAAATCAAATCAAATCAAATCAAATCAAATCAATTAGAATAAAAATCTGACTCCCCTGATCTGGCCGGTCCTCAAGTGCAGCATAGAAAAATAAACTTTAAAAAATTTGCCTCCAAGTGGCAATTTTTCACAAAAGTCCTTCACTTAGAAATATTTGCAAACATGCCATAAATTATTCATAAAAATCCAGAAAATTTAGAATTAATATATTCTAATAAAATTAGATTTTTCAAACAAATTTCCTGACTTTTTATTTCCCACAAAAAATATTTGCACGTGTTTTGCACGTGCAAAAATGATAAAATTCAGAAAAATGCTTAATAAATCACAAAAATTCATCATTCATCATTATTAATTTCAAAAACATATTTAAAATATCCAGGATGTTACAGATGAAATCTAGAACCAAATGCTAAAACAGCAAGAAGGAACTGCATCTGAATTTATGTTTTTATAAGTTTGATATTTTTTGTATGCTTCCAGGAGAGACCGTAGATCAAATGCTAGCTCGCTTTGATATTATCGCACATGAACTTGAGAGCTTGGTAAGGGGTTGGATGATGACCGAAAGGTCGGAAAACTCATTAACTGTCTCACACCTGAATGAGATATCAAGGCTGCTGCAATGAGGGAGATGCTTGAAGAGTAAGGATTCGATTACTATACTTTTCAAGAAAAATTGAAGACGTATGAGATGGAGATGGCCGAAACAAAGAGGTACCGGCAGAACATTGGAATTGAACCCAAAACTGAAGAGAAAATTATTGCCCTGAAAGCAGAAACTTCACGATCATCAAAATCAGAATCAGATCATGAAGAATCAGACAAAGATATCGTACGACTAACTAAACAATTCTGTAAGCATCTCAAACGAAAAAAGTATATAGCAGGTCACAAAGAGAAAGAGAGAAAGACAAAAATGATGTGTGCTACAAATGCAACAAGCCAGGACATATCCGCTCAAACTGTCCCCTATCGCAAGTTAGAAACAAAGATTATCATCACTCCAACTCAGGAATCAGAAAGAAGACATTAAAGGCAACATGACTAGATTCACAAACTCCAGCGGTGAAGAGCAAGAACACAATTTTGGATTCATGGCTCTTGGAGATGGTGAGGTGCAGTCATCACTCCAAGAAGAGATAATCGAAGAACCCACCTATGATGATGTAGTTGACATGTGTAATGGTTTAAGAGATTATGCAAAGAAATTAAGTCGTGAGTTGAGACAATACAGACAAATGTCTAATGAATCACATGACTCTGCATTGCTAAACACCAAAAGTTGAAAAACAAAAATTCCTTGATTATTGAAAATTTTGAGTCATTTAGGAAGGATCATAATGTGTTGAAGAAGAAAATGAATGTTTAAAACAACAGATTCAAAAATCTCTGACAGTACATAATGAAAACTTAAAGAAAATTCATGAGAAATCTGTTTATATTGCTACACTCACCGATGATTTAAATGAATGCAAAATAAAATTTGATGAGACAGTGGACGGTTGTAAGGAAGCACTCGAACAAAATAGAATACTTGATACTACTCTGGACACTCTTTGTTGGAATACCAAAGATGATGAGAGTACTAGAAAAAGACTTTGTAATAGAATAATTGAGCTCGAAAAAATGGTTGAAAAATTATGAAGGGCCCAATTATCTTATGACAAAGAATTTAAGGTCATATCATGATAATCGAGGACTTTGTTACAATGAGCCAATACAACATCAAAATTCCAAGCAATCTTGTCATACACATGCATAGCCACCAAAATACCTACACATAATTATGCATATGTGCATGATCCAAGGCATAATCGCATTACTTGTCACTATTGTTGTAGATTATGACATATTTCTTACAATTGTGCTTTTAAAAAGGAATACTAACTTTGTTTGGATAAAGAAGAATACAAGTGCAAGAACAGTACCTACTTGGATACCTACTAATCTTAATGTATGTACATCAATGCATTTCACCTAAAGATCGGTAGCATCTTGATAGTGGATGCTTAAAGCTTATGACGGATGAAAACAACATTTTGCATCACTATCAAGAAAAGAAAAGGGAAGGACATATTTTTTGACTTTTGAAGGTAAAACAATTTTAGTTTAATCTTTATATTCACTTTTGGTAAGCAAATTAAAGCACAATTCATCTTTCTCAACTATACGATATAAATTACATAGTTACTTTTAATAAATAACATATAGACATTCGCTAGCATTTTATTAAAGATCATTTTCAAAAGAAAGACATTGTTCTTGATTATGTTTCAACTAATTCCCAACTAGTTGATTTTTTTTACAAAATCCTTTGATGAAAAACATTTTCACTTTTTGAAAGGATAATTAAAATGTCATTGATATTTCAGCTTAAGCAATTTTGCGGTTCGGTCGACTGAACAGTCGACTGTCAACCTGTAAGGGTGTACAGTGGACTGCGCGGTCGACCGTCCCTCTTTCTGTTCCTATCGACATGTTTTGCTGATTTTTTATTTCACATGGTGTCTTTTAAAACCTTCTCTACATTGTGTTTTTTCCCCTCTTGGTGTGTTCCAAAAAGAGGGAGAAAATCTTTAGGGCTTAGAATTTAATTTATCTATCTTCTCCTCTAAATTTGAGCGTTAAAGATCTTTAACTCACATTATGTGTGCATGTTTTCAAGCATGTTTTGTTTTATGCATATAGAATGTATCATGAACACACACTCATTTAAATTCGTACATGCATGAATTTAGGGGGAGTACTGGATTAAGGGGAAGAAGTTGAATTCGATTTATTTTAAACTTAAATTCTAAGGTATGTTTGTTCATACCAAAAGGGGGAGATTGTTGACCCTAAATTTGGTGTGCATAAAACGTACTAGTATAATGTACGTGCGATGCACGCCTACTAAAAGTATAGTCATTAAATTAAATGGATATATATCAAATGTAAAAAAAAGGTTTATATTTGAATGTTTTGATTTGAGTGACACAATTGTTGGATTTAGTTTGGATGTGTATTGCACGTGTTTGTTTAGTTACAAAGTTAGGGTTTGTTTGGTTACAAACCCCAACTCTCCCATTAAAATAGTAAAGATTTTTAAGACTAATATTTTCAGTTGAGATCTACATGATTACAGAGAAGGTAATTCAAAACAAAGTGCCAAAAAGATTAGCAATCAAGCAAAAGAGGAATGTATCAAAGAAGATTGCAAAAATCAATAAGATTTCAACTCAAGAAGCATGTGTTTCAAATCTCAAGAAATTCAGCAAAAGTAGTTTATTCATTTCTATTTATGAGAGGAACTAATATGTAAAGTATTGTTGATTGAAGAATTAGTTTTGAAAATAATATAAAGTGGATTCGCTAAATAAAAGTTGAATCTGCACGATAGCGGTCGACCGTACAATATGTCGGTCGACCGTCACAACAATCGACCACTCATCGCAATGGAAAAGATGAATCAAGCTGGTCATCGCTCGATTATCGAGTTAAAAGAAGAACGGTCGACTGCTCATCAAAACAATCGACCGTCCAAGTGCATATTTGACTATTTCGGAAATCTCTTTTACATTTTCGGAAAGATACATTTCCTTGCTCTATAAATAGAGAAGAATTTGCTGAGTATTATTCAACCCCTTGCAATTATAATTCTTCTGAACTAAACATTCAATCAATGATCCGAGTGTGAGAGCTTTTATTGTTTTCTTTAGTCAAAATCGTTTTAGATCTTGAGAGTTTTTCTTTTCTTCCACTTCGGTCAGTTTTTGCGGGACTTGTGTGTAGAAGCACTGCGGGTGTAAAGCTCACAAAATGAGCTCAAAACAGAGAAATTAGAAATTTCCCGAAAATTGCCGAAAAAGTGATACGAAATTTCACAAAAATTGCCAAAAACTACCACTCGTCGCAATGGAAAAGATGAATCAAGCCGGTCATTGCTCGATTATCGAGTTAAAAGAAGAACGGTCGACTGCTCATCAAAACAATCGACTGTCCAAGTGCAGATTTGACTATTTCGGAAATCTCTTTTACATTTTCGGAAAGATACATTTCCTTGCTCTATAAACAGAGAAGAATTTGCTGAGTATTATTCAACCCCTTGCAATTATAATTCTTCTGAACTAAACATTCAATCAACAATCCGAGTGTGAGAGCTTTTATTGTTTTCTTTAGTCAAAATCGTTTTAGATCTTGAGAGTTTTTCTTTTCTTCCACTTCGGTCAGTTTTTGCAGGACTTGTGTGCAGAAGCACTAAAGCTCACAAAATGAGCTCAAAACAGAGAAATTAGAAATTTCCCGAAAATTGCCGAAAAAGTGATACGAAATTTCACAAAAATTGCCAAAAACTATAAACGAAAATGGCTGAAAATTGTGGACTATTGCTCAGAGAATGTGGCTAAAATAGTGAAATACGAATTTTTACGATAATGACCTAAAACTGTGGAACCAAAACAATGACATACAAAATTTCACGAAAATGGCTAAAAACTATGGACTATATTCCACAAAAAGATGCAAAAATAGTACAATACGAAATTTCACGAAAATAACCGAAAATAGTGGACCATAGGTCACAAAATGAGGCCAAACCAGTAAAAAAATAAAATTTAACGAAAATTGCCGAAAACTTCGAACTATAGCCTATAAGATGAGGCAAAAATAGTGAAATACGAGATTTCACGAAATTGGCTGAAAACTGTGGACCCACAAAATGACGGCAAAACTAATAAATTACGAAATTTCTTGAGAATAACCGAAAATTATGGAATATATTTAAAAAGACATGCCCAAAACAGTGAAATACAAAATTTGACGAAATTGACGAAAACTATGGACGGATAGCCCACAAAATGAGCTCAAAACAGTGAAATATGAAATTTCACGAAAATGGCCGAAAACTATGGACAATAGCTCAAAAATGTGACCGAAACAGTGAAAAGTTTCATGAAATTGTCTAAATACCCACAATTTGTGGCTAAAACAGTAAAATACAAAATTTGACAAAAATGTCTGAAAATTGTACACTATAACCCACAAAATTAAGTCAAAATAGTGAAATACGAGATTTCACGAAATAGCCAAAGGCTATGGATTATAGGCCACAGAATAGGGCCAAAATAGTTAAATACAAAATTTAACAAAAATGACCCAAAGTGTGGACTATAGCCACAAAACGAGGTGAAAACAGTGAAATACAAAATTTGACGAAAATTGCTAAAAACAGTGGATTATAGCTTGCAGAATGTGGTCAAAACAGTGAAATACGAAATTTCTCGAAAATAATCGAAATATATGGATTAGACCACAAAATGGGGCTAAAATAGTGACATCCGAAATTTCACAAAATTAGCCAAAAACTATGGTCCGTTGGCCACAAAATGTGGCAAAAACAACGAAATACGAAATTTAACGAAATTGACCCAAACTGTGGACGCCCACAAAACGAGATCAAAGCTGTAACTTACAAAATTTCACGATAAAGACCAATAACTGTGGACGCCCACAAAATGAATGGCTGATCTGATGCATTATGATGCTTAGAATTTAGTAAAAGTCGATAACTAGTGGATATGTGTTTATACTAGGAGGAACATAAATGTTATGGAAATTAAAAGGCAAACATGCACTGTGATATCATCCATGAAATCAGACCTCTATGTGTTATCCTCTGCAGGGAAAAAGGCTGAGTGGATTGAAGAAATTGTTGCTAGTTATCCATTAAGAAGTTTAAGTAATTATCTAATTCTGTTATGCGACTATCAAGCTACAATGCACTGTAGCTCATAACTCACTCTATAATAGTAAGATGAGTATATTAAGGCTGAAAGAAGCTTATTTGAACTTTCTCATAGATAAATTGCAACCGCGCGACAAATATGGCTAATGCTCTTGCTAAGAGACTTGAAAGCGATCTAATTATCAAAACTGTGGGAAAATGGAAGCTATTGAGTCAAAGCTTTAACATCCTAATTGTTTTGAAATTTAGAATCCAATTGGAGTTATAGAGAAGTTCAAACTTAAGCATCAATTTTAGGCAGTTGACATGTTTTAGATAATTTTGATGATTCCACAAATATATAATGTCATTCCAATTTTGATGGTATTATATATCTAAAGAATTACTTAGAATAATCATATTATTCCAATACGAAACATGAAAACTTGTCGATGTGTTTCCGATGTTTAGAATGTCGTTATATCATTCCAATTTTGATGATATATCTCTTTTATAGATTCTTGTTTCATTCCAATTTTGATGATTCAGAATTAACCATAATTGATTTGACTGTTCTATCATTCCAATATGAACATAGTATAGTTATTGTGTGGAAACTATAATAGTTCTTGTTCTTTATTTAGTTAAAGAAACTTGATTGTGATGCTTGTGTTACATTTTTGCTACTAATTATGAATTGTACTAAGTTCTTTTGTGGAACTAGATACTTTGTGAAATTCGTTGGAATTCTTAGAGATGTGTCTTGATATTCTTGTTTTCAATAAGCTAGCAAAGATGGAGGAGTTGAATCTGTCAACATAGATTTCAAAATAATGATTTGCTCAAAATGGAGGAGTAAACATAAAGCAGTGTGCAAGGATAGAGTTTCAGTTTATTTCTTTCGAGAATAAATTAGTCACTTGCTTGGTAAAACTTCTGTTGAGTTTAAGACTCTTGTGTTCGTTGAGCTTCAAACTCTTATTTTGTTCTTGAAGTTTATTTGCTTTGTTTGATTTTGAAATTATTACAGATTATTCCAGTTGGTTTAGTCATTGTGAACTATTCTGCTGTGATAGGGTTTGGGAACTATTTAATTATTTTGGTTTAGTCTATTTGAACTATTCGGATTTATAATTGATTTAGTTCTTATGAACTATATATTGAGTGATGCATTTCTTCTATTTAAAGACTGCTATCAGCCAGTCAGCTTCATGTTGAACTGATGAGATAATCCAGTACGTCTATATATTGAGAATATAGGAGGAGATTGTTGGAAATATAGGTATATTCTCACTATATGAATAATATTATGTGTAATATTATTCTATGGGTAACACGTGTGTTACACGTACTAATTGTATGGATATCGGAACGCGGGTTGAGTGGGTTGAGAACCCAGTACCCAAACCAGTATTTATCCTATAAATACTGGCTTGTGATAGTAGTCTGGGTATTCCAATTTTGATACCTAGGGTAAATATCTCATGCACCTTAGTCTAGAATATTAACCCTAATTTCTATTGTTATTATCTCTCATAATCTCTAACACTTTATTACCTAACGATAATGATGATCAAAGATATCTATAGCACTAATTGCTAAAAAAGTGTAGGTCTTAGTGTTAAACAAAATAGTAATTTACCTACTTCTAATGTGGATCATTTAATTGTTGGTGAAGATGACAAGTGGTGTGATATCTATAGCACTAATTGCTAAAAAAGTGTAGGTCTTAGCGTTAAACAAAATAGTAACTTACCTACTTCTAATGTCGATCATTTAATTGTTGGTGAAGACAAGTGGTGTGATAAAGATTATATTGAGGGGTTCTCCAACATAATTGCGGTGGAAAATGAGAGCTTTTACTGAAAATGTGTATTAACCGATGATCATAAGGCAAAGAAAACTGAAAAAAGTACGTGAATGACAAGAACACAAGAAGCTGAAGATGTTTGAAACATCAATACAGTTCCTGCTAATCTATGTTCTGGCAAAAGAACATGAGAAGCTGCAGAACCCATTTTTGATTAGCTGTCAATCGGTACACTCCACCTCCTTTGATATGCTAGAACCTTCGACAACTACCTCTGTACAACAGAAATGAAGTCTGGATTTAAAATAGCCAAGTTGGAGTACTTTGCTGTTCCAAAAATTATAAAATATTGGTATGTGGATGTTCCTTAAAATATGCCCATTTTGTTCCCCAAATGGCCCAACAGTCCCCCATTTATCATTCACACACAACATGAGCAACGCATCTGTTCTGAGATCATCTTTTGGGCTGGTGCAGGATCAGAGTGTGTACAGAAGAGGGCTCAGGTGACCTTGTCGTACGATGATGATTCCATACTAATCACCACAGTCAACATGGGTCCTGAGCTGCTTCTTCCGATTCGCAGCCCTTACCTTCTGTTTTCTTGATACATGCATACTTTTTGGTTTTCTTGGGATGGGATACCTTTGTATCCTTTGGTGGGTATGAATATCATCCCTTCTTGGATGAGTATCATGCCCGGATAGTTATGATGTATTTTACTTGCCTTAGCTTTGTTGCATTAACTTCTGTATAATGTAATTCCAGGGTACTTTCCCATAACATTCTAAAGATAAATATTGTTGTAAAAAGGCTGCAGATTTTATCTTTTATGGAATGTCATATTTGTTGAATTTAGACAAAAAGTGATGTAATAAATAAATTAACTGAGTTTTTAATGCTTCTGAGTTAGTGTTGCTATTTTCATATTAGGCATAATTTTAGCATTTTTCTATAATACTTTGTTGGATATCATGAAAAAAAATGCAGGCAACAAGTGAGTGATAATTGAAGAACAAAAGGCTGAAAAGAAAAAAAAAATCACAGGATGATAATCAAATCTACTACAGATGTCAATCAAGAGGAACAGCCTAAAGGTAACTTTTTCTTTGTGTCCCATTTATGCTCAATAAATATGATTGTGATTGTTCTTTTCCATATTTGTGGAAAACCGATGCTTGCTTAATTTCTAGGAAATTTACTAGAAAACTGTAGAAATGTACAGTAATTGTGTCCTTGAGTGTACCATCAGTGAGTTTAATCTTCTCTTTTCCATATTTTTTATTTGGTTATTATTTAGTATTATTTGTTTAACAACATGCCTTCAAACGTGATTGCGGGGTAATTTAGATTATTTTATTGGGAATTTTCCTTTGTGTTTATCTGAATTTGTAATGATGCGGAATTGAGGATCTTAGTGAATGTGATCCATTGTTTGGCTGAGAACAAAAATTATTATTGTTGTTAACATTGTTATTATTTGGCACACAGATTCATTGGAAGATCAACTTCCATGCCCTCTCTGAATATATCATGATTTTGTATACAATTTTACTTTGCCTATTTGGAGTGGTTTTCCCAATCCTAAGGCAAAAATGAGAGAAAATGGAATTTGTTCTTTCTTGTATGTGCTGAATTAACATCTTGATTTACTTTATGCTCATTTATCGATATCTATCTTTATTTTTTGGTTGAAATTAAAAGAAAAAAATGTTCTATATAAGTAATTCTAAACTCTTTTGGTTTTATTTAACTTTCAGACTTAGTGAGATTATACGAGTTTAAAGGCTGAAGGTAGCCCGAGATATCTACAGTTCCACCGGGAGAGGTAGTCTGGAGCTGTCCTAATGAGTGTGGGTTAAACTCAATTTTGATGACTATCGATAGTCATGGTGCAGCAGGGCAGAGTGTTGGTAGCGGGTGATCATTACATTACTGATTGTAGCGATATCAGTTTAGTGGAGTTATCAGAACTATGGGAAGGAGTGAAACTCATTTTACTCTTATCTTTTCGTTTTTTCCTATGATTTTTGCAGACTGGAAGCTACAAGAGTTGGGCACTAGATCGAAGATGCTTAATGAAATTCTTATCTACTTGGTCATCTCTGTAACACGACTTATTTTATCTATTGTTTTGTCAAAAGGCTATTCGAATGCACCAACTTTGTTCATGTAATCCGGTATAACTTGAATACTTCTCTTCCGTGTTGTTTATTAAATCAAATTTCGTTTTTTGAGATTTTTCTTGTTTTGCTATCATCTCTTTTCCACTTCTGTCACCTCTAACCTTAGGATTTTGTTTTGTTTGTTCATGTAGATGTAGGCGTTGAAAGGTGAATCCATCTCTGCGAAAATCATTCTGTCTTACAATGGGTTATCATAATGTATGTGTCGGTACTTATTCTGCATCATTCCACTTCTGTCACCTGCAACCTTAGGATTTTGTTTCGTTTGTTCATGTAGATGTAGGCGTTGAAAGGTGAATCCATCTCTGTGAAAATCATTCTGTCTAACAGTGGGTTATCATAATGTATGTGTCGGTACTTATTCTGCATCAATGTGAAGATATAGACGAAGAAGTAAAGCTTTTATGAAAGGTGAGATACGTTTGGGTCTATGTCTTGCATACTAGGTTTGATGTGAAAGAGAATAGAGCGAAGCGATAAGAGGTTCAAAGATAAGATGGAGACGAAAGGAGCAAGCAGTGGCAACAGCAGACTTGCAGTCGACTGCATAGAATTGCAATCGACTGCAAGTTGTATGGACTGCTCTCGACCAAGAGAGCGGTTGATTGCTCTCACAGCTATTGGGCCTGATTTGTGAGGGATTTGTTTGGGCCCAGTTTATTTTCCAAGTTAGATCGTACGGTATCTATCGTGTGCCTTTTTCTTACGGGTATATCGGATGGTAATTGTATCAAGACTACAACCTAGGATTTTTCTAGATCTCTATATAACAATGTAATAGCCTCCAATGAGAGGTAGTACTTCATATAAAAAATTTCTAGTAGTGCTTCATATGGGAGTTTTTTATTATAAATAGCACAGTATCTTCTCGTGAGGCTTGAGAGATATATAAGTTATTTGGTGAGAGTGATTGTAAATCTTGTATATTTACAAGTTGAATAATATTTCGGTTATTTCGTCCCCAGATTATGTTCGCTGAACCGGGACAAAATTGTGTACTTTTTGAGTTTGGTTTGGTCTACTTGCTTAATTGTTTGTTGTGATCGGTTACCGTCGTGCCTGAATCAACTCTAAACTGAGAATGCACCCCAAACATTTTCAGCATTGGACACCAATCAATGACTGTAAAGCTACAATAATTAGCTTCAACTAAGAAGATGAGAATCATAACAAACTCCAAAAGAATAAGCAGCATTTTATTCGTAGGTTGTTGACATTGCTGTTGTTTTAGGAAGAAACAGAGATCAAATGAGTATAGAAGGAAAGCTGAAAGAGAGGAACTAATGGTTTAAAGATTTGGTGACAACAATTAAAGATTTTGTAAATGACCCTTTTATTGGAGAAATGGTTTATGCCGCTTATATTAAAATTTTAAAATATTTTCATCCGCTTCCTATGTTATATTGTGTTGCTAGTGTAATGAATTCCACGATTAAGTTAGATGGCACAAAAAAATTAATTGAGATTTTTTATACTTATGCTCCACACGAAGAAATAGAAGATTTTAACCATGTTGTTTTCATTACAAAATTTGAAAATGTTTTGAATAGTTTATATGATAGTTACGATAGAATTTATTCATCTAATACTACACAAACACAAAATATTAGTCCTTCTTCTTCTTCAATGTTATCAAAGGGAAAGGGTCTTGCCACTAGTAGTGTTTTAAATCTCTTAAAATAAAAAAAAACAAGAACCAATTCACTAAATGAGTTGAATTGGTATGATGCACAACCTCCCGTTGAAGATGTAGTAGATGTGTTTTCTTTTTAGAAAACTAATGAATATATTTTTAGTATTCTTTCTCGCATGGCTAAAGATTTGCTAACTGTATTGGTGTCAACCGTTGCATTGGAAAGTGCCTTTTCTCTTGGTGGCAGGATTATGAGTTCGAACAGGAACCGCTTGACGGCAAAGAATTTGGATATGTTGGTATGCACCGAAGATTGGATAAAAGCGGAAGAGAGGACTCAAGATTTACAAGAATCACAAAACGGATCAACAAGTAGCGACGAGTGAAGAACTAGTAGAATGTGATTTGTATAATGTATTGTAAATAATTGGGAAAATTTAGGGAGATGAGATTCTATATTTAGGTTAAGTAGAAGTGCACAACAATAGTCCAATGTCTTCTTTTCAATCTAAATATAGGCCATCTCGATCTCTAAATTCAAATAATTCCGTTGTTTCGTAATTTGATCTAATTTGTATGAAATTGTATTCATGAACTTCATTTTATTTAACAATTTGTAATTTTTTAAATCAATTTAAATTTGGTTTTAATTTCTTTTATTTATTAGTTCTTTGCAATTGTTATGAAATTACAATTTAATACTTGATCTTTCATCTTCCTTTAAAAAAAATTATACTAAAAAACCGGCCCGACCCCCACCCTTGGGGCCGGGGACCAGGTCCGGGCCTAGATCCCAACTTAGCCCGGCCCGGCCCGGCCCGCGAAATCATTAAGCCCGGCTCGGGTTGGCCCAGGACCGGGCAAAGCCTGGGCGGTTCCGGTCCGGCCCGGCCAGAATGCCACCCCTATTGCTTGCTAGTCTCATCGATACGTATTCTTAAGTGTGGTGACCTAGAACTGGCTTTTCATTTATTTAACGACATAAACAGCCCTAAAAATTAGTGTTCACCCTTGGAATTGCAAATTAAAAAGACAACCTATACTAACACAACGTAGGGATTATGCCCCCAAAAGGGCTTTCAACATGATGTAGGAGAATATTAGAATTTAAATAAAATACACAGTCCTTGTCCCCAACTTCGAAGACTACACCAGGGTTACTTCACACTTGCAAGCTGGAAACTTGGAAGCGAAAACAAATAAGCATAACCCGATCAACGTGTATCATATAACTTTGAGGTTTCATGTAGGAGGCAAGAACATTTCATAGTTGCGAGTTTAAATAAAATTTCTTCATTATATTATAACAAAATGAATTGTTTCTTACATCTGAAAATTGTTGAAAATTTTGAGTTTTATACTTTGTCCACATCATACTCTGTTAAAGCCCCGAAATTTTTTTTTCCAAAATGCCCCACTTTTAGAAAGTATTTATCAAAACATTATCGCTATAGGTTAATTTGGTAAATGGTTTCGAACATTGGGTCAGTTCAGTAAATACTTTCAAAAAAAGGGTCACTTTGGTAAACTATTCCTAATAAAACCCCATTTGACCGTTGGAGCTCCTCTCTCACTCTCGTTCTTGATTCAATCTCTTCAATCCTCCCAAAAAATCCCTCAAAAAAAAAAATCCCTCAAAAAAAATTCAAGAGATCGATACGAGGACAAAACATGGGTGAGGTAGCCAAAGGACTCTCGGTCCTTGAAGAGATCGCTCAAGAACTCCAACCCCATGTATATATCTCTTCATCTTTCCTTCAATCTTATAGATTCAAATTTTTTTCTTTTTTTTTGTTGATTGTTTTGAAATGGGTTTTCTTTTCTGATTCTGATTGTATGATAAAGTGCGGAACTTAATGTTTCTTGTTTGTTTGTTGTGAATCAGAAGATGGAGAGATCTTGCCCGAGAATGGATCATGTCAAGAAATTGGTATAGATTCGATCTTTAGTTGAATTAATGTGTACTCTGTTTGATTTTATTGATGTTTTTTTTTTTGATTATTACGTTTTTCTGGGTTGGAGTTTTCAAGATGAGGATTCGGTCAATTCAAGATGAAACAACTAAACAAGGCAACATTCAGGTGATCAAGCTCTCTCTTTCTCTCTCTATATATCTCTGTTTTTCTTAATTGAAATTAAATTTTGAGAAATGGGTAATTTTTTTCAATTTTTTTAGGAATTCATTCAAAGATGGCTGTATCTTACCATCTCCTGCACTCGAAAGTGAGCCGATGGTTTCCTTCTTTGATCGCGATCTTTCTTCTTCCCTTCAGCTTCTTCGTATGTTTATCATCCTACTATTTTTCTCTACTTGAATTCTTGTAGCGATATGTTTATCTTTATTTTTTTATGTTTTGTTTTGTTTTAGTGACCAAGTACAACAGCTTACTGAAGAAATGCCCAGACCAGACTTTTGAATCTGCAAATTTGTGAGGAGTTGAGCAACACCTGCATTCAAGAGTGTGAGTGGAAATCCGAGGAATTGACGAAGCAGTTTACTCAGGAATGCTTGAAAAGAAAGCATTTGCACAGAGATAATTGAACCGTAAGGAAATATAAGGGGTTTTCGCAAATGCTGCCGGACTTTAAGTTCAAAAGAGATGTTGAAGGTATATACTTCGGTGGTTGAATTCAATCAGTCTCACGATTCGAAGTTGTCAGTTGTTTGCTCTGATAATTAAGGTTTGATCATGTTTTACCCATAACTTAGTTACGGTACAAACACATTAAAGTTTATAAAAAAATTTATTTATAACTCTGGTAAATAACTTTTGGTAGTATAATTATTTATAACTTTTGGTAAATTTTTTTTTGACTTTTGGTAGAATAATTATTTACAACTTTTGGTAAAAAAATTTATTTGCAATTGGGATAATTATTTATAACTTTTGCTTTAGAATATTATCACATTTTCAATAAGAAGAAACTATTTAGAAGAACCATGGTATCAACATTATCAGGTATCACCATCCATTCAAGGAACAAACTAGCTCCTAATTGATGCAGAACAATAACATACCAGAAAATTATGAAATATTCTACAGTGAAAAGATTGCTTGAGAATCTGCTAGTTAACTACATTTTTGAATTCAGCAATACCAAGGAAACAAGAATCTGGAATATAAGTGTGTACCAGTAGTGATAGGACAATGATACAAACAAAAAAGTACGATATAGGCAAGAAAGGCCTAAGAATTTGTGTGTGTGTGTGTGTGTGTTGGGGGAGGGAGGGGGGGGGGGTATATTTATTAAGATATCCAGCCATCGCTATAAGTTCAATTATTTGCATTTTTTTTTATGAATAAAATTATTTGCAATTGGGATTGTGTGAATGAGTAATTAGGAATTATGGAATCTTGTGGGGGAATTTTGACTGTTTAGGGTTTGCTAAATTTGTGGATTTCTTAATTAGGGTTTGTAGTTTAATTAGGTGTGATTAAGATCTATATTGAGTCACTGATTTGTAATGGATGGTCAATAGTCAATACTACTTCAGATATAGTGTCTGAATCAGATTAATTGGGTTGGTCATTGACACTTTGCATTACTCCAACTTTGTAGTTATAATATTAGAGATGAGCGATTATATAGGGATATATAAAAACTTTGTTGTAGAACATATATATGGATCAGGAAGATTGAAGAATCTCCAAACAATCTCTCCTCCAAATCAGCTGTCCTGCTTACTTCAGAAGAACTTTGTTGTAGAACATATATATCAAGGTATTTCCTTTTCCTTTATTTAATGCATGTCAGAAACTTAATTTGGAATTAACAGTCATGCTCAATTTAGTTTGGAATTCTATTTAACCAATGACTTTTACATTTTGCAAGAAAAAACTTAGAGCTAGATTACCCTGAAAAATTGTCATTTACATCAGGTTATATGTCGTTAAGAACCATGACTGAGCATGTCGAAAATCTGTAAGGTGCTTGATACAAAACACAAAGTGATGCAGGTAGGGATGCTTCAGAATATGAAACTAATGTACAGATGGCTGATCTAGATTTACAGCGTATTAAATCGGTAATAAGAGAATAATGACATTGAGTTTAAACGCCTGTAAGAAGAGAAGTGAGGATGTCTTTCACTCTGCTAATTGTCATACCCTAGCAAAAATAACATAAGAAATTAAGTCTGCAACTTTTTCTTTATTCAATGCCAAACAATTTAGCAATTTGTTTTATTGCCACCTATAGATTTCAAATGTTGTAATAATAAAATAGAGATTATTTTATATAGTTAGAGTACAGCATTGTGAAATTTTTGTACATATAGCACATGGATTAGTTTGGAAATTACCTAAACCTACTGCATCCAGCAAAAATGAAAGAGACTAACAATGATTTAAGACAGGGATCATGTAGAATAGCACAGTTTATATATGTAATATGCATAAAACATAAGTTCTTAACCCACTTATATTTTAAGCTAGTTCAAAAACTCCAGAAATAGTTTTCTAGGCAGTATGATGATGAATTGATGACACTGTAGCTATGGAAAAAGACAACATGAATTCAGATTATGGTAAAAAATTGTACCAAGTCCTTCATTTGATCATGCACATTAGCCTTATTAGTTCTTTAAATACACTATAAACCTGTCAACTTCCAATTTCTTTGGAAAAACCTCTTATGTTACTTCAAGCAGTTAAACTAGTTTTATGGATGAGAATACTCCCCATCGAAGTACGCTAAAATACTTTAACTGAAACCAAATAATTTAGCCAAATACAGTACATTTCCATAACATATGAACAATAGTATGCTTTAACAAACCTGTAAATTTCAACTAGGGGCACTTTTTGTGCAAATTAACTGTCATGAACACAATTTAAATCTTACTTCAAATCCAAATATTAGAGTATCAATTTAAATCTTGAATAGTATACTCCTGTTTTCACTTCGCATGCTTCAAGTTAATCTGCAGTTGTTGTCAATACATAAATTGAATACCCCGACATTTGATTTCTTTGACGCTACCCACAAGAAATCAGATGGGCAATTTTTTTCCACTGCAGCGATGATACCGGTAATTTTTCTCCATGATGTGTGTTCTTAGATTTGTTAAGTGTCTTTCAAGTAAATAACATATGTATTTTTTTTTTCAATTTGTATTTTAACAGAGCACTGCCAGAGTCAAATATACCGAACTGTCATCCACAATGGCCTCTGACTCTACCACAGTCAAATATGCCAGAGTCAAATATCGAACCAGCCACTCCGACACAGGTTAGTATTGTAACTTAGAACCGATGTGATATGTTTATAGTATTTTTTTTTTTTGTGTAAGCTTCATTGCAGACGTGTATATATTTAATAGTTGACAAAAATTTGTCAAGTGTGCAATTTAAACATATGTTTACTAATTCTCAAGTGTGCAAGCAATTGCAGTGTATATATTTAATAGTTGACAAAAATTTGCAAGATTAGATCAAAGTTATATAATCCCACTTGGAAGTTGGGTGAGAGCAAACTAATGATATTGTTCATCAGCTATGTGCTGAAATGTGGGAAATAGTACTGAACAAGTAAATAATTTTAAGTTGTTGTCATGGTCATAATCTTAGAAGGAAGAAGGAGAATTTTTGTTGTTGTAAAGAGGGTCTACTATTTGTTTTTCCATTAATTGCTACTGATCCGTAAGGGTCATTACCTTTGTTTAGATGTCTTCTTTTAGTCTCGCAAATCATATTCTTATGCTTGTCTTGATGTATACCTGGTATTATTTTTTTTTTGCTTGATCAACAATTCATTCCTTCACTCCTATAACAATTAAAAGTACACTGCTACATCAACAATAGCTAATAGAACATTCAAAATTTAATATACTAATGTCAAATGAATAATATAGTGGAGGTAATTACAGATGTTAATACATTGCATAATCTAATGCATCTCAATTGTGACTTAATCTATTTAGAACTGTGTGTTATGACTTACACAAAGATATACAAATTTTATGTAGTAACTGTAAGATAAGTAGGGGAGCTACAATGTTTTTATGCCTAAACTATTAGTTGATTTTTATTCTTAAACTATAAATTTTCAAGCTCATGAGTAATCAATAGTTACTAATGGTTTAGTTAATACAAATACATTAGAAACACATTGGTTATATAGTCAGTATTAGTTGATTTTTTTGCTTAAACCTGCTAACATTTTCAAGCTATTAAATAAACACTAACTACTAATAGTTATAAGTAACTTCTTTGCTAACAGTATAACTACCAAGATGTCTTTGGAAATATACATAACCCACAAAGCTACAGTGTTTTTATGCCTAAACTATTAGTTGATTTTTATTCTTAAACTATAAATTTTCAAGCTCATGAGTAATCAATAGTTACTAATGGTTTAGTTAATACAAATACATTAGAAACACATTGGTTATATAGTCAGTATTAGTTGATTTTTATGCTTAAACCTGCTAACATTTTCAAGCTAATAAATAAACACTAACTACTAATAGTTATAAGTAACTTCTTTGCTAACAGTATAACTACCAAGATGTATTTGGAAATATACATAACCCACAAAGCTACTACACTCTCAGCTTGACATAATATATTACAAAAACCTCATGCCTTTCTAGGTGAAGAGTTACACAACCTACTAAGTATGTATAATACTAAAGATTATTCTGAAAATAATGTTAGTTCAAGTAATAACAAGATGTATACATGGAGTCTGAACAAACATGGAAGAGAATATTACGAATATTAGTTTAATTTGAGTGATAAAATTATATACAGTTTTCATTCCTTTCTTAACTTCTAATCAATACCCATATATCATCTCATACAGATAAATTTATATACTGTTTTCCATCTACTTTGAGATGATGCTCCTCCCTGGTGCCTTGCTCTCGTATATCATCAAACCAGAAGGCTTATTGAGGGATGCCAATAGTTCAATTTATTTTATTTTATCCAAATTTATTTTGTATAACTAGCTACACAAAATTTTCCGTCTACTTCGAGATGATGCTCCTCCGTGGTGCCTTGCTTTCATATATCATTGAACCAGAAGGCTTATTGAGGTATGCCAATAGTTCAATTTATTTTATTTTATCCAAATTTATTTTGTATAACTAGCTTTACTCCATAATAAATTGGTGTACTTAAAAATAACAGAATTGTTGGATCTTACCAAGTCTCACAGGTAATATTGTTGTAAAAGTATATCTTTTCGGTAAATTTTTAGTCACTTAAGTAATAGATATCTGAATTGAAAAATAGATATGACTTATTTGTCGTCTTGCATAACTCTCATAAAAAGTGTCATCATGAAAATATTTTTGACTACAGATTTCTAGAGGAGCTAAAATAACTTAGTCATTTTTTTTTACACCTATTTTATCTAAAAATGCTTTTAGACTTAGGAAGTAGTTTTAGGCTCTCCAAAAGCAAACATTAGGTCATTATATTATTTCTTCTTTCACAACTTTGGTGAGAGTGACCGTAAAAGGTGAGAGAATACACGATGAACATGCAAAGGAGCAAGAGCCGCATGTGGTTTGTGGATTTAGCTGGAAGCGAGCCGCATGTGCTTTCTCCTTCAACTCTAACAGATTTTAAATGAAATTGACAGGAACTCGAAGCTTACTAACTTGCTATAAAGCTCTCTTGGTGTGTTTCTGTTTCATCTTTTATATGTCAAAATATTATATCAACTTGTTACAACGCTATCACGGGAATCAACTTGGTTTTAGATATCATACTTTTAATGTTTAGGGGATACTTTTATAAGGCTCATTGTTGTACGACAAATTTTCTGTTAGCCACTTTTAAGTTTATTTTACACTTCAAATCCTTCCTTGTCCAAAATATTTCGTCAACCCCTGTTTTTATTCAAATACACTTTTTCTTAATGAAAATTGCTAATTTTGGTTTATTAGTTGCTGTATTTACAGTTTACATTTTATTGTGTTCACTTCCAATTAGCAGTTAAAAATAGAATGAGTTTTTCAATACAGTGTATAAAAAAGTAATCATAAGGCTAATAGAGAATAAATTTCCTTATCCTGAAAAAAAATAATTATAAAAAAAGAATCAGAGGCCTTGCTAATAAACAATCAGATCCGACTGAAAGTTTCTAGCTTATTTTGCTCATCTCTCTCTCTCTCTCTGTATATGTGTGTGTGTGTGTGTGTGTGTGTGTGTGTGATGTGAGCCTCATATTTGTGTGTGAGATTTTTTTTTTCCATACAAAGTGGTTATATATTCACTTGGTAGGGTCCACATGGAATATCCAGTATGTTTATCATATTTATCATGTCAATTGATGTATGTGTAGAAAAAATCAAATGGTTTGGAGGTCATTCACTCATGCATCATGTGGGTCCAATTTGTGTTCGATTTTATTACTGTTGAAATCATTCATTTTTCAACCACATGATGCATGGGTGAATGACCTTCAAACCACTTGGTTTTCTCTACACATACATCCATTAGCATGATAATGGATAGAGTAATCTTCCATAAATGCCCTACAAATTGAGTATAATCACTTTGTATGAGGAAAATTTTCTCATACTCTATATGAGGCTCTCTCTCTATATCTCTCTCTCTCTCTGTATGTATATATATATATAATGTGGGGGGGGGGGGGGGGGGGGGGGGGGGGGGGGGGGGGCGGTGATCATACGAAGCCTCCCTTTTATATATACATACACACACCATAGTAGACTATTTTTCCGAGATGACCCACTTTTTGAAACTAATTCCGAACATGACTCACTTTTCGAACTAATTTCTAGGATGGACCGGTCCTCATACGCCGCTGTGGCCTATTCCAACTGCGACCTCTTCACAAAAATCTTTTTTCGATGCCACAGTCTCTTGCCCAAATATGATATGGCCGTAGTTGGGAAATGCAACATCGAAAAAACATATTTGTGAAGAGGCCATGGCCTTACAATTGAATAGGCCGCCTAATCCTATGAGGACTGGTTCCACCATAGAAATTAGTTTGGAAAGTGGGTCATCTTCAAAAATAATTTTAAAAAGTGGGTCAACTTGGGAAAAAAATCCACCCTACTAGGTGACACATTGGATAAGTAAAAGTGAACCTTATTTCGTTTATCTCCACTTTTCAAATGTATGATATGGATACATTTGCACCGTAACTTTTCAAATGTATGTATGATAAGTAAAAATAAGTGAACCTTATTTCGCCTATCTCCACTTTTCAAATGTATGATATGGACGGTAACTTTGCTTTCCAAATAAATATACAAAAAACTCTTCTAATGAAAAAATAAACAAATTTATATGTTTCCACCCTATCTTTCAAAACAAACAGCCCCCATACCTAGTTAGTGTTCCAAATTTGTGAAATTACCATTTTTTGTCTTAGATTTTTTTGGACAAAAGCCAAATCAAATTTGTATGTAATATTTTTTTTTCTCTACCAGGTGATCTCATACGATACAAAAGTTGGAAACAAATTAAGAAAAAAAAAGTTTAAACAGAAGATACAAATGATAGAGAAATTTGAAGCCTTTATGAATAAATAGCACGGGTAACAAATTTGTTTTGAAACAAGGGTACAATATAAAATTTTCCAAGGATAAAAGTTCGATGGACAACTATAAACTTAGTTTGTTGTTTATGGAGACTTTAAGTGCAACAATAACTTCATTGGTGTCGTTATTGACTTATTGTTGATTGTGATTCTAAGCAAAAAATAAATTAATTACCCGTGCTATAAGATCAGCTTAAAATCTATTTGGTAATGTCATTCAGATTGCAATGAGTTAGGCATGAAATGTGTCACACATTGTTAATATAATGATAATATTCTATAACAATACATTTTTCTCTTCTTGTTGTACTATTGTCTTTTGTAATTTACAAATAACACAAAATTTAAGGGATTCAATACCGATATATTTTGTTTCCATACAACTTTAATCTGTCAATTAGTATCTCCCTATTAAAGAAATAATTAAGTTTGTTCTCTTATGGACAGGTGCTACGATGACAAAGAATAAACGAAGGATTGACTCGGTGTTATGATGACAAAGAATAAATGAAGGATTAACTCGGTGGTGGAGACAGGAGGAGGTAGAGGAACTACTGATGGAGTATGGACAATTGTATTGGATGGGTAATCACTAAGGAACTTTGTTCGGTCTTTAGTTTTGCTGCTGCTGCTGCTGCTACTGCTGCTGCTGCTGTTGCGGCGCGACTATGTTTTTGATAATGTCGTTTAGTCATTTTTGTAGGGTATCGATGGTCGCTTTTTGACTCTTTTTGTATGCATTGTGGCTAGCGACTGATCACTTTTGGCCGTACTAATAACATGATGTTTTTTGTTGTTCTTTATATTTCTCTACTGCATTTTTTAATGCTCATTATATGCCTGGATGTGGCTGTGCTGCTCTGCGTTGTCTTCCTTTATTCTTTTGGGGACTATCTCTACTTTGTTGTAGTCAGTCTCAATTTGATTTTGTAAATACTTTTTTGTTTGGGCAACAGTGTGTTCTTAACTAAGTTGGGTGGTTTTCTGGCTGCGGCTTTGCTTCAGTGTTGCTACTATCTTGTGTTCTTCTGCTACTTCTATTTTCTCGGAGTATAGCCAGTTCTGTATTTTGCTTTTAATGTTTTATGAATTGTAATTTTACTATCTTGTGTTCTTTTGCTACTATCTTGTGTTCTTTTGCTACTTCTATTTGGTCGGAGTATAGTCAGTTCTGTATTTTGCTTTTTCTGTTTTATGAATTGTAATTTTACTTCTTCTGTTCTTGTATTGCTTCTTCTCTTTGTTTGGGCCGCATCATGTGCATCCGACGAAGAGGATCACTGTTGTTTTTCTTGCTACTTATGAATGAATTTATGATGGTTTTTACCATTGAAAAAAAAGTATCCCCTAATCTGCAACTATAATTTGTTGGAAATGATATATGTCACGCCCCGCTTCTCACTATACGGAAATACAGGCACGCAACTGAGGCCCAACGAATAATATACATCATCCATAAGCTGTACAATTATAAGCTCAATAAGATCTTTATAACACATTCACGCCGGCAAATATAATAATCACATGAGCTGAAAATAGAATAACCATCATTTGGATAATACATCAACATCGGGTCAAGATGCCCGGGAGTACAAGGTGCCAGAATTAAAATAATATGATAAGCAGTTCGCTATAACAACTAGATAAAATAGCGACTGAAAGAAAAACAACATGAAGTAGTAAGGAAGCAGCAACGATCGTCTAGAGAGTCTGCTCGTCGGATCCATCAGTACCTGTATAATTATTAACTCAGAGAAAAATAGAAAAATTTCCGTTAGAGCAAGTTTCGGGCAGCAAGTAGCAACAAGCAGAAAAAGGGGTAATATAACAAGATATAACATGGGAGAAACAAGAAGTAGAAGTACAAATACAATATGGAAGTAAGCAAGGAATTGGAACAATATGATCATGTAAGTAATAACTGTAACTAGTGTATTCTAGACTTAAAGGTATAAGCAATTGATAACCTAGGCTCAGTTAATCGATAATCATGTAATCAATGATCGAGAGTCATGTAATCAAGAGTCATGTAATCAAGAATCAAGAGTCATGTAACGAAGAGTCATGTAATCAAGAATCATGCTTAGTGAAGATCTCAAGTTTATCTGTTTTATTAACTTATCTAATGCACGCAATCCTGTGTCTCATACTACAAGTTCGGTGCATATCAATCATGTGACGTTTAGACTTAAGTAGTGAATTCTATAGGATTATGTACTCGGATCTTCCAGTGATAGTATTAAGACATGTAATCATGAATCATGTAAGAGAATTATGTAATCAAGAATTGTGTAATCAAGAATCAAGAATCAAGAATCAAGAATCAAGAATCACTATTTCGGGAAACACGGACCCCCTTCCGAGTATACTCCTCTATATTGTCCACTATTAAGCTGTACCCTTATAACCCCAGCTTGTTATTCTTTTATAATTAATTATGAACATGCAATTGGTACGACTAGTGGAACGGTATAATCAAATAGTTTAATCAAGGAAAATATCAAGGACAGTAATCATGGACATGAGACGTAAAACGAGTACATGTATCGAGAGTAGTTATTATAAAATTATCAAGTGGTATAAAATGCATTCTATCAACTTATTATATCTATGCAAGTTATTATTACAAGAACAATAATACACTCAGTTCATTAAATATGAAAAGTAATGGGTTTATATGCAAAAACGTAGAGATGAATTTTTAGACAACTTGACATATCTGCATTCAAATTCACTTTCCCGTTGTTACAGAAAAGCAAATTCAATTCCGTCAGAGATTCTAGAAAGTAGACTCTCTTCCGGTTCTAACGCATATTCACACGATACATTCTAGAGACAGTAGCTATGCGTACAAATTCATTCTTCGCTGGTTTCGATGTTTCGCGCGCATTCTGGAAATTCAGAGTCACAATACTAAAATTGCGATATCTCACAATCTATATATCGGATTGAGAAACTGTAGGATGTTTCGGATATCTAGACTTGAAGGGCTACGATTTTCATGTAGAAAGTTTTTTGATCCAGTATCGAGAACATGGTCGAATTCTTAGTACAAGATACCGGTCAGTAATCCCGTGCAGGTTCAGAAATTCACGATATGCCAGTACTAAAATCGCGATATCTCACAATCTATACATCCGATTGAGAAACCGTCAGATGTTCTGGATTCGGGACTCGATGGGCTACGATTTTCACATAGAAAATCTTTAATCCAGTATTGGGAACATGGTCGAATTCTCAGTGCAAGGTCAAGAAATTTTAGAGATAGTATGGTTGAATATTCGATATTCGATAACACGATTCGAAATGTGTTAACGGTTCACTCTTGAGTTGATATAGCATGAAACCAGTGACTAGAATGGAGTTTGACAATAAAATATGATGATAACTAGACTACTTGCCACGAATCCAAGGAAAATGCTTATACGAGAACAAAAATAGTGTACAAGTTACTTGCTTTATAACGTGACGATAACGGTGGTGGTGTTAACCACGGAAAGAAGAAGCGACGTCGGCAACGGACGGTGGTACAACGGTGGTAAGAATGGCGACAAGACGGCAGCGAGCGAGCAACGGTAGCAACGGTGATAAGCGACAACAACAACGAGGAGATGGCGCGGCGTCGGGTTGTTTTTCGGGGTTCACGGGATCGTAGAAGCGGAGTCGTTGGCTCGAAGGTGGAAGGTAAAGTGGAGCTTGGGTGTTGCTTGAGCTCTCGGGTGTGAAGAAGGCAGAGGAAGAGAAGGAGGAAAAAGAAGAATGGGATGTAGAGATGATATGTGCTTGTATATATATAAGAAAGAGAAAGAGGTGGGAGGTTCTGCATGAGTGTGTGTGTATATATAGAAAGAAATAGGTGCATGTGTATGATTAGGGGTGTAGAAAAATGTGTGGAAAAAATGAGGAGTTAGGCATAGAATGAGAAAAATGTGGGGGAAAAATTTGGTGTATGCAGAAGTGGAGAAGTAGGGAGGGAAAAAATGAAGCATAGGGAGGAAGAAAATAATGTGTAGGAGAACAGAGTTAGGTTAGCTGTTGGATTAGGATTAGGATTAGGATTAATCAGGGTTCAAAATTTGTATTTAAACTCCGGTCGAACAATCACAAAATTATGGAATTGATCAGAAAAATATTCTGGCTTTAGATAAAGAGTCCAAAGAGAAAAATAAAACTGATCTGAAAATTGAAGTACAAAAATTCACGTAGTAAAATACGTACTACTGGAACAGGAAGTTACAATATTTGCTGCATCTTTCTTCTCTATGGGCATATTTTGAAATTAGAATAGTGTGGATAATTTAAAAAGTAATACGATACATTTGGAGAATGGAAAGCAATGGGAAGGTTGATAGAATGAGTAATTCAACAACTGTACCATTTTCAGAAGAAAATTTCTCTACAAACTAAGGGTCTGCACTTTCCCTCTTTTCCCCAATTTTTTATATGTTACAGGGAATTATCTTTTTGAGTCGTTTCTACTCCAACAATTATAGAATAAAACTTACAAAAGTTGCATAATTATTGTTACGCCCCGCTTCCCAAAATACGGAATACGAGTACGTAATGAAGGCCCATCGAATGATGCAAGCACCATCCATAAGCTGTACCAGACTAATTCAGCAATATGAAAGAATAAACACAGCCACAAAAGAAAGATATACCCACATGAATCAAAGATCACTTCAATAATAATATCCAACATCTGTGACAAAAACAAACTCCGGGTCATAAAGCCCAAAACAAAGTACAATGTCATAACAATATTCAAAGAAATAATCTAGCAGTAAATAAATTTAAGCTGCGCAATTCAGCTCCATCTCTAGAATCGTTGCTCACCAATTTCTTCTGGTATAGTTCCTTCAGTACCTATAAATTCTTGATCTAAAAATAAAAAAAAATAATGTCCGTAGAGTAAGTCGTGGACAGCAAGTAGAGAGAAACAGAGAATAATAGGAAGCATGTATGTCAAAGGTCAAATAACAAAGCAAAGGCAGGCAATAATATCAGAGGACTACAATTAATCACATATGTAATGAGTGATGTCAAGTCAAGTTCAATACAAGATCAAGCATAAGATGTCAAATGCACGTTATTAATCATTTTA
Organism: Hemerocallis citrina; assembly: GCA_017893485.1. Lineage (NCBI taxonomy): Eukaryota > Viridiplantae > Streptophyta > Magnoliopsida > Asparagales > Asphodelaceae > Hemerocallis > Hemerocallis citrina. The sequence goes on from CM030360.1 coordinate 232,419,531, forward strand.
TTAGGCAATCTAGTGCACGTACTACTGCGTCCGACTCTCCAGGTTCGGCGCAAGCACACAGTGAACGTTTTAGACTGATGGTAAATTTTTAGTCACTTAAGTAATTGATATCTGTATTGAAAAATAGATATGACTTATTTGTCGTCTTGCATAACTATCATAAAAAGTGTCGTCATGAAAATATTTTTTACTACAGATTTTCTGGAGGAGCTAAAATAACTTTTAGTCAATTTTTCTTACACCTATTTTATCTAAAAATGCTTTTAAAGTTTTTTTTTTTGGATAAAAGATGACCTTAGTCATCGTTTCATTAATGCAATGCTTTTAGAGTTAGGAAGTAGTTCTAGGGTCTCTAAAAGCAAACATTAGGTCATTATATTATTTCTTCTTTCACAACTTTGGTGAGAGTGACAGTAAAAGGTGAGAGAATACACGATGAACATGCAAAGGAGCAAGAGCCGCATGTGGTTTGTGGATTTAACTAGAAGCGAGCGGATGGGAAAAACTGAGGTGAAGCTTTTTCCTTCCAACTCTAACAGATTTTAAATGAAATTGACAGGAACTCGAAGCTTACTAACTTGCTATAAAGCTCTCTTGGTGTGTTTCTATTTCATCTTTTAGATATCAAAGTATTATATCTACTTGTTACAATGCTATCATGGGAATCGACTTGGTTTTATATATCATACTTTTAATGTTTAGGGGAAAATTTTCTGTTAGCCCCTCTTAAGTTTATTTTACACTTCAAATCCCTCATTGTCAAAAATATTTCGTCAACCCCTGTTTTTACAAGAAACTATTCAAATGCACTTTTTCTTAATGAAAATTGCTAATTTTGGTTTATTAGTTGTTCTGTTTACAGTTTACATTTTATTGTGTTCGCTTCCAATTAGTAGTTAAAATAGAATGAGTTTTTCAAAACAGTGTATAAAAAAAGTAATCATAAGGCAAATAGATGAGAATAAATTCCCTTATCTCAACTATTAACTCTTGCTTTCACGTTACAACGTCAATCATATCCAATAGGACCAATGCTGATACTGGTTTATCCCGAAAAAAAATAATTATAAAAAAAAATAATAAGAGGAATCGAGTATGGCCTTGCTAATAAACAATCAGATCCGACTAAAAGTTTCTAGCTTATTTTGCTCATCTCTCTCTCTCTCTCTCTCTCTCTCTCTCTCTCTCTCTCTCTCTCTCTATATATATATATATATATATATATATATATATATATGGGAAATGCTCCATTGAAAACGCAAATGTTGTGAAAACACGTGAAAACCACCTGCATTATAACGTAGGCCGTTGTTTCCAACAACGGCCTAAGTGGCTTTCACGTTTTCATCGCTACAGTACGTTTTCAATGGAGCATTACTATATATATATATATATATATATATATATATATCTGTGTGTGTGTGTGTGTAATGTGAGCCTCGTATTTGTGTGTGAGGAATTTTTTTCATACAAAGTAGTTATATTCACTTGGTAGGGCCCACATGGAAATCCACTCTATTTATCATATTTAGCATGTCAATGAATGTATGTGTAGAAATAATCAAATGGTTTGGAGGTCATTCACTCATGCATCATGTGGGTCCAATTTGTGGTTCTATTTTATTATTGTTGAAATCATTCATTTTTCAACCACATGATGTATGAGTGAATGACCTCCAAACCACTTGGTTTTCTCTACACATACATCCATTAGCATGATGAACATGATGGATACAGTAATCTTCCATAAATGCCCCACAAATTGAGTATAACACTTGTATAAGGAAAATTTTCTCATAATCTATATGAGGCGCTCTCTCTCTCTCTCTCTCTCTCTCTCTCTCTCTCTCTCTATATATATATATATATATATATATATATAAGTGATCATATGAAGCCCTCCTTCCCTTTTATATATATATATACATACACACACACCATACTAGACTATTTTTCCGAGTTGACCCACTTTTTGAAACTAATTCCGAACATGACTCACTTTCCGAACTAATTTCTAGGATGGACCAGTCCTCATAGGCCGCTATGGCTTATTCCAACTGCGACCTCTTCACAAATATCTTTTTTCGATGCCGCAGTCTCTATCCCAAATATGATATGGCCGTAGTTGGGAAATGCAGCATTGAAAAAACATATTTGTGAAGAGGCAATGACCTTACAATTGAATAGGCCGCCTAATCCTATGAGGACTAGTTTCACCATAGGAATTAGTTTGGAAAGTGGGTCATCTTCGAAATTAGTTTTAAAAAGTGGGCCAACTTGGGAAAAAATTCACCCTACTAGGTGACACATTGGATAAGTAAAAGTGAACCTTATTTCGTTTATCTCAACTTTTCAAATGTATGATATGGACCGTAACTGTTCAAATGTATGTATGATAAGTAAAAATAAGTGAACCTTGTTTCGCTTATCTCCACTTTTCAAATGTATGATATGGACCGTAACTTTTCTTTCCAAATAAATATACAAAAAACTCTTCTACTGGAAAAATAAACAAATTTATATGTTTCCACCCTATCTTTCAAAACAAATAGCCCCATATACCTAGTTAGTGTTCCAAATTTGTGAAATTACCATTTTCTGTCTTAGATTTTTTTGGACAAAAGCCAAATCAAATTTGTATGTAATATTTTTTTTCTCTACCAGATGATCTCATACGATACAAAAGTTGGAAACAAAGTAAGAAAAAAAAAATTTAAACAGAAGATACAAATGATAGAGAACTTTGAAGCCTTTATGAATAAAATTTTGAAGCCTTTATGAATGAATAGCACAAGTAACAAATTTGTTTTGAAACAAGGGTACAATATAAAATTTTCCAAGGATAAAAGTTCGATGGACAACTATAAACTTACTTTGTTGTTTATGGAGACTTTAAGTGCAACAATAACTTCATTTGTGTCGTTATTGACTTATAGTTGATTGTGATTATAAGCAAAAAATAAATTAATTACCCGTGCTATAAGATCAGCCTAAAATCTATTTGGTAACGCCATTCAGATTGCAATGAGTTTGGCATGAGATGTGTCACACATATCTGTGTAAAGTAATATAATGATAATATTCTATAGAAATACAATTTTTTCTTCTTTTTGTACTATTGTCTTTTGTAATTTACAAATAACACAAAATTTAAGGGATTCAATATCGATATACTTTGTTTCCATACAACTTTAATCTGTCAATTATTATCTCCCTATTCAAGAAATAATTAAGTTTGTTCTCTTATGGACAGGTGCTGTGATGACAAAGAATAAACGAAGGATTAACTTGGTGGTGGAAACAGGAGGAGAGGTAGAGGAACTACTGATGGGGTATGGACTAATTGTATTGGATGGGTAATCACTAAGGAACTTTGTTCGGTCTTTAGTTTCGTTGTTGCGGCGCGACTATGTTTTTGATAATGTCGTTTAGTCATGTTTGTGGGGTATCGACAGTCTCTTTTTGACTCTTTTTGTATGCATTGTGGCTAGCAACTGATCACTATTGGCCGTACTAATAGCATGATGTTGTTTGTTTTTCTTTGTATTTCTCTACTGCATTTTGTAATGCTCATTATATGCTTGGATGTGACTATGCTGCTCTGCGTCGTCTTCCTTTATTCTTTTGGGGACTATCTATTTTGTTGTAGTCAGTCTCAATTTGGTTTTGTGAAGACTCTTTTGTTTGGGCAGCAGTGTGTTCTTGACTAAGTTGGGTATTTTTCTGGCTGCGGCTTTGCTTCAGTGTTGCTACTATCTTGATTTCTTTTGCTACTTCTATTTGGTCGGAGTATAGCCAGTTTTGTATTTTGCTTTTTCTATTTTAAGAATTGTAATTTTACTTCTTCAGTTCTTGCATTGCTTTTTCTCTTTGTTTGGGCCGCATCTTGTGCATCTGACGTAGAGGATCACTGTTGTTTTTCTTGCTACTTATGAATGAATTTATGATGGTTTTTACCATTGAAAAAAAGGTATCCCCTAATCTGCAGCTATAATTTGTTGGGAAGTATATATGCTGCATCTTTCTTCTCTAGGGGCATATTTTGAAATTAGAATAGTGTGGATAATTTAAAAAGTAATACGATACATGGGAAGGTGGGAAGAATGAGTAATTCAACAACAGTACCATTTTCAGAAGAAAATTTCTCCTCAAACTATGGGTCTCCACTTCCCCTCTTTTTCCCCACATTTTTTATATGTTACAGAGAATTATCTTTTTGAGTCGTTTCTTTCTACAACAATAATAGAATAAAACTTACAAAAGTTGCTTAATTATTGTCACGCCCCACTTTTCAAAATACGGAATACGAGTACGTAACGAAGGCCCAGCGAATGATGCAAGCACCATCCATAAGCTGTACCAGACTAACTCAGCAATATGAAAGAATAAACACAGCCACAAAAGAAAGATATAACCACATGAATCAAACATAACTTCAATAATAAATGAAATAATCCAACAATAATAATATCCAACATCTGGGATAAAAACAAACTTCAGGTCATAAAGCCCAAAACCAAGTACAATGTCATAACAATATTCAAAGAAATAATCTAGCAGTAAATAAATTTAAGCTGCGCAATTCAGCTCCATCTCTAGAATCGTTGCTCACCAATTCCTGCTGGTATAGTTCCTTCAGTACCTGTAAATTTTTGATCTAAATAGAAAGAAAATAATGTCCTTAGAGCAAATCGTGGACAGCAAGTAAAGAAACAGAGAATAATAAGAAGCATGTATGTCAAAGAAAAGGGACAAGATCAAAGTCAAATAACAAAGCAAAGGCATGCAGTAATATCAAAGGTCTACAATTAATCACACATGTAATGAGTGATGTCAGATGAAGGTTATTAATCATTTTATTAGCCTATCTAGTGCACGTACTACTACGTCCCACTCCACAAGTTCGGCGCAAGCACACAGTGAACATTTTAGACTGATGGTGAATTCACGGATCATGTACTCGGTGTTGATAACAATAATTTACAATCAATAATTAACAATCAATCATTTGCAATCAATACTTCTCCTTCCAACCAATATTTCTCCTCCTTCCATGTCAATACACAGTGAAGATTTTAACCATGTTGTTTTCATTACAAAATTTGAAAATATTTTGAATAGTTTATGTGATAGTTACAATAGAATTTATTCATCAAACACTACACAAACACAAAATGTTAGTTCTTTTTCTTCTTCTTCTTCAGTGTTATCAAAGGGAAAGGGTCTTGCCACTAGTAGTGTTTTAAATCTCTTAAAAAAAAAAAAAAAACCAAGAACCAATTCACCAAAGGAGTTGAATTGGTATAATGCACAACCTCCCGTTGAAGATGTAGTAGATGTGTTTTCTTTTTGGAAAACTAATGCATATTTTTAGCATTCTTTCTCGCATGGCTAAAGATTTGCTAACTGTACCAGTGTCAGCCGTTGCAGTGGAAAGTTCTTTTTCTCTTGGTGGCAGGATTATGAGTCCGAACAGGAATTGCTTGACGGCAAAGAATTTGAAAATGTTGGTATGCACCGAAGATTGGAGGAAAGCAGAAGAGAGGATTCAAGATTTACAAGAATCACAAAACGGATCAACAAGTAGCGACGAGTGAAGAACTAGTAGAATGTAATTTGTATAATGTATGGGAAAATTAAAGGGGATGAGATTCTATATTTAGGTTAAGTAGAAGTGCACGATAATAGTACAATGCCTTCTTTTCAATCTAAATATAGGTCATCTCGATCTCTAAATTCAAATAATTCCCTTGTTTTGTAATTTGATCTAATTTGTATGAAATTGTATTCATGAACTTCATTTTATTTAACAATTTGTAATTTATTAAATCAATTTAAATTTGGTTTTAATTTCTTTTATTTATTAGTTCTTTGCAATTTTCATGAAATTACAATTCAATACTTGATCTTTCATCTTCCTTAAAAAAAAGTTATACTAAAAAACTGGCCCGGTCCCCACCGTTGAGGCCGGGGGCCAGGTCCGGGCCTAGATTTTCCCAACTTAGCCCGGCCCGGCCCGCAAAATCATTGAGTCCAGCCCTGGTTGGCCTGGGACCAGGCAAAGCCCGGGCGGTTCCGGCCCGGCCCGAATGCCACCCCTCTTAGTTGCTAGTCTCATCGATATGTATTCTTAAGTGTGGTGACCTAGAACTGGTTTTTCATTTATTTAACAATAGAAACAACCCTAAAAATTAGTGTTCACCCTTGGAATGCAATGCTTGCAGGCTTTGCAATCTATGGCGAGTCTGAGAAAGCAATCCAACTTTTTGAGAGAATGAAGGACGAGAGCATTGCTCCTGATAAAGTAATATTCGTGTTTTGTTTAGTGCTTGTGGCCATGGCATATTAGTTCAACAGGGTGAGTTTTATTTTAATTCCATGAAAAAGGTACATGGTAGTGATCTGAAGCTTGAACATTATGGATGCCTAGTGGATCTTCTGGGTCGAGCTGGGCTCCTGGTGGAAGCTGAGGAGATCCTATTGACAATGCGTATGGATCAGACATTGTCATATGGAGTTCATTGTTAAGCGCTTGTCGAATTCATAGAGATGTAGAGTGGGGAGCGAGGATTTGAAAGCTCTTGGATCCTAAGAACATAGGGTGTCAAGTACTACTAGCAAATTTGTATTCGAAATCTAGAAGATGGGAAGATGCAAAGTATGTGAGGAAGGGTATTGAAGAGAGCCAAATGAAGGTGTACATTAGTTCCTTTTAGAGACCAATCTCTCCCTCAAACGAAAGATATATATTAGTTCTTGGATGATATGGCGATTAGACTAAAAGAAGGCAGGTTATGTTCCAGAAATAGAGGCGGCTTTGCTTGATATCGATGAAGAAGACAGAGAGACTGCTCTTTCCAGGCATACTGAGAAGTTGGCAATTGCATTTGGGATTATGCACACTGCGCTAGAGACAATTATCCGGATTGCGAAGAATTTGCAAGTTTGTTTGGGCTCTCACGATGCGTCGAAATTTATTTAAAGAGTTTATGATCAGGGGATTTTGGTTTTAAGCTGACTTCATTTGTATCTTGAAAATATCCTAAATGATTTTTTCCCCACTTTAAGTTTTAGTTTTTACTATAAATTGGAAGTATGTTTGAGTATTTTGTCATTTATTAAAATTTTGGAAGTATGTTTGAGTATTTTGTCATTTATTAAAATGTTCTTACATCACAATGCACCCCATATGTAATACCCCGCAAAATAGCATATGACTATTTTGCATCGAAATCTGTGCGCAATTGAAAATTGCACACGATTATGTATTTTCTAATAACAATTGATTGTTATTGAGAAATATCAAATTTATTGTCTACTATATTTTATAATTTTGAAAGATTATTACGAGGTAGTTTTAATGTATTTTTGTATCGTTTATATTATTAAAGTAGAGTTTAAGGGTTTATTTGAAATATATGTAGACTTGGGGGGGCTTATATGAAATTTTCCCTTACATTATTTATTTATTTTTCCTTTTTATAAAACTCCACCCCACCTCCTTCCTTCTCCATTTCCTTCTTTCTTCTCCCGTTCCTTTCCCCAACCGAACCCAGCCGAAACCCATGTCGGCACTCTCTCTCCCGCTCAAATCCCCTCCTTTTCTCCATGGTTTTTCAATTAAATTGAGGGGTAGACTAATAGAAGGGTTCTTTACATCGTGGCGGTGTCCGTTTTTCGAAAGGATTTCGGAAAGGTAAACCCTATTTTATTTTATTGTATAAAATTAATTGTTCCAATTTCTATTGAGTAGGAATATGGTAGTAGGGAGATTATGGGGGGTTGGGTGTTATAGATACGAGAAATTTGCAAGTTGATAGAGGATTTGCAAGTTGTTAATAAATTAGGGTTTTGGAGTTTGTAAAAGAGAACTATATGTATATGAATTAGTTCTCGTATGGTACTAGAAATTGTAGTTGGATTATTAGAATAATTTTGGGGTGCTTTTAGTAATTGTTCGAAAATGGAAATCTTGTCGGAATTCGAATGATTACGTGCAAAGCACGTGTGCATCCTAGGCGTTCAACATAATGCCTATGTGATTGGAATTAGTATTATTATTTTCCCGTAACTGTTTTGGATGCTTGAGCCTTGATTGCCTTAAACTTTGATGATAGGATATACTAGCAGCTTGGGAGACGTGGTGGCGCTTCGAGTCTTCGCGGGACAATTTGTGAGTACGATTATGCTAAATATATGTTTACTGTTATGATAGAATCTTAGGCGGTTTTGGAGCAATCCTGGTTTAATTCAGCCAAATGAAGTTTTAATTTAAAATACGGAAAGTTCTTATTTGTTAAAAGTTATGTGGTAAATTGGTGTGTATGTGGTGAGTTGATGGGATTTTAAATATTCAGTGTGATGGTGATGTATTGTGTAGATATACATACATGGCGTTGTGATGTATATGTGAATTCTTAGCTTGAGGGAACGTTTGGAGAATTTTGATTATCATTGTATGATAAGTGGAATGCTAAGAAGGATAGTTGTATGGTAAAGAACAACTCATTTTTATATGAGCTTGTTAAGAAGCATGTTAATGAGGGTAAGTTGGGAAATTCTTGCTCTGAAATGGTTAAGAATTTGGAAAATTGACCAACTAGAGAGTCGTAGTAGGGAGTCATAGCTTTCTAACCCATCTGGAGTTTTGTAATTTCAGTTTATAGGTTGAGAGTTATGATTTTCCAAAGATGGAACGGACCCAATCTTAGTTAAAGTATTATTGGCTGAGAAAACCAGTTTCTCTCTGTTTGTACACCTGATGGAACTTGTGTTTTCGAGAACTCAAATGATAAAGTCTGAAAGAGGTGTTCAAATTAAGAAGTCGAAATAGACACTCCCATCTTCCCATAGGACCCGGAATCGAGAATTTTCGATGAGTGAGCAAACTCTTATGATATTAGAAAGGTGCAGCGAGTGCAAGAAGAATGTACTATTGAGAGTACATGAGGTTTTATAGTATCAAGTAATTTTGTATTGTGTGTTGGAAGTTATGGACGTGCAAGCTAGCAACCTGTTGATTAGACTAAACTTCAAGTTTAAGTTGACTGCAGAACGGTGGGACCGTTGACTGCCATACGGTGGGACCGTATATCCTTATCGTCACGACTGTTGACTGCAGAACGGTGGGACCGTTGACTGCCATACGGTGGGACCGTATATCCTTATCGTCACGGCTGTTGACTGCAGAACGGTGGGACCGTTGACTGCCATATGGTGGGACCGTATATCTTTATCGTCACGGCTGTTGACTGCAGAACGGTGGGACCGTTGACTGCCATACGGTGGGACCGTATATCTTTATCGTCACGGCTGTTGACTGCAGAACGGTGGGACCGTTGACTACCATACGGTGGGACCGTATATCTTTAAATTCGTCACGGCTACTGACTGCAGAATGGTGGGACCGTTGGCTGTTATACGATGGGACCGTATATCTTTAAGTTCGTCACAGCTGTTAACTGCAGAACGGTGGGACCGTTGACTGCAACCCCATTGCCACGATCTATCGGGAACAGGAAGTGGACCGAATTAGAATGCATTGCGTAGCGAGGGTTCGAATCCCTAAACTTGGAGACAACGGCTTGATTTGGAAAGTATGTAGTATGGGATGCATACATTTCCAAAGTCTCGCTTGCATTAGACTAAGTACATTGGCTTGACCTGGGCCACATGTAGTATGGGATGCAGGTGTGTCCAGGGTCTTGCTGATGTTAGATTAAGTGCATCTGTTCTATACTCTGCATTTTTGCATTAGACTCAGGTCACGGCATACACGAACACTAGGAAATTAGGATACACGTTTATTTTCCATTCAAGCTGAATTATGAGTGTGATAGTTGAACTGCGTAATGAGTGCGGAAGTGATGTGTCGCGGGACGTGATGATATGTGTTGTAAGAAATGAATGAATGTGATGTTATGTGATATGAAATTGGGAAGGATTATAAGTCGTGAGTCTGTAATTGCAATTGTACGGTAAATATGGTGCAGTTTGTGTGAGAGTAGAGTAATTATGAATGTAAGGCTTTATGGGAGAATAAAGTTATAGGGGTATTTGCATAAGGCATAAAGTGATGAGCCTTAAGTGACTAATTTGGAAATGATTTTTCCAAATTAAAATTAGGTATGTTTGTGAGCAGGTGTGGATATGCATACAGGAAGTGATGCAGTGAGTACTTGATGTGAATTTCCGTATATGACATTTACATGTTCAGGTTTATCTTGGTATTTGTAAGTTCATTCTGTTTTACTTATAAGTTTAATTTGTTTGCTTATTAATATATTATACTCACACCAGAAATGGCTAACCCCTTAGTGTTTGGGGGGTTAGGGGGGTCTCTGGACTACCCTAGGCCCCTACTGTTACAGGTCCCCAGCGGTGCAGAGGTGAGGTGTAAACTCTGTGGACGGAGCTTCATTTACAATTGTTGCTTAAGGTTTAATTGTGTGAATAGTGCATTTTATGATTTAAATTGTTTTTTTGATGTATAAGTACATGGATGACGATGATGAGTATAGTGTGGAAGGGCATGCTATGTTGCTGACCCGTACCCATCTCGTTGTGGAGTACCGGGCCCTGTGGTATGTTTTATGAATTATTTTCTAAAAACCTTACTACGTTTTCAAAGAAATTTATGGTTTTTAATTGATATTTGATATTCTATTATGAGTTTGGCCCCCAGAGCATATATATATATATTGCCTGTGTGATTCTGCTCATTTTGGCCTGGGGAGCCCGTGATATTATTGCCTGTGATGTGAGCTACGGAATTTAGAGCAGAATTTCGTAAGCTTTTTGTGTTTCGGGGCAGAAATTTCAGGGGAGACTCTGCTCGATTTTTCTTTGAAATATAACTATCTTAGTTTATGTTTAAAGTAATATAGAAATTGAAAGAATTGAGTTTGGAGTCAATATGGGGGCGTTACAGCTTGATACGAATAATTGATGTTCGTAACTATTGATGTATTAACTCTGATGGCAATAAAAAGTGTTTTAATTTTCCGTACTATTTACTGTGTTGAGATGCATTTGAAGGCAAAGATTCTGGTTGTGTCACGGATGTCCGATGACGGGGATCCGGGGCATTACACCATAACTTAGGAATTTTGATTTCAAAGCAACACAAGTTTAAATTCAATAGGGCACATATTAGTTGCAAATTAAAAAGACTACCTGTACAAACACAACGTAGGGATTATGCCCCCCAAAAGGGCTTTCAACATGATGCGGGAGAATATTAGAATTTAAATAAAATATAGTCCTTGCCCCCAACTTCGGAGACTACACCAGGGTTACTTCACACTTGCAAGCTGGTGATATGGCTAAAAATATGGTTAAATCGGAACCGTCCAAATTGGGCACAAATCTTAAAGCTCGGGGTAAAATGGTAATTTCACCTACAAACGGGTCTGAAATTGGGAACTGGGCCTTTTTCCAAAGGCCCAATAACCTATAAACGGGTCCATCTTACTGGGCGTGGATCCCAACCCGCAAGAAGCCCAGTCCAGCTGGATAGGAGAATTAGGGTTTATGATTAACCTTAATCAATGGTCCTGATCACTTCTATCCATTCACTGGGTAGTAGGGATTTGATCTTATCCCGAAACTGGTTCCTAAGGCGGCTATAAATACCCCCCATCCCCTACTATTACCAGGTAATCAATCTTTTACCAATCAAAGCTCTTTCATAATCTTTCTGATTACTGACAAGAGCGTCGGAGGGTGCGTCACCGGAATCAACCCCGGTGTTTCGCACTTTTTGCAGGTCAACGGCGGAAGAATCTCGGTCAAACCCCGGCGAAGGTGTTCAGGTTTGACTATTCAACTTCCTTCGAATCCACAAATCTATCTGTTTGCCCCCACACCGATTTCAGCGGTAACAGATTGGCACCGTATGTGGAAATCACGAATAGCAGTCCAATCTCTTCCACCGGTCAACACCGCCTCCAACCATGCCACCAACGAAGCTGAGATCTAGAGGGTCCAACCATGGACCCACTCCTCCTCAACCACAACCAGAGGCTCCCCTCCAACCCATCCAGCCTCAGGGACAGCTCCCTCCTCAACCCGATCAGCCGCTGCAGCAGTTGCAGCCTCCTCTCCAAAATCTTCAACACCAGCAGGCTCCACTCGGGCCCCAGAATGCTGGTATAGGGACCTCTCGTCCTCACTCTGAGAAGCAACCTCTTCACCGTGACCACATCTCCGTACATAACCCTTCAACCGACTCCATGGCATCTCATAACCCTCGGCCCTCAGAAGACCTCTGCAATGTCATCATTAACCGGCAGAAAGAAGAGGACCTTCACCACCGTTTGGATGAAAGGCGGGCCCGTGAGGGAGTCTCCCGCTCAGAACGTCCAAATGCGCGATCTCCTTGTCGTCGCGACCACAGGAGGTCCCCTCTTCATGGAAGGCGGAGAGAGTCCCCGTAGTATCTTCAAAGAAGGCATCATTCTCCCGCTGGTCGACAGCCCCAGAGGGATCAGAACGGGCCTATCACCCGAGCAGAGTTCCAAGAGTTCCAGGCAACAATCTTGTAGGCCCTCAATCTCCAGCCAAACAACAACAATAATGTTCAGAGGGTCCCCACTCCTCCGTCGGTTCGCAGCCCTCACCATCGGTCCCTCAGTCCTCCTTAAGCTCCGAGCCACCGCCATCACATTCCTAGCCCTCACCTGTCTCCGAGCTACCGACGCCGTAGCCCACGCTCCCCTTTGTACGAAGACGAGTCCAGAGGCTCACCAGGATACTGTCGAAGGGATGATGCTGTCTATCGCCGTCTCCACGAGATGGAGAGGCGCCTCGGTCAACTCAATAGGGACGAGGAACTGAGAGGTAGGACCTTCCGACCAAGCAGACCTCTGTTTTCTTGAACCATCATGGAGGCACCCGTTCCAGCAAACTTCAAGCCCCCGCAGTTCGAGACATATACGGGGGAGTCAGATCCCATGGATCACATCGAGAATTTCAAGACTCTCATGATGATTCATCAAGCCTCCGATGCCCTCCCATGCAAGACCTTCCCAGCCACTCTCGAAGACCCAGCTCGGGAATGCTACTCCCGCCTCGCTCCATCCTCCATATTCTCTTTTGAACAGTTTGAGACCCTCTTCATAACCCACTTCGTGAGCAGCCGCCGCTCCGAAAAGACGAGTATTTCACTACTCTTCCTCAATCAGAAGAAGGGCGAGAAGTTAAGAGATTATGTCAAGCAATTTACTGCGGAGGCCAGGTCCATCGCCTCCCTCGACCAATCGGTTGCTGCAGCCCCCTTCCAGTCCAATGTCCTCAACTCCAACCTCCGGTCGTCCCTAGCTAAACATCCCCCGCGGGATTTCTTCGACCTTCTTCTCCGAAGCGAGAAGTACATTCGCGCGGAGGAGGCTGAACATCGCCCCACATTCGAGGGATACTCTTCTGGAAATAAGAGGAAGGCTGCTGAAGATGAGGGAGCCAAAAAGCTCCAGAATTACAACGGGGATCAGCGTCGTCCACCTCCCAGTTGAAAAGTTTACCCCTCGCAACGCCAAAGTTTCAACTATTCTCATGGACGTAGAGAAAGAAGGGATCCTACCTCCTGCCCCGAAGATGAATACTCCAGGGAAGAAGAGGGACAAGGAGAAGTGGTGTCGCTACCACCGAGACCACGGCCACGACACCAATGACTGTCGGGCCCTGAAGAATGAGATCGAAGCCCTTATTCAGAGAGGGCAGCTCTCTAAGTTTATAAGAAAGGACCGGGTCGACCTTCCTCCACCTCCCAGGGGGGTTAACAAGCGGCCCGAGAGGCATGACGAGACTCCCGAATTCAAAGAAGAGCGCATCTTGCACCTCATCCACGGAGGTCCAATGGGATTAACCTCTAACTCATCTCGAAAGGCTTTCATCAGGGAAGTCAATTCGGTGCATGACATACCCCCTCCCAAAGGTTTTGGAGTCCCGGTTACTTTCTCAGATGAAGATCTAGAAGGCGTCCGAACCCCCCACTGTGATGCATTGGTGATTAATCTCCACATGGCAAACTTCAAAGTGGAAAGAATTCTAGTGGATAACGGTAATTCTGTCAACATCCTCTTCCTGGCGGCTTTCCGAGGGCTCAAATTATCGCAGGACAGGCTCAAGCCCACTGCCTATACTCTCCATGGGTTCACAGGAGTGCCAGTGATGATCGAAGGGGTCATAACCCTCGACGTAACCACTGGCAAAACTCCTACTACCCGAACGGAGCCAATGGACTTCATGGTTGTCGACGTCCCAGCCGCTTACAATGTGATCCTAGGTCGACCTGGCCTAGCTGCTTTAGAAGCCATCCTGTCAACTTATCATATGAAAATGAAGTTCCCCACCAAGGCAGGTGTAGGGGAAGTAAGGGGAAGTCAAGAGATGGCCCGCAAATGCTACATGACCTCGACCGGAGGACCTGTCCTTTCCCTCGAGACCCTTGAAATTCCCCAGGGAACACCCATCCTATTTCAGAGTCGGTAGACGAGCTGGAATAAGTACTCTTCTCGGAGCAAGATCTGACCCGCAAATTCTTCATCAGCAAAACCCTTCCCTCTGCCCTCTGTTCCGATATAGTCCAGTGCGTAAAGAGGAATCGGGACCTCTTCGCATGGACAGCTACCGACATGCCAGGGATTTTCGAAGACCTCCTCGTCCACCACCTAAGTCTTGCTCAGGGATCCAAACCGGTCCAGCAGAAGAGGCAAAAATTTGCCTTGGAACGCCAGCAAGCTATAACAAAAGGTCAATTATCCCGAGTGGCTCTCCAATGTTGTTATGGTGAAAAAGGCCAATGGAAGTTGGAGGATTTGCATCGACTTCACCGACTTGAACAAGGCATGCCCCAAAGATCCTTTCCCGCTCCCCAGCATCGACACCTTGATCGACGCCACTTCGGGCCATGAGCTTTTGAGCTTCATGGATGCCTTCTCCGGATATAACCAAATCCGCATGTTCCCCCCGGATATCCCAAAGACATCCTTCATCACAGATCAAGGCCTCTACTGCTATAGGGTAATGCCCTTCGGGCTCAAAAATGCCGGTGCCACCTACCAATGCCTCGTCAACAAGGTCTTCCAAAATCAGATCGGCCGGAACATGGAGGTTTACGTCGATGATATGCTAGTAAAAAATATCCAAGGGTCCGACCATGTCGCCGACCTCCAAGAAGCCTTCGACGTGTTGAGGAAGCATAATATGAGACTAAACCCAAACAAGTGTGCATTCGGGGTCTCATCTGGTAAGTTCCTGGGCTTCATGGTCAGTCAGAGGGGGATTGAGGCCAACCCCGAGAAGATAAAAGCCATCCTCAACATGGCTCCTCCTACAAATGTGAAAGAAGTGCAAAAGCTTACAGGACGCCTCGCGGCCATAGGGCGCTTCCTGTCTAAGTCAGGGGAGAAGTGTCTTCCTTTCTTCAAAGCCCTCAGGGGGCTAAGGGCTTTGAGTGGGGCCAGCAGTAGCAAGAATCATTCGACCAACTGAAAAGCTTATCTGGTCAACCCCCCACTCCTCAGCAAGCCTACTCCTGGGGAAACACTCTACCTCTACCTCGCTGCCTCCGAACAAACCCTCAGCACTGTCCTAGTAAGGGAAGAAGACAAGGCTCAGAAGCCTATCTATTATGTGAGCAAGGTCCTTAGAGACGCTAAGCTTCGCTATCCGAGATTGGAAAAGATAGCATACGCCTTGGTTATGGCAGCCAGGAAGCTCCGCCCCTATTTTCAATTTCACTCGGTGGTCGTCCTTACCGACGAACCGCTCAAGCAGGTTATGCATAAGCCCGAGGCCTCCGGACGTCTAATGAAGTGGTCAATCGAGCTAAGTCAAGATGACATATCTTATCAGCCTCGGACTGCTATCAAAGCCCAAGCCCTAGCAGAGTTTATAGTGAAAAGCATGATTCTGGAAGTAAGTCAAGCGGCAAATGGACCTCCAATCTGGACAGTGTATGTAGATGGGTCGTCTTGCACCGAAGGGAGTGGAGCCGGAGTTATTCTGGCAGGCCCAAATGATTTCGTTCTCCAATACTCCCTCCACATCAATTTCAAGGCTTCTAATAACGAAGCGGAGTATGAAGCCCTAATAGCAGGCCTGGGCATGGCTTGCAAGGCAGGGGCACAATATGTCCGAATATTCAGTGACTCGCAGCTTGTGGTAAATCATGTCTTAGGAGAATACGAGGCGCGAGACAGCCGAATGGCTAAGTACCTAGCCAAGGTCCAAAGTCTCATGGCTTCGTTCGAAGAGGCACAACTCCAGTAGATCCCTAGAGAAGAGAACGCCCAAGCAGATGCCATCTCAAAACTAGCCTCTTCCTCTCTCCAAGGTCTCGAGCAGACCATCCTGATCGAAGTCCTACTAAGGCCCAGCATTGACGAAGAAGCAACCGACTCGATGGAGTCGCTACCCGTCCAACTCAGGGATAACTGGATGAAGCCTTTAATTGAGTTCCTTAGAGACAGGAACCTTCCCCAAGATCCTAAAGAAGATCGCCGAATCCGAACGAGAGCGGAGCGATACACCCTTGTTGAGGGAGTCTTGTACAAACGCTCTTATACCCAAGTAGATGGCAGACCCTACTTGAGATGTCTCTCCCCAGAAGAAGCCATGTATGCCTTGCAAGAACTCCGTGAAGGTATATGCAGAGCCCATTCAGGATCAAGGTCCCTCGCCAGGAAAGTCTTGAACTATGGATACTTTTGGCCTACCCTATTTCGGGATGCCGAACTACATGTCCGGAAATGCAGCTCCTGTCAGCAATTCTCCAACATTCGCCGCCTACCCCAAGCACAACTCACATCTCTCTCAAGTCCAATTCCCTTTGCATTGTGGGGGATGGACTTGCTAGGTCCATTCCCACCAGCTCCAGGCCAGCTCAAGTTCCTAGTCGTGGCAATCGACTATTTGTCTAAGTGGATCGAGGCCGAACCACTTGCTACTATTACTGAGAACAAAGTGCTGCAGTTCTTCTGGAAAAATGTAATCCGTAGGTTCAGCATACCTCGAGTCCTAGTAACAGATAACGGAACACAGTTTACAGGGACAGCATTTCGCTATTTATGTGAAGACCTCGGCATTCATCAACGCTTCTCCTCCGTCTCCCATCCTCAGTTCAATGGTCAAGTAGAGAACGCCAACAGGCAGATCCTCTCAGGCATCAAGAAGAGATTAGACAAATTGGCCAAAGGCTTATGGGGAGATCAACTTCCTAACGTATTGTGGAACTACCGCACTACCAAAAGGACCCCCATAGGAGAGTCGCCCTTCAATCTCACCTACGGGTCCGAGGACGTAATCCCCTTAGAAGTTGGATTGCCATCTCCTTGCCTAGTCGCATATAATGAAGAGCAAAATGCCAAGGAGCTCCGAGCCAACCTGGACCTCATCGACGAGCTCTACGAAAGAGCTTCGATTCGCCAGGAAAATTATCGGAGAAGAATCGAGCAAGCCTACAACAAAAGGGTCTGTCCCACAGATGTCAAGGAGGGGGACTTGGTCCTCAGAAAGCTAGCCATCTCATTCCCCAGTCAAAAGAGCAAGCTAGCCCTAAATTGGGAAGGACCATACAAGGTCTCCAAAGTAGTTCGGCCAGGATCATATCGTCTTGAAGACCTCAAAGGCAGAGAGATACCAAGGACTTGGAATGCCGACCATTTACTGAAGTACCAAGAGGGTGTTTGAATGCCTCTCCGAGTACCATCAAATGTCGAGCCATTCCTATCTTCTTTTTGTTTGTACTTGCTTCTTTATTTTCCCATTGTAATAACGACTTGCAACTTAGAAGCGGCCGGTTAGCAGTTATTAATAAAGAACTTTTTTTCACCTGGTAATTCTCTTGTGATTGTTTTATCTCTCTGTTTAAAATATTAATTGTACTTACTCAAACGACGTGTTCGGAGTCCAAAACTTGGCTTGATTCCGCTTTGCAAGCTCACTCTTAAGTGAGCTAGAAGTGGTTCGCCATTCGGAACTGCTCCCACAATTGTTGAAACTTACTCAAACGATGTGTTCAAAGTCCAAAACTTGGCTCTTAAGCGAGCTAGAAGTGGTTCGCCATTCGGAACTGCTCCCACAATCGTTGAAACTTACTCAAACGACGTGTTTGGAGTCCAAAACTTGGCTCGATTTCGCTTTGCAAGCTCGCTCTTAAGCGAGCTAGAAGTGGTTTGCCATTCGGAACTACTTCCACAACCGTTGAAATTTACTCAAACGACGTGTTCGGAGTCCAAAACTTGGCTCGATTCTACTTTGCAAGCTCGCTCTTAAGCGAGCTAGAAGTGGTTCGCCATTCGGAACTGCTTGCACAACCGTTGAAATTTACTCAAACGACGAGTTCGGAGTCCAAAACTTTGCTTGATTCTCTTTGCAAGCTCGCTCTTAAGCGAGCTAGAAGTGGTTCACCATTCGGAACTGCTCCCACAACTGTTGAAATTTACTCAAACGACGAGTTCGGAGTCCAAAACTTGGCTCGATTTCGCTTCGCAAGCCTGCTCTTAAGCGAGCTAGAAGTGGTTCGCCATTCGAAATTGCTCCCACAACCGTTGAAACCTACTCAAGCAAAGAGTTTGGAGTTCAGAGCTAGGCTCGACTGTGCTTCTACTCCTCGCTCGTAAGTGGGTAAGAAGTGGTCCTACAACCATAAATGATTAACAAAACACGCAAACACAAGCACAATAGAATAAACAAGCTCTCATTTCTATAAAATTTAAAGTTTGAGGAAACTCAGATTACAAGACTAGATACTCTCCTCTACGACGAGTTACAAAATTCGAAAAGCCAAAATTACAAGACAGCTTTTTCAACGCCTCCTCGGGGCAGGGATGTTCCGGTTCAAAGACACTCGGGGACAGCGATGCCTAACCTCAGAGCTCGTCTCTAGACCGACAAACTGAGACGCATCTTCAGCACTGCCCCTGATGGTGGCCCCAACGGACACTCCGCTCGACGAAGCAACCACACTACTTTGTGCATCGACAGGACTCTGCCAAGCAGCAGGCGAGCGAGTCGCAAGCTCGTAAAAGGAAATTCCTCTCTCGCTCTCTTCACGGGTACACGACGTGCTTCTGACATTAATCCGTTCAGGTTGGGGTTTGAGCCGAGCGACCTCCTCAAGTTCGACGATTCGATCCTTTAGAGAGTCATCCTTCACGACAATCTTGAATCGAGGAAGCCGAGCGGAGTCTGCGGCACCAGAGCTGTCGGTAATAATTCGAGAGAGATGAGTAACTTCGATGCTCTTATCGACCATAACCCTCTTCAGCTCGTCAACCTCCGCCGTCGCCTTGCTCATGGTTGCTAACAGTTCATCTTGCTCATTCTTCAACTTGCCCATCGCCACTGTTAATTCTTCTCTCTCCCCCAAAAGCTCGTCTTCGGCTATCGACAATTCGTGGACCTCAGCTAACAGTTCAGCTCTCTCCACTGAGACGTCAAATAGCGCCTGCCGAAGCGATTCCACCTCCCTTTCGGGAGGAGCCTCTCGAGCTCGTTTCTTAGTTGCTTCAGCTAGGAGAGACGCTTCGACAATGTTCGTTTGAGGTGGTCTAGATCCAACTCGCTCTTGAGAAAACACTTTCGACTGCGAGAAAGGGCCAGCTTCGTCGCTCCTAAGTCAGCTCGGAGACGAGAGACCTCAGCCGCTACCGTGTTTGGCGATGCCTCCGCTAGACACAACTCGGCGATCTAAGAAAACACAACAACACTAAGCTCGAGCAACACATAGCTAAACTTCAAAGCAAAGTTGTTACCAACACTTAGCAAGACGACAAAGCGAGTTGTTCTCAAGTGAGTGATGCTCAAAACTTAGTTGGATTTCAAAACGAAATTATTTTCAGCCCTTAGAAAAATTTCAAATCAAGACGTCTCCAAAACAAGATCGACCCCAACACTTAGTCAAAGAAAGCAAAATTTCATTTATAACAAAAAGCGGTGGCCAGTCCGCTACAAGGCAATACATGAAGAGAGAAGAAAAAGTACAAAACAACAAAGATCAAGGGGCCACCTTGGGTGGTAGCTTGGTGACGGGCACCTCGGTGGACGGCTCCCCTTCCTCTGCCACTATGGCTCGGGAGTTGGCCGGAGCCTCGTCGCCCCCTCCCTCCACCACCATGACCTCGGGATCGGCCGGAGCATCGTCACCTTGTTGCTCTTCCCCTTCCTCTCCTTCGGCCTCTTGCTCGGCTTCCGGGTCCTCCTCGCCGACCGGACCCCACAGTCCGTACCCTGAACTATCAAAGCCGGGGACTCGAGCCTCGACGTGCTCGAGCGCGGTGGCATAAGATTGTTCCATGTTGGCCGTCATATGCTTCTTAGCCTCGGCCTCAATCTCTACCCTTGCCGCCCCCACGACCTCGTCTTTTTGCCGCATCACCGCCTCCAGGGCCCTCTTCACCTCGGCCTTCTCCTCAGCAGCCTTGGCCACCTCAGAGGCGAGCTTCTCCCTCGCCTGCGCCAAGGCCGCCTCCAAGTCAGCGACCTGTGCCGCCAAAGCGTCTGAGCGGCGCTGCTCTGTAACGCCCCGAATTCCAAATTACTGAATTCGAGATGTTCTTCAGGATCTTTTCACTTTTCTCGAGTACAATTTTACAAGGAAATTTCAAACTTTTCTTTTTACATCAGAGTTACAACATCTTACATTTAAATTTACACAGCGGAAGCAAAATATACAACATTTACATAAATGAACAACAACATGATGAGGTCTTTATGCATCCATTCCTCTTACATGTAATTTATCCTGCATACAAAACTGTGGGTACGTCAGTTTATTCAACCGACGATAATTATACATGGCCATCCTCTCTATGCCAGAAACAGTATAATGAATCTCATTTCTTAACAAATCACAATCTTGTTCATAATAAGCATGTAAAATCAAAAGGGAACTTTTAGAGATGTCGTGTCGTGATTGTGCACTTAATCCTTAATGCAATTTATTTAATTTTCACATGACACTAATGCACACTTGTTCGAATTCTATGCATCCCATACTATATAGGTTCGAGGGCAAGCCTCTTAATCGTTCTTCATTTTTGTAGGGTTCAATCCCCCGCCATGACTTACTCTACTTCTGTAAATTCAATGAGTATCTTAGATGATTCTATGAGTACAAGCATGTATCCTGGCCCCTGGAGTAGAATTTCGCGCCATGTCTTGACTCGTCAAGCATGCATTCTGCGACAATTCAGCCTCCTCCCTGAACACACTCCTCTTGCAGTCACCAAAACATCCCACAAGCGTGACTAGAGTCCGATCATTACTGAGTTGTGCCCGCGCCATGTCTTGACTCATCAAGCATGCATTCTGCGGCTCACACACCCGCACCGTACCCTAGCTCTCATACTCATGTTTTTCTCTCACCTTCATCACCTCCACACTATGTATTAATGTTACATTAGAATCATGAATAAAAATCAAGCTCTAGAGTTAGCCTCTCCATCAACCAGACTTATCATTTCATTTCACATGACCAACCTTGGTCTATTTCTCAATATCATTTCATTTCACTGCCGGGGAGACTTAGCTACTCCTTCGTTCAATTTCAATTTCACAATATCCAATTGAGCATCATCAGCTCATCATTCATTTTAGAGTCTCACAGACTTTCTCATCATGATTTAGCCTTTCATAATTTCATTTAATTCTCAATTCTCATCTATGATTCATTTCACATAATTCATGCAGCCATAAACAGAGTCCATCGATTCAAATCATACAGTTCATAATTACCAAGAGCAAAATAACATGAAGTTCAAATATATCCAAGTACACTCTGTACAGTCGACTTGGAAGAACACCAGTCGACTCATACAGTCACATACAGTATCATCATAATTGCTCGGGATAGTCGACTGTTGTACACCACCAGTCGCCTGTCCCGCACTTTTCATGTTAACAATATGTTCTCGTGACAGTCGACTATTCATCGATCAGCCGTCTGTCTGGAGATTTCAACAGCATAATTTCTAAGCCCAGATCAGTCGACTTGCTACATGCATTCGGTCGACTGGACAGATCCATTTTCCATTAAGGAGATTATTTACAGTTCTTACACGTACTTGCATCATGATATCAATTCACCATATACATAAATTCATGTTTTATAAACAGGGTCTCCTCTTGTTCAGTAGCATTTACCGCACAAATTTCCAAGTTACTAACATGCTCTTTTAGAGGAAACTACTCTAAACATGCATTCACATTGCTCATACTTTCTTACGACAATGAAGGTATAAATCTCAAATCATCGTACTGGGTCTACATAAATAAAATATCTTTATTCATGGAACTTTCAAACAGTCATATTCAGAACGAAGCACCAGTCGACTTAACACCACGTCAGTCGACTGCTCCGACAATTTAAGTTATTTATCACCATTAGTTCTTTTCATTCATTTACCTTCCCTCCATCATATGTGTCATAGGGAAAATATACATTTAATAATCACACCATCATGTCTATTTGCACACGTTTTTATCAGCACATTATGAAAGGTAATGTCTCGTACCAGTCGGCTGTCTCACATGGCAGTCGACTGTACCGACAGTCTCACTCTCATTATTAATAGCATGTTCAAGCAATTTCTACTGCATTCAATTCACTTTTTGTAACATGGTATCAATCATAGTAATCATAGTATCATTCCTACATTAGAAGTCCTGAGAAACACCCACCTTATATGAAGAAATAACCGAAATCCCGCACTTTTCAAAACAAGGAACGCCTTCTTGCTCCTTTGCTCCACACCGAGCTCCTCAGCAATGCTGCTTGCCTCCACAGAAAAGCTCCCACACAAACTCACAAATACTCTCTTACAATCTTAGAAAATTTTTAGTGTAAAAAGATAGGGAAATAGGAGGGGTATTTATACTAGTAGATAAATAGAATAGAGGGTTAAGATACATAGGGGAGTTGGAGAATCAAAGGCTGAGATCTAATCGGGAGTTGAGGAACTACCCACACCTCAAAAGTAACTACCCAAGATCTAAGCCCATCACTCCACAATCCGGCCAAGAATTGTGCCTTGTGCACGTGTACATGGAGTGCACGTGTACACACAAAACCCCACTACAAAATTATATACCATACCCGGAAAAAGGAAAAAGATGCTACACATACAAGTTGTAGGAATATAAAAGGTTAAGTTTATGGGCTTAAGTTCATTTGGGCCAAATAAATATTTTAAAAAGAGAAAATAAACAAGTTAACATTGGGCTCTAAGGAAAATATTTTATAAGGAACAATATACTTTATTCATCATGGAGAAATAATAGCCACATGCTACACAAGCATACCATAAAAAGAGAAATAAATAATCTTTATGTATTAAGAAAAATCGGGGTATTACATGCTCCGCCTCGAACTGCTTCACGACCCTTGCCCTCTTCGCTCGGTCTTTGTCGCAAGCGGCCTTCAACTCCCTCTCTTGCTCGGCGTACTGCTCGAGAAGGTGGCTGAAGTGGCACGAGGCCTGCAAGAAGAAGCAATTAGAGCGCAATAAAAACCGAGCTAAAAACTTAGAAAATTTTAAAAGGTCATCGATATCAACTAAGAAAACATACCGACATGAGTGACCGAGCTACCTCTAGAGCATCGTCGCCTATCGTCCCCGCCTTCAGTGCAGCTCGGTCTTTTGGGGTCGGGAGATGAAAAAGAGCCTGCATACTCATCGCTAAGTCCCCCAAGAAATCGTCGTGATTCATCACCCGCCAATTGGGGACAAACAGTTTCTTGTGGGCCTCGGTCAGTATGGCATCGGCCTGCTCGGTAAGGGGTGGGGCCTCGAGCACCAGAGCTGCCGAGACGGAGAAGCCTTCGCCTGAAGGACCAAAGGGGGTCGGCTGAACAAGACCTACAACCGAGGCCGATCACCGAGGAGAGGCCAGATCCACGACTGCAGCCGAAGGAACCTTGGTTGGTCGGCCGGATGAAGGCCCCGCGCTCGTCCTCTTCCTCTTCTTAGCATCGAAGGCCTTATTTCGCTCAGCCATAATTGCTCGGAAGTCCATGCTCGAAGCCTCTGTCGAATAAAGAAAACAAAGTTAGAAAAAACAAGGCATAACAGAAAGTATACAAGAAAAAAAGAGAGAGATGTCCGGAGCGTACTCGGATCGATCGGACAAAGGCCCGACCCATGAAGCACCTCCTCGGTTATGTCCCTCCAACTCAACATCGGGAGTCCGACCAGCTTCGCCGCGACCTCTGCTTCGGCCGGAGTCAACACTGGCTCGGCCTTCGCATACTTTGGCACGTCCTCCTTCCATCGGGTCGAGAAGTCCCATGCCAAAGGGCCTCGGATCAAAAAGAACTTACCCTTCCACGACTTGATAAAGTCGGGGTTCTCTATGAGCTTGATGCCTTTCCGAGGCAACAGATAGTACTGGTGTTCGGTCTTGCTCATCCGATTGATCTGGTACAAACTCCTGAGAACGACGAGCTGGGGCTCCACCTTTGCTGTTCGGCACTGGAGCAGAAATCCGAGCACATGTTGCCACATGTTCGGCATGAACTGGATTGGGGCTCAGTCCATACCACCGGAGAACCTCGGTCACGAAGGGATGGAGAGGAAGACGCAGTCCGGCATTCAATGCATCGTAGGCGAAGACGCAAGTATCCGGCGAGAAGGCCGTGCACGCTCGCACCCTGGGACCGGGGAGAATCAGGGTGTACTCCGGGGGAATGACGAAGCTCTTCCGAATCCGAAGCAGATCTCGTTCGGTTAGAACCGAGGGGATATCGTCGACTTCAGTAACCTCCCTCGGTTCGTTCTCCTCGTATGTTTCCGAGCGTCCGTAGACGGCCTTAGTCAGCAGCTCACCGGTGTACTGTCGGATTCCCTCGTGACCGGATATCCCGGTCGGCAGCCGACCCATTTTACCTGCTTGTCTCACGGTCTCTACAACCGTATCAACAACCGAAGACCAGGCCACTTCCTTCCTCGTCTCCTCGGCCGCCGACGACCCTACTATCTCCTTCCTCTTCCGTTTGCTCACCACTTCTCCCCTTTCCTCGTGAACTAACCGTTCGTCGCTTCGACCCCCCGAGGAAGAAGCCTCACTACCCGAGGACACTCGTGACATCTCGTAGGGTATATATATGAGACTAAGAATATATATACTAACCTTGATGTGACGTTTACGGTCGGAAAAACCTCGCCGGAAATCACCTGGCCTGCCGCGACAGCTAACACAACCGCCCTTGAGCTCAAATCTCCGCTAGCAGAGCAACTCGAGAGCAAAAGTGAGTTCTGAGAGTGAAAAGTGAAAGAATGAAAGAAGGAATGAAGGGGTGAAAACTTATAGCCAATGAAGCAACTCTTGGGCTTTTGAAATGCTTTGGGCCCGTTAAGGAAGGCTAAACGACAGAATGAAGAAGGGCGGCGACGGTTCAGAGAAGGGCGGCGACGGTTCAGTCTTAGCCACACAGCTCGGCAATTCACGAGGCGCCGAGCCACCGAGGCACTCTGCCGAGCTACCGAGGCACCGACCTCCACATTTGGAGAAAAACGCTGCCGAACTCTGTGGGACGTCAGATTGTCCCAAGATTCGTGCCAAAGATTGATGAGCGGCTCAGATTTAGACACGCCCACAAAATGACCAAATCACATTTTCTCGTGATCTGAGCCGCCTGCATTGTGATTCGTGTCCTGAACGACGCTCCAGATGTCGCCACGTGGCTCAATGACTAAGGAGGAGCCGAGTCACCGAGGCACTCTGCCGAGCTACCGAGGCACCGACCTCCACATTTGGAGAAAAACAACGCCGAACTCTGTGGGACGTCTGATCATCCCAAGATTCGTGCCAAAAGTTGATGAGCGGCTCAGATTTAGACACGCACACAAAATGACAAAAATCATGTTTTTTCGTGATTTGAGCCACCTGCATCGTGATTGGTGTCCTGATGGACGCTCCAGATGTCGCCACGTGGCTCAACGACTCAGGAGGAGCTGAGCCACCGAGGCACTCTGCCGAGCTATTGAGGCACCGACCTCCACATTTGGAGAAAAACAACGCCGAACTCTGTAGGACGTCT
Source organism: Hemerocallis citrina (assembly GCA_017893485.1). Classification (NCBI taxonomy): domain Eukaryota; kingdom Viridiplantae; phylum Streptophyta; class Magnoliopsida; order Asparagales; family Asphodelaceae; genus Hemerocallis; species Hemerocallis citrina. The sequence continues at coordinate 232,445,572 of CM030360.1, forward strand.
GATCGTCCCAAGATTTGTGCCAAAAGTTGATGAGCGGCTCAGATTTAGACACGCTCACAAAACGACAAAATCACGTTTTCTTGTGATCTGAGCCGACTGCATCGTGATTCGTGCCCCGATGGACGCTCCAGATGTAGCCACGTGGCTCAACGACTCAGGAGGAGCCGAGCCACCGAGGCACTCTGTCGAGCTACCGAGGCACCGACCTCCACATTTGGAAAAAAAATGCTGCCGAACTCTGTGGGACGTCAGATCGTCCCAAGATTCGTGCCAAAGGTTGATGAGCGGATCAGATCACGCCACACCCACAAAATAACAAAATCACGTTTTCTCGTGATCCGAGCCTCATACCTCGTGATTTGTGCCCCGATGGACGCTATAGATGTAGCCACGTGGCTCAACGACTCAGGAGGAGTCGAGCCACCGAGGCACTCTACCGAGCTACCGAGTTGCCGAGGCACTTTGCCGAGCTTCCGGGGCACCGACCTCCACATTTGGAGAAAAATGATACCGAGCTACTCAAACCGCCAGATTGTTCCAAGATTCGTGCCAAAGGTTGATGAGGGGATCAGATCACGCCACGCCCACGAAACAACAAAATCACGTTTTCTCGTGATCTGAGCCTCCTACCTCGTGATTCGTGCCCCGATGGACGCTCCAGATGTAGCCACGTGGCTCAACGACTCTGGAGGAGCCGAGCCACCGAGGCACTCTACCGAGCTACCGAGCTACCGAGGCACTTTGCCGAGCTACCGGGGCACCGACCTCCACATTTGGAGAAAAATACTGCCAAGCTACTCAAACCGTCAGATTGTTCCAAGATTCGTGCCAAAAGATGATGAGCGGCTCTGATCATGCCTCGCCCACAAAACGACAAAATCACGTTTTCTCGTGATTTGGGCCTCCTACCTCGTGATTCGCGCCATGATGGACGCTCCAGATTCAGTCACGTAACTCGGCAGCTCATGAAGCGCCGAGCTACCGAGCTACCGAGGAGCTATGACCGAGCTACCGGGGCACCAACCTCCACAAATAGAGAAAAGAGCCGCCGAGCCACCCAGACTATCCGATTGCTTAGATATTCGCGCTTTTTGCTGATGAGCGGCCCAGATTGCGCCACGTCACAATTGCTATTTAAAATCAATTTTTTATTTATTAAATTCGAATTATTTATTTAGAAATTGCGAAAAAATGATTAAAAATTCAGAAAAATTAATTAAAAATTCTAAAAAATAATTATAAATTCGGGAAAACAAATAAGCATAACCCGATCAACGTGTATCATATAACTTTGAGGTTTCATGTAGGAGGCAAGAACATTTCATAATTGCGAGTTTAAATAAAATTTCTTCATTATATTATAACAAAATAATTTGTTTCTGTACATCTGAAAATTGTTGAAAATTTTGAGTTTTATACTTTGTCCACATCATACTCTGTTAAAGCCCTGAAATTTTTTCCCCAAAATGCCCCACTTTTAGGAAGTATTTATCAAAACATTATCGCTATAGGTTAATTTGGTAAATGGTTTCGAACATTGGGTCAGTTTAGTAACTACTTTCAAAAAAAGGGTCACTTTGGTAAAATATTCCTAATAAATCCCCATTTGACCGTTGGAGCTCCTCTCTCACTCTCGTTCTTGATTCAATCTCTTCAATCCTCCCAAAAAATCCCTCAAAAGAAAAAAAAAAAATCCCTCAAAAAAAATTCAAGAGATCGATACGAGGACAAAACATGGGTGAGGTAGCCAAAGGACTCTCGGTCCTTGAAGAGATCGCTCAAGAACTCCAACCCCATGTATATATCTCTTCATCTTTCCTTCAATCTTATAGATTCAATTTTTTTTTTTTTTTGTTGATTGTTTTGAAATGGGTTTTCTTTTCTGATTCTGATTGTATGATAAAGTGCGGAACTTAATGTTTCTTGTTTGTTTGTTGTGAATCAGAAGATGGAGAGATCTTGCCCGAGAATGGATCATGTCAAGAAATTGGTATAGATTCGATCTTTAGTTGAATTAATGTGTACTCTGTTTGATTTTATTGATGTTTTTTTTTTTTTTGATTATTACGTTTTTCTGGGTTGGAGTTTTCAAGATGAGGATTCGGTCAATTCAAGATGAAACAACTAAAGAAGGCAACATTCAGGTGATCAAGCTCTCTCTTTCTCTCTGTATATATCTCTGTTTTTCTTAATTGAAATTAAATTTTGAGAAATGGGTAATTTTTTTCAATTTTTTTAGGAATTCAAAGATGGCTGTATCTTTACCATCTCCTGCACTCGAAAGTGAGCCGATGGTTTCCTTCTTTGATCGCGATCTTTCTTCTTCCCTTCAGCTTCTTGGTATGTATATCATCCTACTATTTTTCCCTACTTGAATTCTTGTAGCGATATGTTTATCTTTATTTTTATTTTTTTTATGTTTTGTTTTGTTTTAGTAACCAAGTACAACAGCTTACTGAAGAAATGCCCAGACCAGACTTTTGAATCTGCAAATTTGTGAGGAGTTGAGCAACACCTGCATTCAAGAGTGTGAGCGGAAATCCGAGGAATTGACGAAGAAGTTTTCTCAGGAATGCTTGAAAAGAAAGCATTTGCACAGAGATAATTGAACCGTAAGGAAATATAAGGGGTTTTCGCAAATGCTGCCGGACTTTAAGTTCAAAAGAGATGTTGAAGGTATATACTTCTGTGGTTGAATTCGATCAGTCTCACGATTTGAAGTTGTCAGTTGTTTGCTCTGATAATTAAGGTTTGATAATGTTTTACCCATAACCTAGTTACGGTACAAATACATTAAAGTTTATAAAAAAAATTTATTTATAACTCTGGTAAATAACTTTTGGTAGTATAATTATTTATTACTTTTGGTAAAAAAAATTATTTGCAATTGGGATAGTTATTTATAACTTTTGCTTTAGAATTTTATCACATTTTCAATAAGAAGAAACTATTTAGAAGAACCATGGTATCAACATTATCAGGTATCACCATCCATTCAAGGAAAAAACTAGCTCCAAATTGATGCAGAACAATAACATACCAGAAAATTATGAAATATTCTACAGTGAAAAGATTGCTTGAGAATCTGCTAGTTAACTACATTTTTGAATTCAGCAATACCAAGGAAACAAGAATCTGGAATATAAGGGTGTACCAGTAGTGATAGGACAATGATACAAACAAGAACGTACGATATAAGCAAGAAAGGCCTAAGAATTTGTGTGTGTGTGGGTGTGTGTGTGTGTGTGTTGGGAGAGGGGGGTGGGGTGGGGGGGCATACCTTGACTACGGTTTGACTAAACCAAGTGATCAGACCATATTTATTAAGATATCCAGCCATCGCTATAAGTGCAATTATTTGCATTTTTTTTTATGAATAAAATTATTTGCAATTGGGATTGTGTGAATGAGTAATTAGGAATTATGGAATCTTGTGGGGGAATTTTGACTGTTTAGGGTTTGCTAAATTTGTGGATTTCTTAATTAGGGTTTGTAGTTTAATTAGATGTGATTAAGATGTATATTGAGTCACTGATTTGTAATGGATGGTCAATAGTCAATACTACTTCAGATATAGTGTCTGAATCAGATTAATTGGGTTGGTCATTGACACTTTGCATTACTCCAACTTTGTAGTTATATTATTAGAGATGAGCGATTATATAGAGATATATAAAAACTTTGTTGTAGAACATATATATGGACCAGGAAGATTGAAGAATCTCCAAACAATCTCTCTTCCAAATCAGCTGTCCTGCTTACTTCAGAAGAATTTTGTTGTAGAACATATATATCAAGGTATTTCCTTTTCCTTTATTTCCTTTTCCTTTATTTAATGCATGTCAGTAATTCAATAGATTGGAAAATTTACAGTCATGCTCAATTTAGTTTGAAATTCTATTTAACCAATGACTTACATTTTGCAAGAAAAAACTTAGAGCTAGATTACCCTGAAAATTTGTCATTTACATCTGGTTATATGTCGTTAAGAACCATGACAGAGCATGTCGAAAATCTGTAAGGCGCCTGATACAAAACACAAAGTGATGCAGGTAGGGATGCTTCAGAATATGAAACTAATGTACAGATGGCTGATCTAGATTTACAGCGTATTAATTCGGTAATAAGAGAATAATGACATTGAGTTTAAACGCCTGTAAGAAGAGAAGTGAGGATGTCTTTCACTCTGCTAATTGTCATACCCTAGCAAAAATAACATAAGAAATTAAGTCTGCAACTTTTTCTTTATTCAATGCCAAACAATTTAGCAATTTGTTTTATTGTCACCTATAGATTTCAAATGTTGTAATAATAAAATAGAGATTATTTTATATAGTTAGAGTACAGCATTGTGAAATTTTTGTACATATAGCACATGGATTAGTTTGGAAATTACCTAAACCAACTGCATCCAGCAAAAATGAAAGAGACTAACAATGATTTAAGACAGGGATCATGTAGAATAGCACAGTTTATATATGTAATATGCATAAAACATAAGTTCTTAACCCACTTATATTTTAAGCTAGTTCAAAAACTCCAGAAATAGTTTTCTAGGCAGTATGATGATGAATTGATGACACTGTAGCTATGGAAAAAGACAACATGAATTCAGATTATGGTAAAAAATTGTACCAAGTCCTTCATTTGATCATGCACATTAGCCTTATTAGTTCTTTAAATACACTATAAACCTGTCAACTTCCAATTTCTTTGGAAAAACCTCTTATGTTACTTCAAGCAGTTAAACTAGTTTTATGGATGAGAATACTCCCCATCGAAGTACGCTAAAATACTTTAACTGAAACCAAATAATTTAGCCAAATACAGTACATTTCCATAACATATGAACAATAGTATGCTTTAACAAACCTGTAAATTTCAACTAGGGGCACTTTTTGTGCAAATTAACTGTCATGAACACAATTTAAATCTTACTTCAAATCCAAATATTAGAGTATCAATTTAAATCTTGAATAGTATACTCCTGTTTTCACTTCGCATGCTTCAAGTTAATCTGCAGTTGTTGTCAATTCATAAATTTGAATACCCCGACATTTGATTTCTTTGATGCTACCCACAAGAAATCAGATGGGCAATTTTTTTCCACTGCAGCGATGATACCGGTAATTTTTCTTCATGATGTGTGTTCTTAGATTTGTTAAGTGTCTTTCAAGTAAATAACATATGTATTTTTTTTTTTCAATTTGTATTTTAACAGAGCACTGCCAGAGTCAAATATACCGAACTGTCTTCCACAATGGCCTCTGACTCTACCACAGTCAAATATGCCAGAGTCAAATATCAAACCAGCCACTCCGACACAGGTTAGTATTGTAACTTAGAACCGATATGATATGTTTATAGTATTATTTTTTTTGTGTAAGCTTCATTGCAGACGTGTATATATTTAATAGTTGACAAAAATTTGTCAAGTGTGCAATTTAAACATATGTTTACTAATTCTCAAGTGTGCAAGCAATTGCAGTGTATATATTTAATAGTTGACAAAAATTTGCAAGATTAGATCAAAGTTATATAATCCCACTTGGAAGTTGGGTGAGAACAAACTAATGATATTGTTTATCAGCTATGTGCTGAAATGTGGGAAATAGTACTGAACAAGTAAATAATTTTAAGTTGTTGTCATGGTCATAATCTTAGAAGGAAGAAGGAGAATTTTTTGTTGTTGTAAAGAGGGTCTACTATTTGTTTTTCCATTAATTGCTACTGATCCGTAAGGGTCATTACCTTTGTTTAGATGTCTTCTTTTAGTCTCGCAAATCATATTCTTATGCTTGTCTTGATGTATACCTGGTATTTTTTTTTTGCTTCATCAACAATTCATTCCTTCACTCCTATAACAATTAAAAGTACACTGCTACATCAACAATAGCTAATAGAACATTCCAAATTTAATATACTAATGTCAAATGAATAATATAGTGGAGGTAATTACAGATGTTAATACATTGCATAATCTAATGCATCTCAATTGTGACTTAATCAATTTAGAACTGTGTGTTATGACTTACACAAAGATATACAAATTTTATGTAGTAACTGTAAGATAAGTAGGGGAGCTACAATGTTTTTATGCCTAAACTATTAGTTGATTTTTATTCTTAAACTATAAATTTTCAAGCTCATGAGTAATCAATAGTTACTAATGGTTTAGTTAATACAAATACATTAGAAACACATTGGTTATATAGTCAGTATTAGTTGATTTTTATGCTTAAACCTGCTAACATTTTCAAGCTAATAAATAAACACTAACTACTAATAGTTATAAGTAACTTCTTTGCTAACAGTATAACTACCAAGATGTATTTGGAAATATACATAACCCACAAAGCTACAATGTTTTTATGCCTAAACTATTAGTTGATTTTTATTCTTAAACTATAAATTTTCAAGCTCATGAGTAATCAATAGTTACTAATGGTTTAGTTAATACAAATACATTAGAAACACATTGGTTATATAGTCAGTATTAGTTGATTTTTATGCTTAAACCTGCTAACATTTTCAAGCTAATAAATAAACACTAACTACTAATTGTTGTAAGTAACTTCTTTGCTAACAGTATAACTACCAAGATGTATTTGGAAATATACATAACCCACAAAGCTACTACACTCTCAGCTTGACATAATATAATACAAAAACCTCATGCCTTTCTAGGTGAAGAGTTACACAACCTACTAAGTATGTATAATACTAAAGATTATTCTGAAAATAATGTTAGTTCAAGTAATAACAAGATGTATACATGGAGTCTGAACAAACATGGAAGAGAATATTACGAATATTAGTTTAATTTGAGTGATAAAATTATATACAATTTTCATTCCTTTCTTAACTTCTAATCAATACCCATATATCATCTCATACAGATAAATTTATATACTGTTTTCCATCTACTTTGAGATGATGCTCCTCCCTGGTGCCTTGCTCTCATATATCATCAAACCAGAAGGCTTATTGAGGGATGCCAATAGTTCAATTTATTTTATTTTATCCAAATTTATTTTGTATAACTAGCTACACAAAATTTTCCGTCTACTTCGAGATGATGCTCCTCCGTGGTGCCTTGCTTTCATATATCATTGAACCAGAAGGCTTATTGAGGTATGCCAATAGTTCAATTTATTTTATTTTATCCAAATTTATTTTGTATAACCAGCTTTACTCCATAATAAATTGGTGTACTTAAAAATAACAGAATTGTTGGATCTTACCAAGATTTCTAGAGGAGCTAAAATAACTTATAGTCAATTTTTTTTTACAGCTATTTTATCTATAAATGCTTTTAGACTTAGGAAGTAGTTTTAGGCTCTCCAAAAGCAAACATTAGGTCATTATATTATTTCTTCTTTCACAACTTTGGTGAGAGTGACCGTAAAAGGTGAGAGAATACACGATGAACATGCAAAGGAGCAAGAGCCGCATGTGGTTTGTGGATTTAGCTGGAAGCGAGCCGCATGTGCTTTCTCCTTCAACTCTAACAGATTTTAAATGAAATTGACAGGAACTCGAAGCTTACTAACTTGCTATAAAGCTCTCTTGGTGTGTTTCTATTTCATCTTTTAGATATCAAAATATTATATCAACTTGTTACAACGCTATCCTGGGAATCAACTTGGTTTTAGATATCATACTTTTAATGTTTAGGGGATACTTTTACAAGGCTCATTGTTGTACGACAAATTTTCTGTTAGCCTCTTTTAAGTTTATTTTACACTTCAAATCCCTCCTTGTCCAAAATATTTCGTCAACCCCTGTTTTTATTCAAATACACTTTTTCTTAATGAAAATTGCTAATTTTGGTTTATTAGTTGCTCTATTTACAGTTTACATTTTATTGTGTTCACTTCCAATTAGCAGTTAAAAATAGAATGAGTTTTTCAAAACAGTGTATAAAAAAGTAATCATAAGGCTAATAGATGCGAATAAATTTCCTTATCTCAACTATTAACTCTTGCTTTCACGTTGCAACGACAATCATATCCAATAGGACCAATGTTGTTACTGGTTTATCCGGAAAAAAAATAATTATAAAAAAAAATTCTAAAGAGGCCTTGCTAATAAACAATCAGATCCGACTGAAAGTTTCTAGCTTATTTTGCTCACCTCTCTCTCTCTCTCTCTATATGTGTGTGTGTGTGTGTGTGTGTGTATTTTCATACAAAATAGTTATATATTCACTTGGTAGGGTCCACATGGAATATCCACTCTGTTTATCATATTTATCATGTCAATTGATGTATGTGTAAAAAAAATCAAATGGTTTAGAGGTCATTCATCATGTGGGTCCAATTTGTGTTCAATTTTATTACTGTTGAAATCATTCATTTTTCAACCACATGATGCATGAGTGAATGACCTACCTCCAAGCCACTTGGTTTTCTCTATACATACATCCATTAGCATGATAATGGATAAAGTAATCTTCCATAAATGCCCCACAAATTGAGTATAATCACTTTGTATGAGGAAAATTTTCTCATACTCTAATATAAGACTCTCTCTCTCTCTTTCTCTCTCTCTCTATATATATATGGGGGGGGGGGGGGGGGGGGGGGGGTTTATCATACGAAGCCCTCCCTCCCTTTTATATATACATACACACACACACCATAGTAGACTATTTTTCCGAGTTGACCCACTTTTTGAAACTAATTTCGAACATGACTCACTTTCCGAACTAATTCCTAGGATGGACCGGTCCTCATAGGCCGCTGTGGCCTATTCCAACTGCGACCTCTTCACAAAAATCTTTTTTCGATGCCACAGTCTCTAGCCCAAATATGATATGGCCGTAGTTGGGAAATGCAACATCGAAAAAACATATTTGTGAAGAGGCCATGGCCTTCCAATTGAATAGGCCGCCTAATCCTATGAGGACTGGTTCCACCATAGAAATTAGTTTGGAAAGTGGGTCATCTTCAAAAATAATTTTAAAAAGTGGGTCAACTTGGGAAAAAAATCCACCCTACTAGGTGACACATTGGATAAGTAAAGTGAACCTTATTTCGTTTATCTCCACTTTTCAAATGTATGATATGGATACATTTGCACCGTAACTTTTCAAATGTATGTATGATAAGTAAAAATAAGTGAACCTTATTCCGCCTATCTCCACTTTTCAAATGTATGATATGGACGGTAACTTTGCTTTCCAAATAAATATACAAAAAACTCTTCTAATGAAAAAATAAACAAATTTATATGTTTCCACCCTATCTTTCAAAACAAACAGCCCCACATATCTAGTTAGTGTTCCAAATTTGTGAAATTACCATTTTTTGTCTTAGATTTTTTTGGACAAAAGCCAAATCAAATTTGTATGTAATATTTTTTTTTTTTCTCTACCAGGTGATCTCATACGATACAAAAGTTGGAAACAAATTAAGAAAAAAAAAGTTTAAACAGAAGATACAAATGATAGAGAAATTTGAAGCCTTTATGAATAAATAGCACGGGTAACAAATTTGTTTTGAAACAAGGGTACAATATAAAATTTTCCAAGGATAAAAGTTCGATGGACAACTATAAACTTAGTTTGTTGTTTATGGAGACTTTAAGTGCAACAATAACTTCATTGGTGTCGTTATTGACTTATTGTTGATTGTGATTCTAAGCAAAAAATAAATTAATTACCCGTGCTATAAGATCAGCTTAAAATCTATTTGGTAATGTCATTCAGATTGCGATGAGTTAGGCATGAAATGTGTCACACATTGTTAATATAATGATAATATTCTATAACAATACATTTTTTTCTTCTTGTTGTACTATTGTCTTTTGTAATTTACAAATAACACAAAATTTAAGGGATTCAATATCGATATATTTTGTTTCCATACAACTTTAATCTGTCAATTAGTATCTTCCTATTCAAGAAATAATTAAGTTTGTTCTCTTATGGACAGGTGCTACGATGACAAAGAATAAACGAAGGATTGACTTGGTGTTATGATGACAAAGAATAAATGAAGGATTAACTCGGTGGTGGAGACAGGAGGAGGTAGAGGAACTACTGATGGAGTATGGACAATTGTATTGGATGGGTAATCACTAAGGAGCTTTGTTCGGTCTTTAGTTTTGCTGCTGCTGCTGCTGCTGCTGCTGTTGCGGCGCGACTATGTTTTTGATAATTTCGTTTAGTCATTTTTGTGGGGTATCGACGGTCGCTTTTTGACTCTTTTTGTATGCATTGTGGCTAGCGACTGATCACTTTTGGCCGTACTAATAACATGATGTTTTTTGTTGTTCTTTATATTTCTCTACTGCATTTTTTAATGCTCATTATATGCCTGGATGTGGCTGTGCTGCTCTGCGTTGTCTTCCTTTATTCTTTTGGGGACTATCTCTACTTTGTTGTAGTCAGTTTCAATTTGATTTTGTGAATACTTTTTTGTTTGGGCAACAGTGTGTTCTTAACTAAGTTGGGTGGTTTTCTGGCTGCGGCTTTGCTTCAGTGTTGCTACTATCTTGTGTTCTTCTGCTACTTATATTTTCTCGGAGTATAGCCAGTTCTGTATTTTGCTTTTTATGTTTTATGAATTGTAATTTTACTATCTTGTGTTCTTTTGCTACTATCTTGTGTTCCTTTGCTACTTCTATTTGGTCGGAGTATAGTCGGTTCTGTATTTTGCTTTTTCTGTTTTATGAATTGTAATTTTACTTCTTCTGTTCTTGTATTGCTTCTTCTCTTTGTTTGGGCCGCATCATGTGCATCCGACGAAGAGGATCACTGTTGTTTTTCTTGCTACTTATGAATGAATTTATGATGGTTTTTACCATTGAAAAAAAAGTATCCCCTAATCTGCAACTATAATTTGTTGGAAATGATATATGTCACGCCCCGCTTCTCACTATACAGAAATACAGGCACGCAACTGAGGCCCAGCGAATGATATACATCATCCATAAGCTGTACAATTATAAGCTCAATAAGATCTTTATAACACATTCACGCAGGCAAATATAATAATCACATGAGCTGAAAATAGAATAACCATCATTTGGATAATACATCAACATCGGGTCAAGATGCCCGGCAGTACAAGGTGCCAGAATTAAAATAATATGATAAGCAGTTCGCTATAACAACTAGATAAAATAGCGACTGAAAGAAAAACAACATGAAGTAGTAAGGAAGCAGCAACGATCGTCTAGAGAGTCTGCTCGTCGGATCCATCAGTACCTGTATAATTATTAACTCAGAGAAAAATAGAAAAATTTCCGTTAGAGCAAGTTTCGGGCAGCAAGTAGCAACAAGCAGAAAAAGGGATAATATAACAAGATATAACATGGGAGAAACAAGAAGTAGAAGTACAAATACAATATGGAAGTAAGCAAGGAACTGGAACAATATGATCATGTAAGTAATAACTGTAACTAGTGTATTCTAGACTTAAAGGTATAAGCAATTGATAACCTAGGCTCAGTTAATCGATAATCATGTAATCAATGATCGAGAGTCGTGTAATCAAGAGTCATGTAATCAAGAATCATGTAACCAAGAATCAAGAGTCATGTAACGAAGAGTCATGTAATCAAGAATCATGCTTAGTGAAGATCTCAAGTTTATCTATTTTATTAACTTATCTAATGCACGCAATCCTGTGTCCCATACCACAAGTTCGGTGCATATCAATCATGTGACGTTTAGACTTAAGTAGTGAATTCTATAGGATTATGTACTTGGGTCTTCCAGTGATAGTATCAAGACATGTAATCATGAATCATGTAAGAGAATTATGTAATCAAGAATTGTGTAATCAAGAATCAAGAATCAAGAATCAAGAATCACTATTTCGGGAAACACGGACCCCCTTCCGAGTATACTCCTCTATATTGTCCACTATTAAGCTGTACCCTTATAACCCCAGCTTGTTATTCTTTTATAATTAATTATGAACATGCAATTGGTACAACTAGTGGAACGGTATAATCAAATAGTTTAATCAAGGAAAATATCAAGGACAGTAATCATGGACATGAGACGTAAAACGAGTACATGTATCGAGAGTAGTTATTATAAAATTATCAAGTGGTATAAAATGCATTTTATCAACCTATTATATCTATGCAAGTTATTATTACAAGAACAAGAATACACTCAGTTCATTAAATATGAAAAGTAATGGGTTTATATGCAAAAACGTAGAGATTAATTTTTAGACAACTTGACATATCTGCATTCAAATTCACTTTCCCGTTGTTACAGAAAAGCAAATCCAATTCCGTCAGAGATTCTAGAAAGTAGACTCTCTTCCGCTTCTAATGCATATTCACACGATACATTCTAGAGACAGTAGCTATGCGTATAAATTCATTCTTCGCTGGTTTCGATGTTTCGCGCGCATTCTGGAAATTCAGAGTCACAATACTAAAATTGCGATATCTCACAATCTATATATCGGATTGAGAAACTGTAGGATGTTTCGGATATCTAGACTTGAAGGGTTACGATTTTCATGTAGAAAGTTTTTTGATCCAGTATCGGGAACATGGTCGAATTCTTAGTACAAGATACCGGTCAGTAATCCCGTGCAGGTTCAGAAATTCACGATATGCCAGTACTAAAATCGCGATATCTCACAATCTATACATCCGATTGAGAAACCGTCAGATGTTCTGGATTCGGGACTCAATGGGCTACGATTTTCACATAGAAAATCTTCAATCCAGTATTGGGAACATGGTCGAATTCTCAGTGCAAGGTCAAGAAATTTTAGAGATAGTAAGGTTGAATATTCGATATTCGATAACACGATTCGAAATGTGTTAACGGTTCACTCTTGAGTTGATATAGCATGGAACCAGTGACTAGAATGGAGTTTAACAATAAAATATGATGATAACTAGACTACTTGCCACGAATCCAAGGAAAATGCATATACGAGAACAAAAATAGTGTACAAGTTACTTGCTTTATAACCTGACGATTACGGTGGTGGTGTTAACCACGGAAAGAAGAAGCGACGTCGGCAACGGACGGTGGTACAACGGTGGTAAGAATGGCGGCAAGACGGCAGCGAGCGAGCAATGGTAGCAACGGTGATGAGCGACAACAATAACGAGGAGATGGCGCGGCGTCGGGTTGTTTTTCGGGGTTCACGGGATCGTAGAAGCGGAGTCGTTGGCTCGAAGGTGGAAGGTAAAGTGGAGCTTGAGTGTTGCTTGAGCTCTCGGGTATGAAGAAGGCAGAGGAAGAGAAGGAGGAAAAAGAAGAATGGGATGTAGAGATGATATGTGCTTGTATATATATAAGAAAGAGAAAGAGGTGGGAGGTTCTGCATGTGTGTGTGTGTGTATATAGAAAGAAATAGGTGCATGTGTATGATTAGGGGTGTAGAAAAATGTGTGGAAAAATGAGGAGTTAGGCATAGAATGAGAAAAATGTGGGGGGAAAATTTGGTGTATGCAGAAGTGGAGAAGTAGGGAGGGAGAAAATGAAGCATAGGGAGGAAGAAAATAATGTGTAGGAGAACAGAGTTAGGTTAGCTGTTGGATTAGGATTAGGATTAGGATTAATCAGGGTTCAAAATTTGTATTTAAACTCCGGTCGAACAATCACAAAATTATGGAATTGATCAGAAAAATATTCTGGCTTTAGATAAAGAGTCCAAAGAGAAAAATAAAACTGATCTGAAAATTGAAGTACAAAAATTCACGTAGTAAAATACGTACTACTGGAACAGGAAGTTACAATATATGCTGCATCTTTCTTCTCTATGGGCATATTTTGAAATTAGAATAGTGTGGATAATTTAAAAAGTAATACGATACATTTGGAGAATGGAAAGTAATGGGAAGGTTGATAGAATGAGTAATTCAACAACTGTACCATTTTCAGAAGAAAATTTCTCTACAAACTAAGGGTCTGCACTTCCCCTCTTTTCCCCAATTTTTTATATGTTACAGGGAATTATCTTTTTGAGTCGTTTCTACTCCAACAATTATAGAATAAAACTTACAAAAGTTGCATAATTATTGTTACGCCCCGCTTCCCAAAATACGGAATACGAGTACGTAACGAAGGCCCATCGAATGATGCAAGCACCATCCATAAGCTGTACCAGACTAATTCAGCAATATGAAAGAATAAACACAGCCACAAAAGAAAGATATACCCACATGAATCAAAGATCACTTCAATAATAATATCCAACATCTGTGATAAAAACAAACTCCGGATCATAAAGCCCAAAACAAAGTACAATGTCATAACAATATTCAAAGAAATAATCTAGCAGTAAATAAATTTAAGCTGCGCAATTCAGCTCCATCTCTAGAATCGTTGCTCACCAATTTCTTCTGGTATAGTTCCTTCAGTACCTATAAATTCTTGATCTAAAAAAAAAAAAATAATGTCCGTAGAGCAAGTCGTGGACAGCAAGTAGAGAGAAACAGAGAATAATAGGAAGCATGTATGTCAAAGGTCAAATAACAAAGCAAAGGCAGGCAATAATATCAAAGGTCTACAATTAATCACAAATGTAATTAGTGATGTCAAGTCAAGTTCAATACAAGATCAAGCATAAGATGTCAAATGCACGTTATTAATCATTTTATTAGCCAATCTAGTGTACGTACTACTGCGTCCGACTCTCCAGGTTCGGCGCAAGCACACAGTGAACACTTTAGACTGATGGTAAATTTTTAGTCACTTAAGTAATTGATATCTGTATTGAAAAATAGATATGACTTATTTGTCGTCTTGCATAACTATCATAAAAAGTGTCGTCATGAAAATATTTTTTACTACAGATTTTCTGGAGGAGCTAAAATAACTTTTAGTCAATTTTTCTTACACCTATTTTATCTAAAAATGCTTTTAAAGTTTTTTTTTTTTTTGGATAAAAGATGACCTTAGTCATCGTTTCATTAATGCAATGCTTTTAGAGTTAGGAAGTAGTTGTAGGGTCTCTAAAAGCAAACATTAGGTCATTATATTATTTCTTCTTTCACAACTTTGGTGAGAGTGACAGTAAAAGGTGAGAGAATACACGATAAACATGCAAAGGAGCAAGAGCTGCATGTGGTTTGTGGATTTAGCTAGAAGCGAGCGGATGGGAAAAACTGAGGTGAAGCTTTTTCCTTCCAACTCTAACAGATTTTAAATGAAATTGACAGGAACTCAAGCTTACTAACTTGCTATAAAGCTCTCTTGGTGTGTTTCTATTTCATCTTTTAGATATCAAAGTATTATATCTACTTGTTACAATGCTATCATGGGAATCGACTTGGTTTTAGATATCATACTTCTAATGTTTAGGGGAAAATTTTCTGTTAGCCCCTCTTAAGTTTATTTTACACTTCAAATCCCTCATTGTCAAAAATATTTCGTCAACCCCTGTTTTTACAAGAAACTATTCAAATGCACTTTTTCTTAATGAAAATTGCTAATTTTGGTTTATTAGTTGTTCTGTTTACAGTTTACATTTTATTGTGTTCGCTTCCAATTAGTAGTTAAAATATAATGGGTTTTTCAAAACAGTGTATAAAAAAAGTAATCATAAGGCAAATAGATGAGAATAAATTCCCTTATCTCAACTATTAACTCTTGCTTTCACGTTACAACGACAATCATATCCAATAGGACCAATGCTGATACTGGTTTATCCCGAAAAAAAATAATTATAAAAAAAAAGAATAAGAGGAATCGAGTATGGCCTTGCTAATAAACAATCAGATCTGACTAAAAGTTTCTAGCTTATTTTGCTCATCTCTCTCTCTCTCTCTCTCTCTCTCTCTCTCTCTCTATATATATATATATATATATATATATATATATATATATATATATATATATATGGGAAATGCTCCATTGAAAATGCAAATGTTGTGAAAACACGTGAAAACCACCTGCATTATAACCTAGGCCGTTCTTTCCAACAATGGCCTAAGTGGCTTTCACGTTTTCATCGCTACAGTACGTTTTCAATGGAGCATTACTATATATATATATGTGTGTGTGTGTGTGTGTGTGTGTGTGTGTGTGTGTGTAATGTGAGCCTCATATTTGTGTGTGAGGAATTTTTTTCATACAAAGTAGTTATATTCACTTGGTAGGGCCCACGTGGAAATCCACTCTATTTATCATATTTAGCATGTCAATGAATGTATGTGTAGAAATAATCAAATGGTTTGGAGGTCATTCACTCATGCATCATGTGGGTCCAATTTGTGGTTCTATTTTATTATTGTTGAAATCATTCATTTTTCAACCACATGATGTATGAGTGAATGACCTCCAAACCACTTGGTTTTCTCTACGCATACATCCATTAGCATGATGAACATGATGGATACAGTAATCTTCCATAAATGCCCCACAAATTGAGTATAATCACTTGTATAAGGAAAATTTTCTCATAATCTATATGAGGCTCTCTCTCTCTCTCTCTCTCTCTCTATATATATATATATATATATATAAGTGATCATATGAAGCCCTCCTTCCCTTTCATATATATATACATACACACACACCATACTAGACTATTTTTCCGAGTTGACCCACTTTTTGAAACTAATTTCGAACATGACTCACTTTCCGAACTAATTTCTAGGATGGACCAGTCCTCATAGGCCGCTATGGCCTATTCCAACTGCGACCTCTTCACAAATATCTTTTTTCGATGCCGCAGTCTCTATCCCAAATATGATATGGCCGTAGTTGGGAAATGCAGCATTGAAAAAACATATTTGTGAAGAGGCAATGGCCTTACAATTGAATAGGCCGCCTAATCCTATGAGGACTAGTTTCACCATAGGAATTAGTTTGGAAAGTGGGTCATCTTCGAAATTAGTTTTAAAAAGTGGGCCAACTTGGGAAAAAATTCACCCTACTAGGTGACACATTGGATAAGTAAAAGTGAACCTTATTTCGTTTATCTCAACTTTTCAAATGTATGATATGGACCGTAACTGTTCAAATGTATGTATGATAAGTAAAAATAAGTGAACCTTGTTTCGCTTATCTCCACTTTTCAAATGTATGATATGGACCGTAACTTTTCTTTCCAAATAAATATACAAAAAACTCTTCTACTGGAAAAATAAACAAATTTATATGTTTCCACCCTATCTTTCAAAACAAATAGCCCCATATACCTAGTTAGTGTTCCAAATTTGTGAAAGGCAAAATTTTAAAAAACAGCACAAAAGTTTGGAGCTGTTTAAAAAAACATCACAAAATTTTCACTTTTTAAAAAAACAGCACAATGTTTAATTCTCAACTGACAGTGTTAACCAAACGTTAATTGCCTTATACGTGCACTGCATGTACTTACATAAAATGTCCAAAATACCCCCGTATACCCAGGGGAACGAATCGCTGGAGTGACAACATGACTCGGCTAGATGCCACGTGGCAGTGCCACGTGGCGATTTTTTTTTTCCTTCTTCGCTACTTCTTCTCTCCTTCTTCGTTTCTTTCTCCATCGAACTCGCCCCACGCCCTCCTTCTTCTTCGTTTCTTTCTCCATCGAGCTCTCCTTCGTGCCGACTCGACCCCGCCACTCCTTCAGCATCATCTCGGCAGTGCTCGGCGATGGCGAGGAGGTGAACTCGGCAAGGAGTCGGAGCTTGGCGAAGGGTTCGAGCTTCGACTGGAACGGAGCTTCGGCGAAGGCGTTCGACGTGCTGGAGCTTGGAGCTTTGGCAAGGGAGCTCGGCACCGTGGAGAATTGGGTTCGAGCTTGGGGAAGAAGCTCGACGGGAATGGAGCTCTGGCGAAGTGGGAGTTCGGAGTTCGATGCTTCGGCATATTTGAATGGAGCTTGACGCTTCAGAGCTTTGTGAGCTCAGCATTGAATGTTGAAGGTGGAGCAGAGCTCACGAAGGAGACGGAGGTGGAGCTCGGCATCGGCGCTCAGTGAGTCGGAGTCGAGGTCAGAGCTCGACGACGGAGCAGACGAGAAGAGGGGTCGCGCTCGGCATGGGGAGAGCTCGACGGATCCATGGGAGATGGAGCTCGAGCTTCGACGGAGATTGGGGAGTGGAGCTCGGCTCTCCTTCGGGCGAGGGAGGAGCTCGACAGCGAAGAGGAAGCTCGGGAGGTTTGGATCTTCGACAATGGAAGAGCTCGGCGAGGAGATGGCTCGAGCTCGGAGGTCGGTGCTTGCGAAGTGGAGTTCGGCGAAAGTGGGAGAGCTCGAGCTTGGAGGTGAGGAGGGGAGCTCGACACTAGGTTGGAGCTCGGCTAGGGTGGTGGAGGCGCTGCCATTGGAAGTTATCGAAGGAGAGGTTGGGTTTTTTCTTTTTTCTCTGGTTTGTTTTGGCGGGAGTATGGAGAAGAAGAAGGGAAGCTGAAGTGGGTTTTAGGGGTTCGGATCCTTAACGGGTCGACCCCGACCCGTTAAGGCAGGGGAACGAATCGCTGGGTATAGGGGGTATTTTGGACATTTTATGTAAGTACGTGCAGTGCACGTATAAGCCAATTAACATTTGGTTAACACTGTCAATTGAGAATTAAACATTGTGCTGTTTTTTTAAAAAGTGAAAGTTTTGTGATGTTTTTTTAAACAGCTCCAAACTTTTGTGCTGTTTTTTAAAATTTTGCCTTTGTGAAATTACCATTTTCTGTCTTAGATTTTTTTGGACAAAAGCCAAATCAAATTTGTATGTAATATTTTTTTTCTCTACCAGATGATCTCATACGATACAAAAGTTGGAAACAAAGTAAGAAAAAAAAAATTTAAACAGAAGATACAAATGATAGAGAACTTTGAAGCCTTTATGAATAAAATTTTGAAGCCTTTATGAATGAATAGCACAAGTAACAAATTTGTTTTGAAACAAGGGTACAATATAAAATTTTCCAAGGATAAAAGTTCGATGGACAACTATAAACTTACTTTGTTGTTTATGGAGACTTTAAGTGCAACAATAACTTCATTTGTGTCGTTATTGACTTATAGTTGATTGTGATTATAAGCAAAAAATAAATTAATTACCCGTGCTATAAGATCAGCCTAAAATCTATTTGGTAACGCCATTCAGATTGCAATGAGTTTGGCATGAGATGTGTCACACATATCTGTGTAAAGTAATATAATGATAATATTCTATAGAAATACAATTTTTTCTTCTTTTTGTACTATTGTCTTTTGTAATTTACAAATAACACAAAATTTAAGGGATTCAATATCGATATACTTTGTTTCCATACAACTTTAATCTATCAATTATTATCTCCCTATTCAAGAAATAATTAAGTTTGTTCTCTTATGGACAGGTGCTGTGATGACAAAGAATAAACGAAGGATTAACTTGGTGGTGGAAACAGGAGGAGAGGTAGAGGAACTACTGATGGGGTATGGACTAATTGTATTGGAAGGGTAATCACTAAGGAACTTTGTTCGGTCTTTAGTTTTGTTGTTGCGGCGCGACTATGTTTTTGATAATGTCGTTTAGTCAAGTTTGTGGGGTATCGACAGTCTCTTTTTGACTCTTTTTGTATGCATTGTGGCTAGCAGCTGATCACAATTGGCCGTACTAATAGCATGATGTTGTTTGTTTTTCTTTGTATTTCTCTACTGCATTTTGTAATGCTCATTATATGCTTGGATGTGACTATGCTGCTCTGCGTCGTCTTCCTTTATTCTTTTGGGGACTATCTATTTTGTTGTAGTCAGTCTCAATTTGGTTTTGCGAAGACTCTTTTGTTTGGGCAGCAGTGTGTTCTTGACTAAGTTGGGTATTTTTCTGGCTGCGGCTTTGCTTCAGTGTTGCTACTATCTTGAATTCTTTTGCTACTTCTATTTGGTCGGAGTATAGCCAGTTCTGTATTTTGCTTTTTCTATTTTAAGAATTGTAATTTTACTTCTTCAGTTCTTGTATTGCTTTTTCTCTTTGTTTGGGCCACATCTTGTGCATCTGACGTAGAGGATCACTGTTGTTTTTCTTGCTACTTATGAATGAATTTATGATGGTTTTTACCATTGAAAAAAAAAGTATCCCCTAATCTGCAGCTATAATTTGTTGGGAAGTATATATGCTGCATCTTTCTTCTCTAGGGGCATATTTTGAAATCAGAATAGTGTGGATAATTTAAAAAGTAATACGATACATGGGAAGGTGGGAAGAATGAGTAATTCGACAACAGTACCATTTTCAGAAGAAAATTTCTCCTCAAACTATGGGTCTCCACTTCCCCTCTTTTTCCCCACATTTTTTATACGTTACAGAGAATTATCTTTTTGAGTCGTTTCTTTCTACAACAATAATAGAATGAAACTTACAAAAGTTGCTTAATTATTGTCACGCCCCACTTTTCAAAATACGGAATACGAGTACGTAACGAAGGCCCAGCGAATGATGCAAGCACCATCCATAAGCTGTACCAGACTAACTCAGCAATATGAAAGAATAAACACAGCCACAAAAGAAAGATATAACCACATGAATCAAACATAACTTCAATAATAAATGAAATAATCCAACAATAATAATATCCAACGTCTGGGATAAAAACAAACTCCAGGTCATAAAGCCCAAAACCAAGTACAATGTCATAACAATATTCAAAGAAATAATCTAGCAGTAAATAAATTTAAGCTGCACAATTCAGCTCCATCTCTAGAATCGTTGCTCACCAATTCCTGCTGGTATAGTTCCTTCAGTACCTGTAAATTCTTGATTTAAATAGAAAGAAAATAATGTCCTTAGAGCAAGTCGTGGACAACAAGTAAAGAAACAGAGAATAATAAGAAGCATGTATGTCAAAGAAAAGGGACAAGATCAAAGTCAAATAACAAAGCAAAGGCATGCAGTAATATCAAAGGTCTACAATTAATCACACATGTAATGAGTGATGTCAGATGAAGGTTATTAATCATTTTATTAGCCTATCTAGTGCACGTACTACTACGTCCCACTCCACAAGTTCGGCGCAAGCACACAGTGAACATTTTAGACTGATGGTGAATTCACGGATCATGTACTCGGTGTTGATAACAATAATTTACAATCAATAATTAACAATCAATCATTTGCAATCAATACTTCTCCTTCCAACCAATATTTCTCCTCCTTCCATGTCAATACAATATAACGATAACGTCTTACCGAGTACATTTTCCGATCGTTCACTACCAAGTCAACTGATAATACCCCGGCTTGTTAGTAGTTTATTTTCATCCTATGTGAGCTTGCAAGAAGGTGTCAATATTTTATGATACTAAGTGTGACTAATTCTACTAGAAAATTAGTATTCGAAGTCTGGAAGATGGGAAGATGCAAAGTATGTGAGGAAGGGTATTGAAGAGAGCCAAATGAAGGTGTACATTAGTTCCTTTTAGAGACCAATCTCTCCCTCAAACGAAAGATATATATTAGTTCTTGGATGATATGGCGATTAGACTAAAAGAAGGCAGGTTATGTTCCAGAAATAGTGGCGGCTTTGCTTGATATCGATGAAGAAGACAGAGAGACTGCTCTTTCCAGGCATACTGAGAAGTTGGCAATTGCATTTGGGATTATGCACACTGCGCTAGAGACAATTATCCGGATTGCGAAGAATTTGCAAGTTTGTTTGGGCTCTCACGATGCGTCGAAATTTATTTAAAGAGTTTATGATCAGGGGATTTTGGTTTTAAGCTGACTTCATTTGTATCTTGAAAATATCCTAAATGATTTTTTCCCCACTTTAAGTTTTACTTTTTACTATAAATTGGAAGTATGTTTGAGTATTTTGTCATTTATTAAAATTTTGGAAGTATGTTTGAGTATTTTGTCATTTATTAAAATGTTCTTACATCACAATGCACCCCATATGTAATACCCCGCAAAATAGCATATGACTATTTTGCATCGAAATCTGTGCGCAATTGAGAATTGCACACGATTATGTATTTTCTAATAACAATTGATTGTTATTGAGAAATATCAAATTTATTGTCTACTTTATTTTATAATTTTGAAAGATTATTACGAGGTAGTTTTAATGTATTTTTGTATCGTTTATATTATTAAAGTAGAGTTTGAGGGTTTATTTGAAATATATTTAGATTTGGGGGGGCTTATATGAAATTTTCCCTTACATTATTTATTTATTTTTCCTTTTTATAAAACTCCACCCACCTCCTTCCTTCTCCATTTCCTTCTTTCTTCTCCCGTTCCTTTCCCCAACCGAACCCAGCCGAAACCCATGTCGGCACTCTCTCTCTCGCTCAAATCCCCTCCTTTTCTCCATGGTTTTTCAATTAAATTGAGGGGTAGACTAATAGAAGGGTTCTTTACATCTTGGCGGTGTCCGTTTTTCGAAAGGATTTCGGGAAGGTAAACCCTATTTTATTTTATTGTATAAAATTAATTGTTCCAATTTCTATTGAGTAGGAATATGTTAGTAGGGAGATTATGGGGGGTTGGGTGTTATAGATATGAGAAATTTGCAAGTTGATAGAGGATTTGCAAGTTGTTAATAAATTAGGGTTTTGGAGTTTGTAAAAGAGAACTATATGTATATGAATTAGTTCTCGTATGGTAGTAGAAATTATAGTTGGATTATTAGAATAATTTTGGGGTGCTTTTAGTAATTGTTCGAAAATGGGAATCTTGTCGGAATTCGAATGATTACGTGCAAAGCACGTGTGCATCCTAGGCGTTCAACATAATGCCTATGTGATTGGAATTAGTATTATTATTTTCCCGTAACTGTTTTGGATGCTTGAGCCTTGATTGCCTTAAATTTTGATGATAGGATATACTAGCGGCTTCGGAGACGTGGTGGCGCTTCGAGTCTTCGCGGGACAATTTGTGAGTATGATTATGCTAAATATATGTTTACTGTTATGATAGAATCTTAGGCGGTTTTGGAGCAATCCTGGTTTAATTCAGCCAAATGAAGTTTTAATTTAAAATACGGAAAGTTCTTATTTGTTAAAAGTTATGTGGTAAATTGGTGTGTATGTGGTGAGTTGATGGGATTTTAAATATTCAGTGTGATGGTGATGTATTGTGTAGATATACATACATGGCGTTGTGATGTATATGTGAATTCTTAGCTTGAGGGAACGTTTGGAGAATTTTGATTATCATTGTATGATAAGTGGAATGCTAAGAAGGATAGTTGTATGGTAAAGAACAACTCATTTTTATATGAGCTTGTTAAGAAGCATGTTTATGAGGGTAAGTTGGGAAATTCTTGCTCTGAAATGGTTAAGAATTTGGGAAATTGACCAACTAGAGAGTCGTAGTAGGGGGTCATAGCTTTCTAACCAATCTGGAGTTTTGTAATTCCAGTTTATAGGTTGAGAGTTATGATTTTCCAAAGATGGAACGGACCCAATCTTAGTTAAAGTATTATTGGCTGAGAAAACCAGTTTCTCTCTGTTTGTACACCTGATGGAACTTGTGTTTTCTAGAACTCAAATGATAAAGTCTGAAAGAGGTGTTCAAATTAAGAAGTCGAAATAGACACTCCCATCTTCCCATAGGACCCGGAATTGAGAATTTCCGATGAGTGAGCAAACTCTTATGATATTAGAAAGGTGCAGCGAGTGCAAGAAGAATGTACTATTGAGAGTACATGAGGTTTTATAGTATCAAGTAATTTTGTATTGTGTGTTGGAAGTTATGGACGTGCAAGCTAGCAACCTGTTGATTAGACTAAACTTCAAGTTTAAGTTGACTGCCATACGGTGGGACCGTATATCCTTATCGTCACGGCTGTTGACTGCAGAACGGTGGGACCGTTGACTGCCATACGGTGGGACCGTATATCCTTATCGTCATAGCTGTTGAGTGCAGAACGGTGGGACCGTTGACTGCCATACAGTGGGATCGTATATCTTTATCGTCACGGCTGTTGACTGCAGAACGGTGGGACCGTTGACTGCCATACGGTGGGACCGTATATCTTTATCGTCACGGCTGTTGACTGCAGAACGGTGGGACCATTGACTGCCATACGGTGGGACCGTATATCTTTAAATTCGTCACGGCTACTGACTGCAGAATGGTGGGACCGTTGGCTGTTATACGATGGGACTGTATATCTTTAAGTTCGTCATAGCTGTTAACTGCAGAACGGTGGGACCGTTGACTGCAACCTCATTGCCAAGATCTATTGGGAACAGGAAGTGGACCGAATTAGAATGCATTGCGTAGCGAGGGTTCGAATCCCTAAACTTGGAGACAACGACTTGATTTGGAATGTATGTAGTATGGGATGCATACATTTCCAAAGTCTCGCTTACATTAGACTAAGTACATTGGCTTGACCTGGGCCACATGTAGTATGGGATGCAGGTGTGTCCAGGGTCTTGCTGATGTTAGATTAAGTGCATCTGTTCTATACTCTGCATTTTTGCATTAGACTCAGGTCACGGCATACACGAACACTAGGAAATTAGGATACACGTTTATTTTCCATTCAAGCTGAATTGTGAGTGTGATAGTTGAACTGCGTAATGAGTGCGGAAGTGATGTGTCGCGGGACGTGATGATATGTGTTGTAAGAAATGAATGAATGTGATGTTATGTGATATAAAATTGGGAAGGATTATAAGTCGTGAGTCTGTAATTGCAATTGTACGGTAAATATGGTGCAGTTTGTGTGAGAGTAGAGTAATTGTGAATGTAAGGCTTTATGGGAGAATAAAGCTATAGGGGTATTTGCATAAGGCATAAAGTGATGAGCCTTAAGTGACTAATTTGGAAATGATTTTTCCAAATTAAAATTAGGTATGTTTGTGAGCAAGTGTGGATATGCATACAGGAAGTGATGCAGTGAGTACTTGATGTGAATTTCCGTATATGACATTTACATGTTCAGGTTTATCTTGGTATTTGTAAGTTCATTCTGTTTTACTTATAAGTTTAATTTGTTTGCTTATTAATATATTATACTCACACCAGAAATGGCTAACCCCTTAGTGTTTGGGGGGTTAGGGGGGTCTCTGGACTACCCTACTGTTACAGGTCCCCAGCGGTGCAGAGGTGAGGTGTAAACTCTGTGGACGGAGCTTCATTTACAATTGTTGCTTAAGGTTTAATTGTGTGAATAGTGCATTTTATGATTTAAATTGTTTTTTTGATGTATAAGTACATGGATGACGATGATGAGTATAGTGTGGAGGGGCATGCTATGTTGCTGACCCGTACCCATCTCGTTGTGGAGTACCGGGCCCTGTGGTATGTTTTATGAATTATTTTCTAAAAAACTTACTACGTTTTCAAAGAAATTTATGGTTTTTAATTGATATTTGATATTCTATTATGAGTTTGGCCCCCAGAGCATATATATATATTGCCTGTGTGATTCTGCTCATTTTGGCCTGGGGAGCCCGTGATATTATTGCCTGTGATGTGAGCTACGGAATTTAGAGCAGAATTCCGTAAGCTTTTTGTGTTTCGGAGCAGAAATTTCAGGGGAGACTCTGCCCGATTTTTCTTTGAAATATAACTATCTTAGTTTATGTTTAAAGTAATATAGAAATTGAAAGAATTGAGTTTGGAGTCAATATGGGGGCGTTACAGCTTGATACGAATAATTGATGTTCGTAACTATTGATGTATTAACTCTGATGGCAATAAAAAGTGTTTTAATTTTCCGTACTATTTACTGTGTTGAGATGCATTTGAAGGCAAAGATTCTGGTTGTGTCACGGATGTCCGATAACGGGGATCCGGGGCGCTACACCATAACTTAGGAATTTTGATTTCAAAGCAACACAAGTTTAAATTCAATAGGGCACATATTAGTTGCAAATTAAAAAGACTACCTGTACAAACACAACGTAGGGATTATGCCCCCAAAAGGGCTTTCAACATGATGCGGAAGAATATTAGAATTTAAATAAAATATAGTCCTTGCCCCCAACTTCGGAGACTACACCAGGGTTACTTCACACTTGCAAGCTGGTGATATGGCTAAAAATATGGTTAAATCGGAACCGTCCAAATTGGGCACGAATCTTAAAGCTCGGGGTAAAATGGTAATTTCACCTACAAACGGGTCTGAAATTGGGAACTGGGCCTTTTTCCAAAGGCCCAATAACCTATAAACGGGTCCATCTTACTGGGCGTGGATCCCAACCCGCAAGAAGCCCAGTCCAGCTGGATAGGAGAATTAGGGTTTATGATTAACCTTAATCAATGGTCCTGATCACTTCTATCCATTCACTGGGTAGTAGGGATTTGATCTTATCCCGAAACTGGTTCCTAAGGCGGCTATAAATACCCCCCATCCCCTACTATTACCAGGTAATCAATCTTTTACCAATCAAAGCTCTTTCACAATCTTTCTGATTACTGACAAGAGCGTCGGAGGGTGCGTCGCCGGAATCAACCCCGGTGTTTCGCACTTTTGCAGGTCAACGGCGGAAGAATCTCGGTCAAACCCCGGCGAAGGTGTTCAGGTTTGACTATTCAACTTCCCTCGAATCCACAAATCTTTCTGTTTGCCCCCACACCGATTTCAGTGGTAACAGATTGGCGCCGTATGTGGAAATCATGAATAGCAGTCCAATCTCTTCCACTGGTCAACACCGCCTCCAACCATGCCACCAACGAAGCTGAGATCTAGAGGGTCCAACCATGGACCCACTCCTCCTCAACCACAACCAGAGGCTCCCCTCCAACCCATCCAGCCTCAGGGACAGCTCCCTCCTCAACCCGATCAGCCGCTGCAGTAGTTGTAGCCTCCTCTCCAAAAATCTTCAACATCAGCAGGCTCCACTCGGGCCCCAGAATGCTGGTATAGGGACCTCTCGTCCTCACTCTCAGAAGCAACCTTTTCACTGTGACCACATCTCCGTACATAACCCTTCAACCGACTCCATGGCATCTCATAACCCTCGGCCCTCAGAAGACCTCCGCAATGTCATCATCAACCGGCAGAAAGAAGAGGACCTTCGCCACCGTTTGGATGAAAGGCGGGCCCGTGAGGGAGTCTCCCGCTCAGAACGTCCAAATGCGCGATCTCCTTGCCGTCGCGACCACAGGAGGTCCCCTCTTCATGGAAGGCGGAGAGAGTCCCCGTAGTATCTTCGAAGAAGGCATCATTCTCCCGCTGGTCGACAGCCCCAGAGGGATCAGAACGGGCCTATCACCCGAGCAGAGTTCCAAGAGTTCCAGGCAACAATCTTGTAGGCCCTCAATCTCCAGCCAAACAACAACAATAATGTTCAGAGGGTCCCCACTCCTCCATCGGTTCGCAGCCCTCACCATCGGTCCCTCAGTCCTCCTTAAGCTCCGACCCACCGCCATCACATTCCTAGCCCTCACCTGTCTCCGAGCTACCGACGCCGTAGCCCACGCTCCCCTTTGTACGAAGACGAGTCCAGAGGCTCACCAGGATACTGTCGAAGGGATGATGCTGTCTATCGCCGTCTCCACGAGATGGAGAGGCGCCTCGGTCAACTCAATAGGGACGAGGAACTGAGAGGTAGGACCCTCCGACCAAGCAGACCTCTGTTTTCTTGAACCATCATGGAGGCACCCGTTCCAACAAACTTCAAGCCCCCGCAGTTCGAGACATATACGGGGGAGTCAGATCCCATGGATCACATCGAGAGTTTACTCTCATGGTGATTCATCAAGCCTTCGATGCCCTCCCATGCAAGACCTTCCCAGCCACTCTCAAAGGCCCAGCTCGGGAATGGTACTCCCGCCTCGCTCCATCCTCCATATTCTCTTTTGAAAAGTTTGAGACCCTCTTCATAACCCACTTCGTGAGCAGCCGCCGCTTCGAAAAGACGAGTATTTCACTACTCTTCCTCAATCAGAAGAAGGGCGAGAAGTTAAGAGATTATGTCAAGCAATTTACTGCGGAGGCCAGGTCCATCGCCTCCCTCGACCAATCGGTTGCTGCAGCCCCCTTCCAGTCCAATGTCCTCAACTCCAACCTCCAGTCGTCCCTAGCTAAACATCCCCCGCGGGATTTCTTCGACCTTCTTCTCCGAAGCGAGAAGTACATTCGCGCGGAGGAGGCTGAACATCGCCCCACATTCGAGGGATCCTCTTCTGGAAATAAGAGGAAGGCTGCTGAAGACGAGGGAGCCAAAAAGCTCCAGAAGGACAACGGGGATCAGCGTCGTCCACCTCCCAGTTGAAAAGTTTACCCCTCGCAACGCCAAAGTTTCAACTATTCTCATGGACGTAGAGAAAGAAGGGATCCTACCTCCTACCCCGAAGATGAATACTCCAGGGAAGAAGAGGGACAAGGAGAACTGGTGTCGCTACCACCGAGACCACGACCACGACACCAATGACTGTCGGGCCCTGAAGAATGAGATCGAAGCCCTTATTCAGAGAGGGCAGCTCTCTAAGTTTATAAGAAAGGACCGGGTCGACCTTCCTCCACCCCCCAGGGGGGTTAACAAGTGGCCCGAGAGGCATGACGAGACTCCCGAATTCAAAGAAGAGCGCATCTTGCACCTCATCCACGGAGGTCCAATGGGAGGAACCTCTAACTCATCTCGAAAGGCATTCATCAGGGAAGTCAATTCGGTGCATGACATACCCCCTCCCAAAGGTTTTGGAGTCCCGGTTACTTTCTCAGATGAAGATCTAGAAGGCGTCCGAACCCCCCACTGTGATGCATTGGTGATTAATCTCCACATGGCAAACTTCAAAGTGGAAAGAATTCTAGTGGATAACTGTAATTCTGTTAACATCCTCTTCCTGGCGGCCTTCCGAGAGCTCAAATTATCGCGGGACAGGCTCAAGCCCACCGCCTATACTCTCCATGGGTTCACAGGAGTGCCAGTGATGATCGAAGGGGTCATGACCCTCGACGTAACCACTGGCAAAACTCCTACTACCCGAACGGAGCCAATGGACTTCATGGTTGTCGACGTCCCAGCCGCTTACAATGTGATCCTAGGTCGACCTGGCCTAGCTGCTTTAGAAGCCATCCTGTCAACTTATCATCTGAAAATGAAGTTCCCCACCAAGGCAGGTGTAGGGGAAGTAAGGGGAAGTCAAGAGATGGCCCGCAAATGCTACATGACCTCGACCGGAGGACCTGTCCTTTCCCTCGAGACCCTTGAAATTCCCCAGGGGAACACCCAGCCTTTTTCAGAGTCGGTAGACGAGCTGCAAGAAGTACTCTTCTCGGAGCAAGATCTGACCCGCAAATTCTTCATCAGCAAAACCCTTCCCTCTGCCTTCTGTTCCGATATAGTCCAATGCGTAAAGAGGAATCGGGACCTCTTCGCATGGACAGCTACCGACATGCCAGGGATTTTCGAAGACCTCCTCGTCCACCACCTAAGTCTTGCTCAGGGATCCAAACTGGTCCAGCAGAAGAGGCAAAAATTTGCCCCGGAACGCCAGCAAGCTATAACAAAAGGTCAATTATCCCGAGTGGCTCTCCAATGTTGTTATGGTGAAGAAGGCCAATGGAAGTTGGAGGATTTGCATCGACTTCACCGACCTGAACAAAGCATGCCCCAAAGATCCTTTCCCGCTCCCCAGCATCGACACCTTGATCGACGCCACTTCGGGCCATGAGCTTTTGAGCTTCATGGATGCCTTCTCCGGATATAACCAAATCCGCATGTTCCCCCCGGATATCCCAAAGACATCCTTCATCACAGATCAAGGCCTCTACTGCTATAGGGTAATGCCCTTCGGGCTCAAAAATGCCGGTGCCACCTACCAATGCCTCGTCAACAAGGTCTTCCGAAATCAGATCGGCCGGAACATGGAGGTTTACGTCGATGATATGCTAGTAAAAAATATCCAAGGGTCCGACCATGTCGCCGACCTCCAAGAAGTCTTCGACGTGTTGAGGAAGCATAATATGAGACTAAACCCAAACAAGTGTGCATTCGGGGTCTCATCTGGTAAGTTCCTGGGCTTCATGGTCAGTCAGAGGGGGATTGAGGCCAACCCCGAGAAGATAAAAGCCATCCTCAACATGGCTCCTCCTACAAATGTGAAAGAAGTGCAAAAGCTTACAGGACGCCTCGCGGCCATAGGGCGCTTCCTGTCTAAGTCAGGGGAGAAGTGTCTTCCTTTCTTCAAAGCCTTCAGGGGGCTAAGGGCTTTGAGTGGGGCCAGCAGTAGCAAGAATCATTCGACCAACTGAAAAGCTTATCTGGTCAACCCCCCACTCCTCAGCAAGCCTACTCCTGGGGAAACACTCTACCTCTACCTCGCTGCCTCCGAACAAACCCTCAGCGCTGTCCTAGTAAGGGAAGAAGACAAGGCTCAGAAGCCTATCTATTATGTGAGCAAGGTCCTTAGAGACGCTAAGCTTCGCTATCCGAGATTGGAAAAGATAGCATACGCCTTGGTTATGGCAGCCAGGAAGCTCCGCCCCTATTTTCAATTTCACTCGGTGGTCGTCCTTACCGACGAACCGCTCAAGCAAGTTCTGCATAAGCCCGAGACCTCCGGACGTCTAATGAAGTGGTCAATCGAGCTAAGTCAACATGACATATCTTATCAGCCTCGGACTGCTATCAAAGCCCAAGCCCTAGCAGAGTTTATAGTGAAAAGCATGATTCCGGAAGTAAGTCAAGCGGCAAATGGACCTCCAATCTGGACGGTGTATGTAGATGGGTCGTCTTGCACCGAAGGGAGTGGAGCCGGAGTTATTCTGGCAGGCCCAAATGATTTCGTTCTCCAATACTCCCTCCACATCAATTTCAAGGCTTCTAATAACGAAGCGGAGTATGAAGCCCTAATAGCAGGCCTGGGCATGGCTCGCAAGGCAGGGGCATAATATGTCCGAATATTCATTGACTCGCAGCTTGTGGTAAATCATGTCTTAGGAGAATACGAGGCGCGAGACAGCCGAATGGCTAAGTACCTAGCCAAGGTCCAAAGTCTCATGGCTTCGTTCGAAGAGGCACAACTCCAGCAGATCCCTAGAGAAGAGAACGCCCAAGCAGATGCCCTCTCAAAACTAGCCTCTTCCTCTCTCCAAGGTCTCGAGCAGACCGTCCTGATCGAAGTCCTACTAAGGCCCAGCATTGACGGAGAAGCAACCGACTCGATGGAGTCGCTACCCGTCCAACTCAGGGATAACTGGATGAAGCCTTTAATTGAGTTCCTTAGAGACAGGAACCTTCCCCAAGATCCTAAAGAAGATCGCCGAATCCGAACGAGAGCGGAACGATACACCCTTGTTGAGGAAGTCTTGTACAAACGCTCTTATACCCAAGTAGATGGCAGACCCTACTTGAGATGTCTCTCCCCAGAAGAAGCCATGTATGCCTTGCAAGAACTCCGTGAAGGTATAGGCAGAGCCCATTCAGGATCAAGGTCCCTCACCAGGAAAGTCTTGAACTACGGATACTTTTGGCCTACCCTATTTCGAGATGCCGAACTACATGTCCGGAAATGCAGCTCCTATCAGCAATTCTCCAACATTCGCCGCCTACCCCAAGCACAACTCACATCTCTCTCAAGTCCAATTCCCTTTGCATTGTGGGGGATGGACTTGCTAGGTCCATTCCCACCAGCTCCAGGCCAGCTTAAGTTCCTAGTCGTGGCAATCGACTATTTGTCTAAATGGATCGAGGCCGAACCACTGGCTACTATTACTGAGAACAAAGTGCTGCAGTTCTTCTAGAAAAATGTAATCCGTAGGTTCGGCATACCTCGAGTCCTAGTAACAGATAACGGAACACAGTTTACAGGGACAGCATTTCGCTATTTATGTGAAGACCTCGGCATTCATCAACGCTTCTCCTCCGTCTCCCATCCTCAGTCCAATGGTCAAGTAGAGAACGCCAACAGGCAGATCCTCTCAGGCATCAAGAAGAGATTAGACAAATCGGCCAAAGGCTTATGGGGAGATCAACTTCCTAACGTATTGTGGAACTACCGCACTACCAAAAGGACCCCCACAGGAGAGTCGCCCTTCAATCTCACCTACGGGTCTGAGGACGTAATCCCCTTAGAAGTTGGATTGCCATCTCCTTGCCTAGTCGCATATAATGAAGAGCAAAATGCCAAGGAGCTCCGAGCCAACCTGGACCTCATCGACGAGCTCTACGAAAGAGCTTCGATTCGCCAGGAAAATTATTAGAGAAGAATCGAGCAAGCCTACAACAAAAGGGTCTGTCCCACAGATCTTAAGGAGGGGGACTTGGTCCTCAGAAAGCTAGCCATCTCATTCCTCAGTCAAAAGAGCAAGCTAGCCCTGAATTGGGAAGGACCATACAAGGTCTCCAAAGTAGTTCGGCCAGGATCATATCGTCTTGAAGACCTCAAAGGCAGAGAGATACCAAGGACTTGGAATGCCGACCATTTACTGAAGTGCCAAGAGGGTGTTTGAATGCCTCTCCGAGTACCATCAAATGTCGAGCCATTCCTATCTTCTTTTTGTTTGTACTTGCTTCTTTATTTTCCCATTGTAATAACGACTTGCAACTTAGAAGCGGTCGGTTAGCAGTTATCAATAAAGAACTTTTTTTCACCTGGTAATTCTCTTGTGATTGTTTTATCTCTCTGTTTAAAATCTTAATTGTACTTACTCAAACGACATGTTCGGAGTCCAAAACTTGGCTTGATTCCGCTTTGCAAGCTCACTCTTAAGCGAGCTAGAAGTGGTTCGCCATTCGGAACTGCTCCCACAATTATTGAAACTTACTCAAACGATGTGTTCAAAGTCCAAAACTTGGCTCTTAAGCGAGCTAGAAGTGGTTCGCCATTCGGAACTGCTCCCACAATCGTTGAAACTTACTCAAACGACGTGTTTGGAGTCCAAAACTTGGCTCGATTTCGCTTTGCAAGCTCGTTCTTAAGCGAGCTAGAAGTGGTTTGCCATTCGGAACTGCTTCCACAACCGTTGAAATTTACTCAAACGACGTGTTCGGAGTCCAAAACTTGGCTCGATTCTGCTTTGCAAGCTCGCTCTTAAGCGAGCTAGAAGTGGTTCACCATTCGGAACTGCTTACACAACCGTTGAAATTTACTTAAACGACGAGTTCGGAGTCCAAAACTTGGCTTGATTCTGCTTTGCAAGCTCGCTCTTAAGCGAGCTAGAAGTGGTTCACCATTCGGAACTGCTCCCACAACCGTTGAAATTTACTCAAACGACGAGTTCGGAGTCCAAAACTTGGCTCGATTTCGCTTCGCAAGCCTGCTCTTAAGCGAGCTAGAAGTGGTTCGCCATTCGAAATTGCTCCCACAACCGTTGAAACCTACTCAAGCAAAGAGTTTGGAGTTCAGAGCTAGGCTCGACTCTGCTTCTACTCCTCGCTCGTAAGCGGGTAAGAAGTGGTCCTACAACCATAAATGATTAACAAAACACGCAAACACAAGCACAATAGAATAAACAAGCTCTCATTTCTATAAAATTTAAAGTTTGAGGAAACTCAGATTACAAGACTAGCTACTCTCCTCTACGACGAGTTACAGAATTCGAAAAGCCAAAATTACAAGACAGCTCTTTCAACGCCTCCTCGGGGCAGGGATGTTCCGGTTCAAAGACACCCGGGGACGGCGACGCCTAACCTCAGAGCTCGTCTCTAGACCGACAAACTGAGACGCATCTTCAGCACTGCCCCTGATGGTGGCCCCAACGGACACTCCGCTCGACGAAGCAGCCACACCACTTTGTGCGTCGACAGGACTCTGCCAAGCAGCAGGCAAGCGAGTCGCAAGCTCGTAAAAGGAAATTCCTCTCTCGCTCTCTTCACGGGTACACGACGTGCTTCTGACATTAATCCGTTCAGGTTGGGGTTTGAGCCGAGCGACCTCCTCAAGTTCGACGATTCGATCCTTTAGAGAGTCATCCTTCACGACAATCTTGAATCGAGGAAGCCGAGCGGAGTCTGCGGCACCAGAGCTGTCGGTAATAATTCGAGAGAGATGAGTAACTTCGATGCTCTTATCGACCATAACCCTCTTCAGCTCGTCAACCTCCGCCGTCGCCTTGCTCATGGTTGCTAACAGTTCATCTTGCTCATTCTTCAACTTGCCCATCGCCGCTGTTAATTCTTCTTTCTCCCCCAAAAGCTCGTCTTCGGCTATCGACAATTCGTGGACCTCAGCTAACAGTTCATCTCTCTCCACTGAGACGTCAAATAGTGCCTGCCGAAGCGATTCCACCTCCCTTTCGGGAGGAGCCTCTCGAGCTCGTTTCTTAGTTGCTTCAGCTAGGAGAGACGCTTCGACAACGTTCGTTTGAGGTGGTCTAGATCCAACTCGCTCTTGAGAAAACACTCTCGACTACGAGAAAGGGCCAGCTTCGTCGCTCCTAAGTCAGCTCGGAGACGAGAGACCTCAGCCGCTATCATGTTTGGCGATGCCTCCGCTAGACACAACTCGGCGATCTAAGAAAACACAACAACACTAAGCTCGAGCAACACATAGCTAAACTTCAAAGCAAAGTTGTTACCAACACTTAGCAAGACGACAAAGCGAGTTGTTCTCAAGTGAGTGATGCTCAAAACTTAGTTGGATTTCAAAACGAAATTATTTTCAGCCCTTAGAAAAATTTCAAATCAAGACGTCTCCAAAACAAGATCGACCCCAACACTTAGTCAAAGAAAGCAAAATTTCATTTATAACAAAAAGCGGTGGCCAGTCCGCTACAAGGCAATACATGAAGAGAGAAGAAAAAGTACAAAACAACAAAGATCAAGGGGCCACCTTGGGTGGTAGCTTGGTGACGGGCACCTCGGTGGACGGCTCCCCTTCCTCTGCCACTATGGCTCGGGAGTTGGCCGGAGCCTCGTCGCCCCCTCCCTCCACCACCATGACCTCGGGATCGGCCGGAGCATCGTCACCTTGTTGCTCTTCCCCTTCCTCTCCTTCGGCCTCTTGCACGGCTTCCGGATCCTCCTCGCCGACCGGACCCCACAGTCCGTACCCTGAACTATCAAAGCCGGGGACTCGAGCCTCGACGTGCTCGAGCGGGTGGCATAAGACTGTTCCATGTTGGCCATCATATGCTTCTTAGCCTCGGCCTCAATCTCTACCCTTGCCGCCCCCACGGCCTCATCTTTTTGCCGCATCACCGCCTCCAGGGCCCTCTTCACCTCGGCCTTCTCCTCAGTTGCCTTGGCCACCTCCGAGGCGAGCTTCTCCCTCGCCTGCGCCAAGGCCGCCTCCAAGTCAGCGACATGTGCTGCCAAAGCGTCTGAGCGGCGCTGCTCCGCCTCGAACTGCTTCATGACCCTTGCCCTCTTCGCTCGGTCTTTGTCGCAAGCGGCCTTCAACTCCCTCTCTTGCTCGGCGTACTGCTCGAGAAGGTGGCTGAAGTGGCACGTGGCCTGCAAGAAGAAGCAATTAGAGCGCAATAAAAACCGAGCTAAAAACTTAGAAAATTTTCAAAAGGTCATCGATATCAACTAAGAAAACATACCGACATGAGTGACCGAGCTACCTCTAGAGCATCGTCGCCTATCGTCCCCGCCTTCAGTGCAGCTCGGTCTTTTGGGGTCGGGAGATGAAAAAGAGCCTGCATACTCATCGCCGAGTCCCCCAAGAAATCGTCGTGATTCATCACCCGCCAATCGGGGACAAACAGTTTCTTGTGGGCCTCGGTCAGTATGGCATCGGCCTGCTCGGTAAGGGGTGGGGCCTCGAGCACCAGAGCTGCCGAGACGGAGAAGCCTTCGCCTGAAGGACCAAAGGGGGTCGGCTGAACAAGACCTACAACCGAGGCCGATCACCGAGGAGAGGCCAGATCCACGACTGCAGCCGAAGGAACCTTGGTTGGTCAGCCGGACGAAGGCCCCGCGCTCGTCCTCTTCCTCTTCTTAGCATCGAAGGCCTTATTTTGCTCAGCCATAATTGCTCGGAAGTCCATGCTCGAAGCCTCTGTTGAATAAAGAAAACAAAGTTAGAAAAAACAAGGCATAACAGAAAGTATACAAGAAAAAAAGAGAGCGTACTCGGATCGATCGGACTAAGGCCCGACCCATGAAGCACCTCCTCGGTTATGTCCCTCCAACTCAACATCGGGAGTCCGACCAGCTTCGCCGCGACCTCTGCTTCGGCCGGAGTCAACACCGGCTCGGCCTTCGCATACTTTGGCACGTCCTCCTTCCATCGGGTCGGGAAGTCCCATGCCGAAGGGCCTCGGATCAAAAAGAACTTACCCTTCCACGACTTGATAAAGTCGGGGTTCTCTATGAGCTTGATGCCTTTCCGAGGCGACAGATAGTACTGGTGTTCGGTCTTGCTCATCCGATTGATCCGGTACAAACTCCTGAGAACGACGAGCTGGGGCTCCACCTTTGCTGTTCAGCAATGGAGCAGAAATCCGAGCACATGTTGCCACATGTTCGGCATGAACTGGATTGCGGCTCAGTCCATACCACCGGAGAACCTCGGTCACGAAGGGATGGAGAGGAAGACGCAGTCCGGCATTCAACGCATCGTAGGTGAAGACATAAGTATCCGGCGAGAAGGCCGTGCACGCTCGCACCCCGGGACCGGGGAGAATCAGGGTGTACTCTGGGGGAATGACGAAGCTCTTCCGAATCCGAAGCAGATCTCGTTCGGTTAGAACCGAGGGGATATCGTCGACTTCAGTAACCTCCCTCGGTTCGTTCTCCTCGTATGTTTCCGAGCGTCCGTAGACGGCCTTAGTCAGTAGCTTACCGGTGTATTGTCGGATTCCCTCGTGACCGGATATCCCGGTCGGCAGCCGACCCATTTCACCTGCTTGTCTCACGGTCTCTACAACCGTATCAACAACCGAAGACCAGGCCACTTCCTTCCTCGTCTCCTCGGCCGCCGACGACCCTACTATCTCATTCCTCTTCCGTTTGCTCACCACTTCTCCCCTTTTCTCGTGAACTAACCGTTCGTCGCTTCGACCCCCCGAGGAAGAAGCCTCACTACCCGAGGACACTCGTGACATCTCGTAGGGTATATATATGAGACTAAGAATATATATACTAACCTTGATGTGACGTTTACGGTCGGAAAAACCTCACCGGAAATCACCTGGCCTGCCGCGACAGCTAACACAACCGCCCTTGATCTCAAATCTCCGCTAGCAGAGCAACTCGAGAGCAAAAGTGAGTTCTGAGAGTGAAAAGTGAAAGAATGAGAGAAGGAATGAGGGGGTGAAAACTTATAGCCAATGAAGCAACTCTTGGGCTTTTGAAACGCTTTGGGCCCGTTAAGGAAGGCTAAACGACAGAATGAAGAAGGGCGGCGATGGTTCAGAGAAGGGGGCGACGGTTCAGTCTTAGCCACACAGCTCGGCAATTCACGAGGCGCCGAGCCACCGAGGCACTCTGCCGAGCTACCGAGGCACCGACCTCCACATTTGGAGAAAAACGCTGCCGAACTCTGTGGGACGTCAGATTGTCCCAAGATTCGTGCCAAAGATTGATGAGCGGCTCAGATTTAGACACGCCCACAAAATGACAAAATCACATTTTCTCGTGATCTGAGCCACCTGCATCGTGATTCGTGTCCTGAAGGACGCTCCAGATGTCGCCACGTGGCTCAATGACTAAGGAGGAGCCGAGCCACCAAGGCACTCTGCCGAGCTACCGAGGCACCGACCTCCACATTTGGAGAAAAACAATGCTGAACTCTGTGGGACGTCTGATCATCCCAAGATTCGTGCCAAAAGTTGATGAGCGGCTCAGATTTAGACACGCACACAAAATGACAAAATCATGTTTTTTCGTGATTTGAGCCACCTGCATCGTGATTTGTGTCCTGATGGACGCTCCAGATGTCGCCACGTGGCTCAACGACTCAGGAGGAGCCGAGCCACCGAGGCACTCTGCCGAGCTATTGAGGCACCGACCTCCACATTTGGAGAAAAACAACGCCGAACTCTGTAGGACGTCTGATCGTCCCAAGATTTGTGCCAAAAGTTGATGAGCGGCTCAGATTTAGACACGCTCACAAAACGACAAAATCACGTTTTCTTGTGATCTGAGCTGACTGCATCGTGATTCGTGCCCCGATGGACGCTCCAGATGTAGCCACATGGCTCAACGACTCAGGAGGAGCCGAGCCACCGAGGCACTCTGTCGAGCTACCGAGGCACCGACCTCCACATTTGGAAAAAAAATGCTGCCGAACTCTGTGGGACGTCAGATCGTCCCAAGATTCGTGCCAAAGGTTGATGAGCGGATCAGATCACGCCACACCCACAAAACAACAAAATCACATTTTCTCGTGATCCGAGCCTCATACCTCGTGATTTGTGCCCCGATGGACGCTATAGATGTAGCCACGTGGCTCAACGACTCAGGAGGTGTCGAGCCACCGAGGCACTCTACCGAGCTACCGAGTTGCCGAGGCACTTTGCCGAGCTTCTGGGGCACCGACCTCCACATTTGGAGAAAAATGATACCGAGCTACTCAAACCGCCAGATTGTTCCAAGATTCGTGCCAAAGGTTGATGAGCGGATCAGATCACGCCACGCCCACAAAACAACAAAATCACATTTTCTCGTGATCTGAGCCTCCCACCTTGTGATTCGTGCCCCGATGGACGCTCCAGATGTAGCCACGTGGCTCAACGACTCAGGAGGAGCCGAGCCACCGAGGCACTCTACCGAGCTACCGAGCTACCGAGGCACTTTGCCGAGCTACCGGGGCACCGACCTCCACATTTGGAGAAAAATGCTGCCAAGCTACTCAAACCGTCAGATTGTTCCAAGATTCGTGCCAAAAGATGATGAGCGGCTCTGATCATGCCTCGCCCACAAAACGACAAAATCACGTTTTCTCGTGATTTGGGCCTCCTACCTCGTGATTCGCGCCATGATGGACGCTCCAGATTCAGTCACGTAACTCGGCAGCTCATGAAGCGCCGAGCTACCGAGCTACCGACGAGCTATGACCGAGCTACCGGGGCACCAACCTCCACAAATAGAGAAAAGAGCCGCCGAGCCACCCAAACTATCCGATTGCTTAGATATTCGCGCTTTTTGCTGATGAGCGGCCCAGATTGCGCCACGTCACAATTGGTATTTAAAATCAATTTTTTATTTATTAAATTCGAATTATTTATTTAGAAATTGCGAAAAAATAATTAAAAATTCAGAAAAATTAATTAAAAATTCTAAAAAATAATTATAAATTCGGGAAAACAAATAAGCATAACCCGATCAACGTGTATCATATAACTTTGAGGTTTCATGTAGGAGGCAAGAACATTTCATAATTGCGAGTTTAAATAAAATTTCTTCATTATATTATAACAAAATAATTTGTTTCTGTACATCTGAAAATTGTTGAAAATTTTGAATTTTATACTTTGTCCACATCATACTCTGTTAAAGCCCTGAAATTTTTTCCCCAAAATGCCCCACTTTTAGAAAGTATTTATCAAAACATTATCGCTATAGGTTAATTTGGTAAATGGTTTCGAACATTGGGTCAGTTTAGTAAATACTTTCAAAAAAAGGGTCACTTTGGTAAAATATTCCTAATAAATCCCCATTTGACCGTTGGAGCTCCTCTCTCACTCTCATTCTTGATTCAATCTCTTCAATCCTCCCAAAAAATCCCTCAAAAGAAAAAAAAAAATCCCTCAAAAAAATTCAAGAGATCGATACGAGGACAAAACATGGGTGAGGAAGGCAAAGGACTCTCGGCCCTTGAAGAGATCGCCCAAGAATTCCAACCCCATGTATATATCTCTTCATCTTTCCTTCAATCTTATAGATTCAAATTTTCTTCTTTTTTTTGTTGATTGTTTTGAAATGGGTTTTCTTTTCTGATTCTGATTGTATGATAAAGTGCGGAACTTAATGTTTCTTGTTTGTTTGTTGTGAATCAGAAGATGGAGAGATCTTGCCCGAGAATGGATCATGTCAAGAAATTGGTATAGATTCGATCTTTAGTTGAATTAATGTGTACTCTGTTTGATTTTATTGATGTTTTTTTTTTTTTTTTGATTATTACGTTTTTCTGGGTTGGAGTTTTCAAGATGAGGATTCGGTCAATTCAAGATGAAACAACTAAACAAGGCAACATTCAGGTGATCAAGCTCTCTCTTTCTCTCTCTATATATCTCTGTTTTTTCTTAATTGAAATTAAATTTTGAGAAATGGGTAATTTTTTTCAATTTTTTTAGGAATTCAAAGATGGCTGTTATCTTACCATCTCCTGCACTCGAAAGTGATCCGATGGTTTCCTTCTTTGATCGCGATCTTTCTTCTTCCCTTCAGCTTCTTGGTATGTATATCATCCTACTATTTTTCCCTACTTGAATTCTTGTAGCGATATGCTTATCTTTATTTTTATTTTTTTTATGTTTTGTTTTGTTTTAGTAACCAAGTACAACAGCTTACTGAAGAAATGCCCAGACCAGACTTTTGAATCTGCAAATTTGTGAGGAGTTGAGCAACACCTGCATTCAAGAGTGAGCGGAAATCCGAGGAATGCTTGAAAAGAAAGCATTTGCACAGAGATAATTGAACTGTAAGGAAATATAAGGGGTTTTCACAAATGCTGCCGGACTTTAAGTTCAAAAGAGATGTTGAAGGTATATACTTCGGTGGTTGAATTCAATCAGTCTCACGATTCGAAGTTGTCAGTTGTTTGCTCTGATAATTAAGGTTTGATCATGTTTTACCCATAACTTAGTTACGGTACAAACACATTAAAGTTTATAAAAAAATTTATTTATAACTCTGGTAAATAACTTTTGGTAGTATAATTATTTATAACTTTCGGTAAATTTTTTTTTGAATTTTGGTAGAATAATTATTTACAACTTTTGGTAAAAAAAATTATTTGCAATTGGGATAATTATTTATAACTTTTGCTTTAGAATATTATCACATTTTCAATAAGAAGAAACTATTTAGAAGAACCATGGTATCAACATTATCAGGTATCACCATCCATTCAAGGAACAAACTAGCTCCTAATTGATGCAGAACAATAACATACCAGAAAATTATGAAATATTCTACAGTGAAAAGATTGCTTGAGAATCTGCTAGTTAACTACATTTTTGAATTCAGCAATACCAAGGAAACAAGAATCTGGAATATAAGTGTGTACCAGTAGTGATAGG
Organism: Hemerocallis citrina; assembly: GCA_017893485.1. Classification (NCBI taxonomy): domain Eukaryota; kingdom Viridiplantae; phylum Streptophyta; class Magnoliopsida; order Asparagales; family Asphodelaceae; genus Hemerocallis; species Hemerocallis citrina. The sequence goes on from CM030360.1 coordinate 232,486,517, forward strand.
ACAATGATACAAACAAAAAAGTACGATATAGGCAAGAAAGGCCTAAGAATTTGTGTGTGTGTGTGTGTGTGTGTTGGGAGAGGGAGGGGGGGGGGGCATATTTATTAAGATATCCAGCCATCGCTATAAGTTCAATTATTTGCATTTTTTTTTATGAATAAAATTATTTGCAATTGGGATTGTGTGAATGAGTAATTAGGAATTATGGAATCTTGTGGGGGAATTTTGACTGTTTAGGGTTTGCTAAATTTGTGGATTTCTTAATTAGGGTTTGTAGTTTAATTAGGTGTGATTAAGATGTATATTGAGTCACTGATTTGTAATGGATGGTCAATAGTCAATACTACTTCAGATATAGTGTCTGAATCAGATTAATTGGGTTGGTCATTGACACTTTGCATTACTCCAACTTTGTAGTTATAATATTAGAGATGAGCGATTATATAGAGATATATAAAAACTTTGTTGTAGAACATATATATGGACCAGGAAGATTGAAGAATCTCCAAACAATCTCTCTTCCAAATCAGCTGTCCTGCTTACTTCAGAAGAACTTTGTTGTAGAACATATATATCAAGGTATTTCCTTTTCCTTTATTTAATGCATGTCAGAAACTTAATTTAACAACTGAGTAATTCAATAGATTGGAAAATTAACAGTCATGCTCAATTTAGTTTGGAATTCTATTTAACCAATGACTTTTACATTTTGCAAGAAAAAACTTAGAGCTAGATTACCCTGAAAAATTGTCATTTACATCAGGTTATATGTCGTTAAGAACCATGACTGAGCATGTCGAAAATCTGTAAGGTGCTTGATACAAAACACAAAGTGATGCAGGTAGGGATGCTTCAGAATATGAAACTAATGTACAGATGGCTGATCTAGATTTACAGCGTATTAAATCGGTAATAAGAGAATAATGACATTGAGTTTAAACGTCTGTAATAAGAGAAGTGAGGATGTCTTTCACTCTGCTAATTGTCATACCCTAGCAAAGATAACATAAGAAATTAAGTCTGCAACTTATTCTTTATTTAATGCCAAACAATTTAGCAATTTGTTTTATTGTCACCTATAGATTTCAAATGTTGTAATAATAAAATAGTGATTATTTTATATTGTTAGAGTACAGCATTGTGAAATTTTTGTACATATAGCACATGGATTAGTTTGGAAATTACCTAAACCAACTGCATCCAGCAAAAAATGAAAGAGACTAAAAATGATTTAAGACAGGGATCATGTAGAATAGCACAGTTTATATATTTAATATGCATAAAACATAAGTTCTTAACCCACTTATATTTTAAGCTAGTTCAAAAACTCCAGAAAAAGTTTTTTAGGCAATATGATGATGAATTGATGACACTGTAGCTATGGAAAAAGACAACATGAATTCTGATTATGGTAAAAAATTGTACCAAGTCCTTCATTTGATCATGCATATTAGCCTTATTAGTTCTTTAAATACACTATAAACCTGTCAACTTCCAATTTCTTTGGAAAAACCTCTTATGTTACTTCGCACAGTTAAACTAGTTTTATGGATGAGAATACTCCCAATCGAAGTACACTAAAATACTTTAACTGAAACCAAATAATTTAGCCAAATGCAGTACATTTCCATAACATATGAACAATAGTATGCTTTAACAAACCTGTAAATTTCAACTAGGGGCACTTTTTGTGCAAATTAACTGTCATGAACACAATTTAAATCTTACTTCAAATCCAAATATTAGAATATCAATTTAAATCTTGAATAGTATACTCCTGTTTTCACTTCGCATGCTTCAAGTTAATATGCAGTTGTTGTCAATACATAAATTTGAATACCCCGACATTTGATTTCTTTGACGCTACCCACAAGAAATTAGATGGGCAATTTTGTTTCCACTGCAGCTGCGATGATACCGGTAATTTTTCTTCATGATGTGTGTTCTTAGATTTGTTAAGTGTCTTTCAAGTAAATAACATATGTATTTTTTTTCAATTTGTATTTTAACAGAGCACTGCCAGAGTCAAATATGCCGAACTATCTTCTACAATGGCCTTTGACTCTACCACAGTCAAATATGCCAGAGTCAAATATCGAACCAGCCACTCCGACACAGGTTAGTATTGTAACTTAGAACCGGTATGATATGGTTATAGTATTTATTTTAATTTTTGTGTAAGCTTCATTGCAGACGTGTATATATTTAATAGTTGACAAAAATTTGTCAAGTGTGCAATTTAAACATATGTTTACTAATTCTCAAGTGTGCAAGCAGTTGCAGTGTATATATTTAATAGTTGACAAAAATTTGCAAGATTAGATCATATAATCCCACTTGGAAGTTGGGTGAGAACAAACTAATGATATTGTTTATCAGCTGTGTGCTGAAATGTGGGAAACAGTACTGAACAAGTAAATAATTTTAAGTTGTTGCCATGGTCATAATCTTAGAAGGAAGGAGAAGTTTTTTTTTTTGTATAGAGGGTCTACTATTTGTTTTTCCATTAATTGCTACTGATCTGTAAGGGTCATTACCTTTGTTTAGATGTCTTCTTTTAGTCTCGCAAATCATAATCTTATGCTTGTCTTGATGTGTACCTGGTATTTTTTTTTTGCTTCATCAACAATTCATTCCTTCACTCCTATAACAATTAAAAGTTCACTGCTACATCAACAATAACTAATAGAACATGCAAAATTTAATATACTAATGTCAAATGAATAATATAGTGGAGGTAATTACAGTTGTTAATACATTGCATAATCTAATGCATCTCAATTGTGACTTAATCTATTTAGAACTGTGTGTTATGACTTAACACAAAGATATACAAATTTTATGTAGTAACTGTAAGATAAGTAGGGGAGCTACAATGTTTTTATGCCTAAACTATTAGTTGAATTTTATTCTTAAGCTATAAATTTTCAAGCTCATGAGTAATCAATAGTTACTAATGGTTTAGTTAATACAACTACATTAGAAACACATTGGTTATATAGTCAGAATTAGTTGATTTTTATGCTTAAACCTGCTAACATTTTCAAGCTATTAAATAAACACTAACTACTAATAGTTATAAGTAACTTCTTTGCTAACAGTATAACTACCAAGATGTATTTGGAAATATACATAACCCACAAAGCTGCTACACTCTCAGCTTGACATAATATATTACAAAAACCTCATGCCTTTATAGGTGAAGAGTTACATAACCTACTAAGTAAGTATAATACTAAAGATTATTCTGAAAATAATGTTAGTTCAAGTAATAACAGGATGTATGTGTACATGGAGTCTGAACAAACATGGAAAAGAGTATTACGAATATGAGTTTAATTTGAGTGATAAAATTATATACAGTTTTCATTCCTTTCTTAACTTCTAATTCATACAGATAAAATTATATACTGTTTTCCGTCTACTTCGAGATGATGCTCCTCTCTGGTGCCTTGCTCTCATATATCATTGAACCAAAAGGCTTATTGAGGTATGCCAATAGTTCAATTTATTTTATTTTATCCAAATTTATTTTGTATAACTAGCTATACAAAATTTTCCATCTACTTCGAGATGATGCTCCTCCCTGGTGCCTTGCTTTCATATATCATTGAACCAGAAAGCTTATTGAGGTATGCCAATAGTTCAATTTATTTTATTTTATCCAAATTTATTTTGTATAACTAGCTTTACTCCATAATATATTGGTGTACTTAAAAATAACAGAATTGTTGGATTTTACCAAGTCTCACAGGTAATATTGTTGTAAAAGTATATCTTTTCGGCAAATTTTTAGTCACTTAAGTAATTGATATCTGAATTGAAAAATAAACATGACTTATTTGTCGTCTTGCATAACTCTCATAAAAAGTGTCATCATGAAAATATTTTTGACTACAGATTTTCTAGAGGAGCTAAAATAACTTTTAGTCAATTTTTCTAGCACCTATTTTATCTAAAAATGCTTTTAGAGTTAGGAAGTAGTTTGAGGCTCTCCAAAAGCAAACATTAGGTCATTATATTATTTCTTCTTTCACAACTTTGGTGAGAGTGACTGTAAAGGTGAGAGAATACACGATGAACATGCAAAGGAGCAAGAGCCGCATGTGGTTTGTGGATTTAGCTGGAAGCAAGCCGCATGTGCTTTCTCCTTCCAACAGATTTTAAATGAAATTGACAGGAACTCGAAGCTTACTAACTTGCTATAAAGCTCTCTTGGTGTGTTTCTGTTTCATCTTTTAGATATCAAAATATTATATCAACTTGTTTACAACGCTATCATGGGAATCAACTTGGTTTTAGATATCTACTTTTAATGTTTAGGGGATACTTTTATAAGGCTCATTGTTGTACGACAAATTTTCTGTTAGCCTCTTTTAAGTTTAATTTACACTTCAAATCCCTCGTTTAAAATATTTCGTCAACCCCTGTTTTTATTCAAATACACTTTTTCTTAATGAAAATTGCTAATTTTGGTTTATTAGTTGCTCTATTTACAGTTTACATTTTATTGTGTTCACTTCCAATTAGCAGTTAAAAATAGAATGAGTTTTTCAAAACAGTGTATAAAAAAGTAATCATAAGGCTAATAGATGAGAATAAATTTCCTTATCTCAACTATTAACTCTTGCTTTCACGTTGCAACGACAATCATATCCAATAGGACCAATGTTGTTACTGGTTTATCCGGAAAAAAAATAATTATAAAAAAAAATTCTAGAGGCCTTGCTAATAAACAATCTGATCCGATTGAAAGTTTCTAGCTTATTTTGCTCATCTCTCTCTCTGTATATATATGTGTGTGTGTGTGTGTGTGTGAGTATTTTTTCATACAAAGTAGTTATATATTCACTTGGTAGGGTCCACACGGAATATCCACTCTGTTTATCATATTTATCATGTCAATTGATGTATGTGTAAAAAAATTCAAATGGTTTAGAGGTCATTCATTCATGCATCATGTGGGTCTAATTTGTGTTCGATTTTATTACTGTTGAAATCATTCATTTTTCAACCACATGATGCATGGGTGAATGACCTCCAAACCACTTGGTTTTCTCTATACATACATCCATTAGCATGATAATGGATAAAGTAATCTTCCATAAATGCCCCACAAATTGAGTATAATCACTTTGTATGAGGAAAATTTTCTCACTCTATATGAGGCTCTCTCTCTCTTTCTATATATATATGTATATAGGGGGGGGGGGGGGGTTATCATACGAAGCCCCCCCTCCCTTTTATATATACGTACACACACACCATAGTAGACTATTTTTCCGAGTTGACCCACTTTTTGAAACTAATTTCGAACATGACTCACTTTCCGAACTAATTCCTAGGATGGACCAGTCCTCATAGGCCGCTGTGGCCTATTCCAACTGCGACCTCTTCACAAATATCTTTTTTCGATGCCACGGTCTCTAGCCCAAATATGATATGGCCGTAGTTGGGAAATGCAGCATCGAAAAAACATATTTGTGAAAAGGCCATAGCCTTACAATTGAATAGGCCGCCTAATCCTATGAGGACTGGTTCCACCATAGAAATTAGTTTGGAAAGTGGGTCATCTTCAAAAATAGTTTTAAAAAGTGGGTCAACTTGGGAAAAAAATCCACCCTACTAGGTGACACATTGGATAAGTAAAAGTGAACCTTATTTCATTTATCTCCACTTTTCAAATGTATGATATGGATACATTTGCACCGTAACTTTTCAGATGTATGTATGATAAGTAAAAATAAGTGAACCTTATTTCGCCTATCTCCACTTTTCAAATGTATGATATGGACGGTAACTTTGCTTTCCAAATAAATATACAAAAAACTCTTCTAATGAAAAAATAAACAAATTTATATGTTTCCACCCTATCTTTCAAAACAAACAGCCCCACATACCTAGTTAGTGTTCCAAATTTGTGAAATTACCATTTTTTGTCTTAGATTTTTTTGGACAAAAGCCAAATCAAATTTGTATGTAATATTTTTTTTCTCTACCAGGTGATCCCATACGATACAAAAGTTGGAAACAAATTAAGAAAAAAAAAGTTTAAACAGAAGATACAAATGATAGAGAACTTTGAAGCCTTTATGAATAAATAGCACGGGTAACAAATTTTTTTTGAAACAAGGGTACAATATAAAATTTTCCAAGGATAAAAGTTCGATGGACAACTATAAACTTAGTTTGTTGTTTATGGAGACTTTAAGTGCAACAATAACTCCATTGGTGTCGTTATTGACTTATTGTTGATTGTGATTCTAAGCAAAAAATAAATTAATTACCCGTGCTATAAGATCAGCCTAAAATCTATTTGGTAATGCCATTCAGATTGCAATGAGTTAGGCATGAAATGTGTCACATATAGTGTGTGTGTAAAGTTATTGTAATGATAATATTCTATAACGGTACAATTTTTTCTTCTTTTTGTACTATTGTCTTTTGTAATTTACAAATAACACAAAATTTAAGGGATTTAATATCAATATATTTTGTTTCCATACAACTTTAATCTATCAATTAGTATCTCCCTATTCTTCACTTGGAGACATATACACAAAGTCTCTAACCTGTTTTTCATTCTTCCATTGGCCTAGTGTAGGCCTGTGCCTCTGTGAGTCTCCTCAACAATTAACCTGGAGACAATCCGATAGCGGTATAGCAAAACTGATGTTTCCTGCTATCCACCACCTTAGTGAGCATGTCCGCCGGATTCTTAGTGCCAAGAATCTTAGTTAGCTTCAACCATTTCTTCTCAACCGCCATTCCTACTGTGAATGACTTCTCAACCGGATTCTTAGTGCCTGTCCTTGTATAGAACCTCTTCATTGAACACAACATTCCTACTGTGAATGACTTTGTTATCCACAAAATCCCAAAGCCTGTAACCATACTCATCGCCACCGTAGCCAATGAAGACACACCTCCTGGACTTAGAGTCCAACTTCTTTCTTTCTTCCCTGTCAATTAGTGCATATGCCATACAACCATAAACTTTCAAATGCGAATAGTTAACAGTTTTACCGACCATAGTTCTTCTGGAATGGCCCCATCAAGGGCACTAGATGGGCAACGGTTAATCAAGTATACTGCTGTATCAACCATTTCTTCTCAACCGCCATTCCTACTGTGAATGACTTCTCAACCGGATTCTTAGTGCCTGTCCTTGTATAGAACCTCTTCATTGAACACAACATTCCTACTATGAATGACTTTGTTATCCACAAAATCCCAAAGCCTGTAACCATACTCATCGCCACCGTAGCCAATGAAGACACACCTCCTGGACTTAGAGTCCAACTTCTTTCTTTCTTCCCTGTCAATTAGTGCATATGCCATACAACCATAAACTTTCAAATGCGAATAGTTAACAGTTTTACCGACCATAGTTCTTCTGGAATGGCCCCATCAAGGGCACTAGATGGGCAACGGTTAATCAAGTATACTGCTGGATCAACTGTAGCGGCCCAAAGATGGACCGGAAGACCCGCATAAAGTCTCATGCATCTCGCCCTTTCGAGTATCGTGCGGTTCATCCTTTCTGCTACACCATTCTCCTGTGGAGTCTTAGGAACTGTCTTGATTCCTCTGATACCTTCCTTTGCCAGTTAGTTAAAAAACTCTTTGCTTGTGTACTAACCTCCGTTGTCTGACTTTATTGCTTTCCCCTTACAACCCGTCTCATTCTCAACTCTGGCCTTCCAAGCTTTGAATGCCTAAAAAACTTTGGATTTCTCGCGAATTGCATAAACCCAAACTTTTCTTGTAGCATCATCGATGAATGTGATGAAGTATCTCTTACCACCATAAGAGAATTCCTGAGCTGGACCCCACACATCTGTATGTACCAACTCTAGCTTTGCAAGCTTCTTCTCATGCCCACCCAACTGAAAGCTAACTGTCTTCTGTTTGCCCATCACACAATTCTCACAAAATTCATCTCTCAACCTTCTTCAGCCCTAACAAAAGATCCCTAGAACAAAGCTGCTTGACACCTTTTATACCAAGGTGCCCTAACCTGACATGTCATAGAATTGAAGAGGTACTACCTACTGATGTTGTAGCAATGATATCACCTGAATCACCTCCCCCAAGTAAGTACAACGTGTCACCATGCTTTTCTTTTGCCACCAACCTGGCACCTGTAGTCACCTTCCACTTTCCATGCCCAAAAGTTGTTGTAAACCCTTCTTTGTCTAGTTTTCTAGTTGAGACCAAGTTTTTCTTCAAACTCGGAATGTCTTGTATCATACAACACCAATTACCCACCATTGCGAGCCTTCACTCTCACAGTGCCTCTACCCACAACTGGACATATCTGTCCATTACCAACTGAAACTGCACCAAAATTACCTGTCCTGTAATCCTCAAAAACATCCCATGGGGGTACAATGATAAGAAGCACCTGAGTCTATACACCAATCATCTTGTAAAATATTCAATCAAGCAGATAAACATAATTCATCTAGACGGGGTTCAATACTTACCACATTGGCTATCTGTGACCCTGCTTGTGCTTTCTTATACTCCTCGCATTGGTCTATCCTGTGTCCTAGCTTCTTGCAGTACCAATACTCACCTTTGCGATATTCAGTTCTTGACTTGGATCTGTGATTCCTGCTCTGCGACCTCCCTCTGTTGTTACTTCTACCACAGTTATCAACTGACAACGCGGTATTGTTAGGATATGACTCTGAAGTCTCTCCATGTCTTTTTCTCTTTGCATCCTCATTCATAATGCTGCTTATAACATCCTTTAGGGTTGTCATATCAGTTATGGTGCTAGTAATAGTCTGCTCTACTGTGCCGTAACTATCGGGAAGACTGGATAGTAACAACAACGATTGTGCCCTTTCCTCAAACTTTAAACCCGACGATTCCATCTGATTGTGAACTAGCGCCTTCCTGATCAATGACAACTGAATCTGCCCAAGTGCTTTCTGATCCAATCTATTCCAGGCTGCCAAAGCAACTGGATCGACCTCCGCCCCTTCCGGCCTCATACCAAACAACGGATCATCAAGATCCTTATGTCGGAGATACGCAATCATTTGGATCTTCCACAATGTGAAATTCGTTCCATCGAACTCCTTGACTCTACTCTTGTCCCCTATCTTAATCAATACTACCAACTTGTAGCTCTGATACCACTTTGTTGAATTCTAACTGTGGAGTAAACTCAACAACGACGACGAGGTGAAGAACTATAGAATCAAAACAAGAGAAGAAAGAACAACCAAAAGCAACACACAAAAACACAAGATTTTTATTGAGGTTCACCCAAACAATGGCTACTTCCCCATGCAGAGACACTCCTGTAATTTTCACTAGAAATATGAAGATTAGGTTTACAAATCTCTCAAGAACTCACCACCAAGGTGTAGGGTTTCTCTCTATCTCCCTCTCTCTTATTGATACCTAATAGATCTCTATTTTCTTTTCTCTTCTTATTGCTTAACCCTAAAATCGTACACAATACAATATATATATGATTCCACATCTCTAATCTCAGCCGTTCATTTATTCAGCGTCAGGACGGTCGACTGCAACTCTAGGACAGTCGACTGGTCCTTTCCTCGATTGCACGAAATCTAATAGAGAGCGGGTCGGTCGACTGGGCGGTCGACCGGTCACTCCTTCAAGATACAGAATTGAATCAAAGAGCGGGACGGTCGACTGAGCAGTCGACCGGTCGTCTTGCCTGGGTGCGGTCGACCGCAACTCTGCTGTAGCCTCCAACTACTCTTGACCTCTTACTCCCACTTCGACTCTCCTTCTCGCCTATCTTCTTCAACCCATTATCGTGTTTGGATCCACAAACCCCAATAGAACCCTTGAAAATCGAGGTGTCAACTAACTGGCATTGGAAGAACTATAAGTTCCACTAAGAGGTCTTCAATGATCATATGCGAGTTTACTGTGAGCATTTTGGAGGTTCACAATGAGAAGATCAGATACCTTCTCATCGAGAATTCTGAACAGCATTCAAAGAAGTAATTGTATTTTTTCTTTTGTCGTTAAAATTTAGTCGAAGTTAGTTAAAACCATGTCATATATTCAATAACATCTAATTGTTGTTGTAGGTTGGAAGTAAAGCAAGTAGCAGATGGAACTAAGGATTTACCTGGTCTTGTGGAGTCTCAAACCTTTAGCATGGAGGATATCTGGGAGACACTCCAAACGGGGGAAAATAACAGATTGGTTGGATTTTAGCAATTCTCACTGGTAATATTGTTGTAAAAGTACATATGGTATTCTCAGATGCAAAAACACATCTCTCTCTCTCTCTCTTATATATATATATATATATATATATATATATATAGACACACACACACACACTAGTCATTTACGCGAGCGATGCATATCTTAATAAATATTTTTTTTTAAAAGTATAAATTCCGACGTAGTCTGCCTTCGAACATGAGACCTCTTTAGTTATGCACAGACAATGCGCGCAAGTTTGTAGATTTACAAATGACAACTCCAACTCCTATATTTAGTGATTATGTGAGGTCCTCCCTCCCTCCTTCTATATATACACACACCATAATAAGTGACACAATTAGATATGTAAAATGAAATAAACCTTAATTTCAGTGGCGAAGCCCAAACAATTTTGCCTGGGGGACCAAGAAAAAATCCTATGGTCATATATAGATATATAGACGTTTTTTGGTAATTTTTATGGGGTCAAACCATAAAACTTATTATTATTATTATTATTATTATTATTTGGGGGGCTTATTTTGTTCACCTCCACTTTTCAAATGCATGATTTAGGCTGTTTAAAGTGATTCACATGTCTTAAAATTTGACGTGTCATGATGTTTTCTTATCAACTTTTCTTTTCAACTAAAGATACAAAAATCTCTTCTAATGGAAAAAGAAACAAATTTGTATGCTTCCATCTATTTTTTTAAAAACAAACAGCCCCTATACCTTGTTAGTGTTCCAGTGAAAGTCCCATTTCTTGTCTTATAACTTTTAGGATAAAAGCCAAATCAAAATTGTATGTAATAAAAAAAGTCTCTACCAGGTGATGTCATATGATACAAAAGTTAGAAACAAATTAAGAAAAATGAAATTAAACATAAGATAAAAGTGAGAGAGAACTTAATGAATTGACTAGCACGGGTAACAAGTTTGTTTTGAAACGACGGTACAAAATAAAATTTTCCAATAATAAAAGTTCGATGGACAGCTACATACTAACTTTGTTGTTTATTGAAACTTTAAGTGCAACAATAACTTTATTGGTGTCATTTATTGTTGACTGTGACTAAGCAAAAAATAAATTAATTAGTTGTTATAAGATTTTGTAACACCATTCAGATTGCAATGAGTTAGGCATAAGATGTGTCACACATACTGTGTGTAAAGTAATCTATAACAATACAATTTTAAGAAAAAAAATATTTTAAACAACGTTGTGTACAAATGAATGCCACAAATTGTTGCAAGTGAAATCTCTAACGTTGAGTTGAGGTTGCTAAGATATTGGAGAAAAATCAAAATTTACAATGATGCATATGACAGGGTACTGGTATTGTCTTAATTCCGGTTGGTACCAATTGTGAGGAAATGGTTTTGTGGCCTATTACTTAAAAAATAAATTAATTAGTTGCTATAAGATTTTGTAACATCATTCAGATTGCAATGAGTTAGGAATGAGATGTGTCACACATACTGTGTGTAAAGTAATCTATAACAATACAATTTTAAGAAGAAAAATATTTTAAACAACTTTGTGTACAAATGAATGCCACAAATTGTTGCAAGTGAAATCTTCAACGTTGAGTTGAGGTTACTAAGATATTGGAGAAAAATCAAAATTTACAATAATGCATATGACAGGGTACTGGTATTGTCTTAATTCCGGTTTGTACCAATTGTAAGGAAATGGTTTTGTGGCCTATTTTGGTTTATTTTGATGTGATTGTATTAATGGTTTTTTTGTTTTATTTCATGGTCTAGACTTGTGTGGTTTTGTTTAGGAGAGTGTTTTTGAGTCTCTTGGTTGTTTTTTGGATCCTTGATCAAATATTTTGATGGATTTGGATTGTGTGTTGCTTCCTGTTGATGTTTTTTTTCATCCTGGTTGCCTGTGTGGTTTCTTCTTCAAGTGATGGTTGTTCTTGCTTGCTCTGAGCTAATCCTTGGTTAGTGTTTTTGGTGTAATTTTGGGCTGTGATTGCTGAGAGTGTGTGTGAGGGATTAATAGTGATGCTACTCTCATTGTCTTAGTTTTTTTGGACTTTTGCCTATTTTATATGCTTTCATTATTGATGTGTTTTTATTTTTTATTTGTTTTATGTTGGTTTCGATCTTGCTCTCTATGTGTATTAAATTGTTGTATCTTAGCACATATGCATCTTGGTTTTTATATGTATACTAGGTTTGCTCGTTGACACGTGCCTATGACACGTCTTCGGAACGGTGCACCTGGTTTGATTATAAAAAATAGTTTTAGAGGTTCAGCAAATTAATTGAAGTATGAAACATATTATATGAGGAAGCAGCATATCTATCTTTAAGCTCAACAATCGCCTTCTCTTCAACTTACATGGAATGCACTGCATAGAGTTTTTTTTATCTTCAGCATCACTTTTAGATATTTATAATAGTTATGCAAGGACATTATCATATAGGTTTTATAGTGCTTACTCTAATCCCATAACCACTATGAGCATGTCTAAATACAATGGTAACCTAAGTGCAGGTGTGAAGGTATCTACAATACCAATAATCTAAACATTTGTTTGTCTGAGACTAAGTTTGCAATTGAAATATCTCTTATTATTATTTCAACAAAAATGTAATACATGAAGTTCTCAAAACTCTAATCCAAGCTAATCATTTCTTTTATCTCCACTTTATCTTCCCATTGCACCTTTATAAAAAACAATTCAAAATGGATCAATAACAAATTTACTTTAGCTGTCTTGCCCCAAAATAAAAAATTAGAATGAGAATTCGGTTAATGAGATGAAATGAGAGTCGCCGCATCGCATGTAGAGGCTTTCGATTCCGTGGAGGGGAGTCGTCGATATGGAATCAGCAGCGGATCAGATATCGGCGACGACTGGATTTGGATTTGGATATGCTTTGAGATTCGCGCTTGAGAGGACGATGGAGGCTTCGCCAATGGTATGGAAGCGAAGGTTCAAGAAAATGGTTTTAGGGATTTGGAGTTAGCGGCTTAAAAACCCTGGGGGGAGAGAGAGAAATGATTAAATAAATAAATGAGTTGTTTTGGGGATTTGAATTTGAGTTTTGGGGGAAAAAATGTCTTTTGGGAGTTTAGATCTGGACCATTGATTTCCTTACTAGTGAAGGAGAGCCACCTGATAGTTTTTCTTTGTATTTTATTATATAGTTTTTTTATGGTGGTCACCATCTTTCATAAAAATAAAAAAATAAAATAAATAAAATAAAATTTTAGATGGGGTATTTAAGATTTTCAATATCCATGTACTTTGTTTCCATTCAACTCTAATAAGTATCTCCTGCATCTGCAGTTCTAATTTGTTGAGAAGTATATCCTTACATCTTTGTTTTCTTCAGATACATTTTGAAAATAGATTAGTGTGGTTAGTTAAAAAAAAGTAATAAGATACATTTCGAACATGAAGCAATCGGAAGGTAGATAGGTAGATAGAATGAGTAATTCAACAACAGTACCTTTTTTACGGAGAAATTGACCATGATAAAGCAATTGGTCAATTACACACGTTTGTAGAGTTCTTGATTTGATTAATGTATTACATTATTTAATGTACCAACTTTTTGATATATAACAATTTGTGATGTATATCAAGTTACTGGCTTCTTCATCCGTGTCCATAAAAAAACAACTTCATGTGGGATAAATTGAAAAAAAAAATTAATCTAAATAATATAATGTAATATTGTATATCAAACAACTTTATGTTTGATAAATTGGAGTAGAAATATAATCATCTATTAAATAATATAAAGTAATATAAAGAAAAAATATTTTAAATATTGGAAAAATATTTTAAAGTCATATAGGGTGGTTATTAAGACATTTCTCGTGTCCTTTTTTCGTATAGTCTATTTGATCACGACCATTCCCCTCAACCCCTTCTCTTCCATAGCCCTATTGGGAAACTAGAAACTTTTGTGTATCTTATGTGATCTCTTCAATTTCTGAGATGATCAGAACATATATTTCTAAGAGATCCAGAAGTGACGAGATAAATAGAACTAGAAAAATATTATCAAAGAATAATGAAAAATAATAAGAAGTTATACTAACATTTTTGACATATGATTTCTATAACAAACACATATTTTATGGAGATCTGAAGGCCTCAAGTTTCCTTCATCTCAAGGCATCAAGTTTCCTTCATATCTAGATTTTTTTCTTAACACCCAAATTTTTAGGAAGTTTCACTAAAAGTGCAAATTTTGAGAAAGTTTCGCTAAAGGTGCAAATTTTAAGCTATTTGCAAATTGCAATCTCTTCGTAGATAAATCTATACCTACAACCTTTGCTACAACCTTCGCTTCTTACACCCTAACGTTGTACTCATCTAGTGGAGGTGTCTACTACAGTGTATAGTAGACACTATTCACAAAAGCCTGTAGCATTTATATCCTTTCTTAGCTGCCGGCCCTCACTCACCTCATAAATTTTTTGCATAAAGGTTTGTAAGAATTTACAATCCTTGAGAGTTTTTTTACACCATTTTTTTGCAAAAGAAAACATAAAAGTACCAAATACATATGAACTAGAGAGAATACCAATTTGGCGGAGAAATTAGAACTTGACTATCTCTAAAAGATGTCTATATGGCGCAAGCAAAAGAATTTTTAAAAAATTAAGCTTTATATTTATACAATATATTATGCTAAAAACATTTTTGTCCGAGGGTTTTTTTTTAAACAAAAAAAAGGAGCAAATGTTAGGAAGCAACCACCCACTCTTTCGCCATCCAAATTTTGAACTAGAAACTTATCCCTTAATCAAACCTAAAAAATCGTGCACTATTATATAAATGTTATTAGATGATTTTTTTCAAAAATAGTTCACTTACTTTCTCATGTTTGAAAAATTCCATGCCTACAGACTCATCGCACTTATCTTGCACCTGATGTCATTTGTCAATGATAGCCGGATCAAATCTCCTCACACTTCTCCTGCTTCATGCTGATTGATCTCCCTTTATCTCCTTATAGGGTAAGATCCAAGTCCTGTTAAACCAATGTGTTGTGTATGTCCACATTCCAGAGATTAAAGTTGATCACACTGTCGAACTGCTTGATCTTCGTGAAACTTTGAAATGTCATCCTCACTAAAGAACTCCAATAACCTTTGCTCTGATACAAGTTGTTAGGAATTTATCCCGCAACGGAAGCGGTTGAGGAGAAGTCGATAACCAATCAACACAACAATCAAGCAAGTGGACCAAACCACACACACAAAGCACACAATTTTGTCCTGATTCAGACGGACCTAATCAAGTTGAGAAAGAACTGAGATACTATTCAACTATATAAGATGCAAAAGTTACAATCACTCTCACCAAGAAGATATCTATCTCTCAAGCCTCACTAGAACATACTTGTTACTTATGACGGAAAACTCTCAGATAAAATACTTGATGATGGCACACCTCTCAATGGATGTCATTATAATATTATATAGAGATCTAGAGAAATCATCGGTTGCCGACTGCTTTGTGTTGACCCTAAGTTTGGTGTGCACAAAAGGTATTATTAAGACTAATATTTAAGTTGAGATCTACAATATTTACAGAGAAGGTAATTCAAACAAAACAAAGAGTCAAAAAGATTTGCAATCAAGCAAAAGAGAAATGTATCAAAGAGGATTGCAAAAGGTATTATTATGGCTAATATTTCATTGAGATCTACAGGATTTACAGAGAAAGTAATTCAAAACAAAGAGTCAAAAAGATTAGCACTCAAGAAGCAGTGTTTCAAATCTCAAGAATTCCAGCAAAAATAGTTTATTCATTTCTGTTTATGAGAGGAACTAATATGTAAAGTATTGTTGTTTGAAGAATTAGTTTTGGAAATAATATAAAGTGGATTCGCTAAATAAAAGTTGAATTTGCACGATAGCAGTCGATCGTACAATATGTCGGTCGACTGTCACAACAGTCGACCGCTTATCGCAATGGAAAAGATGAATCAGTCGACCAATCATCGCTTGACTTTCGAGTTAAAGGATGAACGGTCGGCTGCTCATCAAAATGGTCGATTGCTCATCAAAAGATGCATTTGACTATTTCGGAAATCTCTTTTCATTTTCGAAAAGAAACATTTCCTTGCTCTATAAATAGAGACGAATTCACTGAGTATTATTCAAACCCTTGCAATTATAATTCTTCTGAACTAACATTCAATCAACGATCCGAGTGAGAGCTTTTATTGTTTTCTTTAGTCAATATCGTTTTTGATCTTGAGGGTTTTTCTTTTCTTCCACTTCGGTGAGTTTTTGCGAGACTTGTGTGTAGAAAAACCCTGTAGGTGTAATAGGTCTTTCGGCCTGAATTTCGAGAATCACTGTACAAGGGTTTAAAGTATAGTTCGCTTGTGGCGGAGAATTGCTACATATAGGTGGTGTGGACGTAGACCTGGGGGTTGAACCATGTTATATCGTTGTGTCTTGCCTGCTCACTGCGTTTGCTTTCTCCAACTCTTTCTATTTATTTTACGCATTTAATTCAAGTTTTTAATTTCCGTACAATCACCCTATTCACACCCCCAGGGTGATTCACAGTGGTATCAAAGCGAGGTGCTCATTAAGAGCTTAAAAGCTTGAGCAAAAGGTCCAATGGCCGAAATCCTTCATCCCGAAAACTTGTACTCGTCGGAGCCAATTATCTCCCATGGGACAAGTCTAATACGCGTTCACCTTATTTTGATGGAAAATATTATGATGTTTGGAAAGTTCGTATGTCTCACTTTTGCAGATACTTGGAGAAGAAGTATAGAATATTTGTGTAAACCAAGTAGAGATTCCTGTCAGTGATGGAAAGAGGAGAGCTTTCACAAAAGCTGAACTAGCATTAAAACTGCAAATTCCATGACTATGACAGCACTTTATGCATATCTGAATAATGAAGAGCTCATGCGATGTGAGCAAAATTGCAAAACGACGTATGTGTGTAGCACCCCGAATTTCCAATAAATAAAATTAGAAATAAGTGGCACAATTTCCAGAATCAACTTTAATTGCAATCGTAAATATAGTATCAAAAACAGGGAAAATTAAAACTTTTTATTACATCCTTTCTTTTTACAATAACATAGCGGAATTAAATACGTTAATTACAAATCTTTACAACACAGAATCTTCAACTTGCATTTATACTCCAAGCTTTATTTACATTGATGCAATCCATAACTAAAAACCCCACAAAAGTCTATTGAAAGTGGGCACGTCAGTTAAATGCAACTAACGTCAACTATAGTAATAGTGATACTTCTACATCTCACAATCACAAACTTGATGCATATCAATAAAACAATAATAAATGATACATAAACAATAATAAATAGAACATAGAACAACAAGTGAAGCATATTAACACAGCAATAATAAATGGAACATAAAACAACGATAAATGAAGCGTAAAACAAGTGAAGCTAGGCTTAAGTGTCAAGTGTATGAGATGAAAAAAAGCAAGCATGCATAAAACAAATTAAGAAACACAAATGCATATGATGATTTCTAATGCGTACTTGTCGGATTCTATGCATCCCATACTACATAGGTCCGGTGCAAGCTCTTATCGTTTTTCACTTTATAGGGTTCATTTCCTCGTTATGCATACTTGTCGGATTCTGTGAGTATCTAGTGCCATGACCCGATCATTCTTGAGAATCAACTTCCCACCGCAAGTGATTTTGGGTACACTTTCACACCCCCGATCATTCAGGAAATTGAAACCCACACCGCAAGCCAAATGGTACCTCATCACACGAATATCCCATGAGTGTCGCCTCGATCCCGATTATTTTGAAGATGCATCCCACACCGCAAGTGATCACACCCCGATCATTCTTAAGAATCAACTTCCCACCGTAAGTGATTTTGGGTACACTCCTGCACACCCCGATCACACCGCAAGTGATTACATCCCAATCATTCTTGAGACCATCTCCCACCACGACCCCTACCCATGTTTGCTCTTATTTCATCACAACTCCAACTAGTGCATGTCCTTATGTTTATTATTATTAATTAAATCACTGTCCCCCTAGAGTTGTTGTACCCAACCAGACTTAACTCTACAAAACCAGGAACGAAGGCCCCACTGACCCACTTCATCAAAATCTCAATTTGCCTGCCCACTAGGGTTCCCACTCAACCTTTAGAGTCTCACAACTCAAGAAACCATCTCAACCATTTATTTTAATCATATGAATTCAAAATCTACTAACTCATAATGAGGATTTCCCCCAAACCAATAGTCAACCAAAAATAGCTCAATGTACAAACCATATCCACATAATTAGTTAAGAAACTGAAACTAATAATCAATTAAAACTGGAAATTTTACATATTCGAAACAGTAGAAAAATCTGAAATGTGATACTCTTGGAATTCGAGAATATTTACTTTCTAAAACCACGAAAATATGAGTTAAATTCTATTAAAATTAGAAAACACACACACTCTGAAAGTAGTAAAGTCTGAAACTAATTACTTTGGAAAATTGAAAATCTTCGTTCCAAAAAAAGGAAGATGCAGTAAAACAAATAGTGAACCACTTAGCCATGGCAGTCAACTGACTACAACAGTACAAAAAGTTGCGGTCGACCGACTGTATTCGAATGGCACACAGCCAGTCGCTGCAGTCGACCGACAGACCAATAGTGTAATGCTACGGTCGACCGGTTGCAGTCGACTATGGGGTCGACTGACATGTAGTCTGCAGCACCAGTCAACTAGTGCATGACTGTAAGTAATGATACAACTTCAAGCAAATACATATATATGTGTGTACTATATTACTTTGACAAAACACTGGGAAATCCACGCATATACGTATAGATTGAAACCCAAAATCATAATATTGAATAGTGAGATTATAAAGAAAACTCTTCACATGAACACTGTAAATATTAACAATGCAATTATGATTCTTTCACATACAGAGAATTGGGTGTGTATATATATATATATGTCAATACCGAAATCTATCATACAATGGGCATACATTAGTCATTATATTCCAATTCAAAACTTAACTAAACTCAAAATCTTCCACTACTTATTAAATCCATCCCCAAGCCGATGATCAATTCTCTCAATCAAATCCAAACAGTGTACAATATCAGGATAACAATAACCAATAATTCTTTACCCATTCTTGTGCATATGTGAACTCATTACTTAATCACATCCTAGTTCACACATTATATAATTGCAATAAGGCTAGCAACTTTCATAAAAACAAGGTTTAGATCTTTTCCAAATTTAGACAACGGCTCATACGAGTCTCATACAAATTAGGGCAAATATTCACGCAAAATGTAGTAAAACAGATGGTGGAAAACTCGTGACGGTCGACCGCTGTAGCAAGTTCAAAAATCTGCGGTCGACCGACTGCAGTCGACTGACATGCAATTAGGGAAATACCCAGTTTTGTGCATGTGTGATTACTTAAGCAAAATATAGGAAAAGTAAGAATCTTTGTGCATTACTAATTTCTAACATTTTTCAATCATCTATGCATGAAAGGTGACCCATCAATTTATGTTCTTATTCATGAAAGATGTTATTTTGACTACTCATTCATTGAGATTCATTCTCTAATAGATCTACATCAAGTTTTATAATCATACAAATTCTAACATATATCTTTACTTGATCGATCATCATATTCTACAAGTTTATAACAAATTAAGAGATGAGAAGTACCACCCACCTCAAAGAAGATCAATTGAGGAATAATAATGATAGAAAGAAAGCTTCTCCTCCTTCTTGTGAAAATTCAAAGATCCAAGCTCCAAACTCCAAGAAATAATAATAACAATAATAGTATTTTGTTTTGAACAGAGGAGGGCAGCTGCTGCTGCTGCTAATATAGGCCGGGGTCTGTTTTTAGGGTTTCTACGAAGATTTTACAAAATATCCCTTAAGAAAATAAATCTTTACATATATAAAATCTTTCCAAATCATTTAATTAAATCAAATCAAATCAAATCAAATCAATTAGAATAAAAATCTGACTCCCCTGATCTGGCCGGTCCTCAAGTGCAGCATAGAAAAATAAACTTTAAAAAATTTGTCTCCAAGTGGCAATTTTTCACAAAAGTCCTTCACTTAGAAATATTTGCAAACATGCCATAAATTATTCATAAAATCAAGAAAATTTAGAATTAATATATTCTAATAAAATTAGATTTTTCAAACAAATTTCCTGACTTTTTATTTCCCACAAAAAATATTTGCACGTGTTTTGCACGTGCAAAAATGATAAAATTCAGAAAAATGCTTAATAAATCACAAAAATTCATCATTCATCATTATTAATTCCAAAAACATATTTAAAATATCCAGGATGTTACAGATGAAATCTGGAACCAAATGCTAAAACAGCAAGAAGGAACTGCATCTGAGTTAATTTATGTTTTTATAAGTTTGATATTTTTTGTATGCTTCCAGGAGAGACTGTAGATCAAATGCTAGCTCGCTTTGATATTATCGCACATGAACTTGAGAGCTTGGTAAGGGGTTGGATGATGACCGAAAGGTCGGAAAACTCATTAACTGTCTCACACCTGAATGAGATATCAAGGCTGCTGCAATGAGGGAGATGCTTGAAGAGTAAGGATTCGAATACTATACTTTTCAAGGAAAATTGAAGACGTATGAGATGGAGATGGCCGAAACAAAGAGGTACCGGCAGAACATTGGAATTGAACCCAAAACTGAAGAGAAAATTATTGCCCTGAAAGCAGAAACTTCACGATCATCAAAATCAAAATCAGATCATGAAGAATCAGACGAAGATATCGTACGACTAACTAAACAATTCTGTAAGCATCTCAAACGAAAAAAGTATATAGCAGGTCACAAAGAGAAAGAGAGAAAGACAAAAATGATGTGTTCTACAAATGCAACAAGCCAGGACATATCCGCTCAAACTGTCCCCTATCGCAAGTTAGAAACAAAGATTATCATCACTCCAACTCAGGAATCAGAAAGAAGACATTAAAGGCAACATGACTAGATTCACAAACTCCAGCGGTGAAGAGCAAGAACACAATTTTGGATTCATGGCTCTTGGAGATGGTGAGGTGCAGTCATCACTCCAAGAAGAGATAATCGAAGAACCCACCTATGATGATGTAGTTGACATGTGTAATGGTTTAAGAGATTATGCAAAGAAATTAAGTCGTGAGTTGAGACAATACAGACAAATGTCTAATGAATCACATGACTCTGCATTGCTAAAAACCAAAAGTTGAAAAACAAAAATTCCTTGATTATTGAAAATTTTGAGTCATTTAGGAAGGATCATAATGTGTTGAAGAAGAAAATGAATGTTTAAAACAACAGATTCAAAAATCTCTGACAGTACATAATGAAAACCTAAAGAAAATTCATGAGAAATCTGTTTATATTGCTACACTCACCGACGATTTAAATGAATGTAAAATAAAATTTGATGAGACAGTGGACGGTTATAAGGAAGCACTCGAACAAAATAGAATACTTGATACTACTCTGGACACTCTTTGTTGGAATACCAAAGATGATGAGAGTACTAGAAAAAGACTTTGTAATAGAATAATTGAGCTCGAAAAAATGGTTGAAAAATTATGAAGGGCCCAATTATCTTATGACAAAGAATTTAAGGTCATATCATGATAATCGAGGACTTTGTTACAATGAGCCAATACAACATCAAAATTCCAAGCAATCTTGTCATACACATGCATAGCCACCAAAATACCTACACATAATTATGCATATGTGTATGATCCAAGGCATAATCGCATTACTTGTCACTATTGTTGTAGATTATGACATATTTCTTACAATTGTGCTTTTAAAAAGGAATACTAACTTTGTTTGGATAAAGAAGAATACAAGTGCAAGAACAGTACCTACTTGGATACCTACTAATCTTAATGTATGTACATCAATGCATTTCACCTAAAGATCGGTAGCATCTTGATAGTGGATGCTTAAAGCTTATGACGGATGAAAACAACATTTTGCATCACTATCAAGAAAAGAAAAGGGAAGGACATATTTTTTGACTTTTGAAGGTAAAACAATTTTAGTTTAATCTTTATATTCACTTTTGGTAAGCAAATTAAAGCACAATTCATCTTTCTCAACTATACGATATAAATTACATAGTTACTTTTAATAAATAACATATAGACATTCGCTAGCATTTTATTAAAGATCATTTTCAAAAGAGAGACATTGTTCTTGATTATGTTTCAACTAATTCCCAACTAGTTGATTTTTTTTACAAAATCCTTTGATGAAAAACATTCACTTTTTGAAAGGATAATTAAAACGTCATTGATATTTCAGCTTAAGCAATTTTGCGGTTCGGTCAACTGAACAGTCGACTGTCAACCTGTAAGGGTGTACAGTCGACTGCGCGGTCGACCGTCCCTCTTTCTGTTCCTATCGACATGTTTTGCTGATTTTTTATTTCACATGGTGTCTTTTAAAACCTTCTCTACATTGTGTTTTTTCCCCTCTTGGTGTTTTCCAAAAAGAGGGAGAAAATCTTTAGGGCTTAGAATTTAATTTATCTATCTTCTCCTCTAAATTTGAGCGTTAAAGATCTTTAACTCGCATTATGTGTGCATGTTTTCAAGCATGTTTTGTTTTATGCATATAGAATGTATCATGAACACACTCATTTAAATTCGTACATGCATGAATTTAGGGGGAGTACTGGATTAAGGGGGAGAAGTTGAATTCGATTTATTTTAAACTTAATTTCTAAGGTATGTTTGTTCATACCAAAAGGGGGAGATTGTTGACCCTAAATTTGGTGTGCATAAAACGTACTAGTATAATGTACGTGCGATGCACGCCTACTAAAAGTATAGTCATTAAATTAAATGGATATATATCAAATGTAAAAAAAAAGGTTTATATTTGAATGTTTTGATTTGAGTGACACAATTGTTGGATTTAGTTTGGATGTGTATTGCACGTGTTTGTTTAGTTACAAAGTTAGGGTTTGTTTGGTTACAAACCCCAACTCTCCCATTAAAATAGTAAAGATTTTTAAGACTAATATTTTCACTTGAGATCTACATGATTACAGAGAAGGTAATTCAAAACAAAGCGCCAAAAAGATTAGCAATCAAGCAAAAGAGGAATGTATCAAAGAAGATTGCAAAAATCAATAAGATTTCAACTCAAGAAGCATGTGTTTCAAATCTCAAGAAATTCAGCAAAAATAGTTTATTCATTTCTATTTATGAGAGGAACTAATATGTAAAGTATTGTTGATTGAAGAATTAGTTTTGAAAATAATATAAAGTGGATTCGCTAAATAAAAGTTGAATCTGCACGATAGCGGTCGACCGTACAATATGTCGGTCGACCGTCACAACAATCGACCACTCATCGCAATGGAAAAGATGAATCAAGCCGGTCATCGCTCGATTATCGAGTTAAAAGAAGAACGGTTGACTGCTCATCAAAACAATCGACCGTCCAAGTGCAGATTTGACTATTTCGGAAATCTCTTTTACATTTTCGGAAAGATACATTTCCTTGCTCTATAAATAGAGAAGAATTTGCTGAGTATTATTCAACCCCTTGCAATTATAATTCTTCTGAACTAAACATTCAATCAACGATCCGAGTGTGAGAGCTTTTATTGTTTTCTTTAGTCAAAATCGTTTTAGATCTTGAGAGTTTTTCTTTTCTTCCACTTCGGTCAGTTTTTGCGGGACTTGTGTGTAGAAGCACTGCGGGTGTAAAGCTCACAAAATGAGCTCAAAACAGAGAAATTAGAAATTTCCCGAAAATTGCCGAAAAAGTGATACGAAATTTCACAAAAATTGCCAAAAACTACCACTCGTCGCAATGGAAAAGATGAATCAAGCCGGTCATTGCTCGATTATCGAGTTAAAAGAAGAACGGTCGACTGCTCATCAAAACAATCGACTGTCCAAGTGCAGATTTGACTATTTCGGAAATCTCTTTTACATTTTCGGAAAGATACATTTCCTTGCTCTATAAACAGAGAAGAATTTGCTGAGTATTATTCAACCCCTTGCAATTATAATTCTTCTGAACTAAACATTCAATCAACGATCCGAGTGTGAGAGCTTTTATTGTTTTCTTTAGTCAAAATCGTTTTAGATCTTGAGAGTTTTTCTTTTCTTCCACTTCGGTCAGTTTTTGCAGGACTTGTGTGCAGAAGCACTAAAGCTCACAAAATGAGCTCAAAACAGAGAAATTAGAAATTTCCCGAAAATTGCCAAAAAAGTGATACGAAATTTCACAAAAATTGCCAAAAACTATAAACGAAAATGGCTGAAAACTGTGGACTATTGCTCAGAGAATGTGGCTAAAATAGTGAAATACGAATTTTTACGATAATGACCTAAAACTGTGGAACCAAAACAATGACATACAAAATTTCACGAAAATGGCTAAAAACTATGGACTATATTCCACAAAAAGATGCAAAAATAGTACAATACGAAATTTCACGAAAATAACCGAAAATAGTGGACCATAGGTCACAAAATGAGGCCAAACCAGTAAAAAAATAAAATTTAACGAAAATTGCCGAAAACTTCGAACTATAGCCTATAAGATGAGGCAAAAATAGTGAAATACGAGATTTCACGAAATTGGCTGAAAACTGTGGACCCACAAAATGACGGCAAAACTAATAAATTACGAAATTTCATGAGAATAACCGAAAATTGTGGAATATATTTAAAAAGACATGCCCAA
Organism: Hemerocallis citrina; assembly: GCA_017893485.1. Taxonomy (NCBI): domain Eukaryota; kingdom Viridiplantae; phylum Streptophyta; class Magnoliopsida; order Asparagales; family Asphodelaceae; genus Hemerocallis; species Hemerocallis citrina. Next base: position 232,511,481 of record CM030360.1, read on the forward strand.
AATAGTGAAATACGAAATTTGACGAAATTGACGAAAACTATGGACGGATAGCCCACAAAATGAGCTCAAAACAGTGAAATATGAAATTTCACGAAAATGGCCGAAAACTATGGACAATAGCTCAAAAATGTGACCGAAACAGTGAAAAGTTTCATGAAATTGTCTAAATACCCACAATTTGTGGCTAAAACAGTAAAATACAAAATTTGACAAAAATGTCTGAAAATTGTACACTATAACTCACAAAATTAAGTCAAAATAGTGAAATACGAGATTTCACGAAATAGCCAAAGGCTATGGATTATAGGCCACAGATGGGGCCAAAATAGTTAAATACAAAATTTAACAAAAATGACCCAAAGTGTGGACTATAGCCACAAAACGAGGTGAAAACAGTGAAATACAAAATTTGACGAAAATTGCTAAAAACAGTGTATTATAGCTTGCAGAATGTGGTCAAAACAGTGAAATACGAAATTTCTCGAAAATAATCGAAATATATGGAGTAGACCACAAAATGGGGCTAAAATAGTGACATCCGAAATTTCACAAAATTAGCCAAAAACTATGGTCTGTTGGCCACAAAATGTGGCAAAAACAACGAAATACGAAATTTAACGAAATTGACCCAAACTGTGGACGCCCACAAAACGAGATCAAAGCTGTGACTTACAAAATTTCACGAAAAAGACCAATAACTGTGGACGGCCACAAAATATGACCAAAACAGTGAAATTCGAAATTTGACGAAAATGATTGAAAACTGTGGATTATAGACTGCGGAACGTGGTGAACACAGTGAAATACGAAATTTCTCAGAAATAATCAAAATCTGTGGACTCGCCCCCATATCCTTATCAGCCATTTCAACTTCAAACAGATCCTACATGCTTTTGATTGAGATAAACTTTATTATAAACTCAAAAGGTTGCAACTAAGATAAACATTAAACAAAGAATTTAAAGCTGTAAAAGACGGAAGGATGGAATTTATAAAAGAGGGAAGGATAGAAGTTAAAGGTGATATTGTGGAGTTGCTATTGAGGGGTTCAAGCCGACTGAAATTGAGCTGTAGTGCATATATCTAAAGAGATGCAAATAGTAAGCGAGAATCACTTACCTTTTGTGTATCTCAATATTATTCTCTCCATAAATTTATGTCTTTCGAGAATAGTTTTTTTCCTCTCCAAATATACACGAATACATTGACAGAGGAGGCATACTTCATAAATCTAATAATTAAATGCGTAGATTGTTTGGATACTTGTCAGATAGTTGTACTGGCTAACATTAGCAACCTACTGCCATTCAAGAGACTATCAAGTATCAATAGTGTATCACAAAATGATTAAATCTATCTTTACATTCAGATTATTGCAAGATCTGAAATGAAGTTTGTGCTATTATGAACCTCATTCACTACGAAACTGAAAAAGTTATATCCTTTTCAAACAATTGAGAATGGGGCAACTTTGTGCCTCATCCATTACATGCACATATTATTCTGTACACGCAAACCCTTATCAGTTTAGTCTTCATTGTTATACCAACAAAACAAATTAACAATGATTCCTCACAGAATCTACAAAAACAAAATAAAATAAAGGAATCAACAAATTTACCTGAAATTGAAACTTGGCAGATGATGAAAAAGGAAAGTGTTGTACTTTAGATCTCGATCTTCTTCTTTGATCAAGAATTCGAGATCCCCTATTCAGATTACAGAGACATGAGATTGAATTGGGAGCTAGGGTTAGGGTTAGGGTTATGGTTGATGAAAAAACTACATATAAATAGGCAGAAGTTGCCATGAGAGAGATTTAGGAGGGAGAGTGAAGAGTTGTGTTCTGACTATGGAGGAATTTGTGTCAAGGTCACTAGAGTACCGCCGAGCACCGTTGAGAGCCAAGGACAATCCATTGCAGGTCAAGGAAGTGGAAGGATCGAGTCTGCAGTAGGAAGAGTTATGTCTATTTTGTGTATCAGGGTGTATCAGGGTTTTATACGCTATGCGCACCCTTATTTTCTTTTCATATTCAAATTAGGTGGGAAGTGGGCGGGAGAGCGGAGAGTGCATTTCGCACATATTTCCCTTTCGATTGTAAAAATATCTGTAACTGTCTCTCCCCCAACGTCCTATATTAAGGCCAATGTAATAATCTTTCGAGGGCTAATAAAAATCCAGATTGTTCTTCCCCATTCTCTCTCTCTTTCTCAACCCTAATCTTCACATTCCACCATTGATGACGAGGGCAAGGACGAACCGCAATGCCAACTCTGACAATTTGGTATCAGAGCCAGACAGTCTCGACGGAGATGGACGTGATGAAGGTAGTACGGCGATGGAAGGAGAGGTGGCGACACTCAAAAGTCAGATGGCGGAGGCCCAGCTTCATAATGGGTACCTCACAAAAAGGGTGGAAGCGATAGCGACGAGCATCGGAGAGCGGTTCTCCAGATTAGAGGCGATGATAGTACGGATGCAACAACCACTTTCCCAACCTCTCAATTCCCCAATACTCCCAAACCCTTCTCATCAAGGACCCAACAGAGAGGTATCCCATCCTAACTCCATCTCCATTAATTCCATAGGGCATAGCGATGGCGGAAATTTGTTTAGGATTCCATTTAAGGTGGAGTTCCCAATCTTCCACGACGGGGATCCCACTGAATGGATCTGCGGAGTGGAGCGGTTCCTTGATTTCTATGAGATTCCTGACTCTCAGAAGCTGAAGTATGCATCGCTCAACTTAAGAGGAAGGTCTGCTCAATGGTTTCGGAGGTATATCAAACCCAGCGTTCAGGAAATCTCTTGGGCTACTTTTTTGGGTAAGTTGATAACCAGGTTTGGCCCTATGGTCTTCCAAGACTACGGGGGTCTTCTATCTAAGCTGCAGCAAAAGGGGGATATTGAGGCATATATACAGGAATTCGACAGACTCTCAAATTTCGTGGAGGATTGGTCGGAAGCACACTTTCTCAGCACTTTTGTGAGTGGCCTCAGGGATGAAATTCGCTGGGATGTGAAATCGCAGAGACCCCAGAGCGTGAATGAGGCTGTGGGATTAGCTAGGGGGTATGAGGAGAAGTTTGCATGTTTGAAGAAGAGCTATCGACCTCCGTTTGCACCAAGAACACCTGCTACAACTACCTATATACCTGCGCAACCTGCAAGAACCCAGGAATCAAGTCCAACATCCACTTTTGTGCCTCGAAGGTTAAGCATTTCGGAAATGAGAGAGGAAAGCTAAAGGACTGTGTTTTAACTGCAATGAGAAATTCACACCTGGGCACCATTGCAAATCTAAAAAATTCTACTTCCTCGAGTGTCTTGAAGGTGTAGAGGAGGAAGAGGAGGCATATGAAGAGGACACTGCTGAGAGGAACATTCCATCACCTATGCAAACCCCCACCCAAAACACTCTTCAACCTGAAATCTCGTTTCTTGCATTAGTGGGCACCCAAGTGTACCCCAAACAATGCGCGTCAAGGGAACAATTAATGGAAAGGAAGTTAATATCCTGATTGATACAGGATCAGACTTACAACTATTTAGATCCCCAAACTGCCATTAAGACTAATCTACAGATCAGAAGAGAACCCCGATACAAAGTAACCGTAGCAAATGGACAAGCGATGTACAACGAAGGAAAAATTGATAAGGTTAATTTCTCAGTACAAGGGGTTGGCCTACAAGCTGAGTTGCTATTGCTTCCCTTGGGACCTACTCAAATGGTCTTGGGGTGTGCATTGGCTCGGATCCTTGGCCCTGTAACTATGGACTTCAATGAGATGACCATGACCTTCAAGATAGCAGGAGCTTGGAAGAGATTGCAGGGTATAGTGCACACACAGCTGCAGTGCATGGAAGCAGAAGAACTTGCCAGGATGGGAAATTATGTGTGCCAAGCCTACATGATCCAAATGCAAGGAGTGTCTGAGGAAAGGGAAATGAATGAAGAAGCTAGTAATGCACTCCTTGAACAAGCAGTTGCAGAAATTTAACAAGTTATACAAGGTTTCCCTGAAGTCTTCACTGAGGATATGAAACTGCCTCCACAAAGAGAAGTAGATCACAAGATCCCCTTGATTGAAGGGTAGAAGCCTGTCTGCATTCGACCTTATAGACATCCCCATTACTACAAAGGTGAAATTGAGAAACAAGTTAAGGAAATGCTGACTTCTGGATTCATTCGACCAAGTTGTAGTCCCTATGCATCCCCCGTAATTTTGGTTAGGAAGTCAAATGGAAATTGTTGACAGTGTATAAACTACAGGGTCCTTAATTCTTAGACAATTAAGGCCAAATTCCCAATTCCTTTGATCGATAAACTTTTAGATGAATTAAATGGTGCGAAGTACTTCTCTAAGATTGATTTGAGGTCTGGATACCACCAAATCAGGGTAAATGCAGATGACATCCCAAAAACTGTGTTTAGAACTCATCATGGCCACTTCAAGTTTGTTGTAATGTCCTTTGGGCTAACAAATTCCCCAGCCACTTTCCAGAGTCTTATGAATGATATCTTCAAGGACTATCTGCGAAAATTTGTGCTCGTCTTCTTTGATGATATCTTGGTTTATAGTCCATCGTTGGAGAGCCACATTGTTCACCTGACTCAAACTCTTAGAGTCCTGAGCTCTCATCAGTTACTTGCAAAGGCCAACAAGTGCAGTTTTGGGCAAGAGAAAATTGGGTATTTGGGTCATATTATCAGTGCCGCTGGCATATTAGTAGATTCCCACAAAATTAGAGCTGTAGAAGATTGGCCAGAACCTACTAATGTGAAGGAATTAAGGAGTTTTCTTGGGTTGACAGGATACTATTGGAGATTTGTAAGAAACTATGGAAGCATCGTAGCTCCTCTCACACAGCTGCTGAAGAAAAATTCCTTCAATTGGTCTACATTGGTTGCTAAGGCCTTCACAGCTCTCAAATCAGCTATGACCACCACACCAGTGCTCCGAGCTCCAGACTTCTCCAAGGTCTTCATTGTAAAAACTGATGCTTCCCAAGAGGGAATTGGGGCTGTGCTTATGCAGGACTTACACCCAATAGCATACTTGAGCAAGGCTTTAAAGGGGAGAGCTTTAGCTTTGTCAACCTATGAGAAGGAGGTCCTTGCTATACTACAAGCTGTTAAACAATGGAGACAATACCTGATTGGAACTGCATTTGTGTGATCAAGACTGACCAAAGAAGCATTAAACATATCTTAGAGCAAAAGATCAATACGGAGATCCAAGAAAAGTGGCTGTGGAAACTACTGGGTTTCTCTTTCACCGTGGAGTACAAAAGGGGAGTTGACAATAAGGTTGCAGATGGCCTGTCGAGGTGGCAAGGAGAACAAGATACTTGTTGTGAAGTCACATTCGTTGTACCACAATGGCTCGAAGAACTCAAAACAATGGTTGAACAAGATCCTTATTTCCAAAAACTAGCAGAGAAGTTGCAATGTGGCTCCCTAAACCCTGCTCATTACAAGTTCTTTGAGGGAATTTGGTATTACCAGTGCAAAATTCTCATAAGTCCTGTAGCTAGTGTGAAGAGATTGACCTTAGATCATCATCCTCGAGTGTTGAGGGACACTCAGGGTTTCATAAAACCCTCCAAAGGATCAAAAGAGCTTTCATATGGGAAGGCATCAGCCGCTATGTAAAGATCATGGTCAAGGAATGCTTGGTATGCCAGCGCAACAAAAGTGAGACACTCTTACCTGCAGGGCTGTTGAATCCTCTTCCTATTCCTGATCGTATTTGGGAAGATATTTCAATGGATTTTATAGAAGGTTTACCCAAAAGCTTCGGAAAGAGCTCTATTATGGTGGTGGTGGACCGCTTATTCAAATATGCACATTTTATCCGAAGTGCACACCCTTATACAACTCAATCGATTGTCCAAGTGTTCATCGACAACATATACAAACTCCATGGCATGCCCCGCAGCATCGTAAGTGATCGCGATCCAATCTTCATTAGCAAATTTTTGGAAGGAATTTTTTTGCACAATAAGGATGCAAACTGCAGCAATCCACAACCTACCATCCTCAAAGTGATGAACAAACGGAAGTAGTTAACAAGGCATTGGAGATGTATTTGAGATGTTTATGTGGCCAAAAACCTGTGGAGTGGAGTAAGTGGCTTGGATGGGCAGAGTTTTGGTATAATATTACTAATTGGCACGTATCGACAGGGCTCACTCCTTTTGAGAGTGTATATGGCAGGCCTCCTCCTTCCTTATTGCGCTACACAATGGGTACAGCTGCATTGCCCACAGTAGAGGAAGGATTACGATCTAGAGACGCCATTATTACTCTGTTGAGGGATAACATTGCGGTAGCACAAAATCGAATGAAGGTATTTGGAGATAAAAAGAGGACTGAGCGGGTCTTTGAAGTGGGAGATTTGGTCTTCCTCAAGCTGCAGCCCTATAAACAGGTTGCAATGCGGAACCCCTTGCCCCAAAAACTCTCTTCAAGGTACTTTGGCCCTTATAGAATAGTTGAGAGAATTGGGTCTGTCGCTTACAAGTTAGAATTACCCTCATTAGCTTCCATCCATCTTGTATTTCACTTCTCCAAGCTGAAGCACTACCATGGAAACCGTCAACCTGCTATTTCGTCTAAGCTTCCCTCTTGGTGGGTGGGCGACTACACTAAAGAAGAACCGGAGTTGATTTTAGATCGACGCATCTTCAAGAAGCTTAATAGGGTAGGAATCCAGCTGTTAGTTAAGTGGAAGAGCTTAGGATTTAATGAAGCTTCATGGGTCGATATCGATCACTTCAGACAGCGTTTCCCATTATTACTCTGTTGAGGGATAACATTGCGGTAGCACAAAATCGAATGAAGGTATTTGCGGATAAAAAGAGGACTGAGCGGGTCTTTGAAGTGGGAGATTTGGCCTTCCTCAAGCTGCAGCCCTATAAACAGGTTACAATGCGGAACCCCTTGCCCCAAAAACTCTCTTCAAGGTACTTGAAGTGTGATAAAGATTATGTTGAGCGTTTCTCCATAAGAACTGTGGTGGAAAAAGAAAAGCCTAAAAAAACAAAAAAAAACATCTTAACTGATGTTCAAAAGGCAAGAAAAAGAGAAATAGAACATAAAAGACAAGAATACAAGACGCTGAGGATGTTAGAAACAGCAAACACAGTTCCTGTCAATCTGCGGTGTGGCAAAGAACATGAGCAGCTTGCAGAACCTATTGTCGATCAATTGTCAACCGTACAGTCCGCCCCCCTTGATGTGCTAGAATCTTCAACAACTTCCTCTATACAAAAGAAATGTAAGTCTGTATTTAAAATAGCAAAACCTAAATACTTTGTTGCTAAAAAAATAATAAATTTTTTGTATAAAAAGGCTGCAGATTTTTCTTTTTTATGGACTGTAATCTTTGTTGAATTTACACAAAGAAGTAATGTAAAAGTAAACTGAGTATTTTACTTTCAATGGCTCTGACTGCATTTTATCTGTTAGTCTAGCTATTTTCATGTTATGTATAACTAGCATTTGCCTAAATATTTTGTTGAATAACATGAAAGGAAAATGCGGGCAACAACAAACACGTGCACACTAATGAGGAAAAGACTGAAGAACTAAAGACTCACGCAATGAGAAACAAAATCTACCTACATATGTCAATCTAGAGGACCTACAGGTAAAATTTTAATTTGTGTTTTATTTATGCACAATTGGTACGATTATGATTGTTTTTTTTTATATAGAAAGAACCGTGATGTTAAAAAAAACCCGGCGTTCCATTAATAAGTATTTAAAGAAACAATCCCAAGAAAAAGGAAACAAACAAGATCGATACAACTCACAAGTCTGACCCCTCAAAAGTATGAAAATGAAATCTTGATCATGTACAAACAATTCCATACACAATCACCCGATGAACCGACCAAGCTCCACAAATGTTTTGCCACTATCAATCACGTTGGCCAACTTTGTACCCTATCCCTCTAACATCAATTAAAATTGTTTTGATTTAGTGCCTAATTCCTCACTTGCTTCACCAACATCGACTTATTTGACCCAATATGATGCCCTAGCGACCATGGCTACACCAACATCAACCTGACTTAGTGTCCTAGCCTCCTTGCTTGCACCAATATCAATCAAATAACCCCGACTTAGTGCATATGCGCCCTCCTTGGTTGCACCGACACTGTTCAATTCGATTCGATTTCGTTCCCAATCCAATAACCCCGATTATGATTGTTACTTTCCTACTTTCAAAAAAATGATAGTTTGTTTCCATATTTGTGAATAACCTACCTTCTCGATTTTAAAAAAGCATGCATAATTTGTAGAAAAATAACTTGAAAACTCAGAAAATGTCAAGAAATTGTTTTATTAAGTGGAATTTTTTTAAACAGTTGCTGACTGAGCCACATTATTTAGTCTGTTGTAGAAATGGAAAGGTCCACGCATTTACATCTTTTCTTTTGAGGGCCCTTTGATAAACTAAAACAACTTGACAAATGTTAGCCTGCTTGGAAAACATTTTCGCAACAATATCAACAAGTTTTAGTTGTATTTTTGCGTTTACACCAATTGGAGCAAAAATTGACTAGTGTAAGACTGGCATGGGTCCTCACAAATTAGAATGCATGCATGCTCAGAATTATCATTTACTTGGTCCTTTATGTTGGATATATAGGTATATTCTCACTATATGAATAATATTATGTGTAATATTATTCTTTGGGTAACACATATGTTACACGTACTAATTGTATGGATATCGGAACGCGGGTTGAGTGGGTTGAGAACCCAGTACCCAAACCAGTATTTATCTTATAAATACTGACTTGTGATAGTAGTCTAGGTATTCCAATTTTGATACCTAGGGTAAATATCTCAAGCACCTTAGTCTAAAATATTAACCCTAATTTCTATTGTTATTATCTCATAATCTTTAACAATCTTGAGATATTTAAATATAAAATACTGAGATTTGAGAGAGATCTGAGTTCTGTTCGTCAGAAACTCACCTCGCCGTCGGTACACGCCTCCGCCTCGGCCACCACCAAATCAATTAGCAAAAGAGAAACCCTAAATCCCCAAAATCGGATTCTGCTCAGTTTCTTCTTCCTCATCTGAAGATTCAGTAGATCGTGCGATCGAGATCCAGCGACATGATTCCCCTCATCGGAATCTTCAACGAGAGATCGTCGGATCTCACTGGAGATGCCGGAGCTGCTGCCGTAGACCCGGCACCGTAGCCGTCGCCGCCTGCGCTGTCGCAGCCGCTAGGGACTAAGCAACTACCCACCTGCTTATCGAGGTCGCTGTCGCTGGGAGTTGACGCCGCCTCTGACCTGATCCCGCCATGACCATCGGATATCGAGGTCGCCGTCGCTGGGAGTTGACACCGCCCCTGACGCTAGGTCGTGCGAGACGTTGCCGTCGCCGGAGGTCGCCGAAATCAGCCTCTGGTAGATGCTGCCTCATCCTCCACCCTCTTCTCCATTGTTCTTCTTGTGAGATAGAAGAAGAAGGAGACAACTCAGATCCAATTTTTTGATTGGACGTTTTGGTCTTTAGTGTTTGGGTGGTTGGAGCAGATCCAGATTCAGATCCAATCCAACAGCTGCTCTATTGGTTGAAGATTGTTGTTTAGTGTTTGGACTGTTGGAGCAGATCCAGTCCAACAGCTGCTCTATTGGTTGGAGATTGTTGTTTGGTGTTCGGTGTTTGGACTGTTGGAGCAGATCCAGATTCAGATCCAGTCCAACAGCTGCTCTATTGGTTGAAGATTGATATTTGGTGTTTGGACTATTAGAGCAGATCCAGATTCGGATCTAGTCCAACAGCTACTCTATTGGTTTGAGATTGTTTGGTGTTTGGACTGTTGGAGCTATTCAGATCCAGTCCAACAGCTGCTCTATTGGTTGGAGATTGTTGTTTGGTATTTGGACTATTGGACCATATCCAGATCCAGCCAAAAGGAATCAGATTTGGATTTAACCAGTGGAGACAATCGATTGGGTATTGTTTTGTATTCCATGTTTGGGGAGGAGATTGGATCTACTGCAGTGTACTTCCAATTCAGATCTAAATTAAAGATAAGTTCTTCACCTAATTTAAATTGTTATTTAATTATTTGTTTAAATTTTGTTGCTAAGTGCTAAAGTTCAAAACCGTATTAAGCATTGTTTAATTAAATACAAATCTGAATAACTACATTGGCTATGTGCTATGGATCAAATATTTATTTTGATAAATTATAGGCTTTGACTATGAATTGAATCTCCAATTAAGTTGTGAATTAGATAGTGCTAATAATTTGTTTAATTGGCTAATCTTTAACGATTTGATGAAAGTAGGAACTTCAAAGTTACTTACAAATTGTGTGTATTGGAGACGATGGATTTGCATCACGGGTAATAAGTCTGCACTACGCAGGCTTCTCCATCGAATTTGGAAAACACTTCTAACTTGAAGTGTCGGTATGATATACTCTAATCTTTCTTAGTATTTTCATGTGATGAATGTGTTAACGTTTTGTGCATTTGATCATATGATTGAGAGTTTTAGATCATAGTTATTCTCGCTTTGGAAAACTAGCATGTTTAGGGTTGTTAAGTGTTTTATCATACTATGTGTATAGATATTTTGACGAATACATTATTTGCAGTTTGTGTGAGATTATATATTTGCTTCTCTAATAATTAAAAATAAAAATAAAAATTGTATAAGATGTATAACAAAATGTCTGTAACTTAGGAGAGAGCATCTCTTAATGTACGATATGACTCCGTTAGTCATGTTTTGTTCTTTCTCGTTCATTGTACTATGTGTGCAAAGTTGAACTATAGCATGTTAGTCATTATCTCATTTAGCGTCATGAAGATGATGAAGAACGAATAGATGAATGAACTCTTCGCTCAATGTGTTTGAGCAAGTGGACATTGTTAGAATCACTAGTGAAAGCAAATAGTTTTGTGAAATATGGTAGAGTAATTTTGTATTATCTCTTATAATGTGCATATATTGTCAATCGCATGTATAAGTTGAGTTTAACAAATGAGACAATTAATAATAATAGTTCTAATTGTGTATAGTTTTTGAACACAACATAATTGGCTAGGATTTAAGAACTATATATTAAATTGTTTGTTTTTGTTAAAACTCATAACTCTGCTAAATGACTCTTCATTAAATATGACAAATGTGAAGTTTGAATTCAGATTTTGATCACTAGAAAATCATTTTGTATGGTCTCTAGGAGTTCATAACTTTTTGAATCAATATATTCTGCTCAGTAGCTTTGTGATATATGAGATAATTGTTGGTCAGAAGTATTTAATCGCTTTTGTAGATGATTAATATAAGTCTGTCATATATATGAAGAATGAAGCACTTGTTATTCCTAATGAATTATAAAAATCTAGTTAAATGCTAAAAATAAAGGGTTCAGATTTGATAGAGGTGGTGAATATGTTTTAATAATTTAAGAGAAGTTTGCATTTGGCATAATCAGTGTTGCACTCTACTTATAATAGTTAAACGATATATATAAAAGTTAGAATCAAACACTTAGTAAAATGTTGAATTCTATATTATTTACTGTTGTTTGTCTTGTGTAATTATGAGTGATATTGTATTGTTAATCATATCTCTAATATGTTATTACACTCTAAGCTGAATACACCTTGTAGATCATGGTATGAAAACACAAATAATTTTGTTAAAGTGAAAATTTGTATTGTGATACATTTGTTATACATGACCCTAGAAGGCCTAAAGTAGGACCTACAACAAATATTTGTAGAAAGTGCAGAATATAGTTATGTGGACAGATGTTGGATCTATCTAATTTGTGTTAGAAAAATCTAGACTTGCATAGTTTTTTGAGAATGTGTTCATCAAAGATAAGTGTATGAAATTATCTAGTCCTACTGACATAGTCAATGATTCACTGTTGGAATCAAGAACCAGTAATACTAACACTTAAACTTCAATGGCAAATGAGCCAAGAAGAGTCTTTAGTAGACAATGAGATGATTTTGTGTCATACAATAATACTTTATTTAAAATAGTTGATCTGCCGAAATGGGCTAAAACTATAGTAAGTAAGTGGGGTTTTTGTAGAAGAAACTTAATTTTGATTGTTCAGTAGCAATCTTGATGCATTTTAGTAGCTAACAGATTGACTGAGAAAAATGGGGTAGATTTATTTGATGTCTACTCACATGTTTGTCATATTGCTATAATAAGTATTCTTCTTACCCTTACATCTATTGAAAATTTTGTCATTCATAAAGGATATTTAAATAGTTTTGTACTTGATGTTTTGTACTGAACAGTTTTGTACTGGAAAGTTTTAAACTAATATGTTTAGTGAACAAGATTTACTATTTAGTAAAATTATTGTATGTTCTTAAAACATGTATAGCCGACGAATAAATAATTTGACAAATTTCTGAAAGAGCCTAGTATTTGAATCAAGTAATTCAGATCAGTGCTTTCAACTTTGTGGTGTGTCAAATATAGTGGCTATTATTTACTTGTTCTGTTGACATGTCTATTCTTGGAAGTGACATCTCTATTACAAATGAAGTTAAAATTGTGCTATCCAAAGAATTCAACATGGAAAAACCTAGGTATTGTCGACACCATAGGTATAAGAGTAAGTTTCGATTGGCAAGGGATAACTCTTTAGTCAAACTCATCAAATCAAAATGTATTTCAAAGGTGGGGATATAATGATTGAAAGTGTGTTTTGAAACACCTTATGATTATGATAAAAGATTGACACCTAATGATGGTGCAACCATGAGACAGGTAGATCATTCTAAAGGAATTGAAAGTCTCATGTATACAAAGATCTGCACTAGAATAAACATAGCCTTTGAGGTAGGTATGATCTGCAATTCACTAATAATCTCATACACATTTGAGTGCCCTTAAGAGGCTAATAAGATACCTGAGTGGTACTCAAGAGTTTGCTTTGTGCTACTCTAGTCATTCTTTGAATGAATGGCTGATCTGATGCATTATGATGCTTAGAATTTAGTAAAAATCGATAACTAGTGGATACGTGAACAGAAATGTTATGGAAATTAAAAGGCAAACATGCACTGTGATATCATCCATGAAATCAGACCTCTATGTGTTATCCTCTGCAGGGAAAAAGGCTGAGTGGATTGAAGAAATTGTTGCTAGTTATCCATTAAGAAGTTTAAGTAATTATCTAATTCTGTTATGCGACTATCAAGCTACAATGCACTGTAGCTCATAACTCACTCTATAATAGTAAGATGAGTATATTAAGGCTGAAAGAAGCTTAGTTGAACTTTCTCATAGATAAATTGCAACTGCGACAAATATGGCTAATGCTCTTGCTAAGAGACTTGAAAGCGATCTAATTATCAAAACTGTGGGAAAATGGAAGCTATTGAGTCAAAGCTTTAACATCCTAATTGTTTTGAAATTTAGAATCCAATTGGAGTCATAGAGAAGTTCAAACTTAAGCATCAATTTTAGGCAGTTGACATGTTTTAGATAATTTTGATGATTCCACAAATATATAATGTCATTCCAATTTTGATGGTATTATATATCTAAAGAATTACTTAGAATAATCATATTATTCCAATACGAAATATGAAAACTTGTCGATGTGTTTCCGATGTTTAGAATGTCGTTATATCATTCCAATTTTGATGATATATCTCTTTTATGGATTCTTGTTTCATTCCAATTTTGATGATTCAAAATTAACCATAATTGATTTGACTGTTCTATCATTCCAATATGAACATAGTATAGTTATTGTGTAGAAACTATAATAGTTCTTGTTCTTTATTTAGTTAAAGAAACTTGATTGTGATGCTTGTGTTACATTTTTGCTACTAATTATGAATTGTACTAAGTTCTTTTGTGGAACTAGATACTTTGTGAAATTCGTTGGAATTCTTAGAGATGTGTCTTGATATTCTTGTTTTCAATAAGCTAGCAAAGATGGAGGAGTTGAATCTGTCAACATAGATTTCAAAATAATGATTTGCTCAAAATGGAGGAGTAAACATAAAGCAGTGTGCAAGGATAGAGTTTCAGTTTATTTCTTTCGAGAATAAATTAGTCACTTGCTTGGTAAAACTTCTGTTGAGTTTAAGACTCTTGTGTTCGTTGAGCTTCAAACTCTTATTTTATTCTTGAAGTTTATTTGCTTTGTTTGATTTTGAAATTATTACAGATTATTCCAGTTGGTTTAGTCATTGTAAACTATTCTGCTGTGATAGGGTTTGAGAACTATTTAATTATTTTGGTTTAGTCTATTTGAACTATTCGGATTTATAATTGATTTAGTTCTTATGAACTATATATTGAGTGATGCATTTCTTCTATTTAAAGACTGCTATCAGCCAGTCAGCTTCATGTTGAACTGATGAGATAATCCAGTACGTCTATATATTGAGAATATAGGAGGAGATTGTTGGAAATATAGGTATATTCTCACTATATGAATAATATTATGTGTAATATTATTCTATGGGTAACACGTGTGTTACACGTACTAATTGTATGGATATCGGAACGCGGGTTGAGTGGGTTGAGAACCCAGTACCCAAACCAGTATTTATCCTATAAATACTGGCTTGTGATAGTAGTCTGGGTATTCCAATTTTGGGCTTGTGATAGTATGGATATCCTATAAATACTAGCTTCAAACTCTTATTTTATTCTTGAAGTTTATTTGCTTTGTTTGATTTTGAAATTATTACAGATTATTCCAGTTGGTTTAGTCATTGTAAACTATTCTGCTGTGATAGGGTTTGAGAACTATTTAATTATTTTGGTTTAGTCTATTTGAACTATTCGGATTTATAATTGATTTAGTTCTTATGAACTATATATTGAGTGATGCATTTCTTCTATTTAAAGACTGCTATCAGCCAGTCAGCTTCATGTTGAACTGATGAGATAATCCAGTACGTCTATATATTGAGAATATAGGAGGAGATTGTTGGAAATATAGGTATATTCTCACTATATGAATAATATTATGTGTAATATTATTCTATGGGTAACACGTGTGTTACACGTACTAATTGTATGGATATCGGAACGCGGGTTGAGTGGGTTGAGAACCCAGTACCCAAACCAGTATTTATCCTATAAATACTGGCTTGTGATAGTAGTCTGGGTATTCCAATTTTGATACCTAGGGTAAATATCTCATGCACCTTAGTCTAGAATATTAACCCTAATTTCTATTGTTATTATCTCTCATAATCTCTAACACTTTATTACCTAATGATAATGATGATCAAAGATATCTATAGCACTAATTGCTAAAAAAGTGTAGGTCTTAGTGTTAAACAAAATAGTAATTTACCTACTTCTAATGTGGATCATTTAATTGTTGGTGAAGATGACAAGTGGTGTGATATCTATAGCACTAACTGCTAAAAAAGTGTAGGTCTTAGCGTTAAACAAAATAGTAATTTACCTACTTCTAGTGTCGTTCATTTAATTGTTGGTGAAGACAAGTGGTGTGATAAAGATTATATTGAGGGGTTCTCCAACATAATTGCGGTGGAAAATGAGAGCTTTCACTGAAAATGTGTATTAACCGATGATCATAAGGCAAAGAAAACTGAAAAAAGTACGTGAATGGCAAGAACACAAGAAGCTGAAGATGTTTGAAACATCAATACAGTTCCTGCTAATCTATGTTCTGGCAAAAGAACATGAGAAGCTGCAGAACCCATTTTTGATTAGCTGTCAATCGTACACTCCACCTCCTTTGATATGCTAGAACCTTCGACAACTACCTCTGTACAACAGAAATGAAGTCTGGATTTAAAATAGCCAAGTTGGAGTACTTTGCTGTTCCAAAAGTTATAAAATATTGGTATGTGGATGTTCCTTAAAATATGCCCATTTTGTTCCCCAAATGGCCCAACAGTCCCCCATTTATCATTCACACACAACATGAGCAACGCATCTGTTCTGAGATCATCTTTTGGGCTGGTGCAGGATCAGAGTGTGTACAGAAGAGGGCTCAGGTGACCTTGTCGTACGATGAGGATTCCATACTAATCACCACAGTCAACAAGGGTCCTGAGCTGCTTCTTCCGATTCGCAGCCCTTACCTTCTGTTTTCTTGATACATGCATACTTTTTGGTTTTCTTGGGATGGTATACCTTTGTATCCTTTGGTGGGTATGAATATCATCCCTTCTTGGATGAGTATCATGGCCGGATAGTTATGATGTATTTTACTTGCCTTAGCTTTGTTGCATTAACTTCTGTATAATGTAATTCCAGGGTACTTTCCCATAACATTCTAAAGATAAATATTGTTGTAAAAAGGCTGCAGATTTTATCTTTTATGGCATGCAATATTTGTTGAATTTAGACAAAAAGTGATGTAATAAATAAATTAACTGAGTTTTTAATGCTTCTGAGTTAGTGTTGCTATTTTCATATTAGGCATAATTTTAGCATTTTCCTATAATACTTTGTTGGATATCATGAAAAAAAATGCAGGCAACAAGTGAGTGATAATTGAAGAACAAAAGGCTGAAAAGAAAAAAAAAATCACAGGATGATAATCAAATCTACTACAGATGTCAATCAAGAGGAACAGCCTAAAGGTAACTTTTTCTTTGTGTCCCATTTATGCTCAATAAATATGATTGTGATTGTTCTTTTCCATATTTGTGGAAAACCGATGCTTGCTTAATTTCTAGGAAATTTACTAGAAAACTGTAGAAATGTACAGTAATTGTGTCCTTGAGTGTACCATCAGTGAGTTTAATCTTCTCTTTTCCATATTTTTTATTTGGTTATTATTTAGTATTATTTGTTTAACAACATGCCTTCAAACGTGATTGCGGGGTAATTTAGATTATTTTATTGGGAATTTTCCTTTGTGTTTATCTGAATTTGTAATGATGCGGAATTGAGGATCTTAGTGAATGTGATCCATTGTTTGGCTGAGAACAAAAATTATTATTGTTGTTAACATTGTTATTATTTGGCACACAGATTCATTGGAAGATCAACTTCCATGCCCTCTCTGAATATATCATGATTTTGTATACAATTTTACTTTGCCTATTTGGAGTGGTTTTCCCAATCCTAAGGCAAAAATGAGAGAAAATGGAATTTGTTCTTTCTTGTATGTGCTGAATTAACATCTTGATTTACTTTATGCTCATTTATCGATATCTATCTTTATTTTATGGTTGAAATTAAAAGAAAAAAATGTTCTATATAAGTAATTCTAAACTCTTTTGGTTTTATTTAACTTTCAGACTTAGTGAGATTATACGAGTTTAAAGGCTGAAGGTAGCCCGAGATATCTACAGTTCCACCGGGAGAGGTAGTCTGTCCTAATGAGTGTGGGTTAAACTCAATTTTGATGACTATCGATAGTCATGGTGCAGCAGGGCAGAGTGTTGGTAGCGGGTGATCATTACATTACTGATTGTAGCGATATCAGTTTAGTGGAGTTATCAGAACTATGGGAAGGAGTGAAACTCATTTTACTCTTATCTTTTCGTTTTTTCCTATGATTTTTGCAGACTGGAAGCTACAAGAGTTGGGCACTAGATCGAAGATGCTTAATGAAATTCTTATCTACTTGGTCATCTCTGTAACACGACTTATTTTATCTATTGTTTTGTCAAAAGGCTATTCGAATGCACCAACTTTGTTCATGTAATCCGGTATAACTTGAATACTTCTCTTCCGTGTTGTTTATCAAATCAAATTTCGTTTTTTGAGATTTTTCTTGTTTTGCTATCATCTCTTTTCCACTTCTGTCACCTCTAACCTTAGGATTTTGTTTTGTTTGTTCATGTAGATGTAGGCGTTGAAAGGTGAATCCATCTCTGTGAAAATCATTCTGTCTTACAGTGGGTTATCATAATGTATGTGTCGGTACTTATTCTGCATCAATGTGAAGATATAGACGAAGAAGTAAAGCTTTTATGAAAGGTGAGATACGTTTGGGTCTATGTTTTGCATACTAGGTTTGATGTGAAAGAGAATAGAGCGAAGCGATAAGAGGTTCAAAGATAAGATGGAGACGAAAGGAGCAAGCAGTGGCAACAGCAGACTTGCAGTCGACTGCATAGAATTGCACTCGACTGCAAGTTGTATGGACTGCTCTCGGCCAAGAGAGCGGTTGATTGCTCTCACAGCTATTGGGCCTGATTTGTGAGGGATTTGTTTGAGCCCAGTTTATTTTCCAAGTTAGATCGTACGGTATCTATCGTGTGCCTTTTTCTTACGGGTATATCGGATGGTAATTGTATCAAGACTACAACCTAGGATTTTTCTAGATCTCTATATAACAATGTAATAGCCTCCAATGAGAGGTAGTACTTCATATAAAAAATTTCTAGTAGTGCTTCATATGGGAGTTTTTTATTATAAATAGCACAGTATCTTCTCGTGAGGCTTGAGAGATATATAAGTTATTTGGTGAGAGTGATTGTAAATCTTGTATATTTACAAGTTGAATAATATTTCGGTTATTTCGTCCCCAGAGTATGTTCGCTGAACCGGGACAAAATTGTGTACTTTTTGAGTTTGGTTTGGTCTACTTGCTTAATTGTTTATTGTGATCGGTTACCGTCGTGCCTGAATCAACTCTAAACTGAGAATGCATCCCAAACATTTTCAGCATTGGACACCAATCAATGACTATAAAGCTACAATAATTAGCTTCAACTAAGAAGATGAGAATCATACCAAACTCCAAAAGAATAAGCAGCATTTTATTCGTAGGTTGTTGACATTGCTGTTGTTTTAGGAAGAAACAGAGATCAAATGAGTATAGAAGGAAAGCTGAAAGAGAGGAACTAATGGTTTAAAGATTTGGTGACAACAATTAAAGATTTTGTAAATGACCATTTTATTGGAGAAATGGTTTATGCCGCTTATATTAAAATTTTAAAATATTTTCATCCGCTTCCTATGTTATATTGTGTTGCTAGTGTAATGAATTCCACGATTAAGTTAGATGGCACAAAAAAATTAATTGAGATTTTTTATACTTATGCTCCACACGAAGAAATAGAAGATTTTAACCATGTTGTTTTCATTACAAAATTTGAAAATGTTTTCAATAGTTTATATGATAGTTACGATAGAATTTATTCATCTAATACTACACAAACACAAAATATTAGTTCTTCTTCTACTTCAATGTTATCAAAGGGAAAGGGTCTTGCCACTAGTAGTGTTTTAAATCTCTTAAAATAAAAAAAACCAAGAACCAATTCACTAAATGAGTTGAATTGGTATGATGCACAACCTCCCGTTGAAGATGTAGTAGATGTGTTTTCTTTTTAGAAAACTAATGAACATATTTTTAGTATTCTTTCTCGCATGGCTAAAGATTTGCTAACTGTACTGGTGTCAACCGTTGCATTGGAAAGTGCCTTTTCTCTTGGTGGCAGGATTATGAGTTCGAACAGGAACCGCTTGACGGCAAAGAATTTGGATATGTTGGTATGCACCGAAGATTGGATAAAAGCGGAAGAGAGGACTCAAGATTTACAAGAATCACAAAACGGATCAACAAGTAGCGACGAGTGAAGAACTAGTAGAATGTGATTTGTATAATGTATTGTAAATAATTGGGAAAATTTAGGGAGATGAGATTCTATATTTAGGTTAAGTAGAAGTGCACAACAATAGTCCAATGTCTTCTTTTCAATCTAAATATAGGCCATCTCGATCTCTAAATTCAAATAATTCCGTTGTTTCGTAATTTGATCTAATTTGTATGAAATTGTATTCATGAACTTCATTTTATTTAACAATTTGTAATTTTTTAAATCAATTTAAATTTGGTTTTAATTTCTTTTATTTATTAGTTCTTTGCAATTGTTATGAAATTACAATTTAATACTTGATCTTTCATCTTCCTTTAAAAAAAATTATACTAAAAAACCGGCCCGACCCCCACCCTTGGGGCCGGGGACCAGGTCCGGGCCTAGATCCCAACTTAGCCCGGCCCGCGAAATCATTAAGCTCGGCTCGGGTTGGCCCAGGACCGGGCAAAGCCCGGGCAGTTCCGGTCCGGCCCGGCCAGAATGCCACCCCTATTGCTTGCTAGTCTCATCGATACGTATTCTTAAGTGTGGTGACCTAGAACTGGCTTTTCATTTATTTAACGACATAAACAGCCCTAAAAATTAGTGTTCACCCTTGGAATTGCAAATTAAAAAGACAACCTATAGGATTATGCTCCCAAAAGGGCTTTCAACATGATGTAGGAGAATATTAGAATTTAAATAAAATACACAGTCCTTGTCCCCAACTTCGAAGACTACACCAGGGTTACTTCACACTTGCAAGCTGGAAACTTGGAAGCGAAAACAAATAAGCATAACCCGATCAACATGTATCATATAACTTTGAGGTTTCATGTAGGAGGCAAGAACATTTCATAGTTGCGAGTTTAAATAAAATTTCTTCATTATATTATAACAAAATGAATTGTTTCTGTACATCTGAAAATTGTTGAAAATTTTGAGTTTTATACTTTGTCCACATCATACTCTGTTAAAGCCCCGAAATTTTTTTTCCAAAATGCCCCACTTTTAGAAAGTATTTATCAAAACATTATCGCTATAGGTTAATTTGGTAAATGGTTTCGAACATTGGGTCAGTTCAGTAAATACTTTCAAAAAAAGGGTCACTTTGGTAAAATATTCCTAATAAAACCCCATTTGACCGTTGGAGCTCCTCTCTCACTCTCGTTCTTGATTCAATCTCTTCAATCCTCCCAAAAAATCCCTCAAAAAAAAAATCCCTCAAAAAAAATTCAAGAGATCGATACGAGGACAAAACATGGGTGAGGTAGCCAAAGGACTCTCGGTCCTTGAAGAGATCGCTCAAGAACTCCAACCCCATGTATATATCTCTTCATCTTTCCTTCAATCTTATAGATTCAATTTTTTTTTCTTTTTTTTTTGTTGATTGTTTTGAAATGGGTTTTCTTTTCTGATTCTGATTGTATGATAAAGTGCGGAACTTAATGTTTCTTGTTTGTTTGTTGTGAATCAGAAGATGGAGAGATCTTGCCCGAGAATGGATCATGTCAAGAAATTGGTATAGATTCGATCTTTAGTTGAATTAATGTGTACTCTGTTTGATTTTATTGATGTTTATTTTTTGTTGATTATTACGTTTTTCTGGGTTGGAGTTTTCAAGATGAGGATTCGGTCAATTCAAGATGAAACAACTAAACAAGGCAACATTCAGGTGATCAAGCTCTCTCTTTCTCTCTCTATATATCTCTGTTTTTCTTAATTGAAATTAAATTTTGAGAAATGGGTAATTTTTTTCAATTTTTTTAGGAATTCAAAGATGGCTGTTATCTTACCATCTCCTGCACTCGAAAGTGAGCCGATGGTTTCCTTCTTTGATCGCGATCTTTCTTCTTCCCTTCAGCTTCTTCGTATGTATATCATCCTACTATTTTTCCCTACTTGAATTCTTGTAGCGATATGTTTATCTTTATTTTTATTTTTTTTATGTTTTGTTTTGTTTTAGTAACCAAGTACAACAGCTTACTGAAGAAATGCCCAGACCAGACTTTTGAATCTGCAAATTTGTGAGGAGTTGAGCAACACCTGCATTCAAGAGTGTGAGCGGAAATCCGAGGAATTGACGAAGAAGTTTTCTCAGGAATGCTTGAAAAGAAAGCATTTGCACAGAGATGATTGAACCGTAAGGAAATATAAGGGGTTTTCGCAAATGCTGCCGGACTTTAAGTTCAAAAGAGATGTTGAAGATACTTCTGTGGTTGAATTCGATCAGTCTCACGATTTGAAGTTGTCAGTTGTTTGCTCTGATAATTAAGGTTTGATCATGTTTTACCCATAACCTAGTTACGGTACAAACACATTAAAGTTTATAAAAAAATTTATTTATAACTCTGGTAAATAACTTTTGGTAGTATAATTATTTATAACTTTTGGTTATTTTTTTTTTTTGACTTTTGGTAGTATAATTATTTATAACTTTTGGCAAAAAAAATTATTTGCAATTGGGATAATTATTTATAACTTTTGCTTTAGAATATTATCACATTTTCAATAAGAAGAAACTATCTAGAAGAACCATGGTATCAACATTATCAGGTATCACCATCCATACAAGGAAAAAACTAGCTCCCAATTGATGCAGAACAATAACATACCAGAAAATTATGAAATATTCTACAGTGAAAAGATTGCTTGAGAATCTGCTAGTTAACTACATTTTTGAATTCAGCAATACCAAGGAATCAAGAATCTGGAATATAAGTGTGTACCAGTAGTGATAGGACAATGATACAAACAAAAAAGTACGATATAGGCAAGAAAGGCCTAAGAATTTGTGTGTGTGTGTGTGTGTGTGTGTTGGGAGAGGGGGGTGGGGGGGGCATACCTTGACTACGGTTTGACTAAACCAAGAGATCAGACCATATTTATTAAGATATCCAGCCATCGCTATAAGTGCAATTATTTGCATTTTTTTTATGAATAAAATTATTTGCAATTGGGATTGTGTGAATGAGTAATTAGGAATTATGGAATCTTGTGGGGGAATTTTGACTGTGTAGGGTTTGCTAAATTTGTGGATTTCTTAATTAGGGTTTTTAGTTTAATTAGGTGTGATTAAGATCTATATTGAGTCACTAATTTGAATGGATGGTCAATAGTCAATACTACTTCAGATATAGTGTCTGAATCAGATTAATTGGGTTGGTCCTTGACACTTTGCATTACTCCAACTTTGTAGTTATAATATTAGAGATGAGCGATTATATAGAGATATATAAAAACTTTGTTGTAGAACATATATATGGACCAGGAAGATTGAAGAATCTCCAAACAATCTCTCTTCCAAATCAGCTGTCCTGTTTACTTCAGAAGAACTTTGTTGTAGAACATATATATCAAGGAATTTCCTTTTCCCTTATTTAATGCATGTCAGAAACTTAATTTAACAACTGAGTAATTCAATAGATTGGAAAATTAACAGTCATGCTCAATTTAGTTTGAAATTCTATTTAACCAATGACTTTTACATTTTGCAAGAAAAAACTTAGAGCTAGATTACCCTGAAAAATTGTCATTTACATCTGGTTATATGTCGTTAAGAACCATGACAGAGCATGTCGAAAAGCTGCAAGGCGCCTGATACAAAACACAAAGTGATGCAGGTAGGGATGCTTCAGAATATGAAACTAATGTACAGATGGCTGATCTAGATTTACAGCGTATTAAATCGGTAATAAGAGAATAATGACATTGAGTTTGAACGCCTGTAAGAAGAGAAGTGAGGATGTCTTTCACTCTGCTAATTGTCATACCCTAGCAAAAATAACATAAGAAATTAAGTCTGCAACTTTTTCTTTATTCAATGCCAAACAATTTAGCAATTTGTTTTATTGTCACCTATAGATTTCAAATGTTGTAATAATAAAATAGAGATTATTTTATATAGTTAGAGTACAGCATTGTGAAATTTTTGTACATATAGCACATGGATTAGTTTGGAAATTACCTAAACCTACTGCATCCAGCAAAAATGAAAGAGACTAACAATGATTTAAGACAGGGATCATGTAGAATAGCACAGTTTATATATGTAATATGCATAAAACATAAGTTCTTAACCCACTTATATTTTAAGCTAGTTCAAAAACTCCAGAAATAGTTTTCTAGGCAGTATGATGATGAATTGATGACACTGTAGCTATGGAAAAAGAAAACATGAATTCAGATTATGGTAAAAAATTGTACCAAGTCCTTCATTTGATCATGCACATTAGCCTTATTAGTTCTTTAAATACACTATAAACCTGTCAACTTCCAATTTCTTTGGAAAAACCTCTTATGTTACTTCAAGCAGTTAAACTAGTTTTATGGATGAGAATACTCCCCATCGAAGTACGCTAAAATACTTTAACTGAAACCAAATAATTTAGCCAAATACAGTACATTTCCATAACATATGAACAATAGTATGCTTTAACAAACCTGTAAATTTCAACTAGGGGCACTTTTTGTGCAAATTAACTGTCATGAACACAATTTAAATCTTACTTCAAATCCAAATATTAGAGTATCAATTTAAATCTTGAATAGTATACTCCTGTTTTCACTTCGCATGCTTCAAGTTAATCTGCAGTTGTTGTCAATACATTAATTTGAATACCCCGACATTTGATTTCTTTGACGCTACCCACAAGAAATCAGATGGGCAATTTTTTTCCACTGCAGCGATGATACCGGTAATTTTTCTTCATGATGTGTGTTCTTAGATTTGTTAAGTGTCTTTCAAGTAAATAACATATGTATTTTTTTTTCAATTTGTATTTTAACAGAGCACTGCCAGAGTCAAATATACCGAACTGTCATCCACAATGGCCTCTGACTCTACCACAGTCAAATATGCCAGAGTCAAATATCGAACCAGCCACTCCGACACAGGTTAGTATTGTAACTTAGAACCGATATGATATGTTTATAGTATTTTTTTTTTGTGTAAGCTTCATTGCAGACGTGTATATATTTAATAGTTGACAAAAATTTGTCAATTGTGCAATTTAAACATATGTTTACTAATTCTCAAGTGTGCAAGCAATTGCAGTGTATATATTTAATAGTTGACAAAAATTTGCAAGATTAGATCAAAGTTATATAATCCCACTTGGAAGTTGGGTGAGAACAAACTAATGATATTGTTTATCAGCTATGTGCTGAAATGTGGGAAATATTACTGAACAAGTAAATAATTTTAAGTTGTTGTCATGGTCATAATCTTAGAAGGAAGAAGGAGAATTTTTGTTGTTGTAAAGAGGGTCTACTATTTGTTTTTCCATTAATTGCTACTGATCCGTAAGGGTCATTACCTTTGTTTAGATGTCTTCTTTTAGTCTCGCAAATCATATTCTTATGCTTGTCTTGATGTATACCTGGTATTTTTTTTTTTGCTTGATCAACAATTCATTCCTTCACTCCTATAACAATTAAAAGTACACTGCTACATCAACAATAGCTAATAGAACATTCAAAATTTAATATACTAATGTCAAATGAATAATATAGTGGAGGTAATTACAGATGTTAATACATTGCATAATCTAATGCATCTTATTTTATAGAATTCTCTAGAACATCTAGAGGAGGTGATGATGTTTCTAGAGACTCTCTAGAACTTGGGCTTAATTTTGGGTTTGGATTATGAACCCATAATTAATCCTAACTCAAAATCAAGTTTAATTTCAATACTCCCCCTTAAACTTGATTTTGTCAACCATACCGAGCTTCGAGCGAAGTAACTCGAATTTACTTTTTGGTAATGACTTGGTGAAGATATCTGCAACGTTGTCATCGCTTCGAACTTCCAAAGCTTCAATTGTTCCATCAAGCACCTTCTCCCTTATGAAGTGATACTCTAACTCGATATGTTTCGTCCTTGCATGAAACACCGGATTATTAGCCAACTTGATAGCACTTTGATTATCTCCATAAATTTCAACCGGCTTATTGATTGGCTCGAACAAATCTTCAAGGAGTCTTCGAAGCCATATACACTCTTGAGCTGCGAGTGTTGACGCTTTATACTCTGCTTCAGTGGTAGACAATGACACCGTTGCTTGCTTCTTGCTGCACCATGAAACACTTGTGTCTCCACATAAGAACACATAGCCTGAAGTTGATCTTCGATCATCAAGATCTCCACCAAAGTCAGCATCTGTGAAGCCATGAAGAGAGGTCTTGGCATTGTACTTATACACCAAACCCATGCCAAGAGTTGTCTTCACATACTTCAAGATCTTCTTTGCCGCTTCTAAATGTGGTTTCCTTGGTTCTTGCATAAAACGGCTTATGAGACCTACCGCGAAGGCAATGTCAGGTCTTGTAATGGTTAAATATAGAAGACTTCCCACAAGAGAGCGATAAGGTCGAGGATCGGGTAGCAAGGACCCTTCATCGCGCTTAAGCCTTATGTTCACATCCATCGGAGTAGTACGTGTCTTTCCTTCGTGTACCCTGAACTTCTCAACAATCCTTCTTGCATAGCTTTGTTGACCGATGAAGATTCCATCCTTTACCCTTTCAACCTCCAAACCAAGAAAGTTATTCAACTCACCTAACTTCTTCATCTCAAATCTCACCGACATATCCTCTTGTAGACGAGCAATTTCAGCATCATCGTTTCCGGTGATTATCATATCATCCACGTAAAGAAGAACTACCACGTGGACTCCTCCATTCTTCTTGAAGAATAGACTTGGATCCGAATTTGATGGTACATAACCGCAAAACTGAAGGAATTGAGCAAGTTTTCCATACCATGCTCGAGGAGCTTGTTTTAACCCGTACAAAGCCTTCTTAAGCTTACACACATAATCAGGATGCTCTCGTGATTTGAAACCAAGTGGTTGCTCCATGAAGATACTCTTATCAAGCTCACCGTATAGAAACGCATTTTTCACATCTAGTTGCCATAACTTCCAACCAAAGCTTGCGGCTAAAGATAGAAGTAAACGTACCGTAGTCATCTTAGCCACAGGACTGAAAGTCTCATCATAATCTTCTCCATACTTCTGAGAGAACCCCCGAGCAACCAACCTTGCTTTAAATCTATCAATGCTTCCATCCGCTTTCCGCTTAATTCGATACACCCATTTACATGAAACGGGTTGAACATCCTTGGTTTTCGGAACCAAATCCCAAGTTTCATTCTTTATAAGGGCATTCATCTCCTCTTCCATTGCGGTCTCCCACTCTTGAACACCTTTAGCTTCATCATAAGATGATGGCTCTTCTTCATCTAATGGAGCGGCAAAATAACATGAGTAAGTAGTGACAAACCTTTCATCTCTGAACCGGGCAGGCTTAACAATGTTCCTTTTAGGCCTTTGATTAGCCATGGAACCATGATCTTCATCATCATCTTCCTCTTGATTAGTGCTCCCCCTTTCACCTTGCGTCTCTTTTTCAAGACTTCCGCTCTCACTTGGCATTTGAGGAACTGGTTCATCAACCTTGAAGGAATCTCCACTTTCTTGTTCGACCAAGACTTGAGGGTGTCCATAATATGAGGAAACTTCGTCAAAGACAACATCACGAGACACGACGTACCTATGTGTCTCAGGATCCATGCACCTCCACCCTTTTCTTTGTTCATCATAACCGACAAATATGCATTTCTTCGCCTTTGCCTCCAACTTTGTTCTCTGAGAGTCGAACACATGGACGTAGCAGATTGATCCAAATATCCTGAGATGTTTCACCGTTGGCTTCTTCCCATGAACCATCTCATAAGGAGACTTCATGTTATTCGGACTTAGTGGCATTCGATTGATAACATAGGCTGCACATCTCATGCCTTCTGCCCATAAGGCCTTAGGCAAATTCTTGCCATGTAACCAACTTCTACACGTCTCGCTTAGATGTCTGATCTTCCTTTCCGCTACTCCATTTTGTTGAGGTGTATATGGACATGAAAATTCTCTCTTGATACTATGCTTTTTGCAAAAAGAAAGAAACTCCTTTGACATGAACTCCCCTCCATTATCAGTCCTTAGGATCTTGATCTTCTGACCCAACTCTCCTTCCACGGTAACTTTGAATTCTTGAAACTTCAAAAATACTTCTGATTTTTCCTTTACAAAGTATACCCAAGTGTACCGTGAAAAATCATCAACGAACAGCAGCATGTAGCGAAACCCGAAATAGGAGGATGTTCTCGTTGGACCCATCAAATCACTATGGATCCTCTCCAACGGAGCATTGCATCGTGATGTAGAATTGTCAAATGGAAGCCTATGTGATTTTCCATATTGACATCCTTCACAAAGTTTTCCTTCATCTTGAATCTTCAATTTTGGAAGTCCATTAACCAAATCCTTATTCACCATGACTTTGAGCTTATGTTTATATGACCAAGCCTAGCATGCCATATATATGCATTGTCATTGGTACTCATCTTCTCAACATAAGAGCTTGAGGCCGATAAAACATATAAATCCTTAACTCGTGCTCCGGTGTGAACAACGTCCGCTTTTAACTCCTTGATATTCTTCAAAAACTTAACGTCTCTTGGGCCAAATAAAACGTAGTTACCTTGGTCCACCGCATTCACCACGGAGAGAAGATTCTTCCGTACTCCAGGGACATGGTATACGTTCTTGAGAGTGATTGGGCTTCCATCATCTCCTTTGATGACAACAGTCCCTTCTTTCTCAACATGGTGGATTGAGTTATCTGTGGTAATGATGGCTTCTTTTCTGTCATGGCGCTGAAGACTGGAAAATAACTTCTCGTCTCCGGTAATATGATGGCTACAACCAGAATCTACAATCCAATCATTTTCTAGATTTTTGGTTGTAGTGGTACCTGAAGATGCAGCCTCCACCGTGAAACATTTTCCCCATGCTTCGTCTTCAGTGTGACCCTTTGATTCCGCCATATTTGTTTCTTTCAACTTCACTCGGCAATCCTTTTTGAAGTGCCCAAGTTTCCCACACCGGTAGCACTTGAATCGCTTCTTGTCTCCCATAGAAGATCTTTCTCATTCATCATTATTTTTTGTATCACTATCCTTGAACTTGGCTCTAAAACTTTGTTGCCTCCGAGCTACAAACGCGCTCCCCGAGTCATCATTGACTTTAACTCCCGCCATTTGCATGGCTAGTGATTCTTGCGAAGCTAGTAGATTTTCGAACTCCTCCAAGGAAGGTTGTGTAGCCCATCCTTGAACTGAAGTAACAAACGGTGTATATTCGGGTCGTAAACCACGAATAATAGACCGCTTCATCCGAGCTTCTGAAATCGACTCATCCGGATTAAGAGTATTAATCTCTGAGCAAAGATTTTTTACCTTGATAAAGAACTCTGAGATTGAAGACTCCCCCTGCTTCGCATTCGCCAACTCGTTCTCTAATAATTGTAGTCGAGCCTCGTTCTTCTTGTTGAACAATTGATCTAACGCTTGCCAAATCGAACTAGCGGATTTACACCTTGAGACATGCTCAAATACTCCCGAGGATATTGACCTCTTCAAAGCAAACTCCGCCTTGGCATTTTTCCGTGTCCACTCCTTTGTCGCTTCCGCTGTTGCAGCATCTCCCCTTGGTGGTGTTGTGCTACTACCGCCGACGACATCCCATAAGTCCTCACTAACCAAGTATGACTCCATACATGACTTCCATAACCGGTAGTTAGATTGGTTTAAGATCTCCATTCCCAATCCAACGACACGACCCATTGATTCCATACTTAGAATAAACCGAGCTCTCTTAAACCCCGATCTTGATGAGCACAAGATTAGAATGGCTCTGATACCATGTAGAGAAACTCCGATAGTGCTTAGCACTAGCCCAAGACCGTAATACCCGAGAAACCCGAGTGAAACCAAGAGAAGAAATCCTCTAAGTATGAAGAATGATATGGAAGAATACTTAGAAAAGAGAGAATTAGAGAACTTATGAAGAACACTCTTTCTTTAACTTGCTTTTTATTTATTTGTTCAACTTGTTTACAAATGGGAGAGGAATGAGCTATTTATAGGCTCCAAGATTACAAAATATCTTTCTAGAACTCTCTACCATAATATCTAGATTTTATTCCTAGAATTTTCTACACAATCTTTAGATAATTATTTTATAGAATTCTCTAGAACATCTAGAGGAGGTGATGATGTTTCTAGAGACTCTCTAGAACTTGGGCTTAATTTTGGGTTTGGATTATGAACCCATAATTAATCCTAACTCAAAATCAAGTTTAATTTCAATAAACTTCCAATTTCTTTGGAAAAACCTCTTATGTTACTTCAAGCAGTTAAACTAGTTTTATGGATGAGAATACTCCCCATCGAAGTACGCTAAAATACTTTAACTGAAACCAAATAATTTAGCCAAATACAGTACATTTCCATAACATATGAACAATAGTATGCTTTAACAAACCTGTAAATTTCAACTAGGGGCACTTTTTGTGCAAATTAACTGTCATGAACACAATTTAAATCTTACTTCAAATCCAAATATTAGAGTATCAATTTAAATCTTGAATAGTATACTCCTGTTTTCACTTCGCATGCTTCAAGTTAATCTGCAGTTGTTGTCAATACATTAATTTGAATACCCCGACATTTGATTTCTTTGACGCTACCCACAAGAAATCAGATGGGCAATTTTTTTCCACTGCAGCGATGATACCGGTAATTTTTCTTCATGATGTGTGTTCTTAGATTTGTTAAGTGTCTTTCAAGTAAATAACATATGTATTTTTTTTTCAATTTGTATTTTAACAGAGCACTGCCAGAGTCAAATATACCGAACTGTCATCCACAATGGCCTCTGACTCTACCACAGTCAAATATGCCAGAGTCAAATATCGAACCAGCCACTCCGACACAGGTTAGTATTGTAACTTAGAACCGATATGATATGTTTATAGTATTTTTTTTTTGTGTAAGCTTCATTGCAGACGTGTATATATTTAATAGTTGACAAAAATTTGTCAAGTGTGCAATTTAAACATATGTTTACTAATTCTCAAGTGTGCAAGCAATTGCAGTGTATATATTTAATAGTTGACAAAAATTTGCAAGATTAGATCAAAGTTATATAATCCCACTTGGAAGTTGGGTGAGAACAAACTAATGATATTGTTTATCAGCTATGTGCTGAAATGTGGGAAATATTACTGAACAAGTAAATAATTTTAAGTTGTTGTCATGGTCATAATCTTAGAAGGAAGAAGGAGAATTTTTGTTGTTGTAAAGAGGGTCTACTATTTGTTTTTCCATTAATTGCTACTGGTCCGTAAGGGTCATTACCTTTGTTTAGATGTCTTCTTTTAGTCTCGCAAATCATATTCTTATGCTTGTCTTGATGTATACCTGGTATTTTTTTTTTTGCTTGATCAACAATTCATTCCTTCACTCCTATAACAATTAAAAGTACACTGCTACATCAACAATAGCTAATAGAACATTCAAAATTTAATATACTAATGTCAAATGAACAATATAGTGGAGGTAATTACAGATGTTAATACATTGCATAATCTAATGCATCTCAATTGTGACTTAATCTATTTAGAACTGTGTGTTATGACTTACACAAAGATATACAAATTTTATGTAGTAACTGTAAGATAAGTAGGGGAGCTACAATGTTTTTATGCCTAAACTATTAGTTGATTTTTATTCTTAAACTATAAAATTTCAAGCTCATGAGTAATCAATAGTTACTAATGGTTTAGTTAATACAAATACATTAGAAACACATTGGTTATATTGTCAGTATTTGTTGATTTTTATGCTTAAACCTGCTAACATTTTCAAGCTATTAAATAAACACTAACTACTAATAGTTATAAGTAACTTCTTTGCTAACAGTATAACTACCAAGATGTATTTGGAAATATACATAACCCACAAAGCTACAGTGTTTTTATGCCTAAACTATTAGTTGATTTTTATTCTTAAACTATAAATTTTCAAGCTCACGAGTAATCAATAGTTACTAATGGTTTATTCAATACAAATACATTAGAAACACATTGGTTATATAGTCAGTATTAGTTGATTTTTATGCTTAAACCTGCTAACATTTTCAAGCTAATAAATAAACACTAACTACTAATAGTTATAAGTAACTTCTTTGCTAACAGTATAACTACCAAGATGTATTTGGAAATATACATAACCCACAAAGCTACTACACTCTCAGCTTGACATAATATATTACAAAAACCTCATGCCTTTCTAGGTGAAGAGTTACACAACCTACTAAGTATGTATAATACTAAAGATTATTCTGAAAATAATGTTAGTTCAAGTAATAACAAGATGTATACATGGAGTCTGAACAAACATGGAAGAGAATATTACGAATATTAGTTTAATTTGAGTGATAAAATTATATACAGTTTTCATTCCTTTCTTAACTTCTAATCAATACCCATATATCATCTCATACAGATAAATTTATATACTGTTTTCCATCTACTTCGAGATGATGCTCCTCCCTGGTGCCTTGCTCTCATATATCATCAAACCAGAAGGCTTATTGAGGGATGCCAATAGTTCAATTTATTTTATTTTATCCAAATTTATTTTGTATAACTAGCTACACAAAATTTTCCGTCTACTTCGAGATGATGCTCCTCCGTGGTGCCTTGCTTTCATATATCATTGAACCAGAAGGCTTATTGAGGTATGCCAATAGTTCAATTTATTTTATTTTATCCAAATTTATTTTGTATAACTAGCTTTACTCCATAATAAATTGGTGTACTTAAAAATAACAGAATTGTTGGATCTTACCAAGTCTCACAGGTAATATTGTTGTAAAAGTATATCTTTTCGGTAAATTTTTAGTCACTTAAGTAATAGATATCTGAATTGAAAAATAGATACGACTTATTTGTCGTCTTGCATAACTCTCATAAAAAGTGTCATCATGAAAATATTTTTGACTACAGATTTCTAGAGGAGCTAAAATAACTTATAGTCAAATTTTTTTTTACACCTATTTTATCTAAAAATGCTTTTAGAGTTAGGAAGTAGTTTTAGGCTCTCCAAAAGCAAACATTAGGTCATTATATTATTTCTTCTTTCACAACTTTGGTGAGAGTGACCGTAAAAGGTGAGAGAATACACGATGAACATGCAAAGGAGCAAGAGCCGCATGTGGTTTGTGGATTTAGCTGGAAGCGAGCCGCATGTGCTTTCTCCTTCAACTCTAACAGATTTTAAATGAAATTGACAGGAACTCGAAGCTTACTAACTTGCTATAAAGCTCTCTTGGTGTGTTTCTGTTTCATCTTTTATATGTCAAAATATTATATCAACTTGTTACAATGCTATCACGGGAATCAACTTGGTTTTAGATATCATACTTTTAATGTTTAGGGGATACTTTTATAAGGCTCATTGTTGTACGACAAATTTTCTGTTAGCCACTTTTAAGTTTATTTTACACTTCAAATCCTTCCTTGTCCAAAATATTTCGTCAACCCCTGTTTTTATTCAAATACACTTTTTCTTAATGAAAATTGCTAATTTTGGTTTATTAGTTGCTCTGTTTACAGTTTCCATTTTATTGTGTTCACTTCCAATTAGCAGTTAAAAATAGAATGAGTTTTTCAATACAGTGTATAAAAAAGTAATCATAAGGCTAATAGATGAGAATAAATTTCCTTATCTCACCTATTAACTCTTGCTTTCACGTTACAACGACAATCATATCCAATAGGACCAATGTTGTTACTGGTTTATCCTGAAAAAAAATAATTATAAAAAAAGAATCAGAGGCCTTGCTAATAAACAATCAGATCCGACTGAAAGTTTCTAGCTTATTTTGCTCATCTCTCTCTCTCTCTGTATATGTGTGTGTGTGTGTGTGTGTGTGTGTGTGTGTGATGTGAGCCTCATATTTGTGTGTGAGATTTTTTTTTCCATACAAAGTGGTTATATATTCACTTGGTAGGGTCCACATAGAATATCCACTATGTTTATCATATTTATCATGTCAATTGATGTATGTGTAGAAAAAATCAAATGGTTTGGAGGTCATTCACTCATGCATCATGTGGGTCCAATTTGTGTTCGATTTTATTACTGTTGAAATCATTCATTTTTGAACCACATGATGCATGGGTGAATGACCTTCAAATCACTTGGTTTTCTCTACACATACATCCATTAGCATGATAATGGATAGAGTAATCTTCCATAAATGCCCCACAAATTGAGTATAATCACTTTGTATGAGGAAAATTTTCTCATACTCTATATGAGGCTCTCTCTCTCTCTATCTCTCTCTCTCTGTATGTATATATATATATAATATTGGGGGGGGGGGGGGGGGGGGTGATCATACGAAGCCTCCCTTTTATATATACATACACACACCATAGTAGACTATTTTTCCGAGATGACCCACTTTTTGAAACTAATTCCGAACATTACTCACTTTTCGAACTAATTCCTAGGATGGACCGGTCCTCATAGGCCGCTGTGGCCTATTCCAACTGCGACCTCTTCACAAATATCTTTTTTCGATGCCACAGTCTCTAGCCCAAATATGATATGGCCGTAGTTGGGAAATGCAACATCGAAAAAACATATTTGTGAAGAGGCCATGGCCTTACAATTGAATAGGCCGCCTAATCCTATGAGGACTGGTTCCACCATAGAAATTAGTTTGGAAAGTGGGTCATCTTCAAAAATAATTTTAAAAAGTGGGTCAACTTGGGAAAAAAATCCACCCTACTAGGTGACACATTGGATAAGTAAAAGTGAACCTTATTTCATTTATCTCCACTTTTCAAATGTATGATATGGATACATTTGCACCGTAACTTTTCAAATGTATGTATGATAAGTAAAAATAAGTGAACCTTATTTCGCCTATCTCCACTTTTCAAATGTATGATATGGACGGTAACTTTGCTTTCCAAATAAATATACAAAAAACTCTTCTAATGAAAAAATAAACAAATTTATATGTTTCCACCCTATCTTTCAAAACAAACAGCCCCACATATCTAGTTAGTGTTCCAAATTTGTGAAATTACCATTTTTTGTCTTAGATTTTTTTGGACAAAAGCCAAATCAAATTTGTATGTAATATTTTTTTTTTCTCTACCAGGTGATCTCATACGATACAAAAGTTGGAAACAAATTAAGAAAAAAAAAGTTTAAACAGAAGATACAAATGATAGAGAAATTTGAAGCCTTTATGAATAAATAGCACGGGTAACAAATTTGTTTTGAAACAAGGGTACAATATAAAATTTTCCAAGGATAAAAGTTCGATGGACAACTATAAACTTAGTTTGTTGTTTATGGAGACTTTAAGTGCAACAATAACTCCATTGGTGTCGTTATTGACTTATTGTTGATTGTGATTCTAAGCAAAAAATAAATTAATTACCCGTGCTATAAGATCAGCTTAAAATCTATTTGGTAATGTCATTCAGATTGCAATGAGTTAGGCATGAAATGTGTCACACATTGTTAATATAATGATAATATTCTATAACAATACATTTTTTTCTTCTTGTTGTACTATTGTCTTTTGTAATTTACAAATAACACAAAATTTAAGGGATTCAATATCGATATATTTTGTTTCCATACAACTTTAATCTGTCAATTAGTATCTTCCTATTCAAGAAATAATTAAGTTTGTTCTCTTATGGACAGGTGCTACGATGACAAAGAATAAACGAAGGATTGACTCGGTGTTATGATGACAAAGAATAAATGAAGGATTAACTCGGTGGTGGAGACAGGAGGAGGTAGAGGAACTACTGATGGAGTATGGACAATTGTATTGGATGGGTAATCACTAAGGAACTTTGTTCGATCTTTAGTTTTGCTGCTGCTGCTGCTGCTGCTGTTGCGGCGCGACTATGTTTTTGATAATGTCGTTTAGTCATTTTTGTGGGGTATCGACGGTCGCTTTTTGACTCTTTTTGTATGCATTGTGGCTAGCGACTGATCACTTTTGGCCGTACTAATAACATGATGTTTTTTGTTGTTCTTTATATTTCTCTACTGCATTTTTTAATGCTCATTATATGCCTGGATGTGGCTGTGCTGCTCTGCGTTGTCTTCCTTTATTCTTTTGGGGACTATCTCTACTTTGTTGTAGTCAGTCTCAATTTGATTTTGTGAATACTTTTTTGTTTGGGCAACAGTGTGTTCTTAACTAAGTTGGGTGGTTTTCTGGCTGCGGCTTTGCTTCAGTGTTGCTACTATCTTGTGTTCTTCTGCTACTTCTATTTTCTCGGAGTATAGCCAATTCTGTTTTTTGCTTTTTATGTTTTATGAATTGTAATTTTACTATCTTGTGTTTTTTTGCTACTATCTTGTGTTCTTTTGCTACTTCTATTTGGTCGGAGTATAGTCAGTTCTGTATTTTGCTTTTTCTGTTTTATGAATTGTAATTTTACTTCTTCTGTTCTTGTATTGCTTCTTCTCTTTGTTTGGGCCGCATCATGTGCATCCGACGAAGAGGATCACTGTTGTTTTTCTTGCTACTTATGAATGAATTTATGATGGTTTTTACCATTGAAAAAAAAGTATCCCCTAATCTGCAACTATAATTTGTTGGAAAGGATATATGTCCCGCCCCGCTTCTCACTATACGGAAATACAGGCACGCAACTGAGGCCCAGCGAATGATATACATCATCCATAAGCTGTACAATTATAAGCTCAATAAGATCTTTATAACACATTCACGCAGGCAAATATAATAATCACATGAGCTGAAAATAGAATAACCATCATTTGGATAATACATCAACATCGGGTCAAGATGCCCGGGAGTACAAGGTGCCAGAATTAAAATAATATGATAAGCAGTTCGCTATAACAACTAGATAAAATAGCGACTGAAAGAAAAACAACATGAAGTAGTAAGGAAGCAGCAACGATCGTCTAGAGAGTCGTAATCAAGAATTGTGTAATCAAGAATCAAGAATCAAGAATCAAGAATCAAGAATCAAGAATCAAGAATCAAGAATCACTATTTCGGGAAACACGGACCCCCTTCCGAGTATACTCCTCTATATTGTCCACTATTAAGCTGTACCCTTATAACCCTGGCTTGTTATTCTTTTATAATTAATTATGAACATGCAATTGGTACGACTAGTGGAACGGTATAATCAAATAGTTTAATCAAGGAAAATATCAAGGACAGTAATCATGGACATGAGACGTAAAACGAGTACATGTATCGAGAGTAGTTATTATAAAATTATCAAGTGGTATAAAATGCATTCTATCAACCTATTATATCTATGCAAGTTATTATTACAAGAACAATAATACACTCAGTTCATTAAATATAAAAAGTAATGGGTTTATATGCAAAAACGTAGAGATGAATTTTCAGACAACTTGACATATCTGCATTCAAATTCACTTTCCCGTTGTTACAGAAAAGCAAATCCAATTCCGTCAGAGATTCTAGAAAGTAGACTCTCTTCCGGTTCTAACGCATATTCACACGATACATTCTAGAGACAGTAGCTATGTGTACAAATTCATTCTTCGCTGGTTTCGATGTTTCGCGCGCATTCTGGAAATTCAGAGTCACAATACTAAAATTGCGATATCTCACAATCTATATATCGGATTGAGAAACTGTAGGATGTTTCGGATATTTAGACTTGAAGGGCTACGATTTTTATGTAGAAAGTTTTTTGATCCAGTATCGGGAACATGGTCGAATTCTTAGTACAAGATACCGGTCAGTAATCCCGTGCAGGTTCAGAAATTCACGATATGCCAGTACTAAAATCGTGATATCTCACAATCTATACATCCGATTGAGAAACCGTCAGATGTTCTGGATTCGGGACTCGATGGGTTACGATTTCCACATAGAAAATCTTCAATCCAGTATTGGGAACATGGTCGAATTCTCAGTGCAAGGTCAAGAAATTTTAGAGATAGTAAGGTTGAATATTCGATATTCGATAACACGATTCGAAATGTGTTAACGGTTCACTCTTGAGTTGATATAGCATGGAACCAGTGACTAGAATGGAGTTTGACAATAAAATATGATGATAACTAGACTACTTGCCACGAATCCAAGGAAAATGCTTATACGAGAACAAAAATAGTGTACAAGTTACTTGCTTTATAACGTGACGATTACGGTGGTGGTGTTAACCACGGAAAGAAGAAGCGACGTCGGCAACGGACGGTGGTATAACGGTGGTAAGAATGGCGGCAAGACGGCAGCGAGCGAGCAACGGTAGCAACGGTGATGAGCGACAACAACAACGAGGAGATGGCGCGGCGTCGGGTTGTTTTTGGGGTTCACGGGATCGTAGAAGCGGAGTCGTTGGCTCGAAGGTGGAAGGTAAAGTGGAGCTTGAGTGTTGCTTGAGCTCTCGGGTGTGAAGAAGGCAGAGGAAG
Source organism: Hemerocallis citrina (assembly GCA_017893485.1). NCBI lineage: Eukaryota > Viridiplantae > Streptophyta > Magnoliopsida > Asparagales > Asphodelaceae > Hemerocallis > Hemerocallis citrina. The sequence goes on from CM030360.1 coordinate 232,549,429, forward strand.
AGAAGGAGGAAAAAGAAGAATGGGATGTAGAGATGATATGTGCTTGTATATATATAAGAAAGAGAAAGAGGTGGGAGGTTCTGCATGTGTGTGTGTGTGTATATAGAAAGAAATAGGTGCATGTGTATGATTAGGGGTGTAGAAAAATGTGTGGAAAAATGAGGAGTTAGGCATAGAATGAGAAAAATGTGGGGGAAAAATTTGGTGTATGCAGAAGTGGAGAAGTAGGGAGGGAGAAAATGAAGCATAGGGAGGAAGAAAATAATGTGTAGGAGAACAGAGTTAGGTTAGCTGTTGGATTAGGATTAGGATTAGGATTAATCAGGGTTCAAAATTTGTATTTAAACTCCGGTCGAACAATCACAAAATTATGGAATTGATCAGAAAAATATTCTGGCTTTAGATAAAGAGTCCAAAGAGAAAAATAAAACTGATCTGAAAATTGAAGTACAAAAATTCACGTAGTAAAATACGTACTACTGGAACAGGAAGTTACAATATATGCTGCATCTTTCTTCTCTATGGGCATATTTTGAAATTAGAATAGTGTGGATAATTTAAAAAGTAATACGATACATTTGGAGAATGGAAAGCAATGGGAAGGTTGATAGAATGAGTAATTCAACAACTGTACCTGATGCGGTTTATTTCTGGGAGACGTGTGGAAGCACCAGGTGTGAGTTCGGACTCAATTTGTATTTGAAGGAGAAAGCTGCTCGTCTGACGACCCTTGGCTGACCGGGTGGAACTTGCGGCGACCTCGGAATGAGGCGGAGGTCTGGGCTCGGATCAGAGGGTTCGGATCCGAGGTCTTGTGTACCTGCAGACGGTCCTGAAACACCGGGGTTTGTCCCGGTGGCGGACCCTCCGACGATCTAGTCAGTCTCTGTGAGAGAGTAGCAATAACTAGGTGAATTTAGGTGGTCAAAGATTGATTACCTGAAAAGGTGAGTAAGGGTCTAGTATTTATAGAGAATTCCAACCGGGTTTGGATTCGTTTGGGGGCCAGGTCTGGACCCAAAAGCCCATGGGCCTGACGTGGCAGAGGGCCCAGGGGGTTTAGGGCAGACGTGGCAATACCAGGAGCGGTATAGGGCTGATGTGGCAAAACCCTGGGTGGTATTTGGAGCTGACATGGCTGATCGTGGGTCTTCTGTGCTTCTGGGAGAATCGGAGGGCCTAGGCTGTGCCAGGTCATCCCCCTGCTTCGCCAGAGAAGGAGGACGGCCCGTGGGGCTGTCACGGATCGGAGACCGAGGACCACTGAGGCTCGTCGGATACGAGGAGGCCAGTTCTGTGGGGGTGAACTTGAGGTTCGGCGCCGACCCTGCAATGGTTCGAAGCTGAACTAAATTGCTATTTTTACCTTTCTTGAGTGAGAGTTGTATTGGGCCCTGGTTGGGCCCCCAGGCCATTTTCACCCTACTACACAAGCCCCCCACTCCTGCGGGGGTGCGGGAGCTAGCCGGGGAGGAGTGTTCATGGTTGTGGAAATGGGATGGCGGATTGTCTGAGGCTTCCTGGGAAGATTGCCTTGGTGCCAGACCTAACCTCGGGAGGGCGAGGGATTCTGGGTCGGCAAGGTTGAAGGCGAGTCGTGGAGCCTTCCTTAGAAGACTACCCTGGTGCTAGACCCGACCTCGAGCAGGCGAGGGACTTATGGGCCAACAAGGGGGGTGGCGAGCCGTTGAGCCTTCCTGAGAAGACTACCCTGGTGCCAGACCTGACCTCGAGCTTGGCGAGGGATTACGGGTCGGCAAGGGCGATGGCGAGCCGTGGAGCCTTCCTGAGAAGACTACCCTGGTGCTAGACCCGACCTCGAGCAGGCGAAGGACTTATGGGCCAACAAGGGGGGTGGCGAGCCGTTGAGCCTTCCTGAGAAGACTACCCTGGTGCCAAACCTGACCTCGAGCTTGGCGAGGGATTACGGGCCGGTAAGGGCGATGGCGAGCTGTGGAGCCTTCCTGAGAAGACTACCCTGGTGCTAGACCCGACCTCGAGCAGGCGAGGGACTTATGGGCCAACAAGGGGGGTGGCGAGCCGTTGAGCCTTCCTGAGAAGACTACTCTGGTGCCAGACCTGACCTCGAGCTTGGCGAGGGATTACGGGTCGGCAAGGGCGATGGCGAGCCGTGGAGCCTTCCTGAGAAGACTACCCTGGTGCTAGACCCGACCTCGAGCAGGCGAGGGACTTATGGGCCAACAAGGGGGGTGGCGAGCCGTTGAGCCTTCCTGAGAAGACTACCCTGGTGTCAGACCTGACCTCGAGCTTGGCGAGGGATTACGGGTCGGCAAGGGCGATGGCGAGCCGTGAAGCCTTCCTGAGAAGACTACCCTGGTGCTAGACCCGACCTCGAGCAGGCGAGGGACTTATGGGCCAACAAGGGTGGGGGGCGAACCGTTGTGCCTTAGGAATGTTGGGCAGGGTAGCCTGCCGTCTTTTGCGTAGTGTTGAAGGCGCCCCGGAATCTGTGCGATGTTCCAATTTCCCAGGGGCCTTAATGGCGCCGTCTAATAAATGTATGGCGCATGGTCTTCCGTCGTTTGGTTTTCCCCACGTCATAAAAGCTGGCTTATGGGGGAGGCTATAAGTACCCTCTCTCCGCAGCGGGTTGGATCACAGCAAGAGTGGTTTACTGGTCCTCAAAGGTGTCTGCTCCGGCGGACGTCTGTCTTTTTGCAAAATTTTTCCCCTGGTCGTGTCGGAGAGGTGGTTTCTCTGCCGCCCGGATCTTCTCTTGGATCTGATGGCTCTGATACGGCAGCCAGATCCAGGGGGGATCGGGGCGAGAGGGGTAACGACCGAATCCGAGGGGTGAGCTGTTTGCCGCTGAAGATTTTGTCTTCTGGAGGAAATGAAGGGCGTTCCGGGCAAGTTGTTAGCAACTGTGAAGGTTCTGTTGCCAGAGCAGGTTGAACCTTTGCAGTTGCAATCAACTGGCTCGGAATGGTGCGCTTCTCTCGATCTCTGAGTGTTTGATCTGCTTTCGACCGGGGCCCGTGGGTCGGCTGAATACCGACCGAAACACGGGGCCCGGGGGGTGCTCGCCGAGGGCGGCGCCTTAAAACTTTGAATCACAAAACTTTTTCTGGTCTCACCCTTGAATAGTTCGGGGTTTTGGTGTTAGTGTTAGTGCCCTAGAGACAATGTGATTGTGCTTCTAGGAAATACTTTTGTTAATTAATGATTGTGTTCTATTGATTATTATATGTTAATTTATTATGTCTTAATTTACTGCGATAAAAATGTTAGAATAATAAATGTCCTTGGAATATATAATACGTATTCTATATCTTTAAGTATGAGACTTAAAAATGAGATTATATGAATAGTGTTTATATTCCTAAATATCCCTAATCAAGCATTGTCATTATGGGACAATAATAATGCATAAAGATTAGTATGTTTGTTGACTGATGACCACATCTCATTGGTCATAGGTATAGTGATACTAAAGTCAAGAACATAGGTGCATGTAAGATTCTACATGGCACTGGATAGACCCACAGTGAGATTCTTCATGTTTAAATAAAGTCATAAGAAAGACTCACAGTGATAATGGTGTAATGATCCTCTGACTTGAGATCATTATATTTCTATAAGAGGATTAATATACTTTGACTACATTAAAAGTTACCTTTGACCGGGTGATGATAAAAGTGGACATCGGGTATATTATGAGTCGTATGAGAAATATGAATGATAGATAAAGGATTTAACCCTCCTATAATTAGGAGAGATATTATTGGCCTCTTGATTGAGTGAGACTATGAAATGCATGGCCATGCTCAAATAATGATTTGTTTTAATAGTCTACTCATTGATCAAGGAAACCCGGATTAAATGTTGAAGAGGATGACTGAGAACATGCCTCGAGTTTAATCTATAATATATGGTTAAAGGGATTATATTACACGGAAACATTAATCACGAAAGGTTTTATTGGATCACCAATTATTATTATTACTTGGGTAGCAATGATGTATTACTAGATGCCGCTCATTGTTTATAATTTTATTATTGGATATTAAAATTATTTCTAACGTAATAATAACCTAAAGGGTCACACACAAAAACGCTTGAAGGAGATTTGATTTAAATTAAATAGTAATTCGAATTTATTTATGATATTAATTAAGTGCGACTTAATTAATTAATTAAATATAATTTCAAATTTGCTAATGATTAGAATTAGAATTATATTAGAATATTAATTAAGTTTGACTTAATTATTTATTTAATTAAGAATTCTAATTTTAATAAAAGCCCAATAGGATTGGGCTTTAGAAAAACAGATTTATCTCTCAATATAAAGATCTTAAACTCTCAAATTGTTTTTTGAGGCTAAGAGAAAAAACCCTAGCCGTTTGAGAGAAGAAGATGGAGATAGAGAGAATTTGTTTTTCGGATGCTAGTACATCGCTCCTTCAAATACCAAGTGTTCGTGTGGATACCGATAGAGCGTAGATCGCGTCAGCGGGATGCGTGGTGATTCAAGAAGCTTGGACCTCCATTAGTCATCCTTTTCTCAACTGTTAAAGCTTCGTTTTAAGGTAAACGTTCATAACTACGAATTAAACGTCTTGTTTTGCATGGATCCTGCGATTGGGTTTCGATTTTATTGTTTTATCCGCTGCATTTTTGTCCCAAAAAACCAACAATGGTATCAGAGCCAGGTTGCGAAAACGTTTTAAGTCGTTTATTTGTTACAGTTTTGATATATATGTATAAACTGTAAGTTAATGATGATTGGAATGATCATATGATGATCTTATAATCTGTATGTATACTGATATGTATATGATTTATGTTTGTTCAAATTACGAGAATCGTATTCGATATGGATTCTGAAACGGTTGCTGCAGATTTGCTGAAATCTATTTCTAGTGTCTGATTTTTGCAAATGAGTACCTTTTCGGAAAGGGAAACGAGCGTCTGAACAAAACTGATAGCTTAAGCTATCACCGACTCGTCTGTAAGGCGTTTGACGCCGTTTAGGGCCTGAAATATGCAATTCTATGTTTTCAGATTTAATTTCAATTTTCTAAATTATGCCTTATATGATTTTTATGATTGGATCATGATGAAATATGATATGGTATAACATGATAAGATAATATATGATATTATTTGAATATTATATATTTGTTCTTATCGCGTAGATTGTATACGATACGGTTTCTGCAAAGATGAGCAGATTTGGTGAAATCTATGTCCAGTGTCCGATTTTCGCAAATAAAATATGTTTTCTGACTGGAATCGGGTCACTGAGCAATACTGACTTTGTCACCGACGCAGATATAAGGCGTTTGACGCCGTTTAGAACCTGAAAACTGCGATTTACTGTTTTCAGAATTTTGATTGCAATTTTCTGATTTTACCCTATTTAATTTTTGTGATTGGATCATGACAAATATGATGTGGTATGATGACATAATGAAATATGAGATATTCTTAATTGTTATATGAGCATGGTGTATGGTTATGGCCTTAAGACCCATAGGTTAGTGGTTTTGATTTATGGTTTGGTTTCTAAATACGACTTGCATGTCGTCTTCAATTTCTTGTAATTTATATTCTCGAATGTAACTCGAGTTCCTCTTGTAAGTTCATAAGAACATTTTTTTTTTTCCATTATTCAATGTAATGATCAATGAAGACGTGGAAGCAAGGAGGCAAACTAATGAGCATTCCAAAGAAGGAGATACAAGATAAAGATGAAGAAGATAAAGACATGTAATAGTGTAGTATTTTAAACCACCCATAGATTGACCTTGATTTTTCCATTAGCTTGGAAAGATCATATAGGATGGGCCATAACCAAACACGTTTACTTTATGCACTTTACATATGTATGAATGTATGTGATACAATGTATGTGTAGAGATAATGATGCATCCTTAATTAGATTAAGATGAATGTATTAGATACGACACCCCATTCATGCTTAAACAAGATAAAATCTATAACGATTTAAGATGAACATTAAACAAACGATCATGAGATTCTTGTGTTTATGAAACACGATAATTAAATATGAATTTTCATTATTCAACGATTGAATGATTTTGTCAACAACCGATTACGAATCTGTAAGAAAAGGGGTGCCAATAATGCCGTCTGTGCGTTAACCTCTGATCTGGAAATCATTCATTCAACGAATTTTGATTTGAAATATTTGATTCAAGGAAAAATTGAGAATCTCTTTATGATGGGATCATGATCGTTTATAAGTAAATCCCTTAATAAATATTAAGTTAAAAAAGATGCTTTCCAATGAATAACACTCATCAAGGCCTAGATCATAAGGGGTGGGTTTGCCAAAGCAGAGTGCTCCTTTTAATCGTGGTGAGGTGCGAAAGAGTAAATGTGATACTCGTTATGTTGATTCATTGGGCCTAACTTAACTAAGTCGTCACAATAAGATTATGAACTTAGAAGCATAGAGTTTGGCGAAAAATTTATTAGATAAATTAGAGCAATGGTTGTTCACCAAACTATCCAAGAGTTATATACGTGATATAATTGACAAATGTTGTCTACCTAAATAGTTGTGTTTTGGGAGTTTCAGCCAACGCTGACTCAAGACATGATGAAATATGGATCTTGGCTCACTAGAAAGATATATAATAAATGCTTTCCGAATTAATAGTAAGGGCTATTAATTTGATCAAAATAGTGGGAGATATATATTATGAATATATATGAATAATCATTTGAACATAAACTAATAATTCCGTAGACTAATTCTTTTATGCATTTTACATTATAGATATTCTAATGGCAAACAACTCAAATAACTTCTCTGTACGATCTGTCCTTGAGAAGGACAAGTTGACAGGAACAAACTTCCTCGATTGGCAAAGGAATTTGAGGATAGTCCTCAGGTAAGAGTGAAAGATCTATGTTATTTCCTCGCCCTGGACCTCTCCCTGTAGGTGCATCGGTTGATCAACGTAATGTTTATCAGAAACATATCGATGATGACACGGATGTCACTTGTCTTATGCTTGCGACTATGAGTCTTGAGCTTCAGAAACAGCATGAGCATATGGATGCTCATATAATGATAGAGCACCTTAAACGTATGTTTGAAGGACAGGCTCGTCAAGAGAGGTTCGATACAAGTAAAGCCTTGTATGCATGTAAATAGGGTGATCGTGATCCAGTTGCACCGCATGTTCTAAAGATGATGGATATATGGAGTACCTTGCTACTCTGGGTTCCGCCATCAGTCCGGAAGCTCAGATAGATCTAATCTTGCAATCTTTGAACAACGACTATGCTCAATTTGTAATGAATTACAATATGAATGAGATAGACAAGACACCTACCGAATTGTTGGCTATGCTGAAAACTACTGAGACCAACATTCAGAAGGCATCCCCTGCTCCCATAATGATGGTCAACAAAGGGAATGCCAAAGGAAAGGGTAAATGGAAAGGCAAGAACAAGATTGGATCTAAACCTGCTAATCCAGAACCCGCTGTTAAGGCTTAGAAGCCTACTGGAGGTGTTGCAAAGGCAAAGGCAAAGGGTGATTGTCACTATTGCAAGAAGCCGGGTCATTGGAAGAGAAACTTTCAAACTTATTTGGAGGATCTGAAGAAACTGAAGGCTGTTCAGATTTCTGATTCAGGTATTTATATTATAGAAGTCAAATTTGTCTACTTCTACATCATGGGTATTAGATACTGGATGTGGTTCTCACATTTGTATAAATGTGCATAAACGGCGAAGGAGTAGAACTTTGGTGTTAGGAGAAGTCGACCTACATGTTAGCAATGGAGCAAAGGTTGCTGCTTTAGCTGTAGGGACTTATTATTTATCGATGCCCATGGGGCTTATTTCAGAACTTGAGAACTATTTTACGTGCCTGCAATTTGCAGAGACATTATTTGGTTTCTTGTTTGGACAAGATTGGTTTTTCCTTTTTGATTCAGAACAATTGTTGTTCCTTTTCATTAAATAATGTTACCTATGAGGTTGCACGTTTGTTTAATGGTTTATATGTTCTTGATTTTGATACTCCTATCTATAATGTAAATAATAAACGTCTAAAGATAAATGACTCAAATCAAACATACCTCTGGCACTGTCATTTAGGCCATATAAATGAGAATCGCATTTCCAAGTTACATTAGGATGGATACTTGGATAAGTTTGATTTTGAATCATACGAAGAATGTGAACTATGTCTCATTGGCAAAATGACTAAAACTCCTTTTACCGGATAAGGTGAGAGGGCCACCAAACAATTGGAATTGATACATAGTGATGTATGTGGTCCAATGCGTATGTTGGCAAGAGGTGGCTTTTACTAATTTTAACCTTTACTGATGATTTTAGTAGATACGGATATGTGTATCTTTTGAAGAACAAATCCGAATCGTTTGAAAAATTCAAAGAGTAAGAGATTGAAGAAGAAAAACAAATAGGCGAAAGTATAAACTTTACGATCTGATCGTAGAGGAGAATACCTAAGCTTAAAATTTCTTAAAAGCGTGTGGTATAGTATCACAACTCACTCCTCCTGGAACACCACAAAGACATGGTGTGTCTGAGAGGAGAAATCGCATTTTGTTGGACATGGTGCGATTGATGATGAGTCTAGGAGATCTTCCAATTAGTTTCTGGGGTTATGCCCCTAGAGACGGCTGCAGAAACACTAAACCGAGTTCCTTCTAAATCAGTTCAAAAGACACCATATATGAGATATGAACTGAGAAACGTCACAGCGTGTCATTTATGAAAATTTGGGGATATGAAGCGTTTGTGAAACGTATGATCTCTGACAAGCTAGGACCAAAATCAGATTTTGTGCGATACCCAATGGAAACAAAAAGGGTATTAATTCTATAAACCTTCGGAGAACAAAGTGTTTGTTGCTTGAATGGCTATGTTTCTAAAGAGAGATTTACTTTCTAAGAAAAATAGTGGGAGGACAATAGATCTCGATGAGGATCGAGAACCACAGAATAATGTTGAACAAGAGTTGGAACATGAGCAGAGTGTGACTCAAGATGTTGATAACAACACTGCTCAAGAAACACAGGTTATTCGTAGATCTAGTAGGATTCGCTATGAGCCAGAGAGATATCGTGGATTTCTTCTGACTCAAATTGGCGATGTGATGATCATAGATGATGATGAGCCTCTCACCTACAAAGATGCTATGAATAGTCCAGATTTTGAGAGATGGCTGGAGGCCATGGAATCTGAGATGGATTCCATGTATGAAAATCAAAGTATGGACTTTGGTTGGACCACCCGAAGGGGTAAAACCCATAGGGTGCAAGTGGGTTTCTTGAAGAAAACTGACGTGGATTGTAATGTACAGACCTACAAAGCAAGACTAGTGGCGAAAAGTTTCAAGCAGATTCATAGTAGTGACTATGATGAAACTTTCTCACCGGTGGCTATGGTCAAATCCATCAGGATTTTGCTTGCGATAGCAACTTACTATGACTATGAAATCTGGCAAATGGATGTCAAGTCGATCCAAAGTTTGCTAGAATGGTCTGTGAGAAGCGATGGTCCATTTATGGATTATAGCCGGCCTCGAGGAGATGGAACATTCGTTTTGATGAAACAGTCAAAGAGTTTGGCTTCATGTAAAATGAAAATGTGTCGTGTGTTTACGAAGAGTTAGTAGGAGCCATGTGTCATTCCTAGTATTATATGTAGATGACATATTATTAATAGGGAATGACATTCCTAATCTACAGGTTGTGAAGATTTGGTTGGGAAATAGTTTCTCGATAAAAGACTTTGGCGATGATACATATGTCTTAGGGATCAGGATCTATAGAGATAGATCTAAAAGATTAATCGGTTTAAGTCAGAATACATACATATGTAAAGTGCATACTTAAGATAACGTTGCGGACCCACAAGACTAAGGCTTTGTCGCAGCAGAAGCACGAAGGTCACACTAGTTCCATGGGTATTAGATACATGAGTGATTGGCTCTAGTGCAAGTGGGAGATTGTTAGTGTTAGTGCCCTAGAGACAATGTGATTGTGCTTCTAGGAAATACTTTTGTTAATTAATGATTGTGTTCTATTGATTATTATATGTTAATTTATTATGTCTTAATTTACTGCGATAAAAATGTTAGAATAATAAATGTCCTTGGAATATATAATACGTATTCTATATCTTTAAGTATGAGACTTAAAAATGAGATTATATGAATAGTGTTTATATTCCTAAATATCCCTAATCAAGCATTGTCATTATGGGACAATAATAATGCATAAAGATTAGTATGTTTGTTGACTGATGACCACATCTCATTGGTCATAGGTATAGTGATACTAAAGTCAAGAACATAGGTGCATGTAAGATTCTACATGGCACTGGATAGACCCACAGTGAGATTCTTCATGTTTAAATAAAGTCATAAGAAAGACTCACAGTGATAATGGTGTAATGATCCTCTGACTTGAGATCATTATATTTCTATAAGAGGATTAATATACTTTGACTACATTAAAAGTTACCTTTGACCGGGTGATGATAAAAGTGGACATCGGGTATATTGTGAGTCGTATGAGAAATATGAATGATAGATAAAGGATTTAACCCTCCTATAATTAGGAGAGATATTATTGGCCTCTTGATTGAGTGAGACTATGAAATGCATGGCCATGCTCAAATAATGATTTGTTTTAATAGTCTACTCATTGATCAAGGAAACCCGGATTAAATGTTGAAGAGGATGACTGAGAACATGCCTCGAGTTTAATCTATAATATATGGTTAAAGGGATTATATTACACGGAAACATTAATCACGAAAGGTTTTATTGGATCACCAATTATTATTATTACTTGGGTAGCAATGATGTATTACTAGATGCCGCTCATTGTTTATAATTTTATTATTGGATATTAAAATTATTTTCAACGTAATAATAACCTAAAGGGTCACACACAAGAACGCTTGAAGGAGATTTGATTTAAATTATGAATTTAAATTAAATAGTAATTCGAATTTATTTATGATATTAATTAAGTGCGACTTAATTAATTAATTAAATATAATTTCAAATTTGCTAATGATTAGAATTAGAATTATATTAGAATATTAGTTAAGTTTGACTTAATTATTTATTTAATTAAGAATTCTAATTTTAATAAAAGCCCAATAGGATTGGGCTTTAGAAAAACAGATTTGTCTCTCTATATAAAGATCTTAAACTCTCAAATTGTTTTTTGAGGCTAAGAGAAAAAACCCTAGCCGTTTGAGAGAAGAAGATGGAGATAGAGAGAATTTGTTTTTCGGATGCTAGTACATCGCTCCTTCAAATACCAAGTGTTCGTGTGGATATCGATAGAGCATAGATCGCGTCAGCGGGATGTGTGGTGATTCAAGAAGATTGGACCTCCATTAGTCATCCTTTTCTCAACTGTTAAAGCTTCGTTTTAAGGTAAACGTTCATAACTACGAATTAAACGTCTTGTTTTGCATGGATCCTGCAATTGGGTTTCGATTTTATTGTTTTATCCGCTGCATTTTTGTCCCGAAAAACCAACATTTGGCCGTCGAGGCCATACGCCCCAAGCCTCGGAGCCCGGGGTTTTGTCTGTCTAAGGACGGCGCCTTAAATCTTAAGCAAAAAGTTCCCTCCGCCGAATACTCCCTCCGAACTGACCCCCGCATCTGGCTGCCAGCCTGGCATTGGATGACGTCAGCAGCGCACGTTTCGAGGACGTGGCGCGATTTCCCAGGCGGCAGTTGTACGTCAGTAGGTGAACAGTACTTGTGGGAATCGAGGAGTCGCTTTTATCTTCTATAAATATTCCCCCCTCTCCCCCTTCATCCCACTCCTTACTCGCTGCTTTCTTTTTTCAAAAATTTCCCTACACTTCAGCGCTTGCCCCTGCCTTTTGCTGTACTAGAGTCGCCCTTCCGAAGTGACTCCAGGTGAGTTTGTAAGTCTGTTTAGTTTTAGGCACAGATGGATAGGGCTCAGTCTGGCTCGTCAGCGTCGACATCTAGGGGGGAAGTGAAACCTGTTTCCAACTCGACTTCGTGGGAGGAGCCCGTACTTGAGGGGGAGTCAATATACGTCGAGGAGTCTTCCGATTCGGTTTCGTGGGAGGAACCCGTAGGTGAGGAGGAGGAGGTACATGGTGTGAGGCCGTTACGCTCCCGACGTCCCTTTGTGGTGGAGAGTAGTGAGTCGGGGGAGACGAATGATGGCTCGGGCGGCGTCAGTGTTTTGGAGTTGACTTTCGAGGAGGAGGGAGGCGAGGGTGGCATTGTAAAGAGATCCACAGTTCAGGGCGCGGGTCCGAGTTCCATGCCGACTGTCCTGGGCCTCTTATTCACTTCCTCGCCGGAGCGAACCAAGACGAAGAAGAAGAAGGCTCCGAGGAAGGCAGGACCAGGGACTGGTGGTTCGAGCCAGGCACCCGTATATCGTAACTTGTGGACAGGTTCGCCCGCGCAGCCGAAGCTTTTCCGTCAGTATCCTGACGACCTATCTGACAAGGAGCTCTTCGGCGTGCAGGCTTCCTCGCCGAGTCGGAAGAGGGGGGCGATGGACGCGATTCTGACCGTCTTGGAGGGTGGGGACTTGGAGGTTTTGCAGCTGGCGTACCACATAGGTCCTGGCTACGAATTGATGCTGCCGAGCTCTACTCTGCGCCCAACCGATCCCCTATCTGCTTGGTGTTGCGTCTTCCCAGTGGACGCCTTCATTTCTGGACTGAGGCTGCCAGTCCACCCGTTTGTTCGGGAAGTGCTGAATTGGGCCTCCTTGGCTCCGATGCAGTATGGGCCAAACTCTTGGAAGCAGATAATCTGTTTTGTACTGATGTGCGAGGCACAGAAGGTACCCCTGCGGTTGAACGTGTTCCGAGCGATGTTGATGATCAGTTCGGCGGTTGAGGGCATTTACTATATCTCCCCCCGGAGCAAGAGGAAGGTTGTTCACAGCCACCCGGACTCTATTAAGGATTGGAAGAAGAAATATTTGGTGATCCGGAGTGAAGAGCCCTGGGACATTCCGACTAGATGGAACTATTCCAAGCCGAGCTATCCTGCGCCGAGGCCGGGGGATCTGACGGCCGAGGAATGGGGGTTTGTCGAGCGCCTCCGTTTGTCCCCTAGTATCGATTGGACGAAGGTGACGGAGGCCCACCTGGCGAGCGTCGGACTGAGCCCAGCCGTTCTGCGTATGTAGTTGTTTCTTTTCTCTTGGTCTTCTCGTGCTTTCCTGCTCATTGCTCTTAATGGTTTTTTCCGCAGATATGGATGAGGCATCGATCAAAGCCAGAAGGCTCGCCATGAAGAAGGAGAACGCTGAGAAGAAGAAGGGGGAGGCGGCGAAGAGGTCGAGGGAGCCATCCCTGGTTATCTCGGAGGTCCCGCTCGAGCCGAAGACTAAGAGGACTCGCTCGGAGACGAGCAAGGGGGCGGCCCCTTCGAGGGGTAAGGGTCCAGTGAGGGCGTCCGATCTTGACAAGGGGAAAGGTCCCTTGGTAGAGGTTGAGGAGGAGGACCCGGTGGTGGAGATGCTGCGGCAACGGTGGGCCCCGGACTGGTCGGTTCGGATGGGCGACTATCTGACCGAGGAAGCCCAGGCCGTTGAGGTGGTGGAGAAGCTGGCGACCCCTCGTGATCGCCAAGCGATGGAGAGTGAGCCCGTCAAGGTGGCCTTTACGCGCCTGGCGCTGGCCACCGTGCTGGTACGCTCGTCGATCTCATCTTTCTTGTTAATCTCGCTTCGGGAGTTCTCTTCTTATCAGTGTTTTGTTGGTCGCAGGCTTGTATGCAGGGAGCTAATGTAAAGAATCTCTACGAAGCGTCCCTGTCGCAAGAGCGGGTTCGGGCGGACAAGAGCGAGCGGGAGATGAAGGAGATGTGGATCGAGCTCGAGGGTTCGCATAAGAGGGAGCAGAAGATGAAGCTCGAGCTCGAGGCTCAGGATGCCGAGTGGGGGAAGAGGGTGGTCTCCTTGAAGAAGAAGTTCGCCAAGGAGAAGGAGGAGTTGACGGCTGCGTTCGCCAAGGAGAGGGCAGAGCTGACGGATGCGGGTCAACGGATGGTGATCAAGGCCCAGGATGAGTGCTACGCGAAGGCCCTCAGCCATGTGAGGCACTTCTACCCGTCCGTCGACCTGTCCGGCTTTGAGTATGACATGGAGATTGAGGGGACACCGAAGACTCCTGCCGAGGAAGGGCCCGTTGGCAACCCGGCCGTCGACCCTCCTGCGCACCCGATCGATGCCGAGGTGGGAAATCAAATTGTGTAGTTTCATCTTTCTTTTTTCTCCCCTTTGATTGTATTCGCCTCCTGCGGATTGGCCACCGCCTTTTTTGTAAGAAGAAATACAATTTATAAAAAGTATCTTTGACTGGCCAAGTGTTTTGACCTCGGATATTCCCGAACCTCCTTGCTTATGTGCGCTGAGTCGGTCCTCTCGCAGGTTGTGGCTTCCCTTCCGGAGGCGGACTCCCGTCGTTCCGATGTGGCGTGGCTACGGAGCAAGGTTGAGGCATTGGAGGCCACCTTGGCTCGGTACCGTGAGAGGGCCCGTAATGCTGATGCTGCCTTCAATTATTACAGGAACATGTCTGAAGCCCTTGGCGAGGAGGCGAGCCGGCTGAGAAGGGCGATGCTGGATCGGGAACTCATCGGTGCGAGCCTTGGACTGGCCGTGTTGGGTGTCTCGGTCCACTTCTGGGAGGTTACTTCGTGATGTTTTTGTGGAGAAAGAAATGGGGATACACCGCCATAATATCATGCTGGGTGCCTCGGCATCTTCCTCGGCGGGTCGGCAAGCGGAGGGGGTTTCCTCTGAGAGGCTGCTATTACAGCGTATGGGACCAGATGACGCCCAGAGCTCCGTGGCTGGGGAGTTGACCGTGGCTGAGTTTAAGGACCATTATAACGAGGAGAGGGATTTTAGTTGCTTGTTCGGAGTGATCCCGTTCTTCCAGTTTGAGATGAGTGGAATGGTCCTGTAATGGTCTTTGTTTGCTTTCTTAGGATGAGAAATAAAAGGGTACGAATAAAGAATTCTGTTCCTTCTTTGCTTCGGCTAGTGGTGTAGTGAACGATGGTGGTTTTAAGTAGAGCCCACCGACCCGCGAGGGATCGAAGTGGGGCCTTAGGGAGAGTCCTCAGCTTGGATTCGGTTGGAGCCTACCGAGGCGTTGGGGACGATACCGGAGTGAGGACTCAGGCGCCGATTTCATTACCTGGCGTTAGGGTTTCAACAAAAAGAGATCTCTTTCGTATAAGATAAGGAGGGCCGCTAAGACGGTCCTATACACATGAGTGTTTACACAAAAGCCTGTTTACATTTAGCCAGACTAGAGCCTATGTTTGCCCTTCGAGGAGTTTCATCAGGTACTCAGCTTCGACTGGCGTCTTCTCCCACTTGGTGACAGGTTTGGAAGCAGGGCCGTCCCTCTCAGGTTTGAATCTTGACGGCATCGAGGGAGAACACACCTCCCCCAACGGTGGTCATGTAGCACGATCGCGCTGCCTCTTGGCTACCTCGGACAGTGCCGACCCCTTGCGGGGTGGGAAATTTGAGTTTCAGATGGTAAGCCGAGGGCACCGCTTGGAGGGAGCATAGTCCGGGCCGGCCGAGTATGGCATTGTAAGCCGCCTTGACGTTGACCACCATGAAGTCCATGGACTCAGTCCTCTTGACAGGAGCCGATCCTGCGGTAACGTCGAGGGTGACAATCCCTTCTATCACGACAGGGACGCCGGAGAACCCATGCAAGGTGTATCTGGCCGGCTTGAGCCTGCCTCTAGGTAGCTTGAGATTCTCGAATGCTTCGAGGAAAAGGATATTAACCGAGCTGCCGTTGTCGACGAGGACTCGGCGAACTTCACAATTAGCCATGTGGAGACTAATGACGAGGGCATCGCAGTGGGGTAGGCGAACGCCCTCGAGGTCCTCTCCTGAGAAGGAGACCGGCATCGGTTGTAGCTTGGGCGAGGGATTGTCGTGGACAGCATTCACTTTTCGGATGAAGGCTTTTCGGGAAGTATTTGAACTTCCTCCCATTGGCCCTCCGTGGACACAATGCAAGATGAAGGGCGTATCCGCGGCTCCCTCGGAGTCGGGATCCCGACCCTGGATGCGGTTCGGAGTAGGGTTCGGAGGCGAGGTCTTCCGATTCCTAATATCTCGCCGATCCCGTGGGACTTCTCGGGTGAATTCTCGGAGGTACCCCCTGGAGATGAGCTCCTCTATCTCGTCTTTCAGGGCTCGGCACTAGTCGGTTTCGTGCCCGTGATCTCTGTGGAAGCGACAGTAGAAGTGCTGGTCTCGGTTCTTGCCGTTGTTAGGCCGGGGGGGTAGTCGAACAATGCCTTTGTCTTCGATTTCTAAGAGGATGGCGGATACGTTATGCGTCAAGGGAGTGTACCTCTCGAAGCGGGGGACCGGCGGGACCTTCTTCAAGGCCCCCGCATCCCTTGGAGCTTTCTTTGATGGTTCGACCTCTTCGACCTTCTGCTTTCCCTTCCCTATGGCCTCCTTGGTATCTTCAGGGTTAAGGGCCTCTTCCGCCCTAATGTATTTCTCGACCCTGTTGAGGAGGTCGGGAAAGTCGACGGGGGGTTTCTTTGCCAGAGAAGCCTTCAGCTGTCCATGACGGACGTTGTGCCGAAATGCCGCAGAGGCGACGCCCGGATCGAGTGAGGAGACCGATCTTGCCTCTGCGGTAAACCTCCGGACGAACACTCTGAGTGATTCCCCCTCTATCTGCCTGAGCCCAAGTAATGAGGCGCTGGTCCTTTCGGCCTTCCGGCTGGTGACAAAGTGGGCAAGAAAATTGCCCTCTAGTTGGTCGAAGGAGTAAATGGAGCCGGGGGCGAGCTTCGAGAACCATTCACGAGCCGGACCCCGAAGGGTGGCCGGGAAGGCTCGGCACAGCAGGGGATCTGAGGCACTGTGAATCATCATGAGGGTTTTGAAGCCCTCCATGTGATCAGCAGGATCTCCCTCGCCGTCGTAGGTCTCGAATTGAGGGGTTCAGAAGTTCCTGGGTATTTCTGCCTGGAGGATGGGGGCGGAAAAGGGAGGTCGGATAGGTCTGTACCCCTGAGCCGCTCTTTGGCCGCCGTCCCCTATGTGATCGAGGCAATCTTCCATTTCTTGGAGGCGCCTTAGGAGTATGTCATCGTCCTCTGGCTGGATTGTTGATGGTCGGGACACACTGGCCTCGGTGTCCGACCTGGTTTGGGAATGGAGGGTTTCTCCCCTGGGGGCCCGTCGGAGAGCCCCAAGAATTTCTCTTCGGAAGTCCTGGAACTCCTTCTAAGTGACGGGGGCTCCCTCGACCCTGTTCGGTTGGTCTGAAGGTTGCCTTCCGACATGGCTGAGTGCGGGCCTCCGTCTCTCGGGCGGTGGTCTTGGATGGTTCGGGGCCGGGTTGGAAGCGGCCCTTCCCCTGCTGCGGGTGATTTGACGGTTGACGATTATTCCTCGTAGGTCGGGTTGGACTGTACGGGTGGCGCTTCGCCGGGATCCCTGATGGGAATCTCCGTGCCTTGATGCGCGTGGCTCGGCATTGGTATTTGGTGGGGGTGTGTCCCGTCGGTTGACGGAGGACGCGGCCCCCTGGCCTCTGGAGGCCATGGGAGGTCGGCTGTCGAGGTCGCTCGATGGTCGGGCTCGGGTCGGCTTCTGAAGCAAAGTTCCCACAGACGGTGCCAACCTGATGCGGTTTATTTCTGGGAGACGTGTGGAAGCACCAGGTGTGAGTTCGGACTCAATTTGTATTTGAAGGAGAAAGCTGCTCGTCTGACGACCCTTGGCTGACCGGGTGGAACTTGCGGCGACCTCGGAATGAGGCGGAGGTCTGGGCTCGGATCAGAGGGTTCGGATCCGAGGTCTTGTGTACCTGCAGACGGTCCTGAAACACCGGGGTTTGTCCCGGTGGCGGACCCTCCGACGATCTAGTCAGTCTCTGTGAGAGAGTAGCAATAACTAGGTGAATTTAGGTGGTCAAAGATTGATTACCTGAAAAGGTGAGTGAGGGTCTAGTATTTATAGAGAATTCCAACCGGGTTTGGATTCGCTTGGGGGCCGGGTCTGGACCCAAAAGCCCATGGGCCTGACGTGGCAGAGGGCCCAGGGGGTTTAGAGCAGACGTGGCAATACCAGGAGCGGTATAGGGCTGACGTGGCAAAACCCTGGGTGGTATTTGGAGCTGACATGGCTGATCGTGGGTCTTCTGTGCTTCTGGGAGAATCGGAGGGCCTAGGTTGTGCCAGGTCATCCCCCTGCTTCGCCAGAGAGGGGGGACGGCCCGTGGGGCTGTCACGGATCGGAGACCGAGGACCACTGAGGCTCGTCGGATACGAGGAGGCCGGTTCTGTGGGGGTGAACTTGAGGTTCGGTGCCGACCCTGCAATGGTTCGAAGCCGGACTAAATTGCTATTTTTACCTTTCTTGAGTGAGAGTTGTATTGGGCCCTGGTTGGGCCCCCAGGCCATTTTCACCCTACTACAGTACCATTTTCAGAAGAAAATTTCTCTACAAACTAAGGGTCTGCACTTCCCCTCTTTTCCCCAATTTTTTATATGTTACAGGGAATTATCTTTTTGAGTCGTTTCTACTCCAACAATTATAGAATAAAACTTACAAAAGTTGCATAATTATTGTTACGCTCCGCTTCCCAAAATACGGAATACGAGTACGTAACGAAGGCCCATCGAATGATGCAAGCGCCATCCATAAGCTGTACCAGACTAATTCAGTAATATGAAAGAATAAACACAGCCACAAAAGAAAGATATACCCACATGAATCAAAGATCACTTCAATAATAATATCCAACATCTATGATAAAAACAAACTCCGGGTCATAAAGCCCAAAACAAAGTACAATGTCATAACAATATTCAAAGAAATAATCTAGCAGTAAATAAATTTAAGCTGCGCAATTCAGCTCCATCTCTAGAATCGTTGCTCACCAATTTCTTCTGGTATAGTTCCTTCAGTACCTATAAATTCTTGATCTAAAAAAAAAAAAATTAATGTCCGTAGAGCAAGTCGTGGACAGCAAGTAGAGAGGAACAGAGAATAATAGGAAGCATGTATGTCAAAGGTCAAATAACAAAGCAAAGGCAGACAATAATATCAAAGGTCTACAATTAATCACACATGTAATGAGTGATGTCAAGTCAAGTTCAATACAAGATCAAGCATAAGATGTCAAATGCACGTTATTAATCATTTTATTAGCCAATCTAGTGCACGTACTACTGCGTCCGACTCTCCAGGTTCGGCGCAAGCACACAGTGAACGTTTTAGACTGATGGTAAATTTTTAGTCACTTAAGTAATTGATATCTGTATTGAAAAATAGATATGACTTATTTGTCGTCTTGCATAACTATCATAAAAAGTGTCGTCATGAAAATATTTTTTACTACAGATTTTCTGGAGGAGCTAAAATAACTTTTAGTCAATTTTTCTTACACCTATTTTATCTAAAAATGCTTTTAAAGTTTTTTTTTTGGATAAAAGATGACCTTAGTCATCGTTTCATTAATGCAATGCTTTTAGAGTTAGGAAGTAGTTCTAGGGTCTCTAAAAGCAAACATTAGGTCATTATATTATTTCTTCTTTCACAACTTTGGTGAGAGTGACAGTAAAAGGTGAGAGAATACACGATGAACATGCAAAGGAGCAAGAGCCGCATGTGGTTTGTGGATTTAGCTAGAAGCGAGCGGATGGGAAAAACTGAGGTGAAGCTTTTTCCTTCCAACTCTAAAGATTTTAAATGAAATTGACAGGAACTCAAGCTTACTAACTTGCTATAAAGCTCTCTTTGTGTGTTTCTATTTCATCTTTTAGATATCAAAGTATTATATCTACTTGTTACAATGCTATCATGGGAATCGACTTGGTTTTAGATATCATACTTTTAATGTTTAGGGGAAAATTTTCTGTTAGCCCCTCTTAAGTTTATTTTACACTTCAAATCCCTCATTGTCAAAAATATTTCGTCAACCCCTGTTTTTACAAGAAACTATTCAAATGCACTTTTTCTTAATGAAAATTGCTAATTTTGGTTTATTAGTTGTTCTGTTTACAGTTTACATTTTATTGTGTTCGCTTCCAATTAGTAGTTAAAATAGAATGAGTTTTTCAAAACAGTGTATAAAAAAAGTAATCATAAGGCAAATAGATGAGAATAAATTCCCTTATCTCAACTATTAACTCTTGCTTTCACGTTACAACGACAATCATATCCAATAGGACCAATGCTGATACTGGTTTATCCCGAAAAAAAATAATTATAAAAAAAAAGAATAAGAGGAATCGAGTATGGCCTTGCTAATAAACAATCAGATCCGACTAAAAGTTTCTAGCTTATTTTGCTCATCTCTCTCTCTCTCTCTCTCTCTCTCTCTCTCTCTATATATATATATATATATATATATATATATATATATATATATATATATATATGGGAAATGCTCCATTGAAAACGCAAATGTTGTGAAAACACGTGAAAACCACCTGCATTATAACCTAGGCCGTTGTTTCCAACAACGGCCTAAGTGGCTTTTACGTTTTCATCGCTACAGTACGTTTTCAATGGAGCATTACTATATATATATATATATATATATATATATATATATATATATATATATATATCTGTGTGTGTGTGTCTAATGTGAGCCTCATATTTGTGTGTGAGGAATTTTTTTCATACAAAGTAGTTATATTCACTTGGTAGGGCCCACATGGAAATCCACTCTATTTATCATATTTAGCATGTCAATGAATGTATGTGTAGAAATAATCAAATGGTTTGGAGGTCATTCACTCATGCATCATATGGGTCCAATTTGTGGTTCTATTTTATTATTATTGAAATCATTCATTTTTCAACCACATGATGTATGAGTGAATGACCTCCAAACCACTTGGTTTTCTCTACACATACATCCATTAGCATGATGAACATGATGGATACAGTAATCTTCCATAAATGCCCCACAAATTGAGTATAATCACTTGTATAAGAAAAATTTTCTCATAATCTATATGAGGCTCTCTCTCTCTCTCTCTCTCTCTCTCTGTATATATATATATATATATATATATATATATATATATATATATATATATATATATATATATATATATAAGTGATCATATGAAGCCCTCCTTCCCTTTTATATATATATACATACACACACACCATACTAGACTATTTTTCCGAGTTGACCCACTTTTTGAAACTAATTCCGAACATGACTCACTTTCCGAACTAATTTCTAGGATGGACCAGTCCTCATAGGCCGCTATGGCCTATTCCAACTGCGACCTCTTCACAAATATCTTTTTTCGATGTCGCAGTCTCTATCCCAAATATGATATGGCCGTAGTTGGAAAATGCAGCATTGAAAAAACATATTTGTGAAGAGGCAATGGCCTTACAATTGAATAGGCCACCTAATCCTATGAGGACTAGTTTCACCATAGGAATTAGTTTGGAAAGTGGGTCATCTTCGAAATTAGTTTTAAAAAGTGGGCCAACTTGGGAAAAAATTCACCCTACTAGGTGACACATTGGATAAGTAAAAGTGAACCTTATTTCGTTTATCTCAACTTTTCAAATGTATGATATGGACCGTAACTGTTCAAATGTATGTATGATAAGTAAAAATAAGTGAACCTTGTTTCGCTTATCTCCACTTTTCAAATGTATGATATGGACGGTAACTTTTGTTAGAAAATGAGTGTTTTAGACACCATTTTCGAACCGATTTTTGAGCAATTTTTTGAGTAAGATCCTCAATGAATTATTGAGAGATCTTGATTGATTTGTGTTCTCCTTCGTGAGTAGATCAAAATCATATATTGGTTCGCTAAAATCGGTTAAGGGGTGAATGAGAAATTGTCTCTCAAAGTGAGACGTTTTCATTCTTGAAAATGGGTTAAGGGAACATAGTCCCACATCGGAAATAACAAAGGAAATAGAAGAGGATATATAGTAATCTCCTTCTAAGCATTGTAAGATGGCTAGAAGAGAGGCTCTCTCTCGCGCGCGCAGGGGGGGTGCAAATCACGGACCGAATTACATGCGACTTGTGTGCGCCTGCACGACCTGCGGACACGAATGCCGGACCGATTTGATCCCACCCCGTGCAGAGCCACTTTTTGTAACGGCTGAAATGAATGCAGAAACGGTTCTGTCTGCCGTTTCAGTGCTGTATTTAATATTTTGTCTGCAGTTACGTTGAAGGCATTCAATTCACTGTCTGCCGTTACAGTGAAGGCTGTTAATGCCTTGTCTGCCGTTACAGTGAAGGCTGTTAATGCCTTGTCTGCTGTTACAGTAAAGGCTGTTAATGCCTTGTCTGCCGGTACTGAATAACCCAGGCTCTATAAATAGAGGCCTCCCCTTTACTTTCTTCCCTGCAAAAACCAGATCCTCTTCTCTTCTTCTTCTGTACTGTTCGTCCATTCTTCTGTTGTTGGTAAGTCGGTGATAGGTTCAAGCGCTTGTACTCGGTTCGGGAGTGGTACGTGGTGCCTACGGGATCGCTCCAAGTCGTTGCATCCTGGGAGACAGACGCCTCCGTTCAATCCAGCAACCGGAGATAGGCGAAATCTGTTTTAAGGACACTGTGTGATACACAGGCCTCGGCTTTCTTGGAGTTGTACTTTTCATTTGCTTACTGTAAGTTGATTTATTTATTTTTCCTTTTCTTTTTCTTTCGGATTACCCTCCTCTGTTCCCTTCTCGGTTTTTCCCGTGCCTCTCTATCTTTCTTTGTAAAAGAAATTTTGTAAACATTATTTGTAACATTCTTAAAACAGATTTTCGATTTCTTTCATTTTCGATTTTGAGGCACGGTTTTTCTTTTTATTTCTTTTATCTGGAAAACTTACACTCGTGTTGTGTAAATTTCAGATTCACGATGACTACTGCATTGGACAATGCTGTTGTGTCTGAAACGGTCTATGTGCCGGTTATTGATACAACGCAAGAACTGATTGCTGCTGCGGCACGAGTGCCAATGCCCACCGTTGTACCTGTCTCAGTCTCCCATGGGGAGAAACCTGAGAAGTTCAACGGGCAGAACTTTAAGAGGTGGCAACAGAAGATGATGTTCTATCTGACCACACTGAATCTTACAAGGTTCTTGAACGAAGATGCTCCAGATCTTAAGAAAGATGAGCAAGATAACCAAGTCATTGCCGCTGTGGATGCTTAGAAAAATGCTGATTACTTGTGTAGAAATTACATAATGAACGGATTAGCCGACTCTTTGTATAATGTTTACATTGACAAAAGAACAGCTAAAGAACTTTGGGAATCACTAGAACATAAATATAAAACTGAGGATGCCGGCGCCAAGAAATTCATTGTGGGCCGCTTCCTAGACTATAAAATGGTAGATTCTAAAACAGTAATCAGTCAAGTTCAAGAACTACAACTAATCTTGCATGAGATTCATGCTGAAGGTATGAACTTAAGTGAAAGTTTCCAAGTGGCTTGTATAATTGAAAAATTACCACAAGGTTGGAAAGACTTTAAGAATTACCTAAAGCATAAGCGAAAAGAAATGGGCATTGAAGATCTCATTGTCAGGCTTCGTATTGAAGAAGACAATAGGGGATCTGAAAAGGTTGGACTCCTCAGCCATGCAGCTAAGGCAAATGTAATGGAACATAAACAACGTTTCAACAAGCACAACAATAAGGGTCCGAAGTTGGGGCCTAAGGGAGGAATCTCCAAGAAGCCGAAGTTTCAAGGCAAGTGCTTCAATTGTGACAAAATGGGTCACAAGTCCACTGAATGCAGACTTCCCAAGAGGAACAGGAACAGAGAAGCAAACTTGGTTCAAGGAATTGCTCAAGATGTCTCCGATATCAACCTCTCAGCTGTGATATCAGAAGTGAATATGTTAGGTTCAAACCCGAAGGAGTGGTGGATTGACACTGGAGCTACTCGACATGTGTGCTCCAATAGAAGTATGTTCTCCACTTTCGAACCATTAGAGAATGGGGAGAAAATGTTTATGGGGAACTCGGCTACTTCAGAAATAAAGGGCCAAGGCAAGGTGATCTTGAAGATGACTTCTGGAAAGGAACTGACTCTGAACAATGTTGCATATGTTCCTGAAATCCGTAAGAACCTGGTATCTGGTTCGTTGCTTAATAACCACGGTTTTCGTTTAGTGTTCGAGTCGAACAAATTTGTTTTGTCTAAAAGTGGAATGTATGTTGGTAGAGGATATATGAGTGGTGGAATGTTCAAACTCAATGTAATGACCATGGTCAAGAATATGAATAAAGCTAGCTCTTCTACTTATTTGCTTGAGTCTTCCAATTTATGGCATGGTAGACTAGGACATGTTAATTATGATACTTTGCGAAGACTAATTAACTTGAATCACATACCAACGTTCCAAATTGATTCCAAACACAAATGTGAAACTTGTGTTGAGGCAAAACTAACAAGATCATCATTTAAAAGTGTTGAAAGAAACACCGAACCACTTGATCTAATTCACACTGATATTTGTGATTTGAAAATGATACAAACAAGAGGTGGTAATAAATATTTTATTACCTTCATAGATGATAGCACAAAATACTGCTATGTATACTTGCTTAAAAGCAAAGATGAAGCTATAGAGAAATTTGTTCTCTATAAAAATGAGGTTGAAAATCAACTCAATAAGAAAATTAAGGCGCTAAGAAGCGACCGAGGTGGAGAGTATGAATCGCCATTTGCTGACACATGTGCTAAGCATGGGATTATACATGAAACCACAGTGCCTTATTCTCCTCAGTCCAACGGTGTTGCTGAGAGAAAGAATCGTACATTGAAAGAGATGATGAATGCGATGTTAATAAGTTCTGGTTTACCACCAAACTTGTGGGGAGAAGCTATTCTTTCAGCTAACTACCTTTTGAATAAGGTGCCCAAAAGGAAAGAAGAAAAAACTCTATATGAATTATGGAAAGGAAGAAAGCCATCCTACAATTACTTGCGAATGTGGGGATGTCTTGCCAAGGTGGTAGTACCTCCACCTAAGAAAATGAAAATAGGACCAAAAACAGTTGATTGTATTTTCATTGGTTATGCACTTAACAGTAGTGCCTATCGGTTCTTGGTGTACAAATCTGATATCACTGAGATATCAAAGAACACGATAATGGAATCTAGAAATGCATCGTTCTTTGAAGATGTATTTCCATGTAAGTCAAAGGAGGAACCAAGTTCCTCCAAACGAACACATGAGACTATCAGTGAAGATAGTGAAGACCAAAATGAAGAAGTTGAGGAGGAACCTCGACGCAGTAAAAGAACAAGAACGGAAAAATCTTTTGGTCCGGATTTCTTGACTTTTATGCTTGAAGAAGAACCCCAAACCTTCAAGGAAGCGGTGAACTCTAGTGACTGTCCTCAATGGAAAGAAGCCATCAAGAGTGAAATTGATTCTATTTTGCAAAACCATACTTGGGAACTAGTGGATCTTCCACCGGGTAGTAAACCTTTAGGTTCCAAGTGGATCTTCAAGAGAAAAATAAAACCTGATGGATCAATTGATAAATACAAGGCAAGACTTGTAATTAAAGGTTATAAACAAAAGGAAGGTCTTGATTACTTTGATACATATTCTTCTGTGACGAGAATAAATTCCATTAGGATGGTACTTGCTGTAGCAGCTCTACGCAATCTTGAAGTACATCAAATGGATGTAAAAACAGCTTTTCTTAATGGAGATTTAGATGAAGAAATCTACATGGAACAACCTGAGGGTTTTTCATCTCCAGGACATGAAAAGAAAGTGTGTAAACTGGTGAAGTCATTATATGGCTTGAAACAAGCTCCAAAACAGTGGCATGAAAAATTTGACAATGTCATGATGACAAATGGCTTCAAGATCAATGAATGTGACAAATGTGTATATGTCAAAGACACAGAAGATGGATATGTCATTATATGTTTGTATGTAGATGACATGCTTATTATTGGAAGCAATGATCAGATAATTAAATCTGTTAAAAACATGTTAAACTCGAGGTTTGACATGAAAGACATGGGACTAGCTGATGTTATATTGGGAATTAAAATCACAAGAACATCAGACGAGCTTATTTTAAGCCAGTCACATTATGTTGACAATATTCTTAGAAAATTTGATAAAGATAATTCTGGAATTGCGAGAACTCCAATAGATCTAACTTTACATTTATCCAAGAATAAAGGGGAGAGTATTTCTCAAATAGAATACTCTAGAATCATAGGCAGTCTAATGTACTTAATGAGTTGTACAAGACCAGACATAGCCTATGCAGTAAGTAAACTAAGCAGATACACGAGTAATCCTGGAAGCGAGCATTGGCAAGCAATTATAAGAGTACTGAAGTACTTGCGTTTTACTCGTAACTACGGGCTGCACTATACGAGATACCCGGCTGTACTTGAAGGATACAGTGATGCGAACTGGATATCGAGTGATAATTCAAAATCCACTAGTGGCTATGTGTTTACACTAGGTGGTGCAGCAGTTTCTTGGAAATCCTCGAAACAAACAGTGATCGCTAAATCCACGATGGAATCAGAATTTATCGCATTAGACAAATGTGGGGAAGAGGCTGAATGGTTACGCCACTTCCTTGAGGATATTCCAAGGTGGACGAAGCCTGTGCCTCCAATCTGCATACATTCAGATAGTCAATCTGCAATTTGTAGAGCACAGAGCAATATGTATAATGGTAAATCTAGACATATTCGTCGAAGACATAATACCATTAGACAACTACTCTCTACTGGGGTTATCTCTGTGGACTATGTAAAGTCAAAAGATAATATTGCGGATCCACTAACCAAAGGGTTAAACAGAGAGTTAGTTGATAAATCATCGAGGGGAATGGGACTAAAGCCCATGAAAGAATAAGTCGATACAATGGAAACCCAACCTAGTTGACTGGAGATCCCAAGATCTAGGTTCAAAGGGACAACTAAATTGTAAAGACCAAGTTAGATCACTGTGGGGATTTTTCCATGTCCATTCCCATAATGAAACAGTGATGCCCGTAAGGTAACAGGTTAAGCTAGGCTTTTAATGATTCTTATGCGTTGGATATCCGAGCAGAGTAATGCGGGTTACTCTTAAGTAAGAAATCACCTATGTAAGATGGAAGAAGGGCCGCTTCCAAGGGAATAATATAGGGCAATATTCCTGTTAAAATCTTGCAGAACCAGGCGTATGTTCATGGCCAAAACGAACATAACAGTGAGAACTGAAAAAGCGTTAGAAAGATTTCTGTGTGAGATATGTCATCGTTTACACAAATGGCAGAACAGTTCAAAGACATCGCGTCTACTGTTTAGTTAGTAAAGTAAACATATTTTCATAAGGGAAGGTTCAAAGGGTAACACCTACCTATCCTATGCAGAAATCAATCGTTGAATTCTATCACCAAGTCTGTCGGGTCAGTCCGTCGTGTCAGTTTGTCGTGTCAGTCTGTCCTGTCTGTGGTCGTCAATTTTCATTCATGTGGGGATTGTTAGAAAATGAGTGTTTTAGACACCATTTTCGAACCGATTTTTGAGCAATTTTTTGAGTAAGATCCTCAATGAATTATTGAGAGATCTTGATTGATTTGTGTTCTCCTTCGTGAGTAGATCAAAATCATATATTGGTTCGCTAAAATCGGTTAAGGGGTGAATGAGAAATTGTCTCTCAAAGTGAGACGTTTTCATTCTTGAAAATGGGTTAAGGGAACATAGTCCCACATCGGAAATAACAAAGAAAATAGAAGATGATATATAGTAATCTCCTTCTAAGCATTGTAAGATGGCTAGAAGAGAGGCTCTCTCTCGCGCGCGCAGGGGGGTACAAATCACGGACCGGATTACATGCGACTTGTGTACGCCCGCACGACCTGCGGACACGAATGCCGGACCGATTTGATCCTACCCCGTGCAGAGCCACTTTTTGCTACAGTTTCTTTTTGTAACGGCTGAAATGAATGCAGAAACGGTTCTGTCTGCCGTTTCAGTGCTGTATTTAATATTTTGTCTGCCGTTACGCTGAAGGCATTCAATTTACTGTCTGCCGTTACAGTGAAGGCTGTTAAAGGCTGTTAATGCCTTGTCTGCCGTTACAGTGAAGGCTGTTAATGCCTTGTCTACTGTTACAGTAAAGGCTGTTAATGCCTTGTCTGCCGGTACTGAATAACCCAGGCTCTATAAATAGAGGCCTCCCCTTTACTTTCTTCCCTGCACAAACCAGATCCTCTTCTCTTCTTCTTCTGTACTGTTCGTCCATTCTTCTGTTGTTGGTAAGTCGGTGATAGGTTCAAGCGCTTGTACTCGGTTCGGGAGTGGTACGTGGTGCCTACGGGATCGCTCCAAGTCGTTGCATCCTGGGAGACAGACGCCTCCGTTCAATCCAGCAACCGGAGAGAGGCGAAATCTGTTTTAAGGACACTGTGTGATACACAGGCCTCGGCTTTCTTGGAGTTGTACTTTTCATTTGCTTACTGTAAGTTGATTTATTTATTTTTCCTTTTCTTTTTCTTTCGGATTACCCTCTTCTGTTCCCTTCTCGGTTTTTCCTGTGCCTCTCTATCTTTCTTTGTAAAAGAAATTTTGTAAACATTATTTGTAACATTTTCTTTCCAAATAAATATACAAAAAACTCTTCTACTAGAAAAATAAACAAATTTATATGTTTCCACCCTATCTTTCAAAACAAATAGCCTCATATACCTAGTTAGTGTTCCAAATTTGTGAAATTACCATTTTCTGCCTTAGATTTTTTTGGACAAAAGCCAAATCAAATTTGTATGTAATATTTTTTTTCTCTACCAGATGATCTCATACGATACAAAAGTTGGAAACAAAGTAAGAAAAAAAAAATTAAACAGAAGATACAAATGATAGAGAACTTTGAAGCCTTTATGAATAAAATTTTGAAGCCTTTATGAATGAATAGCACAAGTAACAAATTTGTTTTGAAACAAGGGTACAATATAAAATTTTCCAAGGATAAAAGTTCGATGGACAACTATAAACTTACTTTGTTGTTTATGGAGACTTTAAGTGCAACAATAACTTCATTTGTGTCGTTATTAACTTATAGTTGATTGTGATTATAAGCAAAAAATAAATTAATTACCCGTGCTATAAGATCAGCCTAAAATCTATTTGGTAACGCCATTCAGATTGCAATGAGATTGGCATGAGATGTGTCACAATCTGTGTAAAGTAATATAATGATAATATTCTATAGAAATACAATTTTTTCTTCTTTTTGTACTATTGTCTTTTGTAATTTACAAATAACACAAAAGTTAAGGGATTCAATATCGATATACTTTGTTTCCATACAACTTTAATCTGTCAATTATTATCTACCTATTCAAGAAATAATTAAGTTTGTTCTCTTATGGACAGGTGCTGTGATGACAAAGAATAAACGAAGGATTAACTTGGTGGTGGAAACAGGAGGAGAGGTAGAGGAACTACTGATGTGGTATGGACTAATTGTATTGGATGGGTAATCACTAAGGAACTTTGTTCGGTCTTTAGTTTTGTTGTTGCGGCGCGACTATGTTTTTGATAATGTCGTTTAGTCATGTTTGTGGGGTATCGACAGTCTCTTTTTGACTCTTTTTGTATGCATTGTGGCTAGCAGCTGATCACTATTGGCCGTACTAATAGCATGATGTTGTTTGTTTTTCTTTGTATTTCTCTACTGTATTTTGTAATGCTCATTATATGCTTGGATGTGACTATGCTGCTCTGCGTCGTCTTCCTTTATTCTTTTGGGGACTATCTATTTTGTTGTAGTCAGTCTCAATTTGGTTTTGCGAAGACTCTTTTGTTTGGGCAGCAGTGTGTTCTTGACTAAGTTGGGTATTTTTCTGGCTGCGGCTTTGCTTCAGTGTTGCTACTATCTTGAATTCTTTTGCTACTTCTATTTGGCCGGAATATAGCCAGTTCTGTATTTTGCTTTTTCTATTTTAAGAATTGTAATTTTACTTCTTCGATTCTTGTATTGCTTTTTCTCTTTGTTTGGGCCTCATCTTGTGCATCTGACGTAGAGGATCACTGTTGTTTTTCTTGCTACTTATGAATGAATTTATGATGGTTTTTACCATTGAAAAAAAAGTATCCCCTAATCTGCAGCTATAATTTTTTGGGAAGTATATATGCTGCATCTTTCTTCTCTAGGGGCATATTTTGAAATTAGAATAGTGTGGATAATTTAAAAAGTAATACGATACATGGGAAGGTGGGAAGAATGAGTAATTCAACAACAGTACCATTTTCAGAAGAAAATTTCTCCTCAAACTATGGGTCTCCACTTCCCCTCTTTTTCCCCACATTTTTTATATGTTACAGAGAATTATCTTTTTGAGTCGTTTCTTTCTACAACAATAATAGAATAAAATTTACAAAAGTTGCTTAATTATTGTCACGCTCCACTTTTTAAAATACGGAATACGAGTACGTAACGAAGGCCCAGCGAATGATGCAAGCACCATCCATAAGCTGTACCAGACTAACTCAGCAATATGAAAGAATAAACACAGCCACAAAAGAAAGATATAACCACATGAATCAAACATAACTTCAATAATAAATGAAATAATCCAACAATAATAATATCCAACATCTGGGATAAAAACAAACTCCATGTCATAAAGCCCAAAACCAAGTACAATGTCATAACAATATTCAAAGAAATAATCTAGCAGTAAATAAATTTAAGCTGCGCAATTCAGCTCCATCTCTAGAATCGTTGCTCACCAATTCCTGCTGGTATAGTTCCTTCAGTATCTGTAGGCATGCTGTAATATCAAAGGTCTACAATTAATCACACATGTAATGAGTGATGTCAGATAAAGGTTATTAATCATTTTATTAGCCTATCTAGTGCACGTATTACTACGTCCCACTCCACAAGTTCGGCGCAAGCACACAGTGAACATTTTAGACTGATGGTGAATTCACGGATCATGTACTCGGTGTTGATAACAATAATTTACAATTAATAATTAACAATCAATCATTTGCAATCAATACTTCTCCTTCCAACCAATATTTCTCCTCCTTCCATGTCAATACAATATAACGATAACGTCTTACCGAGTACATTTTCTGATCGTTCACTACCAAGTCAACCGATAATACCCCGGCTTGTTAGTAGTTTATTTTCATCCTATGTGAGCTTACAAGAAGGTGTCAATGTTTTATGATACTAAGTGTGACTAATTCTACTAGAAAATTAGTATTCGAAGTCTGGAAGATGGGAAGATGCAAAGTATGTGAGGAAGGGTATTGAAGAGAGCCAAATGAAGGTGTACATTAGTTCCTTTTAGAGACCAATCTCTCCCTCAAACGAAAGATATATATTAGTTCTTGGATGATATGGCGATTAGACTAAAAGAAGGCAGGTTATGTTCCAGAAATAGAGGCGGCTTTGCTTGATATCGATGAAGAAGACAGAGAGACTGCTCTTTCCAGGCATACTGAGAAGTTGGCAATTGCATTTGGGATTATGCACACTGTGCTAGAGACAATTATCCGGATTGCGAAGAATTTGCAAGTTTGTTTGGGCTCTCACGATGCGTCGAAATTTATTTAAAGAGTTTATGATCAGGGGATTTTGGTTTTAAGCTGACTTCATTTGTATCTTGAAAATATCCTAAATGATTTTTTCACCACTTTAAGTTTTACTTTTTACTATAAATTGGAAGTATGTTTGAGTATTTTGTCATTTATTAAAATTTTGGAAGTATGTTTGAGTATTTTGTCATTTATTAAAATGTTCTTACATCACAATGCACCCCATATGTAATACCCCGCAAAATAGCATATGACTATTTTGCATCGAAATCTGTGCGCAATTGAGAATTGCACACGATTATGTATTTTCTAATAACAATTGATTGTTATTGAGAAATATCAAATTTATTGTCTACTTTATTTTATAATTTTGAAAGATTATTACGAGGTAGTTTTAATGTATTTTTGTATCGTTTATATTATTAAAGTAGAGTTTGAGGGTTTATTTGAAATATATTTAGACTTGGGGGGGGCTTATATGAAATTTTCCCTTACATTATTTATTTATTTTCCTTTTTATAAAACTCCACCCCACCTCCTTCCTTCTCCATTTCCTTCTTTCTTCTCTCGTTCCTTTCCCCAACCGAACCCAGCCGAAACCCATGTCGGCACTCTCTCTCCCGCTCAAATCCCCTCCTTTTCTCCATGGTTTTTCAATTAAATTGAGGGGTAGACTAATAGAAGGGTTCTTTACATCGTGGCGGTGTCCGTTTTTCGAAAGGATTTCGGGAAGGTAAACCCTATTTTATTTTATTGTATAAAATTAATTGTTCCAATTTCTATTGAGTAGGAATATGGTAGTAGGGAGATTATGGGGGATTGGGTGTTATAGATACGAGAAATTTGCAAGTTGATAGAGGATTTGCAAGTTGTTAATAAATTAGGGTTTTGGAGTTTGTAAAAGAGAACTATATGTATATGAATTAGTTCTCGTATGGTAGTAGAAATTGTAGTTGGATTATTAGAATAATTTTAGGGTGCTTTTAGTAATTGTTCGAAAATGGGAATCTTGTCGGAATTCGAATGATTACGTGCAAAGCACATGTGCATCCTAGGCGTTCAACATAATGCCTATGTGATTGGAATTAGTATTATTATTTTCCCGTAACTGTTTTGGATGCTTGAGCCTTGATTGCCTTAAATTTTGATGATAGGATATACTAGCGGCTTGGGAGACATGGTGGCGCTTCGAGTCTTCGCGGGACAATTTGTGAGTATGATTATGCTAAATATATGTTTACTGTTATGATAGAATCTTAGGCGGTTTTGGAGCAATCCTGGTTTAATTCAGCCAAATGAAGTTTTAATTTAAAATACGGAAAGTTCTTATTTGTTAAAAGTTATGTGGTAAATTGGTGTGTATGTGGTGAGTTGATGGGATTTTAAATATTCAGTGTGATGGTGATGTATTGTGTAGATATACATACATGGCGTTGTGATGTATATGTGAATTCTTAGCTTGAGGGAACGTTTGGAGAATTTTGATTATCATTGTATGATAAGTGGAATGCTAAGAAGGATAGTTGTATGGTAAAGAACAACTCATTTTTATATGAGCTTGTTAAGAAGCATGTTCATGAGGGTAAGTTGGGAAATTCTTGCTCTGAAATGGTTAAGAATTTGGGAAATTGACCAACTAGAGAGTCGTAGTAGGGAGTCATAGCTTTCTAACCCATCTGGAGTTTTGTAATTCCAGTTTATAGGTTGAGAGTTATGATTTTCCAAAGATGGAACGGACCCAATCTTAGTTAAAGTATTATTGGCTGAGAAAACCAGTTTCTCTCTATTTGTACACCTGATGGAACTTGTGTTTTCGAGAACTCAAATGATAAAGTCTGAAAGAGGTGTTCAAATTAAGAAGTCGAAATAGACACTCCCATCTTCCCATAGGACCCGGAATCGAGAATTTCCGATGAGTGAGCAAACTCTTATGATATTAGAAAGGTGCAGCGAGTGCAAGAAGAATGTACTATTGAGAGTACATGAGGTTTTATAGTATCAAGTAATTTTGTATAGTGTGTTGGAAGTTATGGACGTGCAAGCTAGCAACCTGTTGATTAGACTAAATTTCAAGTTTAAGTTGACTGCAGAACGGTGGGACCGTTGACTGCCATACGGTGGGACCGTATATCCTTATCATCACGGCTGTTGACTGCAGAACGGTGGGACCGTTGACTGCCATACGGTGGGACCATATATCCTTATCGTCACGGCTGTTGACTGCAGAACAGTGGGACCGTTGACTGCCATACGGTGGGACCGTATATCTTTATCGTCACAGCTGTTGACTGCAGAACGGTGGGACCGTTGACTGCCATACGGTGGGACCGTATATCTTTATCGTCACGGCTGTTGACTGCAGAACGGTGGGATCGTTGACTGCCATACGGTGGGACCGTATATCTTTAAATTCGTCACGGCTACTGACTGCAGAATGGTGGGACCGTTGGCTGTTATACGATGGGACCGTATATCTTTAAGTTCGTCACAGCCGTTAACTGCAGAACGGTGGGACCGTTGACTGCAACCTCATTGCCACGATCTATCGGGAACAGGAAGTGGACCGAATTAGAATGCATTGCGTAGCGAGGGTTCGAATCCCTAAACTTGGAGACAACGGCTGATTTGGAAAGTATGTAGTATGGGATGCATACATTTCCAAAGTCTCGCTTGCATTAGACTAAGTACATTGGCTTGACCTGGGCCACATGTAGTATGGGATGCAGGTGTGTCCAGGGTCTTGCAGATGTTAGATTAAGTGCATCTGTTCTATACTCTGCATTTTTGCATTAGACTCAGGTCACGGCATACACGAACACTAGGAAATTAGGATACACGTTTATTTTCCATTCAAGCTGAATTGTGAGTGTGATAGTTGAACTGTATAATGAGTGCGGAAGTGATGTGTCGCGGGACGTGATGATATGTGTTGTAAGAAATGAATGAATGTGATGTTATGTGATATGAAATTGGGAAGGATTATAAGTCGTGAGTCTGTAATTGCAATTGTACGGTAAATATGGTGCAGTTTGTGTGAGAGTAGAGTAATTGTGAATGTAAGGCTTTATGGGAGAATAAAGCTATAGGGGTATTTGCATAAGGCATAAAGTGATGAGCCTTAAGTGACTAATTTGGAAATGATTTTTCCAAATTAAAATTAGGTATGTTTGTGAGCAGGTGTGGATATGCATACAGGAAGTGATGCAGTGAGTACTTGATGTGAATTTCCGTATATGACATTTATATGTTCAGGTTTATCTTGGTATTTGTAAGTTCATTCTGTTTTACTTATAAGTTTAATTTGTTTGCTTATTAATATATTATACTCACACCAGAAATGGCTAACCCCTTAGTGTTTGGGGGGTTAGGGGGGTCTCTGGACTATCCTAGGCCCCTACTATTACAGGTCCCCAGCGGTGCAGAGGTGAGGTGTAAACTCTGTGGACGGAGCTTCATTTACAATTGTTGCTTAAGGTTTAATTGTGTGAATAGTGCATTTTATGATTTAAATTGTTTTTTTGATGTATAAGTACATGGATGACGATGATGAGTATAGTGTGGAGGGGCATGCTATGTTGCTGACCCGTACCCATCTCGTTGTGGAGTACCGGGCCCTGTGGTATGTTTTATGAATTATTTTCTAAAAAACTTACTAAGTTTTCAAAGAAATTTATGGTTTTTAATTGATATTTGATATTCTATCATGAGTTTGGCCCCCAGAGCATATATATATATATATATTGCCTGTGTGATTCTGCTCATTTTGGCCTGGGGAGCCCGTGATATTATTGCCTGTGATGTGAGCTACGGAATTTAGAGCAGAATTCCGTAAGCTTTTTGTGTTTCGGGGCAGAAATTTCAGGGGAGACTCTGCCCGATTTTTCTTTGAAATATAACTATCTTAGTTTATGTTTAAAGTAATATAGAAATTGAAAGAATTGAGTTTGGAGTCAATATGGGGGCGTTACAGCTTGATACGAATAATTGATGTTCGTAACTATAGTTGTATTAACTCTGATGGCAATAAAAAGTGTTTTAATTTTCCTGTACTATTTACTGTGTTGAGATGCATTTGAAGGCAAAGATTCTGGTTGTGTCACGGATGTCCGATGATGGGGATCCGGGGCGTTACACCATAACTTAGGAATTTTGATTTCAAAGCAACACAAGTTTAAATTCAATAGGGCACATATTAGTTGCAAATTAAAAAGACTACCTGTACAAACACAACGTAGGGATTATGCCCCCAAAAGGGCTTTCAACATGATGCGGGAGAATATTAGAATTTAAATAAAATATAGTCCTTGCCCCCAACTTCGGAGACTACACCAGGGTTACTTCACACTTGCAAGCTGGTGATATGG
Source organism: Hemerocallis citrina (assembly GCA_017893485.1). NCBI lineage: Eukaryota > Viridiplantae > Streptophyta > Magnoliopsida > Asparagales > Asphodelaceae > Hemerocallis > Hemerocallis citrina. The sequence continues at coordinate 232,585,402 of CM030360.1, forward strand.
CTAAAAATATGGTTAAATCGGAACCGTCCAAATTGGGCACGAATCTTAAAGCTCAGGGGTAAAATGGTAATTTCACCTACAAACGGGTCTGAAATTGGAAAATGGGCCTTTTTCCAAAGGCCCAATAACCTATAAACGGGTCCATCTTACTGGGCGTGGATCCCAACCCGCAAGAAGCCCAGTCCAGCTGGATAGGAGAATTAGGGTTTATGATTAACCTTAATCAATGGTCCTGATCACTTCTATCCATTCACTGGGTAGTAGGGATTTGATCTTATCCCGAAACTGGTTCCTAAGGCGGCTATAAATACCCCCCATCCCCTACTATTACCAGGTAATCAATCTTTTACCAATCAAAGCTCTTTCATAATCTTTCTGATTACTGACAAGAGCGTCGGAGGGTGCGTCGCCGGAATCAACCCCGGTGTTTCGCACTTTTTGCAGGTCAACGGCGGAAGAATCTCGGTCAAACCCCGGCGAAGGTGTTCAGGTTTGACTATTCAACTTCCCTCGAATCCACAAATCTATCTGTTTGCCCCCACACCGATTTCTGCGGTAACAGATTGGCGCCGTATGTGGAAATCACGAATAACAGTCCAATCTCTTCCACCGGTCAACACCGCCTCCAACCATGCCACCAACGAAGCTGAGATCTAGAGGGTCCAACCATGGACCCACTCCTCCTCAACCACAACCAGAGGCTCCCCTCCAACTCATCCAGCCTCAGGGACAGCTCCCTCCTCAACCCAATCAGCCGCTGCAGCAGTTACAGCCTCCTCTCCAAAATCTTCAACACCAGCAGGCTCCACTCGGGCCCCAGAACGCTGGTATAGGGACCTCTCGTCCTCACTCTCAGAAGCAACCTCTTCACTGTGACCACATCTCCGTACATAACCCTTCAACCGACTCCATGGCATCTCATAACCCTCGGCCCTCAGAAGACCTCCGCAATGTCATCATCAACCGGCAGAAAGAAGAGGACCTTCGCCACCGTTTGGATGAAAGGCGGGCCCGTGAGGGAGTCTCCCGCTCAGAACGTCCAAATGCGCGATCTCCTTGCCGTCGCGACCACAGGAGGTCCCCTCTTCATGGAAGGCAGAGAGAGTCCCCGTAGTATCTTCGAAGAAGGCATCATTCTCCCGCTGGTCGATAGCCCCAGAGGGATCAGAACGGGCCTATCACCCGAGCAGAGTTCCAAGAGTTCCAGGCAACAATCTTGTAGGCCCTCAATCTCCAGCCAAACAACAACAATAATGTTCAGAGGGTCCCCACTCCTCCGTCGGTTCGCAGCCCTCACCATCAGTCCCTCAGTCCTCCTTAAGCTCCGAGCCACCGCCATCACATTCCTAGCCCTCACCTGTCTCCGAGCTACCGTCGCCGTAGCCCACGCTCCCTTTTGTACGAAGACGAGTCCAGAGGCTCACCAGGATACTGTCGAAGGGATGATGCTGTCTATCGCTGTCTCCACGAGATGGAGAGGCGCCTCGGTCAACTCAATAGGGACGAGGAACTGAGAGGTAGGACCCTCCGACCAAGCAGACCTCTGTTTTCTTGAACCATCATGGAGGCACCCATTCCAACAAACTTCAAGCCCCCGCAGTTCGAGACATATACGGAGGAGTCAGATCCCATGGATCACATCGAGAGTTTCAAGACTCTCATGATGATTCATCAAGCCTCCGATGCCCTCCCATGCAAGACCTTCCCAGCCACTCTCAAAGGCCCAGCTCGGGAATGGTACTCTCGCCTCGCTCCATCCTCCATATTCTCTTTTGAAAAGTTTGAGACCCTCTTCATAACCCACTTCGTGAGCAGCCGCCGCTCTGAAAAACGAGTATTTCACTACTCTTCCTCAATCAGAAGAAGGGCGAGAAGTTAAGAGATTATGTCAAGCAATTTACTGCGGAGGCCAGGTCCATCGCCTCCCTCGACCAATCGGTTGCTGCAGCCCCCTTCCAGTCCAATGTCCTCAACTCCAACCTCCGGTCGTCCCTAGCTAAACATCCCCCGCGGGATTTCTTCGACCTTCTTCTCCGAAGCGAGAAGTACATTCGCGCGGAGGAGGCTGAACATCGCCCCACATTCGAGGGATCCTCTTCTGGAAATAAGAGGAAGGCTGCTGAAGACGAGGGAGCCAAAAAGCTCCAGAAGGACAACGGGGATCAGCGTCGTCCACCTCCCAGTTGAAAAGTTTACCCCTCGCAACGCCAAAGTTTCAACTATTCTCATGGACGTAGAGAAAGAAGGGATCCTACCTCCTGCCCCGAAGATGAATACTCCAAGGAAGAAGAGGGACAAGGAGAAGTGGTGTTGCTACCACCGAGACCACGGCCACGACACCAATGACTGTCGGGCCCTGAAGAATGAGATCGAAGCCTTTATTCAGAGAGGGCAGCTTTCTAAGTTTATAAGAAAGGACCGGGTCGACCTTCCTCCACCCCCAAGGGGGGTTAACAAGCGGCCCGAGAGGCATGACGAGACTCCCGAATTCAAAGAAGAGCGCATCTTGCACCTCATCCACGGAGGTCCAATGGAAGGAACCTCTAACTCATCTCGAAAGGCTTTCATCAGGGAAGTCAATTCGGTGCATGACATACCCCCTCCCAAAGGTTTTGGAGTCCCGGTTACTTTCTCAGATGAAGATCTAGAAGGCGTCCAAACCCCCCACTGTGATGCATTGGTGATTAATCTCCACATGACAAACTTCAAAGTGGAAAGAATTCTAGTGGATAACGGTAATTCTGTCAACATCCTCTTCTTGGCGGCCTTCCGAGGGCTCAAATTATCGCGGGACAGGCTCAAGCCCACCGCCTATACTCTCCATGGGTTCACAGGAGTGTCAGTGATGATCGAAGGGGTCATAACCCTCGACGTAACCACTGGCAAAACTCCTACTACCCGAACGGAGCCAATGGACTTCATGGTTGTCGACGTCCCAGCCGCTTACAATGTGATCCTAGGTTGACCTGGCCTAGCTGCTTTAGAAGCCATCCTGTCAACTTATCATCTGAAAATGAAGTTCCCCACCAAGGCAGGTGTAGGGGAAGTAAAGGGAAGTCAAGAGATGGCCCGCAAATGCTACATGACCTCGACCGGAGGACCTGTCCTTTCCCTCGAGACCCTTGAAATTTCCCAGGGGAACACCCAGCCTATTTCAGAGTCGGTAGACGAGCTGGAAGAAGTACTCTTCTCGGAGCAAGATCTGACCCGCAAATTCTTCATCAGCAAAACCCTTCCCTCTGCCCTCTGTTCCGATATAGTCCAGTGCGTAAAGAGGAATCGGGACCTCTTCGCATGGACAGCTACCGACATGCCAGGGATTTTCGAAGACCTCCTCGTCCACCACCTAAGTCTTGCTCAGGGATCCAAACCGGTCCAGCAGAAGAGGCAAAAATTTGCCCCGGAACGCCAGCAAGCTATAACAAAAGGTCAATTATCCCGAGTGGCTCTCCAATGTTGTTATGGTGAAGAAGGCCAATGGAAGTTGGAGGATTTGCATCGACTTCACCGACTTGAACAAGGCATGCCCCAAAGATCCTTTCCCACTCCCCAGCATCGACACCTTGATCGACGCCACTTCGGGCCATGAGCTTTTGAGCTTCATGGATGCCTTCTCCGGATATAACCAAATCTGCATGTTCCCCCCGGATATCCCAAAGACATCCTTCATCACAGATCAAGGCCTCTACTGCTATAGGGTAATGCCCTTCGGGCTCAAAAATGCCGGTGCCACCTACCAACACCTCGTCAACAAGGTCTTCCGAAATCAGATCGGCCGGAACATGGAGGTTTACGTCGATGATATGCTAGTAAAAAATATCCAAGGGTCCGACCATGTCGCCGACCTCCAAGAAGCCTTCGACGTGTTGAGGAAGCATAATATGAGACTAAACCCAAACAAGTGTGCATTCGGGGTCTCATCTGGTAAGTTCCTGGGCTTCATGGTCAGTCAGAGGGGGATTGAGGCCAACCCCGAGAAGATAAAATCCATCCTCAACATGGCTCCTCCTACAAATGTGAAAGAAGTGCAAAAGCTTACAGGACGCCTCGCGGCCATAGGGCGCTTCCTGTCTAAGTCAGGGGAGAAGTGTCTTCCTTTCTTCAAAGCCCTCAGGGGGCTAAGGGCTTTGAGTGGGGCCAGCAGTAGCAAGAATCATTCGACCAACTGAAAAGCTTATCTGGTCAACCCCCCCACTCCTCAGCAAGCCTACTCCTGGGGAAACACTCTACCTCTACCTTGCTGCCTCCGAACAAACCCTCAGCGCTGTCCTAGTAAGGGAAGAAGACAAGGCTCAGAAGCCTATCTATTATGTGAGCAAGGTCCTTAGAGACGCTAAGCTTCGCTATCCGAGATTGGAAAAGATAGCATACGCCTTGGTTATGGCAGCCAGGAAGCTCCGCCCCTATTTTTCAATTTCACTCGGTGGTCGTCCTTACCGACGAACCGCTCAAGCAGGTTCTGCATAGCCCGAGACCTCCGGACGTCTAATGAAGTGGTCAATCGAGCTAAGTCAACATGACATATCTTATCAGCCTCGGACTGCTATCAAAGCCCAAGCCCTAGCAGAGTTTATTGTGAAAAGCATGATTCCGGAAGTAAGTCAAGCGGCAAATGGACCTCCAATCTGGACGGTGTATGTAGATGGGTCGTCTTGCACCGAAGGGAGTGGAGCCGGAGTTATTCTGGCAGGCCCAAATAATTTTGTTCTCCAATACTCCCTCCACATCAATTTCAAGGCTTCTAATAACGAAGCGGAGTATGAAGCCCTAATAGCAGGCCTGGGCATGGCTCGCAAGGCAGGGGCACAATATGTCCGAATATTCAGTGACTCGCAGCTTGTGGTAAATCATGTCTTAGGAGAATATGAGGCGCAAGACAGCCGAATGGCTAAGTACCTAGCCAAGGTCCAAAGCCTCATGGCTTCGTTCGAAGAGGCACAACTCCAGCAGATCCCTAGAGAAGAGAACGCCCAAGCAGATGCCCTCTCAAAACTAGCCTCTTCCTCTCTCCAAGGTCTCGAGCAGACCGTCCTGATCGAAGTCCTACTAAGGCCCAGCATTGACGAAGAAGCAACCGACTCGATGGAGTCGCTACCCGTCCAACTCAGGGATAACTGGATGAAGCCTTTAATTGAGTTCCTTAGAGACAGGAACCTTCCCCAAGATCCTAAAGAAGATCACCGAATCCGAACGAGAGCGGAGCGATACACCCTTGTTGAGGGAGTCTTGTACAAACGCTCTTATATCCAAGTAGATGGCAGACCCTACTTGAGATGTCTCTCTCCAGAAGAAGCCATGTATGCCTTGCAAGAACTCCGTGAAGGTATAGGTAGAGCCCATTCAGGATCAAGGTCCCTCGCCAGGAAAGTCTTGAACTACGGATACTTTTGGCCTACCCTATTTCGGGATGCCGAACTACATGTCCGGAAATGCAGCTCCTGTCAGCAATTCTCCAACATTCGCCGCCTACCCCAAGCACAATGCACATCTCTCTCAAGTCCAATTCCCTTTGCATTGTGGGGGATGGACTTGCTAGGTCCATTCCCACCAGCTCCAGGCCAGCTCAAGTTCCTAGTCGTGGCAATCGACTATTTGTCTAAGTGGATCGAGGCCGAACCACTGGCTACTATTACTGAGAACAAAGTGCTGCATTCTTCTGGAAAAATGTAATCCGTAGGTTCGCATACCTCGAGTCCTAGTAACAGATAACGGAACACAGTTTACAGGGACAGTATTTCGCTATTTATGTGAAGACCTCGGCATTCATCAATGCTTCTCCTCCGTCTCCCATCCTCAGTCCAATGGTCAAGTAGAGAACGCCAACAGGCAGATCCTCTCAGGCATCAAGAAGAGATTAGACAAATCGGCCAAAGGCTTATGGGGAGATCAACTTCCTAACGTATTGTGGAACTACCGCACTACCAAAAGGACCCCCACAGGAGAGTCGCCCTTCAATCTCACCTACGGGTCTGAGGACGTAATCCCCTTAGAAGTTGGATTGCCATCTCCTTGCCTAGTCGCATATAATGAAGAGCAAAATGCCAAGGAGCTCCGAGCCAACCTGGACCTCATCGACGAGCTCTACGAAAGAGCTTCGATTCGCCAGGAAAATTATCGGAGAAGAATCGAGCAAGCCTACAACAAAAGGGTCTGTCCCACAGATCTCAAGGAGGGGGACTTGGTCCTCAAAAAGCTAGCCATCTCATTCCCCAGTCAAAAGAGCAAGCTAGCCCTGAATTGGGAAGGACCATACAAGGTCTCCAAAGTAGTTCGGCCAGGATCATATCGTCTTGAAGACCTCAAAGGCAGAGAGATACCAAGGACTTGGAATGTAACGCCCCGAATCCCAAATCACTGAATTCGAGATGTTCTACAGGATCTTTTCACTTTCTTTAGTACAATTTTACAAGGAAATTCAAATTTCTCTTCATACATCAGAGTTACATCAATATTACACTTTTCTTTTGCACAGCGGAAGTAAAATACAACAATTAAATAAATGTACAACAACATGGTACAATCTTTATGCATCCATTCCTCTTTACTCATGTAATTACCTGCATACAAACTGTGGGTACATCAGTTTATTCAACTGACGATAGTTATACATGGCCATCCTCTCTATGCCGGAAACAGTATAACGAATCTCATTTCTTAACAATCACAAACTTGTTCAATATAAGCATATAAATCAAAGGGAACTCTTAAAGATGTCGTGTCGTGATTGTGCACTTAATCCTTAATGCAATTATTTAATTTACATGACACTAATGCACACTTGTTCGAATTCTATGCATTCCATACTACATAGGTCCGAGGGCAAGCCTCTTAACCGTTCTTCATTTTTGTAGGGTTCAATCCCTCGCCATGACTTACTCTACTTCTGTAATTACAGTGAGTATCCTAGATGATTCTATGAGTACAAGCATGTATCCTGGCCCCTGGAGTAGAATTCCGCGCCATGTCTTGACTCATCAAGCATGCATTCTGCGGCAATTCAGCCTCCTCCCTGAACACAATCCTCTTGCAGTCACCAAAACATCCCACGAGCGTGACTAGGGTCCGATCATTCTGAGTTGTGCCCGCGCCATGTGTTGACTCATCAAGCATGCATTCTGCGGCTCACACACCCGCACCGTAAACCCTAGTTCTCATACTTATGTTTTTCTCTCACTTTCATCACCTCTTCACTATGTACTAAATATTAGAATCATGAATACAAATCAAAGCTCTAGAGTTAGCCTCTCCACCAAACCGGACTTATCATTTCATTTCAATACATGACCAACCTTGGTCTTTCAATTCTCATTTCATTTCATTCATTTCACTGCCGGGGGAGACTTAGCTACTCTTGGTTTCAATTTACAATTCACAACTTCCAATTGAGCACTTTCAGCTCATCATTCATTTAGAGTCTCACAAACTTGCTCATCATGATTTTAGCCTTTCATATTCATTTAATTCTCAATTCCCATTTATGATTCATTTTACATAAATCCACACAGTCATAAAAAGAGTTCATAGAATTCAATCATAAAGTTCACAACTTCCAACAGCAATAAATAAAATGAAATCTCATACATACCAAAGTTCACTCTGTACAGTCGACTTGGAAGGACACCAGTCGACTCATACAGTCAATACAGGTTCATCATAAATACTCGGGATAGTCGACTGCTGCACACAGTCAGTCGGCTGTCTCGCAACCTTTCATGTTCACAGTGTCATCCACATGACAGTCGACTGTTCATCCATCAGTCGTCTGTTCTGGGATTCTTTAATAGTACATTTCCATGTTCAGCTCAGTCGACTGGCTACACGCACTAAGTCGACTGGTCAGTTTCTTAATTCCAAAACAGAGATTATGTTTCCAACCATTCTCATATGCACTTTCATCACAGCATACATACATTCATATTTTATAGACACCACACTTCTCACTTGTTCAGTAACATGGTAGCATGGAATTTCAAATTACTAATATGTTCTTTTCTTTAAGGAAAACACTTTAAACATGCACTCACACTATTCATAACTTTCTTACGAAGATGAAGATGTAAATCTCAAACCATTATACTAGGTTAACATAATGGAATATCTCATTTCATGGAATTTCTGAATATTCATACTTAAATCGATGCACCAGTCGGCTGAACACCTTGTCAGTCGACTGCACCGACAGTTCTTAGTTTTGTCAATCATCGCTAGTTCTTTTCATCCATTTACCTTCCCTCCATCATATGTGTCATAGGGAAAATGTAAAAATTAGTGATCACACGATTACGTCTATTTGCACATATGTTTATTCCCACATCATGAAAAATAATTGTCTCGTACCAGTCACTGGTTCATGCGACAGTCGACTGTACCGACACTTTCGTTCTTATTATCAACAGCATGTTCAAGCAATTTCTAATACATTCAATTTACTTTTTATAACATGGTAGCAATCATAATAATCATGGTATAATTCCTACATTAGAAGTCCTGAGAAACACCCACCTTATATGAAGAAATAATCGAAATCCCGCAAAAGCTCCTCAATATAGTGAACGCCTCCTTGCTCCTTGCACCTTGCTCCTTTGCCCCATACCGAACCTTCAGAGTGCTACTCGGCCTCCACAGAAAAGCACACACACAACTCACAAATACCTCTCTTAATAAAGACAATCTTAGTGTAAAAGAGATAGGGAAATGGGAGGGGTATTTATACTAGGAAATAAGTAGAATAGAGGCCTAGGATTTATTGGGGAGTTATGAGATCAAAGGTTAGGATGCATTAGGGGGTTGAGAAACTACCCACACTTCACAAAATAACCACCCATGATCTATTCCACTACCCTACTCACATCCGGCCACAAAGGAAGGGTGCTCAATGCACGTGTATGCGAGATGCACGTGCATGCACAACCCACACTAAATAAAACTTGTACAAAGATAATAAATTTCTTATATAAAAAGTGTTGCACAAAACAAGTTGTAGGAAATAATAAAAAGTTAAATTTATGGGCTTAAATCCATTTGGGCCAAAATAAATACTTTAAAAAGAAAATAAGCAAATTATCATTGGGCTTTAAGAAAATGTTTTATAGAAAACAATACACTTTATTCATCATGTTGAGAAATAATAGTCAACATGCTACACAAGCATACCATATGTAAAAATAAATAATCTTTCATGTATTTGAAAAATCAGGGTATTACATGGAATGCCGACCATTTACTGAAGTACCAAGAGGGTGTTTGAATGCCTCTCCGAGTACCATCAAATGTCAAGCCATTCCTATCTTCTTTTTGTTTGTACTTGCTTCTTTATTTTCCCATTGTAATAACGACTTGCAACTTAGAAGCGGCCGGTTAGCAGTTATCAATAAAGAAGTTTTTTTCACCTGGTAATTCTCTTGTGATTGTTTTATTTCTCTGTTTAAAATCTTAATTGTACTTACTCAAACGACGTGTTCGGAGTCCAAAACTTGGCTTGATTCCGCTTTGCAAGCTCACTCTTAAGCGAGCTAGAAGTGGTTCGCCATTCGGAACTGCTCCCACAATTGTTGAAACTTACTCAAACGATGTGTTCAAAGTCCAAAACTTGGCTCTTAAGCGAGCTAGAAGTGGTTCGCCATTTGGAACTGCTCCCACAATCGTTGAAACTTACTCAAACGACGTGTTTGGAGTCCAAAACTTGGCTCGATTTCGCTTTGCAAACTCGCTCTTAAGCGAGCTAGAAGTGGTTTGCCATTCGGAACTGCTTCCACAACCATTGAAATTTACTCAAACGACGTGTTCGGAGTCCAAAACTTGGCTCGATTCTGCTTTGCAAGCTCGCTCTTAAGCGAGCTAAAGTGGTTCGCCATTCGGAACTGCTTGCACAACCGTTGAAATTTACTCAAACGACGAGTTTGGAGTCCAAAACTTGGCTTGATTCTGCTTTGCTAGCTTGCTCTTAAGCGAGCTAGAAGTGGTTCACCATTCGGAACTGCTCCCACAACCGTTGAAATTTACTCAAACGACGAGTTCGGAGTCCAAAACTTGGCTCGATTTCGCTTCGCAAGCCCGCTCTTAAGCAAGCTAGAAGTGGTTCGCCATTCGAAATTGCTCCCACAACCGTTGAAACCTACTCAAGCAAAGAGTTTGGAGTTCAGAGCTAGGCTCGACTCTGCTTCTACTCCTCGCTCGTAAGCAGGTAAGAAGTGGTCCTACAACCATAAATGATTAACAAAACACGCAAACACAAGCACAATAGAATAAACAAGCTCTTATTTCTATAAAATTTAAAGTTTGAGGAAACTCAGATTACATGACTAGCTACTCTCCTCTACGACGAGTTACAAAATTCGAAAAGCCAAAATTACAAGACAGCTCTTTCAACGCCTCCTCGGGGCAGGGATGTTCCGGTTCAAAGACACCCGGGGACGGCGACGCCTAACCGCAGAGCTCGTCTCTAGACCGACAAACTGAGACGCATCTTCAGCACTGCCCCTGATGGTGGCCCCAACGGACACTCCGCTCGACGAAGCAGCCACACCACTTTGTGCGTCGACAGGACTCTGCCAAGCAACAGGCGAGCGAGTCGCAAGCTCGTAAAAGGAAATTCCTCTCTCGCTCTCTTCACGGGTACACGACGTGCTTTTGACATTAATCCGTTCAGGTTGGGGTTTGAGCCGAGCGACCTCCTCAAGTTTGACGATTCGATCCTTTAGAGAGTCATCCTTCACGACAATCTTGAATCGAGGAAGCCGAGCGGAGTCTGCGGCACCAGAGCTGTCGGTAATAATTCGAGAGAGATGAGTAACTTCGATGCTCTTATCGACCATAACCCTCTTCAGCTCGTCAACCTCTGTCGTCGCCTTGCTCATGGTTGCTAACAGTTCATCTTGCTCATTCTTCAACTTGCTCATCGCCGTTGTTAATTCTTCTCTCTCCCCCAAAAGCTCGTCTTCGGCTATCGACAATTCGTGGACCTCAGCTAACAGTTCATCTCTCTCCACTGAGACGTCAAATAGCGCCTGCCGAAGCGATTCCACCTCCCTTTCGGGAGGAGCCTCTCGAGCTCGTTTCTTAGTTGCTTCAGCTAGGAGAGACGCTTCGACAACGTTCGTTTGAGGTGGTCTAGATCTAACTCGCTCTTGAGAAAACTCTCTCGACTGCGAGAAAGGGCCAGCTTCGTCGCTCCTAAGTCAGCTCGGAGACGAGAGACCTCAGCCGCTACCGTGTTTGGCGATGCCTCCGCTAGACACAACTCGGCGATCTAAGAAAACACAACAACACTAAGCTCGAGCAACACATAGCTAAACTTCAAAGCAAAGTTGTTACCAACACTTAGCAAGACGACAAAGCGAGTTGTTCTCAAGTGAGTGATGCTCAAAACTTAGTTGGATTTCAAAACGAAATTATTTTCAGCCCTTAGAAAAATTTCAAATCAAGACGTCTCCAAAACAAGATCGACCCCAACACTTAGTCAAAGAAAGCAAAATTTCATTTATAACAAAAAGCGGTGGCCAGTCCGCTACAAGGCAATACATGAAGAGAGAAGAAAAAGTACAAAACAACAAAGATCAAGGGGCCACCTTGGGTGGTAGCTTGGTGACGGGCACCTCGGTGGATGGCTCCCCTTCCTCTGCCACTATGGCTCGGGAGTTGGCCGGAGCCTCGTCGCCCCCTCCCTCCACCACCATGACCTCGAGATCGGCCGGAGCATCGTCACCTTGTTGCTCTTCCCCTTCCTCTCCTTCGGCCTCTTGCTCGGCTTCCGGGTCCTCCTCGCCGACCGGACCCCACAGTTCGTACCCTGAACTATCAAAGCCGGAGACTCGAGCCTCGACGTGCTCGAGCACGGTGGCATAAGACTGTTCCATGTTGGCCGTCATATGCTTCTTAGCCTCGGCCTCAATCTCTACCCTTGCCGCCCCCACGGCCTCGTCTTTTTGCCGCATCACCGCCTCCAGGGCCCTCTTCACCTCGGCCTTCTCCTCAGATGCCTTGGCCACCTCCGAGGCGAGCTTCTCCCTCGCCTGTGCCAAGGCCGCCTCCAAGTCAGCGACCTGTGCCGCCAAAGCGTCTGAGCGGTGCTGCTCCGCCTCGAACTGCTTCACGACTCTTGCCCTCTTTGCTCGGTCTTTGTCGCAAGCGGCCTTCAACTCCCTCTCTTGCTCGGCGTACTGCTCGAGAAGGTGGCTGAAGTGGCACGTGGCCTGCAAGAAGAAGCAATTAGAGCACAATAAAAACCGAGCTAAAAACTTAGAAAATTTTCAAAAGGTCATCGATATCAACAAAGAAAACATACCGACATGAGTGACCGAGCTACCTCTAGAGCATCGTCGCCTATCGTCCCCGCCTTCAGTGCAGCTCGGTCTTTTGGGGTCGGGAGATGAAAAAGAGCCTGCATACTCATCGCCGAGTCCCCCAAGAAATCGTCGTGATTCATCACCTGCCAATCGGGGACAAACAGTTTCTTGTGGGCCTCAGTCAGTATGGCATCGGCCTGCTCGGTAAGGGGTGGGGCCTCGAGCACCAGAGCTGCCGAGACGGAGAAGCCTTCGCCTGAAGGACCAAAGGGGGTCGGCTGAACAAGACCTACAACCGAGGCCGATCACTGAGGAGAGGCCAGATCCACGACTGCAGCCGAAGGAACCTTGGTTGGTTGGCCGGACGAAGGCCCCGCGCTCGTCCTCTTCCTCTTCTTAGCATCGAAGGCCTTATTTCGCTCAGCCATAATTGCTCGGAAGTCCATGCTCGAAGCCTCTGTCGAATAAAGAAAACAAAGTTAGAAAAAACAAGGCATAACAGAAAGTATACAAGAAAAAAAGAGAGAGATGTCCGGAGCGTACTCGGATCGATCGGACTAAGGCCCGACCCATGAAGCACCTCCTCGGTTATGTCCCTCCAACTCAACATCGGGAGTCCGACCAGCTTCGCCGCGACCTCTGCTTCGGCCAGAGTCAACACCGGCTCGGCCTTCGCATACTTTGGCACGTCCTCCTTCCATCGGGTCGGGAAGTCCCATGCCGAAGGGCCTCGGATCAAAAAGAACTTACCCTTCCACGACTTGATAAAGTCGGGGTTCTCTATGAGCTTGATGCCTTTCCGAGGCGACAGATAGTACTGGTGTTCGGTCTTGCTCATCCGATTGATCCGGTACAAACTCCTAAGAACGACGAGCTGGGGCTCCACCTTTGCTGTTCTGCACTGGAGCAGAAATCCGAGCACATGTTGCCACATGTTCGGCATGAACTGGATTGGGGCTCAGTCCATACCACCGGAGAACCTCGGTCACGAAGGGATGGAGAGGAAGACGCAGTCCGACGTTCAACGCATCGTAGGCGAAGACGCAAGTGACCGGCGAGAAGGCCGTGCACGCTCGCACCCCGGGACCGGGGATAATCGGGGTGTACTCCGGGGGAATGACGAAGCTCTTCCGAATCCGAAGCAGATTTCGTTCGGTTAGAACCGAGGGGATATCGTCGACTTCAGTAACCTCCCTCGGTTCGTTCTCCTCGTATGTTTCCGAGCGTCCGTAGACGGCCTTAGTCAGCAGCTCACCGGTGTACTGTCGGATTCCCTCGTGACCGGATATCCCGGTCGGCAGCCGACCCATTTCACCTGCTTGTCTCACGGTCTCTACAACCGTATCAACAACCGAAGACCAGGCCACTTCCTTCCTCGTCTCCTTGGCCGCTGACGACCCTACTATCTCCTTCCTCTTCCGTTTGCTCACCACTTCTCCCCTTTCCTCGTGAACTAACCGTTCGTCGCTTCGACCCCCCGAGGAAGAAGCCTCACTACCCGAGGACACTCGTGACATCTTGTAGGGTATATATATGAGACTAAGAATATATATACTAACCTTGATGTGACGTTTACGGTCGGAAAAACCTCGCCGGAAATCACCTGGCCTGCCGCGACAGCTAACACAACCGCCCTTGAGCTCAAATCTCCGCTAGCAGAGCAACTCGAGAGCAAAAGTGAGTTCTGAGAGTGAAAAGTGAAAGAATGAGAGAAGGAATGAGGGGGTGAAAACTTATAGCCAATGAAGCAACTCTTGGGCTTTTGAAACGCTTTGGGCCCGTTAAGGAAGGCTAAACGACAGAATGAAGAAGGGCGGCGACGGTTCAGAGAAGGGCGGCGACGGTTTAGTCTTAGCCACACAGCTCGGCAATTCACGAGGCACCGAGCCACAGAGGCACTCTACTGAGCTATCGAGGCACCGACCTCCACATTTGGAGAAAAATGCTGCCGAACTCTGTGGGACGTCAGATTGTCCCAAGATTCGTGCCAAAGATTGATGAGCGGCTCAGATTTAGACACGCCCACAAAATGACAAAATCACGTTTTCTCGTGATCTGAGCCGCCTGCATCGTGATTCGTGTCCTGAAGGACGCTCCAGATGTCGCCACGTGGCTCAACGACTAAGGAGGAGCCGAGCCACCGAGGCACTCTGCCGAGCTACTGAGGCACCGACCTCCACATTTGGAGAAAAACAACGCCGAACTCTGTGGGACGTCTGATCATCCCAAGATTCGTGCCAAAAGTTGATGAGCGGCTCAGATTTAGACACGCACACAAAATGACAAAATCATGTTTTTTCGTGATTTAAGCCACCTGCATCGTGATTTGTGTCCTGATGGACGCTCCAGATGTCGCCACGTGGCTCAACGACTCAGGAGGAGCCGAGCCACCGAGGCACTCTGCCGAGCTATTGAGGCACCGACCTCCACATTCGGAGAAAAACAATGCCGAACTCTGTAGGACGTCTGATCGTCCCAAGATTTGTGCCAAAAGTTGATGAGCGGCTCAGATTTAGACACACTCACAAAATGACAAAATCACGTTTTCTTGTGATCTGAGCCGACTACATCGTGATTCGTGCCCCGATGGACGCTCCAGATGTAGCCACGTGGCTCAACGACTCAGGAGGAGCCGAGCCACCGAGGCACTCTGTCGAGCTACCGAGGCACCGACCTCCTCATTTGAAAAAAAATGCTGCCGAACTCTGTGGGACGTCAGATCGTCCCAAGATTCGTGCCAAAGGTTGATGAGCGGATCAGATCACGCCACACCCACAAAACAACAAAATCACGTTTTCTCGTGATCCGAGCCTCATACCTCGTGATTTGTGCCCCGATGGACGCTATAGATGTAGCCACGTGGCTCAACGACTCAGGAGGAGCCGAGCCACCGAGGCACTCTACCGAGCTACCGAGTTGCCGAGGCACTTTGCCGAGCTTCCGGGGCACCGACCTCCACATTTGGAGAAAAATGATACCGAGCTACTCAAACCGCCAGATTGTTCCAAGATTCGTGCCAAAGGTTGATGAGCGGATCAGATCACGCCACGCCCACAAAACAACAAAATCACGTTTTCTCGTGATCTGAGCCTCCTACCTCGTGATTCGTGCCCCGATGGACGCTCCAGATGTAGCCACGTGGCTCAACGACTCAGGAGGAGCCGAGCCACCGAGGCACTCTACCGAGCTACCGAGCTACCGAGGCACTTTGCCGAGCTACCGGGGCACCGACCTCCACATTTGGAGAAAAATGCTGCCAAGCTACTCAAACCGTCAGATTGTTCCAAGATTCGTGCCAAAAGATGATGAGCGGCTCTGATCATGCCTCGCCCACAAAACGACAAAATCACGTTTTCTCGTGATTTAGGCCTCCTACCTCGTGATTCGCGCCATGATGGACGCTCCAGATTCAGTCACGTAACTCGGCAGCTCATGAAGCGCCGAGCTACCGAGCTACCGAGGAGCTATGACCGAGCTACCGAGGCACCAACCTCCACAAATAGAGAAAAGAGCCGCCGAGCCACCCAGACTATCCGATTGCTTAGATATTTGCTCTTTTTGCTGATGAGCGGCCCAGATTGCGCCACGTCACAATTGGTATTTAAAATCAATTTTTTATTTATTAAATTCGAATTATTTATTTAGAAATTGCGAAAAAATAATTAAAAATTCAGAAAAATTAATTAAAAATTCTAAAAAATAATTATAAATTCGGGAAAACAAATAAGCATAACCCGATCAACGTGTATCATATAACTTTGAGGTTTCATGTAGGAGGCAAGAACATTTCATAATTGCGAGTTTAAATAAAATTTCTTCATTATATTATAACAAAATAATTTGTTTCTGTACATCTGAAAATTGTTGAAAATTTTGAGTTTTATACTTTGTCCACATCATACTCTGTTAAAGCCCTGAAATTTTTTTCCCCAAAATGCCCCACTTTTAGAAAGTATTTATCAAAACATTATCGCTATAGGTTAATTTGGTAAATGGTTTCGAACATTGGGTCAGTTTAGTAAATACTTTCAAAAAAAGGGTCACTTTGGTAAAATATTCCTAATAAATCCCCATTTGACCGTTGGAGCTCCTCTCTCACTCTCGTTCTTGATTCAATCTCTTCAATCCTCCCAAAAAATCCCTCAAAAGAAAAAAAAAAAAAAATCCCTCAAAAAAATTCAAGAGATCGATACGAGGACAAAACATGGGTGAGGAAGGCAAAGGACTCTCGGCCCTTGAAGAGATCGCCCAAGAATTCCAACCCCATGTATATATCTCTTCATCTTTCCTTCAATCTTATAGATTCAAATTTTCTTCTTTTTTTTGTTGATTGTTTTGAAATGGGTTTTCTTTTCTGATTCTGATTGTATGATAAAGTGCGGAACTTAATGTTTCTTGTTTGTTTGTTGTGAATCAGAAGATGGAGAGATCTTGCCCGAGAATGGATCATGTCAAGAAATTGGTATAGATTCGATCTTTAGTTGAATTAATGTGTACTCTGTTTGATTTTATTGATGTTTTTTTTTTTTTTTGATTATTACGTTTTTCTGGGTTGGAGTTTTCAAGATGAGGATTCGGTCAATTCAAGATGAAACAACTAAACAAGGCAACATTCAGGTGATCAAGCTCTCTCTTTCTCTCTCTATATATCTCTGTTTTTCTTAATTGAAATTAAATTTTGAGAAATGGGTAATTTTTTTCAATTTTTTTAGGAATTCAAAGATGGCTGTATCTTTACCATCTCCTGCACTCGAAAGTGAGCCGATGGTTTCCTTCTTTGATCGCGATCTTTCTTCTTCCCTTCAGCTTCTTGGTATGTATATCATCCTACTATTTTTCCCTACTTGAATTCTTGTAGCGATATGTTTATCTTTATTTTTATTTTTTTTATGTTTTGTTTTGTTTTAGTAACCAAGTACAACAGCTTACTGAAGAAATGCCCAGACCAGACTTTTGAATCTGCAAATTTGTGAGGAGTTGAGCAACACCTGCATTCAAGAGTGTGAGCGGAAATCCGAGGAATTGACGAAGAAGTTTTCTCAGGAATGCTTGAAAAGAAAGCATTTGCACAGAGATAATTGAACCGTAAGGAAATATAAGGGGTTTTCGCAAATGCTGCCGGACTTTAAGTTCAAAAGAGATGTTGAAGGTATATACTTCTGTGGTTGAATTCGATCAGTCTCACGATTTGAAGTTGTCAGTTGTTTGCTCTGATAATTAAGGTTTGATAATGTTTTACCCATAACCTAGTTACGGTACAAACACATTAAAGTTTATAAAAAAAATTTATTTATAACTCTGGTAAATAACTTTTGGTAGTATAATTATTTATAACTTTTGGTATTTTTTTTTTTTTTTTGACTTTTGGTAGTATAATTATTTATAACTTTTGGTAAAAAAAATTATTTGCAATTGGGATAGTTATTTATAACTTTTGCTTTAGAATTTTATCACATTTTCAATAAGAAGAAACTATTTAGAAGAACCATGGTATCAACATTATCAGGTATCACCATCCATTCAAGGAAAAAACTAGCTCCAAATTGATGCAGAACAATAATAACATACCAGAAAATTATGAAATATTCTACAGTGAAAAGATTGCTTGAGAATCTGCTAGTTAACTACATTTTTGAATTCAGCAATACCAAGGAAACAAGAATCTGGAATATAAGGGTGTACCAGTAGTGATAGGACAATGATACAAACAAGAACGTACGATATAAGCAAGAAAGGCCTAAGAATTTGTGTGTGTGTGTGTGTGTGTGTGTGTGTGTTGGGAGAGGGGGGTGGGGTGGGGGGGCATACCTTGACTACGGTTTGACTAAACCAAGTGATCAGACCATATTTATTAAGATATCCAGCCATCGCTATAAGTGCAATTATTTGCATTTTTTTTTATGAATAAAATTATTTGCAATTGGGATTGTGTGAATGAGTAATTAGGAATTATGGAATCTTGTGGGGGAATTTTGACTGTTTAGGGTTTGCTAAATTTGTGGATTTCTTAATTAGGGTTTGTAGTTTAATTAGGTGTGATTAAGATGTATATTGAGTCACTGATTTGTAATGGATGGTCAATAGTCAATACTACTTCAGATATAGTGTCTGAATCAGATTAATTGGGTTGGTCATTGACACTTTGCATTACTCCAACTTTGTAGTTATAATATTAGAGATGAGCGATTATATAGAGATATATAAAAACTTTGTTGTAGAACATATATATGGACCAGGAAGATTGAAGAATCTCCAAACAATCTCTCTTCCAAATCAGCTGTCCTGCTTACTTCAGAAGAATTTTGTTGTAGAACATATATATCAAGGTATTTCCTTTTCCTTTATTTCCTTTTCCTTTATTTAATGCATGTCAGTAATTCAATAGATTGGAAAATTTACAGTCATGCTCAATTTAGTTTGAAATTCTATTTAACCAATGACTTACATTTTGCAAGAAAAAACTTAGAGCTAGATTACCCTGAAAAATTGTCATTTACATCTGGTTATATGTCGTTAAGAACCATGACAGAGCATGTCGAAAATCTGTAAGGCGCCTGATACAAAACACAAAGTGATGCAGGTAGGGATGCTTCAGAATATGAAACTAATGTACAGATGGCTGATCTAGATTTACAGCGTATTAAATCGGTAATAAGAGAATAATGACATTGAGTTTAAACGCCTGTAAGAAGAGAAGTGAGGATGTCTTTCACTCTGCTAATTGTCATACCCTAGCAAAAATAACATAAGAAATTAAGTCTGCAACTTTTTCTTTATTCAATGCCAAACAATTTAGCAATTTGTTTTATTGTCACCTATAGATTTCAAATGTTGTAAATAATAAAATAGAGATTATTTTATATAGTTAGAGTACAGCATTGTGAAATTTTTGTACATATAGCACATGGATTAGTTTGGAAATTACCTAAACCAACTGCATCCAGCAAAAATGAAAGAGACTAACAATGATTTAAGACAGGGATCATGTAGAATAGCACAGTTTATATATGTAATATGCATAAAACATAAGTTCTTAACCCACTTATATTTTAAGCTAGTTCAAAAACTCCAGAAATAGTTTTCTAGGCAGTATGATGATGAATTGATGACACTGTAGCTATGGAAAAAGACAACATGAATTCAGATTATGGTAAAAAATTGTACCAAGTCCTTCATTTGATCATGCACATTAGCCTTATTAGTTCTTTAAATACACTATAAACCTGTCAACTCCCAATTTCTTTGGAAAAACCTCTTATGTTACTTCAAGCAGTTAAACTAGTTTTATGGATGAGAATACTCCCCATCGAAGTACGCTAAAATACTTTAACTGAAACCAAATAATTTAGCCAAATACAGTACATTTCCATAACATATGAACAATAGTATGCTTTAACAAACCTGTAAATTTCAACTAGGGGCACTTTTTGTGCAAATTAACTGTCATGAACACAATTTAAATCTTACTTCAAATCCAAATATTAGAGTATCAATTTAAATCTTGAATAGTATACTCCTGTTTTCACTTCGCATGCTTCAAGTTAATCTGCAGTTGTTGTCAATTCATAAATTTGAATACCCCGACATTTGATTTCTTTGACGCTACCCACAAGAAATCAGATGGGCAATTTTTTTCCACTGCAGCGATGATACCGGTAATTTTTCTTCATGATGTGTGTTCTTAGATTTGTTAAGTGTCTTTCAAGTAAATAACATATGTATTTTTTTTTTCAATTTGTATTTTAACAGAGCACTGCCAGAGTCAAATATACCGAACTGTCTTCCACAATGGCCTCTGACTCTACCACAGTCAAATATGCCAGAGTCAAATATCAAACCAGCCACTCCGACACAGGTTTGTATTGTAACTTAGAACCGATGTGATATGTTTATAGTATTTTTTTTTTGTGTAAGCTTCATTGCAGACGTGTATATATTTAATAGTTGACAAAAATTTGTCAAGTGTGCAATTTAAACATATGTTTACTAATTCTCGAGTGTGCAAGCAATTGCAGTGTATATATTTAATAGTTGACAAAAATTTGCAAGATTAGATCAAAGTTATATAATCCCACTTGGAAGTTGGGTGAGAACAAACTAATGATATTGTTTATCAGCTATGTGCTGAAATGTGGGAAATAGTACTGAACAAGTAAATAATTTTAAGTTGTTGTCATGGTCATAATCTTAGAAGGAAGAAGGAGAATTTTTTTTGTTGTAAAGAGGGTCTACTATTTGTTTTTCCATTAATTGCTACTGATCCGTAAGGGTCATTACCTTTGTTTAGATGTCTTCTTTTAGTCTCGCAAATCATATTCTTATGCTTGTCTTGATGTATACCTGGTATTTTTTTTTTGCTTCATCAACAATTCATTCCTTCACTCCTATAACAATTAAAAGTACACTGCTACATCAACAATAGCTAATAGAACATTCCAAATTTAATATACTAATGTCAAATGAATAATATAGTGGAGGTAATTTACAGATGTTAATACATTGCATAATCTAATGCATCTCAATTGTGACTTAATCAATTTAGAACTGTGTGTTATGACTTACACAAAGATATACAAATTTTATGTAGTAACTGTAAGATAAGTAGGGGAGCTACAATGTTTTTATGCCTAAACTATTAGTTGATTTTTATTCTTAAACTATAAATTTTCAAGCTCATGAGTAATCAATAGTTACTAATGGTTTAGTTAATACAAATACATTAGAAACACATTGGTTATATAGTCAGTATTAGTTGATTTTTATGCTTAAACCTGCTAACGTTTTCAAGCTAATAAATAAACACTAACTACTAATAGTTATAAGTAACTTCTTTGCTAACAGTATAACTACCAAGATGTATTTGGGAATATACATAACCCACAAAGCTACAATGTTTTTATGCCTAAACTATTAGTTGATTTTTATTCTTAAACTATAAATTTTCAAGCTCATGAGTAATCAATAGTTACTAATGGTTTAGTTAATACAAATACATTAGAAACACATTGGTTATATAGTCAGTATTAGTTGATTTTTATGCTTAAACCTGCTAACATTTTCAAGCTAATAAATAAAACACTAACTACTAATTGTTGTATGTAACTTCTTTGCTAACAATATAACTACCAAGATGTATTTGGAAATATACATAACCCACAAAGCTACTACACTCTCAGCTTGACATAATATATTACAAAAACCTCATGCCTTTCTAGGTGAAGAGTTACACAACCTACTAAGTATGTATAATACTAAAGATTATTCTGAAAATAATGTTAGTTCAAGTAATAACAAGATGTATACATGGAGTCTGAACAAACATGGAAGAGAATATTACGAATATTAGTTTAATTTGAGTGATAAAATTATATACAGTTTCATTCCTTTCTTAACTTCTAATCAATACCCATATATCATCTCATACGGATAAATTTATATACTGTTTTCCATCTACTTCGAGATGATGCTCCTCCCTGGTGCCTTGCTCTCATATATCATCAAACCAGAAGGCTTAATTGAGGTATGCCAATAGTTCATTTATTTTATTTTATCCAAATTTATTTTGTATAACTAGCTACACAAAATTTTCCGTCTACTTCGAGATGATGCTCCTCCGTGGTGCCTTGCTTTCATATATCATTGAACCAGAAGGCTTATTGAGGTATGCCAATAGTTCAATTTATTTTATTTTATCCAAATTTATTTTGTATAACTAGCTTTACTCCATAATAAATTGGTGTACTTAAAAATAACAGAATTGTTGGATCTTACCAAGTCTCACAGGTAATATTGTTGTAAAAGTATATCTTTTCGGTAAATTTTTAGTCACTTAAGTAATAGATATCTGAATTGAAAAATAGATATGACTTATTTGTCGTCTTGCATAACTCTCATAAAAAGTGTCATCATGAAAATATTTTTGACTACAGATTTCTAGAGGAGCTAAAATAACTTATAGTCAAATTTTTTTACAGCTATTTTATCTATAAATGCTTTTAGAGTTAGGAAGTAGTTTTAGGCCTCTCCAAAAAGCAAACATTAGTCATTATATTATTTCTTCTTTCACAACTTTGGTGAGAGTGACCGTAAAAGGTGAGAGAATACACAATGAACATGCAAAGGAGCAAGAGCCGCATGTGGTTTGTGGATTTAGCTGAAGCGAGCCGCATGTGCTTTCTCCTTCAACTCTAACAGATTTTAAATGAAATTGACAGAACTCGAAGCTTACTAACTTGCTATAAAGCTCTCTTGGTGGTGTTTCTGTTTCATCTTTTAATATCAAAATATTATATCAACTTGTTACAACGCTATCCTGGGAATCAACTTGGTTTTAGATATCATACTTTTAATGTTTAGGGGATACTTTTACAAGGCTCATTGTTGTACTGTCAAATTTTCTGTTAGCCTCTTTTAAGTTTATTTTACACTTCAAATCCCTCCTTGTCCAAAATATTTCGTCAAACCCCCTTTTTTTATTCAAATACACATTTTTCTTAATGAAAATTGCTAATTTTGGTTTATTAGTTGCTCTATTTACAGTTTACATTTTATTGTGTTCACTTCCATTAGCAGTTAAAAATAGAAATGCGTTTTTCAAAACAGTGTATAAAAAAGTAATCATAAGGCTAATAGATGCGAATAAATTTCCTTATCTCAACTATTACTCTTGCTTTCCACGTTGCAACGACAATCATATCCAATAGGACCAATGTGTTACTGGTTTATTTCCGGAAAAAAAATAATTATAAAAAAAAATTCTAGAGAGGCCTTGCTAATAAACAATCAGATCCGACTGAAAGTTTCTAGCTTATTTTGCTCACCTCTCTCTCTCTCTGTGTGTGTGTGTGTGTGTGTGTGTGTGTGTGTGGTGTGTGTGTGTGTGTGTGTATTTTCATACAAAATAGTTATATATTCACTTGGTAGGGTCCACATGAAATATCCACTCTGGTTATCATATTTATCATGTCAATTGATGTATGTGTAAAAAAAATCAAATGGTTAGAGGTCATTCATTCATGCATCATGTGGGTCCAATTTGTGTTCAATTTTATTACTGTTGAAATCATTCATTTTTTCAAACCACATGATGCATGGGTGAATGACCTACCTCCAAACCACTTGGTTTTCTCTATACATACATCCATTAGCATGATAATGGATAAAGTAATCTTCCATAAATGCCCCACAAATTGAGTATAATCACTTTGTATGAGGAAAATTTTCTCATACTCTAATATAAGGCTCTCTCTCGCTTTCTCTCTCTCGGTCTCTATATATATATATGGGGGGGGGGGGGGG